>AP025062.1:16222394-16516229 GCA_036186865.1 Eustoma russellianum | reverse complement strand
GTTGGCCTGCAACGCACAGCGCAAGGAGGAAAACGAAGGTTGGCGTGCATTGTTTTAAAAAGGTGAATTGACCATTTTGCCTTTGAAGACGAAGGATGAAGCAATGCCTACTTGTACCGCACCGATTTTGTTTGGATCAACATGAGTCGTCACTGGAGGCTAGAACTCTCGTACAAGACTAAATAACTTCTTTTTATTCACACTTCTAATATGAAGGTCAGAAGAACTTCATATATAATCAGATACATAGATTACTATAAACGCAATGCTCTTGTTAGCCCTAAATTGGTCACGCTTACCCTCGTGATTTTTGCATAGGGGCTCGAATGGGGATAGAAAAAAGTGAAAGTTGTATGGTAATCGAGATCTAGGAGAGGGTGGCAAGAGGTAGATCCTTCACTTCGCTCATGGGACGGATGTCTCAAAATAAACCGGTCCTAACACCCAACTCTAAAACTACACGAATAATCTCACAACATGCCCTGTCATCCAGCTGAAGACCGATTTGTACTCGTGGGCCTCTTTGCATTCCTGAATAAGAAGGCGTATAAATGGGGTTTTGGCTCCAATAAAGCTAGGGTCCTGAGCCAACTTTGACTGAGAATGACAAATTGGCATAGATGATAGAGAGTGAGATGTTGGTGCTTTAAAAAAAAAGTAAGAATTGTCTAATCAACAGACCTACCTTATTGTTAATGCTCTCCTGCAATTGAATCTGTTGTTTGAGAGGATGGAAAACATTTGAAAAGAATCACCTGAGTCCAATTGAAATTTCACAACATTTGAAAAGAATCACCTGCTGAAAATGCCAAATCTTAAATAGGAAGGGTTGCCAGGAAAACGTCCTAAATGAAAGAATGCAATATCCATGTCGAATCACCAGCCTAAATTTGTTTCAAAAGTAAAACTATAAAAGTGCTTCTTTGTTAAGTATCTTTTCATAGCAGCCTTTTCTCATGAGCCTGTTGCAGTTTAGGCTCTCAATAACAGGGGAGATAGCTTCTCATGGTAGCTAGAGGAAGGTGAGTCAGACAAACAAAACAAAACTGCTGGTAGTGTCGGGTAGAAATATAGATATGAGATAATGTTGGAGACTTTCAAAGTGAAAAGTAAATTTGAGATTCTACACATATTGTCATCCTCCCAAGATTATCTTTTTTCCCCCCTTCTCTTTTCTTATTGGGTTGTTATATGGGTGGGAGGCGCTTTAACAAATTATCAAAATTATCTAGTAGCTTATTAAAGAATAGGGTCACAGCCAAATATAATTGAAACCTTACAGGGTATCATTGCTGGTGAAAAAAAATCAGGAAGAGGGTAAATAACCAAAAAGACTAATGTCCCTTTAATGAGTTTCAAAAAAGTTGAGTAAATCTTCAAGGATCCTTGCATGGAAAGGAGGAAATTATCTTCAAGACAATGTAATACCATTACTGTTCTGGGATTTAAGCAGCTCCTGTTGGTTTCCTGATAGCAACCAAGTCCAGATGCTTCCATCTCGTCAAGGGAATGTCCTAAGGCCTAAATTTTGCAGACAATCAATGTGAATGGCACAACTTTCACATTCTTCACCAAATTGAACGAAAATATTCTACTGAAAGATGCAGTATGTAAGAACTGGCATTGACATCTCCATTTGCTACTTCAGGTAGATATGTACAAAAGCAATCACATCCCACAAAAAGGTGGGCCCCAGAAAAAAAAAAGGACATGTTATATGTTGTGTCTGTTTTTCATCCTACTGCTCACCGTCCGACATGTGGCAGGAGAGTAATGGTGAGAATAGATGCGGGTGACCCTCATCTAGCTTCATCACCCCTCTTGCTGCCACGTGTCATGCGGTGGGCGTGGGCATTAGGGTGAGGAAAAGAAAAGGTGAGGAGATCCGGTCTCCATGTTATATTGGTGTGGTACTCACTTCCCAGCAAGCTTGAATCAGTTTCAATAGAGTCCGAACACCAAATTTCTTCGATCACTTAAAGAATCGAAAAGGTCACGTAGATCTGACATCGACCTGAATTAGTCCAGCAAGCTTGAAGCAGTTTCAAGAGAGTCTGAGCACAAAATTTCTTTGGTCACTTAGGGAAGAGACAAAAAGTCACGTTGTTCTGACAAAAATCTGAATTAGTCCTCGAATCCCTGATGTCTGTAAGCTCGTAATGTGTATGGGTCTCATAAACAAAACACAGCAGACAAGATTATGATAAGATCACATGTCAGGTGGCCTCGATCTCCATAAGTCAACCATCCGAATGCAAATTTATTGAAGCAATTCTACACCAGTAATCATCGCACGAGCATTTATTGTCCTTAAAATGATGAAAAAGGTTAGTCTTTTACTATGATTTCTCTTTGACTTCTCCTAAGCATTGTTTCACATTTTGGTTAGCTGCCAAGAATCGATTACCAACGCGAGATAACTTGCACTCTGTTTTGCCTGACCTTAACTGCCCCATTCATGGTCACGTCATTGAATCTGTTGATCATTTGATGCTTCAGTGCTCCTTTGCTATGCAGGTTTGGGATATTATTCTTCGGTGGTTGGGAATTTCTGTTAAATTTGCTTCTATGACTGCATTCTTGAAGTGTGCTTCAATTCATTTGAGGAAGAAGTCTTGAAGGACTCTGTTTATCAAGGCCTCTTTTGCGGCTACTGTTTATTATATTTGGCATGCTAGGAATATTAGAATTTTTGAGGATCAATCTCCTTTTGTCCGGGATGTAGTGCATAGAATCACCACTCATGTGTATAGATTATGGCAGGAGACGTATACTTAGTGTAGTTTGGGTGTTTGTATGATCTACATCCTGGGAATGCCAAGTGTATTTGTAATGCGCTGATCCTTTTGATCATTGGTTGAATGGTATATTTACATTTTAACCAAAAAATTTTGGATATTAACTTTATTGCACTATGACAATCAATGCAGATCCTTCAATTTTTTGTTTATCCTTACAGGTGCTCCGGGAGGAACGGCAAGAAGGCCATAAGCTAGTGCAATCTTTTCACTATGGGGACAACATCCTACCTTCCCATACCCCCGCCATAGGTAGTATCATAGGTAGTAGCCTCTAAGCCAATGGGATAATGTTGTTGTTTTATCCTGTATCTTAGAATTTCTCTCATGCTTGTCATCTTTTGCATGGAATACATGTACACTTGTTCTTAACTCTTATCAAACTACTGCATCCAGCACTCTTCTGGATTCCCACATCTTTCATCTCTTCCTCACAAGGTCAGCTTCTTTCCATCTGCAGTTAGAGTCATCCAATAAGTAGCATTAGATAAGTGTAAAGTAACAGATATGGAGAAAGTTATACATCACATCAAAGCATAGATTTGAATATCCAAAGAGGAGAGCCAATTAACTTCAGAAACATGCATATCCACAGTGCATGGAGATTTACATATTGGATGGCACTTGCATGAATACAAGGCGCACATTCAATAAACAGAAGCACGATACTCGAGTATCAGGATCATCTGCAGTTATAATAGGCCACAGAACATAGAATTCATAAGCGTAACATTTTTCCAATCATAATTCCAAACATAGGTCCTTGATGATACCATTATTTATGAGTCGACTCGTTTTATAGAGAAAGTTCTTGGAAGTTTCTTACAGTTTACAGTATGATTCTTCATCCCAAATGCCCTTAAAAAGCCTTTCCATGCAAAATATAGCAAGTCCATAGTTTCATCAGGACTCAATCAACAATTTGAACTTGTTTTAAGAATGGAAGCCCAAATTTCTCCTTACCATGTAATGGTGGCACAAAAAATCATTCTTACTGCCCATATTTTTTGTTAAAAAAAAAAAAAAAACATGAATCATTGAGATGTTGAAATTCAAAAGCAATGTATGACAGGCTGATGGGTAAAAATAATAGCTTGCCAGTCAGAGTCCTATGGTGTTTCTGATTTGAGAGTAAAACAAATCATTGTGCCATAATTTAAATCACTCTACATTGAAATGCCTAACGGTTTATGGCCACCAAAGCCATATTCTAAGAGTACGCCAACAGTAAATTAAGAGACATGGCCAGGCATTTGGCAGACTTAAACACATCTCTCCTAATTTAAATCTTCCTTACAGCTTAGTCTGCAACATATCATGGAAAGAAAGGTCAACAAATCTCATGTGCAAGATGCGTAACTTGTCGTTCATGTCAATGATCTGCCATCACAGAATCTAGCCTCTTGAGTTGTTTTCTCAACCATGGGGGACCCAATGGACTTTGCCAGAGGGCTTCACCTGTACTTCTCTTTCTGAAATCAGGCTGCTTGCGGTTCGTCTTCCTATTCCTTAAGTCTGTCCACTCATGAGCGTTGGCAAAGAACACTTGCCACAAATGAAGCCGGTTTCGGTGCCTCTCTAAATAATCTTTTTAAGGTTGTCCCTTATGACATTTAGTTATATGTTTATTGGTTATTTACGAAGAGTTATCTACAAGGGTTATGTCTTTTAAGTTAAGAGACACAACTCTTCATTAAAGGGACATGTCCATTTATTAAATGGGTGATATGCCAAAGGTTATGATGGAAGTGCCTTTTGTTTACATAAAAATATGGATGAAGGTCCTCTCTTCACCCTATTCATTGTCTTTACTTATCCATCGAAGTAAACATTATAGTAAGGGTTAGTGGAGAGAAACCTCTGTTCAAGTTCGGGATCGCCTGCATCAAAGTTGCAGTTTCGTTCATCAAAGTCGCTTCCGCTAATAGAACTTTGGTGAAAGGTACACTTCTGCTAAACATTCTCTTGTAGTTGTGAAATGATTGTGCATGTGAAGGCATAGATTTTTAGATCCTGAAGACTTAATTGCTTACATGTGGTATCAGAGCGGTTTAGAAATTTGTGTTTTCCATACATTTGTTCTTCACAATACCAGAACTCAAATGTTATGAATAAGACATTGTATGTGAGAAATTGTCATCTAACACTAATACGTGCTTGTGAAACATGGATGCAAATTGAGTCTGTTTTGGTAGAATGTTTACTCTGGCATGAACTTCAAGCCTGAATGGTTTCTTTGCTGGGATTTTATTGTTTTTGCGTACCTTCATGATTCTTCTATTTTCTGGGGTAAAAGTTATTCAGATTCGAGCAAATAAGAGCCTAGTGGAAGTTGGGATATTCTTCCATTCAAATTGTACTTCTGTTTGTTTGTGTTCTCCCTGTGCTCATAAAAATTGAACCAAAGAATTTATCAAATGTTAAAAGTAGTGAATGATGTCAATCTTGGAAAGTGAGTGCGGTCATCATGGCCTCTCCGTATATGGTACTTTTTTGTTGCAATTAATGTTACCTTTATTACTGAGAGGCTAAACTTTAATGGATTAAAGGTTGCACCACGAGTTATGTTGTGTGTGCATTTTGCCTTCCTCTTGCCCCCTTGATGAGCGAATTGAGAAAACTGGTTTACCAGTAGTGTGTGAGGCTGACGTAATAACAATCCCAGTGGCAACTCTTTGTTTTGATTCCGCTCTCTTGCTACCGTAATGGTTAATCAAATTGCAATTTCACTCTATTACTCGAACTCCCAGATATTTCAACCCATTGTTAGATTGGATTCTCTTCACATGAAAGTTTCTATGTGGCACCCTCTCATGATGGCTAATTTCTGTTTGAACAAAAATTTGGGCATATGCTTATCTTCATGAGGGCATCAGGATGGCTGGGAGATTGTCGTTTGCCCTGTGTCATTTATTCGTTGAAAAAATTAATTAAAGAAGTTTATTTCGGAATGTCATGTCGTTTCAAATGGTGGTTGGTTCCTTTCAAGTTCACTTTGGTTGGAAGTTGGAACATTCTTGTGGTTAAGGGTGTGGTTTGCACATTTAATTTTGGACAACATGCAATAGTTTGTTTCTTATGAAATTTTCTTACGGTATTTTTGTCTATGCATACCATTTGAGGTTGCTAATTATCGGCTGGATTGTTTGTTTTAAGAAAAATAAAATGTTGTTTACTGTAAGTAGGTGTGTCTTAATGATATAACAAAATGCTTTACGTTTTTATTTGGGCTTTCCATTTAAGGTATGCCATGTTAAGTCTGGACCGATGCGTTATCATTTGTTGATGACATATTAAAATTTGTGGCAAATGTAAAAGGTGAATTATCGATATAATGAAGTTGTGATAAATACACCGTGCACGTAATTAAAGTTTATTATAGTTGCATATCTTAATATCTCCCAAAGGAGAGTTTTAATGTGCATTTTATGTCACCCTCCATTAATTTAGAATCTAAATTTCTGTGATCCATTACTTGCGGTATCTGCTTCTACTTTGTTGCTTTCACATATTGTGTTTATTCTTTATTCAATGGTTTGAATTTCTCGGAATGGAGGGAACAAATCCGGTTCCAATTATGTGCATTGGACCTAGATATGTTACTCGAAGGGGAGAAACCAGGTGACATCATTGATGATAGCAGTGTTGATGATAAGTATCATTATAGAGCCTGGAAAAGATCAAACCGGTTGATTTTAATGTTTAACGAATGGCGATTGCAAGCACATTAAGTTTACCCTTCTCAAAACTGAAAGTGCTAAGGAATTTATGGCAAATATGAAAGAATGTTCTCAAAGTGCTGACAAGTCTCTTGCTGGTACATTAATGAGCAGTCTGACTACTATGAAATATGATGGCTCACGTACTATGTGTAGGATCTGCAAGGCACCACTAGAAGGGGGGTTGAATAGGTGGTGCGGAAAGTGTGGTTTTTAAAATTTCTTTAAACTTAACCAATTCAACTTCTGAAAACAGATTCTGTTTTCAGGACCTGTTTTAAAACGTTTTTACAACCAGGTTTGAGGTCTCCAAAAATTATGAAATTTTGAGAGAACTTAGCCTCAGATGTTATGAGGATCCCCTAAAAATTTCAAATTAAAATTCAACCTTTAACCCCTTCAAAAACCGTTGGTAATCAGATTGTGCAAATCTGCCAGAAACGGTAGATGGTTTTGAAAAATTAATTCCTATTTGTGTGAACGTCCAAATGCTCTGAAAATTTAACCACTAACTCCTTATATACTATATTTAAATAGGTTGAAACAGTTTTGGAAAATTCTTTTGCGAAGTAGGTCAACTACTATCAAAGTCTCAACCTTTGCAAGTCTGAAATTCAGACTGCACTAGTCTCAGAACTTTTGATGTTTTATCGACTTATACTTATCCAAAAGGGTTGAAACTTGTGCCCAATTAACCCTAGAACGTGTAGGTATATTTCTGGAAATTTTCGTGATTTTTGAAAATCGTTTACTATTTTTACGAATGCGAACACGAAGAGTAAACAGTGCAGTAACTGAAAAGTAAATGCAAAAAGTAAATGGCACCAAGAATTTTATACTGGTTCGGTTATAAACAACCTACTCCAGTTTTCAAGGAACACCTTCCTTGGTTCACACTAATCACACTTATGCAGTACACCTTACCGCAGGGTTGATAGAGTTACACCTAACTCCAACCCTTTACAAACCTTGTATGACGAGTACAATTCACACGAACACCACCACCTCGCTAGAATGAAGATTGATCACACCTTGATCAATCTTTTACAAAGATGTATGAATGGTGGTTTATCTCAAGCCTATTCAAGATTGAAAGAATATGAATACAATAGGCTTTACAAGAAAAGAGAAAGAAAGAAGATGTAGGAGAAGAAGAGCTTGGCCATTTGATCTCTTTAGAATGCAATGCTTGTTATTGTATTTGTTTGCTCTCCTCTTCTTCTTTTTAATTGTGGCAGCCGTCCCCCCCCCCCTTGTCTTCCCTCTTGAAAATTTCCTTTTGAGTGCTTGAGAGAGTGTAAGACATCATTGTGACAATGCCTTGCTTGCTTGGCATCATTCTATTGGATCATCATTTAGTCTTCGCTTACTTGGCACCACTTTATTGGCTCAATGTTGTTATCAAGATGACATGGAAATAATCTGAAATAATCACTTAAAATGTGCCAAAAAATCAACCATAAATTCATACCATAAATCAAAAATTTCATCATAAATTGCAAGACCAACAAATCCTTCCTTTTTACTCCAAAAAATCGGCCATGATGTTCTTGCCATGCTGAATTTTTCAGCATGTGCAACCTTCCATTTCCTTCAAAATAATACCCATTATTCTTTGATTTTTCAACATAAAAATGAATCAACAATACATGGTAAGTCTTGCTATCAATTGAGAAATGAATTTGGACACAAAATAGTGCTAGAATTCGTCCATCCCCCTTGTACACATGCTGAAAAATTTTCAGCATGTGATATGTATAATATCCCCTTTTATTTATTTAAATTACATTCAAAACATTACCATATCTTCTTTCAATTTATCACCTAATAAAAGATGACAAAACATGTCACATTAAACATATAAAATTCGGCCACTTTAATGTTAGTATGCTGAAATTTTCAGCATGTGATATAAGAGAGATATATGTTGAATTCTTACCTTTTGTAGCTTCTCTCTTTGATTCACCAACAATGTATGATTGATCCTTGACCAATCAATATGCCAACAAGGCTCCACATGTACTCCATCTCAGCTGTATGTGCGTTGGAAGATGTATGTACATGTGCTGAAATTTATTTTTGTTAACTTTGTAAAATAGTGCACATTTAATAATACACACATGTAATATTCCAATCAGCCCTTAATTTAATTTTGTAGAACACTTTAAGACATATATCATATGTAAAAAGTGTCTAGATACGTGTCACATGATGTACAAGAAAAACGTTCCATGTTATGTGCGTAGAAAACCGAATTTTCGATATTTATCGATTACCCGATTTTTCTCTAATTTAAATTCCAACTTTTGCACATGTTATATATATTATGTTATACATAATATATATAATATATACTTTAAATCTCAGCACTTGGCTGGTTTAAAGTGGTACCATTAACATGTGACAAAATTAAACTTGGAATCTTCACATTTTGGCCTTAATGTGGAGTAATTTGTGTGTGCCAACATGGAAAGTATTTTTGGCTGATTATATCATGTATGGCACGAAAATATCATCATATTTTGATGTATATGGGCTGGCCATTTATTTATGCAAGTACGTGACACGTTGGCGAAGTTTCGGTATTCGCCCGATACGACAAATTTCGGTTTAGAACCTTTTATCGTGTCGTATTTAATTTGTCATCACCATATCTTATATCATATGATATAAGACCTGAGTGTACTCATAAATATGAGTTAAGTATAGTGGTGTGACGTTAACGTACGTACGTAAGATATATAACGTGTCGGTAGTACGTTGGAATACATGTGTATGTGCCTTTATTTAAAAAATCTGAAAATATATAGTGTATTTATATATATATGGCGTGTTCATTTAAGATGGAGAGGAGGAGAAGACTTTCCTTCTTTAGCCTTGTTGCCTTTGAGCATTTTGCAAATGAATCTTCCTTTAATGAACTACTTAGTTTATTAAACTAAGTACTTCACTTAATGAACTAATTTAGTTCATTAATGGTGGCACCTGAAAATAGTATAAACACAACAAATGTTTGCCATATGATGTAAGCTTTAATGCTTCATGGCTCGTTAGTACGGCAACATAATATATAAGCTAAATAAGGCAAGTAATGGTAAGTTATCATGCACACATGTACACATTTATGCACGTTTATATATATATATATATATATATATATATGCATTCAAATTGCTTATTTTGAAATCACTCAAACCCTCTTATTTCTACACTATGCAATAGCATATTCTTGAAAGTGAGAATTTTTGGCAACAAAATTAAAGAAGTCAATGTATGGACTTAAACAAGCTTCTGACAGTGTGGCCTTGTTTGGTTTTAAAGAGAACACCATTGATCGGTGTATATATATGAAGGTCAGTGGGAGCAAGTTTATTTTTCTAATCTTATATGTTCACGATATTTTGCTTGCCGTTAATGATCTTGGTCTATTATACGAGATTAAGCAATTTCTCTCCACGAACTTTGAAATGAAAGATATGGGTGAAGCGACTTATGTGATCGGGATTGAAATTTTCCGTGATAGATCACAAAGAGTATTATGGTTATCTTAAAAGGCCTATATCTTTAAAGTTCTTGTGAGATTTAGTTCAAATTCAGAAAGGGGACAGGTTTAGTTTAAAACAATGTCCGTAAAGAATTTTAAAGAGAACAGATGAAAAGTATTCCTTATGCATTAATCGTTGGGAGTTTAATGCATGCTCTGACTTGTACCGGACCAGATATTAGCTTTGCTGCCAAAATGTTAGGCAGATATCAAAGTAATCCTGAGATGGATCATTGGAAGACTACAAAGAAAGTTCTTAGATACTTCCAAAGAATTAAGGACTACATGCTCACTTATAGAAGAGTGGATCAATTAAAGGTAATTATATATTCAGATTCATATTATGGGGGATGTATTGATTCAACAATCTTGGGGAAAAGTGCAACGCAGTCTGTCATTGCTGCTTCTACCATAGAGGCTGAGTTTGTGGTATGGGTGTACATGATTTTTAAAAACCAGCCGAACCACACCAAACTGACCAAACCAAACCGTACAAAACCGGACCATGGTTTTACGATTGGTTTAACAAATGCTAAAAACTGGACTGTTTCATTTAGTCTGATTTTCGGTTTTAAGAATTTCAAACTGTATAAACTGGACCAAACCGGTTATATTAAATATATATAATTTTGATTATATGTTATATATTTAATTATATTTTATACATGATAGTATTATTTTAGTTATTTGTTTATATTGCTTGTGTAGCGCCCTGCTCCCGAAACCTAGCATCGGGAACAGTACGCCCGCCGTATCTCACTAAGGAGGATACAAAGCGTCCAATCCATTTCCGACATGTCCGAAAAGACGTAGAAATTTTTCGCGCAGAAACGAAACACAATAACCTAAAGTTCCCTTGATAAATAAAAGTTCCTTTATACAATAATAAACCAAATCCTGACAATAACGTAAGCCCGAAAATCTAACAAGGTGATGTCTGATGAGATCCCAACAAAATAACGACAGACAGCCGCAAGGTCTCTTCGTATCCTAGGCGCGACCATCAGTCTGCCCATACTAATGTGTCAGCCCCGTCCTCGGCAAGGATATAATCGTACGCTTCTTCGTTCTCACCTGGTGGGGGAGAAGTAGGGGTGAGTGACTGGGAAATCACTCAGTAGGCACCTGCCTCCAAGTAGTACAAGACAAGCATCCAAAAATGATATAACACATAGCACATAGGACATGATATCACATAAGCATATGAAATAATGCGGAAAGGTAATTCACTCCAGATAAAGAATGTGCAACGTCGTGATGCATGTCCTACTATGCATGTCACACGCAACAAAGTCATGTCACACAAAATGCCGATATCCCTACTGTGCAATGCATGAACCCGGGTCCTACTGAGTGGCTGTAGGTCGTACACCCCACAATCACCATACTGAGTGTGTGTGGCCGCGCCTCCACACACCATCCTGAGTGTCGTGGCCCTGCCATCGTACACCATCCTGAGTGTCGTGGCCCCGCCACCGTACACCATCCTGAGCGCCCGTGACCCGTACGTCACGACCCGCCATCAATGCAATGCACGTGCCATGAATGCAAAAAAACACAAACGCCTGAGGCCCCTGGCCCATCCTCACCATCCTCCGACACTCAAATCTAGGTTTAGTTATTGCTCGTATGTTAACTCGACATTATTCGGCATCAAATCCACTTTTCCGCGGCTTGTATACCATTATCGTACAATTCCTGTATTTTTCCTTATTTTTCCCTTATTTATTTCTATTTATCTCCTAATTATCTAATTTAAATAAATTATCATAATCCTTAAAATTAATTAAAAATAATTTAATTTCATCATCTTATAATTACTGGACTTAATTTATAATTTTCTGATATTTATTTATAATTTTCCTATATTTATTACTATTTTAAATTAATTACTTAATAATTATGGCAAAAAACTTTGAAATTTCAGAATTAAGGAAATGGAATTAAAAACCTTAGGATTGGACTGGCCTCTTTTTACCTACAGCCGGCCCACCCCTTTCGCGCGTGCGCATGTCCAGTCCGCTGAGGGCTGGCCTGCGATCCCTGTTACACATTTTTTTTTTATCCGGTTAATTGAGCCGACAGCAGCTGGCCCGGTCCGTTGGCCATTCGGCCCGGTCCGCTAAGCTGCCAACCCCTTTTTTATGTATATAGCGAAATGGGATGGCTGCAGCTGCCAGCCAGCGGCCCATTAGCGGGCGGCCTGGTCTGCGCAAGCTGCAGGCCGGCCCTAACCATTTTTTTTTAACATTTCAGAATTTCAGTAGGGGATATCCAGGAGGCGCGTTCTCCACACGCACGCGTGAAACCACGCGCTGCCATATTTGGCGGCGCGTGAAGCACACCAGCGACCTCCGGCCTCCATTTTCCGACCCCGATCTATAGTTTTGCCTATTTCCAGTCTATGGGAACCTATTCTAAGGCCAAAAACAAAATGAAAATCTCTAATCATCCACAGTTTTGCTATTTTGATTATCAAATTTTTCCCTAAAACCCAAAACTCAAGCCACGCAAAGACACACGCAGGCGCACGCATACCACAGTATTCACGTCTTCATGATTTTCACGGATCAACCAACATACTGTAGATTTCAACAATTAAAGAAAACAACAAACACATAATATATCACCAAAGCATGCTCAAATTTGTACTAATTGGAGGGGGAAAAGGGAACCTACCTCGATTGTATGCTATTTACTCATGTATCCGAACTAACGCATAGATTGAGACATCCGGCTTCCTCTTTTCCTTCTTCTTCTCTCTTTCTCCCTTTCCTCCTTCTCCCTTATGGTCGCTGCTTCTCTGTGCGCTACCCTTCTATCCCCCTTTTTTTTCTTCTTTAGCCCATACCCCAGCCCCTTTTAATTGTCATGCTGCAGGATTTGAGGGGCGGTTATAATCCCCCCTCAATCCACGTCTCTTCTTTTTTTTAAAAAAAATCCCTTATCCTCACGATACCTTTTAGATTATTTTTTTTAAATTTTTTTTTCTTTTTTTTCCTCCTTATCCTCACGTCACTTCTTTCTTTTTCTTTTTATATATTTTATTTATTTCTTTTATTTCTTTTCTTTCTAAATCATTGTCTTATTATTTCTTATATGTTATTTTATATATATATATATATACACATATATATATATATATATTGTTGTTTCTTCTTTTACCCTATACATATATAACGACTTCATATCATTGTAACATTACTTTGACATGATCGACACGCTACCGTTAATTTAATTTCGCAATGGTCGTTACACCCAACGGCTACCTAGTACTAAATTAACGTGTAACAGTTAGTTCAAAAATTTCGGGTTATAATATCCTACCCTCCTTACAAGAAGTTTCGTCCTCGAAACTTGTCGCACCTTATATGAAGGGTTAAGGGTAGCGCTTTCACATTTGATCATCTAGCTTCTGACCTTCGCGGTCTGCGATTCAAACATAAGCCTCTTCATATGACGCAATCCGGCCTAATTCTTAAAGTTGGTGTATCCAACACATGAGCCAGGTCTGAAATGTACCTCCTTAGTTGCGAAACATGGGATACATTGTGCACTTGGATCAGCGCCGGATGTATCGCTAAACGGTGAGCTAACAAACAGATCATTTCGAGTATTTCATAAGGCTCAATGTACCGCGGCCTTAGTTTACCCTTCTGGCCCATAGACATGCTACACCTTCTATAAGTGACACCTTCAAGTAAACCTTGTCTTTAACAGCGAACTCCAAGGGACGCCTCTTCGAGTCTGCCCAACTCTTGTTTATGTCTTGGGCAATCTCAAGCCTTTCTCGAATCAACTTAATCTTCTTCCTGGTCTGCCCTACCAGTCCTGGACTAGTAATAGTATGCTCTCCAACTTC
Source organism: Eustoma russellianum (assembly GCA_036186865.1). Taxonomy (NCBI): domain Eukaryota; kingdom Viridiplantae; phylum Streptophyta; class Magnoliopsida; order Gentianales; family Gentianaceae; genus Eustoma; species Eustoma russellianum. The sequence continues at coordinate 16,502,306 of AP025062.1, read as the reverse complement.
GTCCCAATGGACAGGGGACCTACACTTCCGCCCATTGAGCGTCTCGAATGGCACTATGCTGGTGGCTTCACGGTAGCTGTTGTTGTAGGCAGACTTGATCAACTTGATCATACCATCTCAGTTTCCATTAAAGTCAGTGGCGCCCTCCACATGCCCTCAAATGCTTGTACGTGTTTCCTGACCGCTCATCGGTCCAGGGATGGAATGTAGTGTTCAACGTATCTCCGTCGATTATAATATCCGCATACACTAGTTTTAATATGCATTGTCATTTTAATTATTAATTGTTAAACATTTCTGATATAGCCCTAATGCAGGCTGTGTATCCTTATCCTAACGCATATATGACTTATGTATCATATGTAGCTCATGAGTGCACAACTGTTATCTGCGGTTTATCACATGTATCATGTTTATATTGTTTGTTAATTTAGTTTTAAGCGGTATGCACACTATGTGTGCTCATTCAACCTTCGTTTATCGTGGTCTCTCTTTTTGTGCTTATGTTAGTCGTTATCACAATTTTTTTTACCGGTACTCTATATTTTTCGCACTAGCTTGTCTTATTGTTGTATAGATGTCGTTATATATATTGTTTCGAAGGAAATATTTAAATGCATATATTATACCGTAATGTAGATATACAATTTATTTGGGTGTTCAACTTTGATATATATATATTTCTGTTTTTTTTTTGTTATGTTATTAAGTTGTTTACACTTTAATCTATTTCTATGATGCCATGCAATGCTGCGCCGTTTCTAAATCATAATTAGTATGCTTTGCTACAAATGTGGATGTTATTAATTTGTTTTAAAACTTGTAATTGTATGCCTATTTTGTAATCCATGTCTTGTATGCAAGATATTTGTTGTTGTATTCTTGGTAATTGTGTTGTTTGTTGTCGTTTTATACCATGATGTTTATTACTGTTTTGTCGTGTTAGTTATGTTGTGAGCTCATTAAAACAGTGGTGTGTATGCTTGTGCATATGTACTTAGCATCGTTTGATTACTTTTGTTTAGTGTATCTATTTGTATGTTTTCTTAAATCGACTTATTTACGCGATATCATTAATGTGGTACCAAATTGTGTTTCAATATATTTCTTTGTTGCTGTAAGAGACTCGGTGTTGTCGTTTTTTTTGTCTTAACAACTTAACGTTTACATATAATCCTGACTTATCGTATACTGTATGTGTTTGCTACTCCTATGTTGTTATCGTATTCAGTATATATTCTGAATCTTAATCTACTACTTTGTATTTTCATGTTGGTTACTTTGTATGTGTAGGTATATGTGGGTATATAAACATTTATTAGTTGTCTTTCGCACTTATACTGTTTGTGTTTTGTGTGGTGATAACATTATATGGTTTAATAGGTTGGTCGGTTCACTACCGCTCACAGAGTCTTATTGCTGTAAGGGTGCACACCTTTTAGTAGTTAGCATGTCTTGTGCATATCATTTTATTTTTATGTTAGCACGTTACAACACCCTAGTAAGTTTTTTTTTTGGCTCGGCGAAACTTTGCTGAGATCACCGTCCACTCGAACTTTGTCTTCCTCTGCGTTGTATGCTCAGGACACCAGTATCGACGAGAATCCTTCAACAGTTTTCCTGTAGCCCCTAGCCAAACCGAGACAATTTCTTACTTCAGTCACATTGGTCAGTCAGGGTTACTCAGCGATATCCTTAATCTTCTTAGGAACCACTGAGGTTCACTCTTCTAAACTTACGTGACTTAAGAGACCCATGCTTCCGCTGCGCAAATTTGATCATTTATCTCTGATTACCGCATCTTTACTGATGATGAGTCATTGGTACCTGGTCGCTGGCGGTTGAACTCTGCTACGATGTCGCCAGCCTTTTCGATGTCTGCATCAGTGATCACGTGGATGTGGGCACTGATCCTTGCTTCCCTTTATGCTGTTATTGGTCCTGCTGTGATGGTGGCACCGGTCTCTATTCAATGCCCTTACTCGTAAAACGTCCTTGTTGTTGTACTCACGCTTGCATAATCCTCCCACACTGATCCCAAAGTGGCATCAACAATGAGCACATGGTGGCCACGGTGGCCATACACTCCTATACGGTTGTACTTTCATTGCGAGCGATCTTGTGATCATTGGCGGTCATGCCGTATACTTATGCCTCCCCGGTGAATGATCTCTCTACACATCAGTTTCCGGAAGTCCTGCATTTCTATGTAGTAGAAGCTCAGGTCTGCTGTTGGTAGCGGCGGAAGCCGCTGGTTCAACTGTTACTGCCGCTATTGCGCTAAAGTGGTGGCCATGGCGTCAGCTGATGCCTGGAGAATGACCCCTTGATCCTAGTGGTCGTTACCACAACCGTCGTTGCTTCCTTTGCCAGATTAATCACGACACAGTGATATTTTCCTGGATCTCGTGCTAACCTTGATGAGGATTCGGACAGGAGTGATCGATGGATTCGAGCCTTTATGAGGCTCGTGCGGAGGTTTAGGGGTTCAATGATAATTAGATAGAGAAAACTCACCAATGGCACACACCTCCCATAACCCGATCATAACTTAGGTCTACTTCATTTATTAGGGGCATATTTGTCGTTTCTAGAAAGAGATCAAAGCTTACGTCTAGGTGGTCTAGTTAATCCTGCGTTCCCGAGGCGGATCTGAAGCCTCGGCTCTGATACCACCTGTAGCGCCCTGCTCTCGAAACCTAGCATCGGGAACAGTACGCCCGCCGTATCTCACTAAGGAGGATACAAAGCGTCCAATCCATTTCCGACATGTCCGAAAAGACGTAGAAATTTTTCGCGCGGAAACGAAACACAATAACCTAAAGTTCCCTTGATAAATAAAAGTTCCTTTATACAATAATAAACCAAATCCTGACAATAACGTAAGCCCGAAAATCTAACAAGGTGATGTCTGATGAGATCCCAATAAAATAACGACAGACAGCCGCAAGGTCTCTTCGTATCCTAGGCGCGACCATCAGTTGGCCCATACTAATGTGTCAGCCCCGTCCTCGGCAAGGATATAATCGTACGCTTCTTCGTTCTCACCTGGTGGGGGGGAAGTAGGGGTGAGTGACTGGGAAATCACTCAGTAGGCACCTGCCTCCAAGTAGTACAAGACAAGCATCCAAAAATGATATAACACATAGCACATAGGACATGATATCACATAAGCATATGAAATAATGCGGAAAGGTAATTCACTCCAGATAAAGAATGCGCAACGTCGTGATGCATGTCCTACTATGCATGTCACACGCAACAAAGTCATGTCACACAAAATGCCGATATCCCTACTGTGCAATGCATGAACCCGGGTCCTACTGAGTGGCTGTAGGTCGTACACCCCACAGTCACCATACTGAGTGTGTGTGGCCGCGCCTCCACACACCATCCTGAGTGTCGTGGCCCTGCCACCGTACACCATCCTGAGTGTCGTGGCCCCGCCACCGTACACCATCCTGAGCGCCCGTGACCCGTACGTCACGACCCGCCATCAATGCAATGCACGTGCCATGAATGCAAAAAAAACACAAACGCCTGAGGCCCCTGGCCCATCCTCACCATCCTCCGACACTCAAATCTAGGTTTAGTTATTGCTCGTATGTTAACTCGACATTATTCGGCATCAAATCCACTTTTCCGCGGCTTGTATACCATTATCGTACAATTCCTGTATTTTCCCTTATTTTTCCCTTATTTATTTCTATTTATCTCCTAATTATCTAATTTAAATAAATTATCATAATCCTTAAAATTAATTGAAAATAATTTAATTTCATCATCTTATAATTACTGGACTTAATTTATAATTTTCTGATATTTATTTATAATTTTCCTATATTTATTACTATTTTAAATTAATTACTTAATAATTATGGGAAAAAAACTTTGAAATTTCAGAATTAAGGAAATGGAATTAAAAACCTTAGGATTGGGCTGGCCTCTTTTTACCTACAGCCGGCCCACCCCTTTCGCGCGTGCGCAGGTCCAGTCCGCTGAGGGCTGGCCTGCGATCCCTGTTACACATTTTTTTTATCCGGTTAATTGAGCCGACAGCAGCTGGCCCGGTCCGTTGGCCATTCGGCCCGGTCCGCTAAGCTGCCAACCCCTTTTTTTTATGTATATAGCGAAATGGGCTGGCTACAGCTGCCAGCCAGCGGCCCATTAGCGGGCGGCCTGGTCTGCGCAAGCTGCAGGCCGGCCCTAACCATTTTTTTTTAACATTTCAGAATTTCAGCAGGGGATATCCAGGAGGCGCGTTCTCCACACGCGCTGCCATATTTGGCGGCACGTGAAGCGCACCAGCGACCTCCGGCCTCTATTTTCCGACCCCGATCTATAGTTTTGCCTATTTCCAGTCTATGGGAACCTATTCTAAGGCCAAAAACAAAATGAAAATCTCTAATCATCCACAGTTTTGCTATTTTGATTATCAAATTTTTTCCTAAAACCCAAAACTCAAGCCACGCAAAGACACACGCAAGCGCACGCATACCACAGTATTCACGTCTTCATGCTTTTCACGGATCAACCAACATACTGTAGATTTCAACAATTAAAGAAAACAACAAACACATAATATATCACCAAAGCATGCTCAAATTTGTACTAATTGGAGGGGGAAAAGGGAACCTACCTCGACTGTATGCTATTTACTCATGTATCCGAACTAGCGCGTATATTGAGACATCCGGCTTCCTCTTTTCCTTCTTCTTCTCTCTTTCTCCCTTTCCTCCTTCTCCCTTATGGTCTCTGCTTCTCTGTGCGCTACCCTTCTATCCCCCTTTTTTTTTCTTCTTTAGCCGATACCCCAGCCCCTTTTAATTGTCATGCTGCAGGATTTGAGGGCCGGTTATAATCCCCCCTCAATCCGCGTCTTTTTTTTAAAAATCCCTTATCCTCACGACACCTTTTAGATTATTTTTTTTTAATTTTTTTTCTTTTTTTTTCCTCCTTATCCTCACGTCACTTCTTTCTTTTTCTTTTTATATATTTTATTTATTTCTTTTATTTCTTTTCTTTCTAAATCATTGTCTTATTATTTCTTATATGTTATTTTATATATATATATATATATATATATATACATATATATATTGTTGTTTCTTCTTTTACCCTATACATATATAACGACTTCATATCATTGTAACATTACTTTGACATGATCGACACGCTACCGTTAATTTAATTTCGCAATGGTCGTTATACCCAACGGCTACCTAGTACTAAATTAACGTGTAACAGTTAGTTCAAAAATTTCGGGTTATAACAGCTTGTGAGTTTGTTTTTTATTAGATGTTTATGACTTGGGTAGGAAAACTCAGTTGATTAATCATTTTTTTGTGAACAAAGGTTGGTACCTAGTGGATTTGTCTGGTTATACCTAAGAAAATATTAGTTTTTTTCTTTGATTTATTTCTCCTTGTTTAATTACTTCTTTGATTTTTAGTAATTCTTAGTGTAATAATTATTTTCACACTTTGTTTATCATCCCATAAAAGTATGAAAGAATTGAAATTTTGTTACTTGGATGATTATTCTGCATGCAAATAATACGATTACTTGATTGAGTATTAATGGTACTTGGATGATTTTTCAATTAAGCTACTCTATCACCTTAATCCATCTTTTTGTTGAGGGCCTGGTACTTTGTGTAGTTTATTCTAGTACGATTTTCTTACCAAGACATGATAAATTAAGGTATAGTACTATTCTATGATAAATTAAGGTATAGTAGTATTCTACTAAGAGAGTATAGTTTTATTTTTAGTTTGATAAAAATCCTATGAGGAAGAAAACTTGTCCACAATTTGATTATGAATTTCCATTTTTTTAATCGACGTTGTCAATGCTTCAGGTGAATAAAACCGAAAAAACCAAAACCAAACCAAACTAGACCGGACAGGTCAAACGGTTTGTTGACTGGTTTGGTCCGGTTTTCGGTTTTCTATTTTCCAAACCATAACAAACGGTTTGGTTTGTAAGACTCTCAAAACCGGCCGAACCGGATCCTGTACACTCTTAGTTTGTCGCATGTTTTGAAGCCACTATTTGAGGTATATGGCTGCGAAACTTTATTTCAGGGCTTATGATTGTCGATAGTATAGTAAGCTGATGAAAATTTATTGTGCTAACAGCCGCAGCAGTCTTCTTTTCTAAAAACGACGAGTACTCTAAAGGTGCTAAGCAAATAAAGATAAAGTATTTTCCTGTTAAAGAAGAAGTTCAGAAACAAAGAGTGTTTAATGAGCATGTTAGCACCAGTCTTCTGGTAGCAGATCCATTAACGAAAGGATTGCCACCAAAGATATTTCATGAGCATGTTGAATGTATGGTATTGTTAGATGTCATGAATGATATGTATTAATGTATTGACACTCTAAGCTCAATAAAAGTTATTTGTTTCTGATATTTTCAGTTTCTGATTATTGTGTATACATAAGAGTGTCAGAATTATGTTGCAGGAATTAATGTTTATTAAAATTGTATTTTACTCTTCATTAAAGGTTGTAGTAAGGACAAGTTTATTGATGTAGTACATGGAAGGGAGTTTATCAAAATAGATGCTTTACAACCGCCATGACTCATATTAGACTTTACTTACTCACAACGTTATAAGGGACCAATATTATGGTTAAAGGATTTAATTATATACTAAAATGCACATTATAGTTTTATAGATCATATAAGATGTCACAAGGAACAAGTGGGAGATTGTAAGGTTGTGTCTCTTGTGACATTTAGTTATATGATTTATAATTATATCCTAATTGGTTATTTTTGGAGTTATCTAGAAGGGTTATGTCTTTTAAGTTAAGAGACACAATTCTTCATTAAAAGGACATGTCCATTTATCAAATGGGTGCTATGCCAAAGGTTATGATGGAAGTGCCTTTTGTTTACATGTAAATATGGATGAAGGTCATCTCTTCACCCTATTCATTGTCTTTACTTATGCATCGAAGTAAACATTATAGTAAGAGTTAGTGGAGAGAAACCTCCGTTCAAGTTCGGGATCGCCTGCATCAAAGTTGCAGTTTCGTTCATCAAAGTCGCTTTCGCTAATAGAACCTTGGTGAAAGGTACACTTCCGCTAAACATTCTCTTGTAGTTGTGAAATGATTGTGTACGTGAAGGCATAGATTTCTAGATCCTGAAGACTTAATTGCTTACGATCTTCACCTAAAATGGATATTCATGATGGCACGAGACGTTACATGTACATAAACATAAGCTTTCAGGAAAACAATCAAAACGGCGGTAGTGTAGTCAGGAAAAAAAAAAAAAGGGATGGTGGAACTTATATTGCAATAAATAGCAAGAACCACCTCGAAGCACAACATCCAATTCAGTTTCTACAATTGAAAATCACAATCAGCCCTTTTTACAACATAGGTTATGCCACTTAAAAGAAACGCCTAGTACTTGGTGGAAACCAGATGTAGTGCCAGCACCATGTTGGTCAAATGAACTTTGAGTCATCATGATGCATAGGTAAATGTTGGTCAAATGAACTTTGAGTTATCATGATTCATAGGTAAATCCCTGGCCCGTGTAGAAATTAAGTTGTTAAATCTACTATAACGCTATGGGAGAGATTAATCTGTACTAGAAATGGAGGAGAAACACATGTTATGGTCAACCAATTTGGTTTCATGACAGGACGATCAACTACGGAAGCAATGCACATTCTAAGGAGATTGATGGAGAGTTATAAGGAGAATAAGCGCAATCTACATATGATTCTCATCTATCTTGAAAAAACGTATGATAGCATGCCACATAGACTGATTTGGAATAGCCTTGCAAGAGGGGTTTCTATGAAGTATGTAGACATAATTAGGGATATGTATACTAGGACGAAAATAGATGTTCGTATGTCTGTGGGGAATACAGACTTCTTTCCGGTGGAGGTAGGCCTCCATCAAAGGTCTGCTTTGAATCCATTTCTTTTCCCAGTTGTCCTATATGAGTTGTCAAGGACGGTCCATCAGGCAGTTCCGTGTGTATATATTTTGCTGGCGATATTGTATTAGTCGCATAGAGAAGACATACCCTGTGTATGAGACTAGAGGATTAGAGAGGTGCTTTAGAGAGAAAAGACCTAAGGATTAGTCGTTCCAAGACTGAGTATCTGCACTGTGACTTCAGTGGCCAGGTTGACAGTGAGAATAACCAGCTTACCGTCGAGGGTCGAGTGGTACCACAGGTAAGTAAGTTCAAGTACCTATGATGGTTTGTACAGCAAGATGGGGACATAGATAGTCATGTAGCACACCGAGTTCAGGAAGGCTGATGCAGGTGGAGGGCAGCCTCAGGGATGCTGTGTGACAATAATTTTTCAACTAAATTAAAAGAAAAAATTTTATATGGTGGCAGTGCGGCCGGCGATGTTATATGGAACAGACTACTGGGTCATCAAGAAGGCATAGTCGCAGAAGATGGAAGTGGCAGAGATGAAAATACTAAGGTGGATATGTGGACGTACGAAGCTAGACAAGATAAGAAATGAGACATTTAGGGAAAGCTCAGGGGTGACTAGTATAGCCGAAAAGATAAGGAGGGGGAGATTGAGATGGTTTGGGCATGTCAAGAGGAGACAGAGGATTAAGGTTAAGCCAACTAGATTCGCACCTCTCTGAGGATATGGTCTAGAATAAAGGTTCATGGAGGCAGAGGATTAAGGTTAAGAGGTTTAGGCAAGATATAAGGGCACGTTAGAGTATGTTTAGAAGCTTAGATGCTCTCTACACTTTAGGTTGACTTTGCACTTTTTTGTTTTTGTCTTTGTCTTTGTCTTTCATAATTTGTGCATATACGAGGTTAGGACTATTTTAATATCGGAAGCTTTCTATTTGTGTTTAATAAATTCCTTCACTAGTACACTAGCACACCTGTATTCCTATTATTGTGTCATCTATGCAGGTACATATAGAGCTGGGGCCTCACTGGAAGCAAACTCTCTATCCCTTAGGATGGAGGTATTGTTCGCCTGCCTCTCACCCTCTGCAGACCCTAACGGTAGCTTTTGCTGTCATTGAGATATACTAGGTATGGTTGTTGTTGTATTTTTTAGTGCCTTCAGGAAATAGTGTAATGCCGAAAATCTCCCAAAATTGTCCAAAGACAAAGTATATACTTATATAAAGTCTTTGTCACAGTCTAATGTACTTTCTGTACTTTTCCCACCCAATATCTTTCTTTTATACTTAAATGGTGAAAGCTTTGACCTGTTTTTCCTACACCAATTGAGAAATCATCCTTGTACTTAGTATCATACTTTGTACAAATTATAATTTATATTGCTAAAACAAAAGGCTACAAAATTCAGAAGGAATTGCCCAGCATCCCTCAAAGAATTGTTGAAGTAATACAAATGGTAATAGTGTATCATGATTTGTCACCAAAGAATAGAAGAACCTGTCAAATTTGAATCATCTGTTTTTCTGAAGGTTTTGTCTTGAACAGTTTGCACAACATAGTTTATCTCCAAAACAATAACCTGCATAAAGAAAATATATTTTTCAAATATAAAAGTAAGAATTAACTGAAATGAGACAGAGTTTGAACACAGGAATGTTGTAACAATAAAATTAAAAAAAAATCACATATTAAATGTCAATCTGAGCTCATTTCCTGCTGGGTAATAAGCAATACCAGTCATCTAAAGAGCATAGTTTCCACTGCAGCCAAACATAACCAGATTGAATCCATGTTTGCAAAGCTGCACAAGTATCAAACTCATCAAGCCAAAGATATAAAAGACAAGTTTTTTCACTTCTAGCATTGAAGTACAGAAGACAAGGGCATATACACTAATAATATTGATTGTTTTTTTTTCAAATACCAACTTAAAGGTTATATGCCTCTCAAGTGGGTTTAGAGCAGGCTATAAAAGTTTAATTTTGTAAAGGTCTAGAAGACTTAGTGCGTAAAATTTCAATAGGTGAGAAGATCTTTATAGGAGGAGATTTAAATAGACATGTAGGTAAACATAATAAGGATTACAATAAGGCACACGATAGATTTGGTTTTGGAAACAGGAACAATGAAGAAAAGGTTGAGAAGACGCGTTACATATTAGGGAAAGGAGAAACGCCTTTTAAAAGGTCGATCTAATAGTGAGTAATATATTTCTCCAAAGATGAACAATTGATTACATTCAAAAGTGGACCAAATAAGTTGTAGATAAAGACTATTTCATGACTCAGATGAGAGATATAAGAGCTTTAAGGACTGTACGGTGATCCAGGAAAAAGTTTAACAATATAACACCGTCTTGTTATTTGCATATGATATTGTGCCATTTGCATATGACATTGTGTTGATAGATAAAACTAGTGAAAGAGTCAATGCTAAGCTGGAATCTTTGCGAGAGACGCTAGAGGAAAAAGGCTTCAAATTGAGTTGATAGAAGACAGAGTATATGAAATTTAATTTTTACAACAAAAGAATGATCTTAGAAACTTGTGTGAAACTAAGCGAGTAAAAGATTCACATGAGTGAGAATTTTAAGAATTTAAGATCTATACTACAGAAAGATAGATGAATTGACAACAACAGGAATCATAAGGTACATGTTGGGAGGTAAAAGTTGGCAAGTGCATAGGTCTTCTTTGTTGTAGAAAAATACCTTTAAAGCTTAAAGGGAAGTTTTACATGACGACAGTAAGACTCGCACTAATATACGAGTTTAAATGTTGGATAGTCAATTATTAGCATGAACAAAGAATGCAAGTGACAGAAATAAGAATGTTAAAGTGGATGTATGGACATATAAGGAAGGATAAAATAAGAAAAAAGAGAAAGACTATGATGCAAGCCTTGCACGCAAGAAACAATCTTTTCTTGATCTAAGTGATCCTCCTCAAGAAATCGTGTTCGATTGTCAAGAACGATCAAAGATCACCCTTGGTCATGCATTTCTTGGCTAGGAATGAATAAGATTCTCCTTCCTTAAAACATTTTCATGCCAAGGACAAATTCACAGCCTTGGTACATGTTTTCAACAATGAACAACTCGGATTTCCCACAAAGTTTGTTCAAGACCTTGATATAAACTCTAATTTTGATCAAAGATCAAGCACAATTAAAACTCGCAAAGACTTCTGTCTTGTAACCAAAAAAATTCTATTCAGGCACATGTCTAAAAGGACACCTAAGTAGGTATAAATAGGAAAAACTTAAGCTAGAAAAAGGAGAAAAAAAGATTCTTAATCGAATTAGGAGTCTGAAATCTAGAATGATTATGTACGTGGATTCATGACCTTCAAGAAGCCAAATCTGATGATGAGCACTTGAAAGTTGTAGACATGGATATTAGCTTTTCATAGGACTTAGAATCATGTCAATCCGGTATCTATAGGCCGAGATATGCTCTAAATATCGATGGCTGGTCATGCAGTCGAAACCCTAGTTTCTTCTATAAGGAAAGTTCCTTCCAAGCAAATCATAACTCCCAAATCAAGTTCTACACGAATTTACACTTAACAAAATGTTTCAAAAACATCTATAAGATCCTAAAAAACACAATAATAATATTTACAAACGCATTAGGCCAAAAATAAGGTCATGCAAGGCCATAAACGCGCGACGCCCCTCGAGCATGCATTAGACATTTTAGTCATTCCCATGCTCTCCTTTATGACTTCAAATTTTCGTGTTAGGCTCCAAAATGTATATCCAACGTTCATAACGTCCTCATATACGTTATGTATATGTTTTATAAGAAACGCTTGTTCTTTGTGCCTTATCTTCATAGTCTTCAACCTTGTGATTTAACCTTTCACATCTTCTTTGGACATGCTATCTTCTACTCCATCCCACTGAATGTCTTCAAGAGGTTGATTGCTTCCATGTCATCACCATTTCCTCCCTGCTCAAAAGGATTTGTCCTTGAATCAAAATCTGCATTGGAAAAAGGGAATTTAAGCCTCTACATGCTTGTAGCTAATTTAAACTATCATAAATCGGTTTGCTCCATTCGCGCCTAGGTAAAATATCAAAGTAATTAAGCATATGTATGGGAAGATGAATAAACTCAAACTAATATCAAACTCAGGCACATATTGACTACGCTGTAAGAAGTTAGGCCGCCTGGACAAATATTGACCATTAGGGAACCAAAACCGTAAATCTTGCAACATAAGTCACTTGTAAGGTAAGAGACATGGCCATTGCATTGCATTGATAGAAATGGATATCGCATATGGATGCCGTAAGGGATAACCGCATATGGATATATAAATGGATAGTTATAGAGATAGCGTAAGGGGTAATCGCCTATGATATCGGAAAACGAAAATGAAATTAAAATGGAAATGGATATTGATAGAGATACCGTAAGGGGTAATCGCCTATGATATGAGAAATGGAAAATGAAATAGGATAAATGGGAAATGGAATATGAAATGGAAAGGAATAAAGGAAAAATGGTTGTCGAGTCGTTGCATTCATGATTTTGAAAAGTTGCATCATGGTTTTTGATTGTACTGACTCTTGTGTACGATGACTTAGTTGCGTGTGCTTTACTTGCTTGATTGTACAGGAAGGGCAAAAAGATAAATTTATTTGTGAAGAGAAGCATGCTATTGCTTCTCCGTGTATGATCCCATGGTAAATATACTCAGGTTACTTGCTGGGCAATGTATGTGTCTCACCCCCCATCATCAAATATTTTTGCAGACAGACAGGTAAATGAGTTCGTATACCGTGGATGATTGGGAATGAAAATTTCGAGATTGAGGATATTCGGAGGAGACTTTCGAAGACTTAGTTGAGGCAGTTATTTCGATATTTCAGGTTTATGTATTTTAGAGATTAGGGTTTATCTACGTTTGACCGTTGTATCGATTTAGAATTTCCTAGACATTGTATTAATGATGATGATTATTTTATTCGAGCGTTTTTAGTTTATAACTTCCTGTAACATCCATTTATATTATTTTTCTGACGTGCAATTGATCATATCAAAGCTTTGTATTTTCCTTAGCGAAATACGGCAGGTGAGTCGTTTCCAGGACTAGGCTTTGGGACGGGTCGCTAAAGTAAGCCAAATCGCCTATTTTTTGATCAAAAGTCATAAATTAAACAACAGAATCCTCTCTTTTACATTACTAAATAGATCTGTAGATCTAGCCGTCAAAAGTGCGATTTTATTAGTTATACTCACGTTTTCAACATGCTGGTTACAAATCAAGGTTTTGATAAAAAATATAATACAATGTCAGATTACCAAAACTCGCTTGCCCGAGCTTATTCGGTTTTTTCTTTGTTTCACTGGTTCTTTAGATGGGAAGATGACAAATTAAAACCAATAATGGTTAGAGAATGATGCACTATAATACATCACCTATGGTTGTGTTATGAATATTGTATTATGGATGTTCAAAGGTGTTCTTGAGAATTACAAAGGTTATACCAATCCAAATATTTCCTAGAGAACAACAAAGGGTGTAACCATCTCAATGTACCCTCATTCCCAAAGTCCTATAAATAGGACATTATTTCGGACATGCTTGACACACATTTGAATAGTGAAAATACATTCTTATTCTCTACTTCTTGTCCTCTCTTTTCTTCCATATTTTCTATATTGCATTACTTGAATTTGTAATACGTTATCAGTACAATTGTTCTAAGAAACAAATACAAGAAAGCAAGAAAAGTGTTAGTGACAAAAGAGAAAGAAGGAGAACAATATTAAATTTTTGGAGGTGCTGGACAGTTTTCCGTAGGTCTAAAAGAATCGCATTTGCCAAGTCTTCCACCATTGGAGCATCACCGAATTTTGGTAGATTGTTCCTAACACATAGAGGTACGTTTTGAACGGTGGATATGTGTTTTTAAGATTTCTAGATTGGTCAAATCAGTGTGTTTTCGAAAAAGTTTTTCCTATATGAAATTTTTTTCATATTTGTATTTTGTTCCTCTTTTACATTTCTATTATTACATACTTCTATCTTATCTTAGAAATATTCATAAAAGAAATAAAATAGGCTGAAGTCTAGATTTAGTTTGAAGCTAGAAAAGAATAATATGTGGCTTGAAGCCCTAAGCATAAACAGTTGATATACCAAAACATAAATATTTCATATACCCAAAGCATAAAAATGGTTGACATGTCCGAAGCATGAATAGTTGACATGCCTGAAGCATGGATAGTCGAAATGCTTGAAGCATGACATGCCCGAAGCATATAATATAGATTCAAACTTATATTTTTGAGATTATATAATTTTCTGAGATATTATTTGTGTCTACTCAGATTCATGGCAAACATCACAAACCTAGAATTCGCTGCCCTTGACATGTTTGGAAGAAATTATATGGCATGAGTACTTGATGCTGAGATTCATTTGAAAGCTAGGAATCTTGGCATACTATCAAGGACGGAGTTGAGGCAAGCAAACAAGATAAAGCAAGGGCCATGATATTCATTCGCCATCACCTCTATGACGGGCTGAAAACCGGATACCTGGAATAAAAGATCCATATGTGTTATCCTCCCAAAGGCTCGATATGACTGGTTGCACTTGAGTTGCAAGATTATAAGACAGTAAATGAGTATAACTCTGCGATGTTCTCTATAGTCTCACAGTTAAGGTTGTGTGGAGACAATGTTACCGATGCTCATATGTTAGAGAAAATGTTCACCATTTTCCACGCATATAACATGCTCCTACAGCAGCAATATAGGGAAAGAAAGTTTGAAAAGTATTCTCAGCTGATTTCATTCCTGCTAGTTGCTGAACAAAACAATGGACTTTTGATTAAAAAACAGTTTCCACCCGAACGGGTCACAACTATTCCCTCAAACGAATGTAAGTCACTATAATAATCGACGTGGCGGTGGTCGTGGTCGTGGACGTAGTAAAAATTTTGCACCATGCCACCTGAAATAGAAAAAACAAGGAAAAACAACAAGAAAATGCAAAATCCATGAAAAATGGTACACCGGCTAAGAACCACGACGAGACTTGTTATCGATATGGAGCCCAAGGGCATTTGTCTCATACTTGCTGCACTCAAGAGCATTTGGTTGAACTTTATCAAGCATCCTAGAAGGATAAACGTAAGGAAAAAAAGTTTATTTTGCATACTTCGGTAACATAGCAGATGACGGTCAAATGAATTCAAAGGATTTTACTCATTTCGATATTGAGGATTTTCTTATAAGGTCAAACATGGATGGCAATTGGATCCAGTTTGTGAATGAAAATGATCAAGAATGATTAACAAAATTGTTTCGATGAATGTCATGTTTTATAAGAATTGCTATAAATAAGTTTTGATTTCGTTTATTATGAGATGGCATTCACTTTTGTTAAAATTTGCACTACTATATCTGCCTAAAAAATGTTTAGATTTGTTCTATCTATTTTCCCTGTATAATTCTAATTCACGTTTACAGCATGACTTGAAAAACAAATTTCAGAATTTCTCATTGCCGCGTGCAGAGTTATTCATCATGAAACACAATTCACTATTTTTGAGTTGATTATTTCGAATTAAATTTTAATAATAAAGTGTATATGTTATGCTAGACATTTATTCAAGATGAATGATGGAGACATATGTCTAGTTGACAGTGGAACGACACTCAATTCTTCGTGATCAAAAATATTTTTCAACGTTACAATTAGCAAAAGAAAATGTTAGTAAAATTTATGGTACTACAACATTGATTGAGGGCTCCAGAAGAGAAATCATTATATTGCTGGGTGGTACACATATCTTAGTTACTACGGCATTATTTTTTACCGAGTCGAAATGAAACCTATTAAGTTTCAAGGATATACGTCTCAATGACTTTCATATTGAAACCATGAACGAGGAGAATATGGAATTTTAATGTATTACATATAGTGATCCAGACCAAAAGCTTGTTAAAGAAAAATCCCAATTTTCTCATATGGATTGTACTATGCGACTATACATCCAGTAGAATCTAATATTATAAAGAACCAGAAGTTCAATGATGCAAAGCTATTTATGTTATAGCATGATCAACTTGGTCACCCAAGTTCGTTAATAATGCGTAGAATTGTACAAAACTCACATGGGTACCTTTTAAAGAACCAGAAGATTCTTTTACCTCGTGATTGTGTGTGTCGCTTGTTCACGAGGGAAACTAATCAAGAGGTCATCCCAATGAAGGTTCATATGGAATCCTCTATATTTTTACGACGAATACAAGGGTATATTTGTGGACCTATTGATCCCTATTGTGAACCATTTCGTTATTTTATGGTCTTGTTGAATGCCTCCTCGAGATGGTCTCATGTGAATTTGCTCTCTATGAGAACAGTTGCTTTTGTCAATCTTCTTGCTCAGATTATATGCTTAAGAACAAAATTTCTGGATTATCTGATTAAATCTATTCGTCTTGATAATGCCGGTGAATTTACTTCCTTAATTTTTAATGATTATTGCATGTCGATTGGGATTGATGTTGACTATTCAATGGCACATGTGCACACTCAAAATGTCCTGGCAGAGTCATTTATCAAACATTTACAACTAATTGCTCGACCTATGATTTTGAGGTCAAATTTACCCACATCGGCTTGGGGACATGCAATTCTACATGCATCTGCATTAGTCCGGATTAGTCCTAGTTCATTTCAACCATACTCGCCATTAGAGATGGTATTTGTCCAGCAGCCTGATATTTCACATTTAAAGATTTTTTATTGTGCGATTTATATTCCGATTGACCCGCCATAACGGATAAAACTGGGTCCTCAAAGACATTTAGGAATATATGTGGGTTTTAATTCTCCTTATATTGTGAGATATATTGAGTCCCTAACGAGTGATTTACTTAAGGCATGATATGCCGATTGCCATTTTGATGAGCAAGATTTCTCGCCGTTAGGAGGAGAGAAAGTACTGTTTCCTGGAGAACAGCGTGAAATTACATGGAATGTTCCTTCACTTTCTCATCTTGACCCACGAAAAAACCAATATGAGCAAGAATTAAGAAAGATAATCTATTTACAGAATATTGCAAATCAGTTGCCTGAAACATTTACTAATAGTAAAATGATAACAAAATCTCACATACCGGCGATGAATATGCCGATTCGACTTAATGTCGGTGAAATACATATGGATGGTATACCAAAATCAAGTCTGAAACGCAGGCACCCGGTCGGTGCAAAAGATAAGAACTCTCGAAAGACAATGGTACAAGTTAATATTCTAGAAGAGAAAAGAAGTTCACCACTTGAAAAAGCTATAGAAATAGAAACTGATCATTCTAAAATTGATGAACAAGTGGCTCCTAAAGAAGCAAGTGAACAAAATTTTGAAGAAATCTCTTTGATTTATGTAAGTACAAGAGAAAAATGAGATAGACAAAAAGTTATTATTGATCATGTTTTTGCTTATGCCATTGCATGCAAAATTCTGAATGAGGATCCTGAACCGAGGTCCATAGAAGAGTGTCGAAAGAGAAATGATTGGCCAAAATAGAAAGATGCAATCTAAGCAGGACTAAAAGTGTTAGGGAGTCGCAAAGTATTTGAACCTGTAGTCTAAACCCCTAAAGGGATAAGACTTATTGGATATAAATGGGTTTTTGTACGAAAACACAACGAGAAAAATGAAGTTGTGCGATACAAGACGCGTCTTGTTGCGCAAGGTTTTTCACAAAGACCTGGGCTTGATTATGATGAAATACATTACCTGGTAATTGATTCTACAACCCTATGATATGTAATCAGCGTAGCAGTCGCTGAAAACCTTGATATGCGGTTAATGGATGTGGTTACTGCATACTTTGATATTTATACGAAAATCCCAGAAGGATTTAAATTGCCTTAAGTATATAATCAAAGAACACATGGATTATACTCAATCAAATTACAGAAATCCTTCTATGGATTAAAAAATCTGACAGGATGTGGTATAATCGTCTTAGCGAGTACCTTGTTAAACAAGGATATACACATAATTCAATTCGTCCTTGTGTATTTATCAAGAGATGTGATAGTGGATTCTCTATAATTGCGGTATATGTTGATGATTTAAATCTTGTAGGCACTCCTGAATAGCTTACTAAAACTGCTAATTATCTCATAAAAGAGTTTGAAATGAAAAATCTTGGCAAGAGATCGAGCATTTGTCTATTGAAAATTTTCTCCATCAATCTATACATACAGATTAGATCTTAAAACAATTTCACATAGGTAAAGCTCATCCATTTAAGTAGTCCTATGGTTGTACGATCATTAGATGTAAAGAAAGATCAATTTCGACCACCAGAAGATAATGAAGAATTATTAAGTAGAGAATTACCATATCTTAGTGTTGTTGGTGCATTAATGTATTTTGCAAATTGCTCAAGACCAGATGTATCATTCTTAGTGAATTTATTAGCAAGGTATAGCTCAACACCAACACGAATATATTGGAATGATGTCAAGCACATTTTACGTTATCTTCGTGGAACACCAGATATGGGTTTATACTACTCAAAGAATTCTGAATCACAATTAGTAGGTTATGTTGATGCTGGATATATATCTGACCCTCATAAGAGAAGATCACAAAGTGGACATGTCTTTACTTGTGGAGGTGCAGCCAAATCATGGAGATCAGTGAAGCATACATTAGCAGCCACATCTTCCAACCATTCTGAGATTTTGACATTGTATGAAGCAAGTTGTGAATGCATATGGTTGCAGTCGATGATTCATCATATTCAACAGTCATGTGGATTATCTTACTGTTGCAGCCACATCTCATGTTTTCCTAAATATAACGTTTGTGTTTTCGCCATGTAACGCAATTCTTACTGGTTTGCCAGACAGCAAAAGGCAAAAAAAAAAAAAAAAAAAAAAAAAAAAAAAAAAAACAAGGCTCGGTACTTAATAGCAAAATTAGAATAAGAAATTCAAGTCTACAAACTTCCAAATATAGTTTTTTTTACCTTTTCTTATCTTCTACTTTTTTTTCCCGATGAAAGAAATAACTTTGATATTAAAGAATGACATAATTTAGAAAAGCACATTATTATCATATTAAAAAGAATGCTAGAAAGATAAAAATGGGCATCTTATTGCATTTATTATACTATTTATATTGATAATTTAACATATCAATTTATTCACTCACGGAATTTAAATTAGATGAATCCTAACATAGCCATAATAAAATATGTCAGCCGAAACGTGGCCACCTCCCAACCTTGTGGTTCAAAAATGTATTCGACAGTTTCACAGCTCCTTTTAGTCTATAATATAACCACAAGTTGTTGTGACTTATTGTGACTGTAGTCTTTCTGAACTTGTACGTGTAAATATTATAGTTTTGTTTTAATAAACACAACGATCTTTTTTAAAAAAATATAAATAATATTATAGTTTTGTTTTAATAAATAGAACGATCCTTTCTAAAAAAAACACGGTGCCGAACGGTAGGGATCAACTAATCTCACCTTTATCAGTATTCGTCGATGAGTTATTCGTTCTTTCTGTTTTTGATATAATCTTATCACTATGAACTATACTTGTGAATTTTAATTAGAAGATAGTAAGTGGGAAAAAAGAGGAAAAATTAACTTACTTTGGGCGAGGTGCAAGTCATGAAAAGCTAGCATACTATAATGTAAAGATTGCCGGGGAAAAAAATTAATCGCAGTAAATATCCCCAATAAAAATTTAAAAAATTCAAGTTATTAACTTAAAATGAAAGGCTATTTTGCCGTGAGGTAACTGTCTATTTGGACTATTTGATTTCATAATGAAATGATAGAACCGTGTTTTTCTATCAAACACACAAAACAAATAAAACAAAATAAAATTTGAAAGCTCATACTTTTTTTTTTTTGGATCAATCCACGTAAGATGAAAATATTGTCTGAATATATTTGGTCTGAGGTCTATTTTTTTCTTCAAGTCATTTTACATAAGAGGAAAATTCCGTAAGAAGACCTTTCATTTCGATACCTTAACTTTGACCTTAAGGTATGGTCTAACTGGAGAAAACCTATGCTTGAAAAGGTGATTTCTGACTTTTTTTATTTATTTTGAATGAAAAATTGCTTGAACTTCTGATGATCATCTCTCTCTCTCTCTCTTTTTTTTTTTTTTTTGTATAAAATCATCTCCTTATTGAAGATTTTTTTGTAAGTTTATCTTTTAGCCAAGTGAAAAGATTAATTTATGTATATTAGTTTGATAAAATTTCAGTACCTAACTTATTAACTGAAAAATAAAATTTGACTGCTTTCATTAGCTTGATAAAATTTTATGTATTATCTGAAAAATAAAATTTGAAAAGAGAAACAGATCTGCCTTCACCTTTCGTCCTGCAAAAATTGAGTGTAAAACAAGGCTGGAAAGCATACAACTCCCACTAACACAAAACTTGTTTCTCATAATCTCCTATATCTGAGACCTATATATACAAAGCTGATGGATGTAGGGGATGAGGGAGGTGGGTGGGGGTAGGAGGAAGATGTAGGACCTATATATACAAAACTGAGACGCAGGGGGGGGAGGGAGGTGGGGTGGGAGAAAGGGGGAGGAAGACGTATGACCTGTATATAAACCTGACGGAGGAGGGGGGGATGAGGGAGGTGGGATGAGGTGGGGAGGGGGGAGGAAGAAAATTATATACTGATCTTTTCAAGAGCCCACAAAAGCAGTATCTCTCTCAATAACCAACAGAGATGGGAGATCTTTCTCTTTGATCCAATCCCAAAGGCGATCTGGGCCGTTGCCTTCTGCCGATCTCTTTCAAGACCGGCGGCATAATTTCCGGCTTCTGCAACGACGGATGCTTCAATTTCTCCATCTCTTGTCTGATTTTCTCGACTTGGCTGTGAACTGCAACCACAAGATCACTGTTATGATCTTCTCTGTTGTGGATGCTATTGCTGATGCCCCTCGGCTGCATCTCCATTTTCTTGCTCCAGAGAAACACGCAAATTTTGCCTAAAACCTAAACCACATGTTGCGAATGGAGTCATTTACGGGTGTATTTATATGTGAAAAAATAAAGATAGATGAAATCACACGATTTCTTCATGAAGGATGAGAATGCGGAGCCGGGAAGTTACTGATGATTTGCTCCTTTGTCTTTTTCTTTTTTTCCTTTTTTAATTTTTTGGATGCGGTGAGGTGGGGACAATAGAGATCTTTATCTTTATAATATTTGTGTATATCTAAATTGGATGCATTTTATTTATCAGTTCACCCACACGTAATTTTTATTATAATTTATCGAGAAACAATATTTATATATTTGTATCATTTGTGTATGATTGCATTCATTTATTCAACCTTCTATACTCTTTTTATATAAAAGAGTTTTTAAAACAATAAAGTAATATTGTTGTTATTGTAATAATAGAGATCTTTATCTTTATACTATTTGTGTATATCTAAATTGGTTTTGTATATATCTAAAATTGGTTGTGTTTTTTAGATTGTGGAGTAATAATTGATCGACAGTTTGATGCAATTTTTATTATAGGTCATCGGGAAACAACATCTCTGTGTGTATTTCTAATAGGTCATCGGAAAACAACCTCTAATACATGGGTATGGTTGCGTATATCTAATCTTATATCCCGACATTAACGGAACTTCTACACTAATGAAACAATGTTGTTGTTGTAATATCTTATACATCTTAGTTTTAAAATGACTAATGTTTTAAAACAGTATGTTTAAACGGGAAAGGATCACCTGACCCCAATTTAAAGAGGTATTAAATGACCACCCGACACGTGGTACACAGGGGTGGTGAGGCTGGGTGCGGGTGACTCCCATCCAACCTTACCACCCCTTGTGTACCATGTGACAGGTAGTCCCAAGGGAGTGAGGGGAGAAGGGTCAGACGATCTCAATCGTGTTTAAACATTACTTTGAGATGCATCATAAGTGGATCTGTAAGAATAGCAGATAAAAAAATGAAAACACATTTTCAACGTCTTTTTTTATTGATCCGATGTTTTAAAATATCGTTTTAAATGAAATGTTTTTTTTAGCTACACTCTTTCAAAATTCAAACATTTATTTGGTCGAAAAAGATATTCAGACTTTTATTTTATTGGGACCCGATAATGAGGGGCACGGGCAACGAGGAGGCTTGATGCAACCCCTCATCAGGATAATGAACATTTTATCGACATATGTAACCTACAAAATAAACATACATATCCTGAGGAAAATATACATGTTTACTCCCACATAGTTCAGTTGATATTTAAGTTAAGATTTATTTTAAGAGATTAAGACTTTAAATTCAGACATACACAATACGGATACTCCACTGATGTTAGGCCGAAAACCTAAAATTCTCATCCAATCTAGGAAGCCGCTAGACTCCTCATTTATCTTATTTGCGATATTCTTTATAACTAAAGCGGTGGGCCCAATGAAGAATTTTATCTTTTACTTTAAGAAAAAGCTACATACGTTTTTTACTTTAATATAAACTTTGAATTTTTTTAATAATAATTTAACGGTTGAACTCTACTCAACGTATACGTATAAATGGATATTGTAAATGGTATCAAGGTGGTATTTAAAAATTTTCCACAGAAAAACGTAGCGGGTGTTGATTAGGGTTTGATTATATTTAAAGCAAGTCTTGGATGATTACTGATGGTTGGTTTCTCTTATATGCCCTTGAAGTTGATGTTTAACGTCTAAATTGTCATTTGCTTTTAATTTGGCAAGTAATATTTGGTGTCATTATCTTGTTGGAAAGATATTTATTTTGTCTGATTAGATCACAAGAAGATAGGTACGTCAGGTTTGTGCTACCGCTGCACTAACATTTTCTTTTCAGCAGCTGCTGGAACATTAGAACAAACAATTTCTTTTTCTATTTTTTTCTTATTAAAATTTTTTTTCTTGCTAACGATAAATATGTATCTTTTTTTAAAGATAAATACATATATTTTTTGTTTGACTAAATCGTCAATAATAAATGATGAGATAAAATTAGTTGTATAAAAATAATAAAAAATATATTTATCAAACACAAATATATATATTTATTACTGACATTTTTTTTACCCTTCTTTAAAAGAATTCGTTTTCTTTTGTTTTTATGTCGTCACTTATCATAGGCCCTCTTTGGAGGAAGGTGGAATTTTCAAGAAAGGTAAAAAAAAAAACTAAAATATTGTTGTTTCATTAAATAACTACAATTTTAGCCTAGAGTGTTATGGTATTTATTTCTATTAATGGATTAGGGGGCTGACATCTCTCTAAAAGTAACCGTTTGGGCGGGTCATAACAATCTGTTGAGAACTTCGTGGTTGGACGGATAAAGATCAGCCACTTCAGCTGAAAAAATCTAAGCTAGCTAAAAAATCAACAACTCATCAAAATGTCTGTGAAATTCATAATACTTATCTTTATCAACAGAAAAGAAGTTCTCTTAAAAGACATTATGGCAGCATATCAAAACGCCTCCACATTATGGCGGCATATCAAAAGTATTGTGCCATTACTATGCGCTGGTTTGGAGCCGTCGTATTTTTCTCACCTCGGGTCACGGCGCACCACCACGATGGTCAGCCACTTTATCAGGTAAGTTTACAATTGCGAGTGCATATGAGTTGCAGGAATCGGCACCCACGGTTCCGACGCATCACCCTTTGGAGAATCTTTGGTCAATAAAAGGACCTGGCCGATATAATTTACTACTCTGGCAGTTATGCTATAATGCATTACCAAGTAAGTACCTCCTTCTTTTGCGTCATATTACTGCGGGTAGTTGCTGCTTAGTGTGCGGTCACATGGAAAGAAATAGTTTGCATGAATTTCGCGATTGTGGCTGTGCTAAACAAGTATGGGGAGCATTGGTGCGACAGGATAGTTGGAGAGATTTTACACCTCCAACCGGTGGCATGGGATGGGCTATGGATAATCTACAGGCTTCATGACAGCTGCCAGGGTGCGTGTCTAAATAGTTACATTTTCTGTGATACTGTGTGGGTAATTTGGTATTGGAGAAACCTGCTGATTCATGGTCATATACAATATCCTCTGTACGGATCTCTTGAGTAGAGTTACGATACAAGAACTTGTACATCATTTGAATAATATAATGTTGTAGGTGTTGGACTCTTTTAAAAGGAGAGCACAATGTAAATTCTTGTACATTTGGTTGAAATAAAAAGATTTCTTTTCTGGCAAAAAAAAGACTAGCTCATCTTGGCAGTATTTGATGTTTTAATTATATACATAGAATAATTAAAATATGATAAAAATAATAATTAACAAAATATTACAAATCTTTTTTTCTTGACAAAAAGATTCGCATTCTTTTTATGGGCGATTCGATAGCACAAAATCCATTTTTGATGTCGATACACAATATATTTGATCAAAGATCCAAACATAAGAATAATTCTTACAACTCAATGTGAAAAATATTTGTATTCATCAGAATCTCTCAAAAAATATTTATATAGGCGCCTTATTTATAGGCACAAAACAAAACATAAGCCAAAAAGAAAAACAAAAACTTAATACACCTAGGACTCTGAAAACTTAACCAATTTTGAGACGCATTTTTGATCATCTGGCTCTACAAATATGATCTTAATCTTTTCTTAAAAGTTGTAGAAATGTAAAATAGCTTTTCATATCATTTTGAATCACGTTAATCCGACATACTTAACTCAAGGTATGGATAAAAAATCGATAGTTGATCAAACTGCTTGCGGGGTTTACTATACTAATCCTTATCAAGAGAAAAGAAGTTTATCCTATCTAAACAACTCCTAAAACAAAACCTAAGCTCATCGTAACAGTATTTGAGATTCTAATTACCTATATAGAATGATTAAAATATGACAAAAATAATAATTCAAAAAACATTACGAATCTGCATCAAATAATGTTGCAAATTGATCTTTATCTTGCTACGTGCCACTATAGAATAATAATAATAACAACAACAACAACATAAATAATAATCTGTAAGGAAAATCATCTCTCTAGAACTTAGTCAACTCGGTGGTCAATATACTCTAAGGACTCATAGAGTCTTTATATAAAATCTTTATAACTTTACTATGAGTTTACTCTAAGTAAAGAGAAGTCAACTATGAGGCAAAACTTAGACTTGATCAATTATGCACAGATTCAATACTGGGGCCTAACAGTTGCTTTCCCAGCACGTCTATCTCACATAATCTTATAGACAGAAATTGCAATGAAGTAATAAATGTAGAAAATAACTCTAGAATAAAAGTTATATTTCATTGATTGTAAAGCTGTACAATCGGTTTTATAACTATATTTTCAGTCTATCTATGGTATGAATATCAGATTCGATATGATTTGATTTGATTAATCTCTATCTCAATCTGATCAAACCTTTTTTTCACTCTCCCTCAAGTTGGACATTGAGGTCTTGAATGTTCAAATTTTCTAGCATGGATTCGAACAATGGACCAGTCGCAACTTTAGTAAGGATATTCGCTAATTGATCCTCTGATCGTACAAACAGTATTTCGATGATGCCACTCTTGGGCTTCTCCTTGATGAAGTGGCTATCTACCTCAACCATGCTTGGTTTGATCATGTTGTATGGAATTTTCTGAGATGCTTACTGCAGCCTTGTTGTCACACATTAACTGAGCCGGGTACCTTAACGGGAATCCCAATTCTCCCAACAATTTCTTTAACCACAAGGCCTCCATAACTCCTTTAGCGGTTCCTCTGAAATCTACCCTTTCTGGTGAATAGTGTAGCCAACGAAAACACATTGTTTTAGCAAACGAGTCGAGCCTCGAGCGTTCTGCCTTTGGTGTATAGGTAAGACAGAGCACCAGAAAACTCAAGGTGGAAGATTGCGGACTAAGGGAATACTGACTAGTGTAGACAATACTTGTAGGGGAGTCTTAGTAGAAAGGGTCTTTGTAGGTAAGTGATTTAACAAGTAGGTCGAGGTGGCAACTGCTTCTGGCTAGAATGACTTAGGGGCATTTGACTCAATCGTCATTGTACGAGTCATTTCAAGGAGGATTTTATTTTTTATAGGGACACAAAGTTTGGTGGATCAGACCTTGGTCTCAGAAGAAGTTTTGTAGATCTTTAGACATATATTCACCATTATTGTCTGACCAGAGAACTTAAATCGTTTTCTGATATTGTGTTTTTACCATATAGAAGAAGTCCCAAAAATGTGTATTAATTTCGAATTTGTGTTTCAAGAAATATACCTAAATCAATCAGAAAAATCATATACGAACGTGACAAAATAACCCTAATGCAGTAGGAACAGGCGCTATGTCCCAAACATCAGAGTGAAACAAAGAAAAAAAACTATCAACACGTTTATTATTATGGTGAAAAGTACTTTTGTACTATTTGGTACGAATGCAAGTTTCACAGGGTTTATTATGTATGTGACACGTAAATAAACTGGAAAAAGAAATTTAAGATAACCGAGGGAGAGGTGACCCAGACGACGATGCTACAACCACAGTTGCCGATGGATCGTCCCCTGGACAAGCATAGACCAATCTTGTTGAGCAACCACGTCAAAGTAGTAGAGCCGTCGCCCTCAGTGCCACATCCAATGATCTCCATCGAATGAATGTCCTGCAAAAAGCAAAAGTGGGGATGCATCAGCACAAGGCAGTTAAGTTTTTTAGTAACTTGGCTAAGTGACAACAATTTAGATGATAAATCGGGAACATACAAACAATTAGAGAGTGTAAAGTGCGGAGAGAAAGTGATCGAGCTGGTCCCACAAACTAAGATTAAATCGCCACTTACGGTTTAAATTTAGGTTTTTTAAGGGTCAGTAAGAACGAAGACGTCATAAGGGTCATATGTCATAGTGTCAGTGGCCCCATAGTTTAGAATCCACTCGGAATGTTTTTTTTTGCACCTTGGGTCGACTAGGTGTATTTTGAAAATATGTTTGGTCAGGAAGGCCATTTCTGGACTTTAAGCTTACTAGGTGGTCAAGGTGGGAAATAGTTTATGCAGAAGAAGTATTTTGGAAATATGTTTGGTCAGGCAGGCTATTTATATAAATTAGGGGTATAATTTTCTCATATGGTTTGGGTAAAACGGTAAGCTTATGTGAAAATGGTTGGGTATTTAAACCCCCAACCCTCTCTCTCCCCCATTTTCGGTGCCCTTCTTCTTTCCACTTTCGGGTGCCGCCCTCTCCTTCATTTTCTCCACCTTCATCACCTTCTTGGTTAAGACCACTGCCAGAGGCTTCATCTTCGGTGCTACCTGGGCCACCGCTGGTGCTGGTCTCCACTCCAGTGCTCACCGCGGTGGGTCCTCGGACTGGCTCCATCCGCCACTCCACTGGCTTTTTCCTCCCTTGAGTCTCCCACCACTCAGGGTACCCACTAATTTGAAGCACTCGTCCTTCGTGTGTTTTTTCGAACATAGTGGGTGCACCAGAGTTGGCTCATGTCCTCTTTTCCACCATCCCACAATGATTGCTATGAGCAGGGTGGTCTGGTCGCCACCTCCTCAGTCCGTCCACGAGGTTTGTGTCCATGTCCTATTTCTGGTGATGTCTCTATTTGGACAGAGGGAACCACCTTTAATATCGTTATCTGGGTATTCTCCCTCCTAATGGCGGAATAGGCCGCCTCCATCGACGGTAGGGCTCCCTTTTTAGGAGCACCCCTTAGATGGTGTCAAACCGGTCATCTACCGCTATTAGGAGTTAAAAAGTCTATATTCCTGAATTTTGTTATTGTAGATGATGATGTCAGCCGGATCTTTCATGGGATTCGAATACCATCGATCAATCTCCATCCAACTATTCTAGGCTTTGTTCCACAAATCCTCCAAAGTTTCTGCATTATGGCGATCTAAGTGGCCCTCTTATGTAGGTCAAATACCTATAAAGAGTGTGTGCCAGCCCCGTATATGACCGTTAGTCCGTCCCACAGTGCTTTTGCGGTTAGGTACTGTGAGACATTGTTCACCAAAGTGCGCTCGATATTTTGTATGAGACAAGTAAAAACACAGTGGTCATTGATTTCCCACTGTATAAAGGTTGGGTCGGTGGTTGGTGGTGGTGGAACGCCGGTAAGATGCGGGCTACAGTCTCATCCGTCGATGGCTTTCCTCATGAGGATGGCCCATAATTGGTAATTATCACTGTTCACTTTTATGCCTGTGACAAGTTATCCAGTTGTGGGATGTTGAGATTATTTTTGAGTAAGTTGACCAGTTTTATGACCAACTCACTACTCTCGATTTTTCCTTCACCTTGGCTGTCGGACATGATTTCGGATGGGTTTTAGCCGTTGGTTGACAATGGTATATAAGAAAAGTGATGAAACACCTAGGAAGGTGTCTGAGTTCAGGAAAAAATTTCCTTTTTTTCTCCATTTTTTGTTGGTATGGATCAGAAACACTGCTTTGATACCATGTAAAAAATAACCCTGTAATGAAAGTCGTATTTCATTAATTGTAAAGTTGTACAATAGGTTCAATTTATAACTATATTTTTAATCTATATATAGTATGAATATCTGACAAGATATAATTGATTACAATCAAATATTGAATTTAATCTCTATATCCATCTAATCAAATCTTTATCTTCTATCGATAAATATACATTTAATTAAGGGAGATATCTCTTACCATTAGATAACATGTATAATCATGTTTTTTCGATAACGAACTGTAATGAAATTGTAAATGTCGATCGATTTGGATGATGAAATGAGAATGATAACACGTATGATCATCATTGTAGTCTGGGTTGGACGAGGTATATGTATCATCACTATCATTCTGTTACACGTACATGAGTGGCTGTCTATCTGTATTCAATGTTTGGTCCACATACTTCAAAAAAATGGAGTACGTGCACCTAAAATAGTGTCGAAATATTATTATTTATTATAAAGATATGTTTGATTTTTCAGGTTGGTATAACAGGGCGACTGCGACTCATGAAAATGAGTGACCCACAGGGTCTACGCCCAAGATTTAGTTAATCCAAGTGCTTGCAATATGGTATAAAACTTAGACACATGGCAACCATTACTTGTAATTCTGTCAAGAACGAGGATTACATGCCAAATGGAATTGATTTTGACAGAAAAAAAAAGAACTCTTTGTTAATGTGTAATGTTCTAAAACACTTCATTTAAAATATCATTTTCAAATATATTTAAATTAATTAGTAAAAAAATATTTGTCGCTATACCTTGAGGTCTCCATCGTTCCAGCATTAAGATCATTATAGAAGATGTAAATCAAAAGCCAGAAGCCTTTTAGATTGGGTGAAGACTTATGCGGTGACCCACACAAAGTGCTCACACAAACCAGGTCTTGGTCTAACAGTAGTGGAACACACATTTGCATATCCCTAGATTCGAACCATTGACCTCTTGGAGCAAATCCCAACTGAGTACGAACCGAGCCCGCTACATCTTTTTTTTCTATGTCTGGTTATTTAAAACTAATGTCTAAATAAAATGTTTTTGGTTCTTCCCTCCCATCCCGTATGACAAACACTCTTCTCCTTCTCTCCATCGGCGTTCAGAAGCACTCGATCGTAGACTTATTCATGTGGACACCATGAATTCAAAACACAAAGTTGTTGCTTGAACTCCCATGTGAAAACCGAGAATTAGAGACCATCGCTATCAAAATGGAGGAGGAGGGAAGATGGGGGCGGCGGTGAGAAGAGGTAACTGTGGGGGCAGGAGAGGTGGTGGGTTATGGCCGCCGGGATGGTAGAGATGCAGAAATGAAAATGGGATGAAAAACAAGATCTAAAGAAAAAGTCAAATTGTCATTTACCCTTCAAATCTGATAACTTGGCTCGAGGTTTTCATCAGAACGGATAAAATAGTGCATTTTAAATAGGTAGAAGGCCAAAATATAATGAAAAAAAAAAGATAAATAGCCAAAACTTTTCCTATATATAGTTTAGAGACTTTTGAAATCCTTTGTCTTAAGAAAAATATTCCTTCCACTTCGAAAAGATTATCTCGATTTAATTTGAGATATAATTCATAATAACAATATCTTAAATCAAACATAACAATATTTTTTAAATGAATACAATAATATTTACTGAATTATATTCTTCCTATTTCGATAAAGTGAACGATATTTATCATACAAAAACGAGAAGAGCAGCATCGTGTTCACTACGTTTTGGTAAGCAGCAACAAACAATTTTGCTTAGTACAATGCCCCTTTTGAGCATAAACGCATTAAAACAAACGAAACTACTTTTCCACCGGCAGGGGAAGTTGTTAGATTATTAATTTATTAGGGGCCTAAATATGTTAATTTCCGCTTCTAGTGTATTAGGTTTCTGCGTTTGCACATAGTTCAAGGAGTGGTTGGATCGCTTTGCGATCTGATACTTACAATTTGTGCAAGAGACTGTTTCCGTCGCTCAAACCCGTGACCTGAAAGTCACAAAACAGCAACCTTATCAGTTGTTCCAAAATCCGCTCTCATTAAAATATTTTAATTGTGTATTGTAAATAATAAGCACTGTTATAATCTTCGGAAAAGTCAAAGTGATACCTTAAATTAAGGTCTAATCATGATATGATACCAAATTATAATTACAACTTATGCTGATGGACGATATTGAGAATTATAATACTTAATGTAGGTTATGATCTTCGAATGAGATGTCGTTGCTGAGAAGGGAAGTTTGTTCTTGCTTTTGTATACTATAAAGCCAAAATAAATCATGCTTCAAATCAGGATATTAAGTGATGAGGATCAAGGGTCCGATAAGGATCAAGGGCCCATCAAAAGGTCAAAGGTCCTATGACAAAAAGGAGGACAAGAAAACTTTGTCATCAAGTTGCCACCTTCTTGTACAAGCATGTTCAAGATGAACCTAAGATTCCTTGGGTTCATTTCATTGAACTTTCACCTTGAGTGTGTGTAAACGTGTGTGTGCTTTATTCATCTTGAAGTTTATCTTGTTTTTTTTATGATCTTTGTCTTATGTGTTTGTTTTATAGGTAAATTAGGTATATGGAAGATCCAAATAAAATGAAGGCCCAAAAAGAGCAAGATAGCCGTGTGTTACAAAAGAAGAGACAAAAGAAATGTTGTCTTGAAGAGAATGTTTGTCTCCACAAAGACAAATTCAAATATGTCCAAGATGGAATACTCTTTTCAAATTGAAATCAAAAATCATCTTCAAAATACATCAAGGGGCCGGCCAAGTTGAAGAAAAAGGATGATGGTCAAATTGAATTTTAAATTCGAATCTAAACTTGAATTTAAATTCAACCATGATTTGAATTCAAGTTTCAACCAATTTGAGGCTTACATTTCAAAAAGAATTCAGCTATCATACCTTACAACCTACACGCCATCTTGAAGGAGAAAGGAAGGATAAAATCCAATTCAAATTGAATCCAAGTTTGAATTCAAATTCAAACTCAATTTGAATTCAAACTTCAACCATCTTTTGAATTCAACTTCAGCCATATTATCATCATCAAAATCAGATTTCAAGACCTCTCTTGGACTTGTTATACACGGCTGGACAAAGGAAAGGATGTGCAAGAAACAAATTCAAAGTAAGCTCAAATTCAAACTCAACTTCAATTCAAATTCATCCAACTTTTTGAATTCAAGTTTAGCCATATCCTACTCATCAAATCAGCTCAACAATGCCTCATTTGCTGAAGAAATACACGGATGGATGAAGGAGCAATTCAACCGGATTCTAGCTAGGATTTTTAAGTTATTTTTGAATTCAAATAATTAGCAATTTCAAGTTCAATTCAAATGTTTTCCTAGCTATTTCTTTTAGGTAATATCTGATTATTTTAAGTATCTTAGGTATCTATAAATAGGCCCTTTGGCCGATTTGTAAAGCACAAGTTTGATGAATAACAATTCTTGATATTTCTTTCACTTTGTGTGAGACTTTGTTTTCATGGTTTTGCATTAAAAACCTAGGTTAAGATCCTTCAAAGTTGAGCATTTTGAAGGTGTTGCCATTGCTTAAAGGTGCCGTCCAGGAGGGCCATATTGGTTTGCCTGATCAACGACCATCTTGAAGTGTTGGTCTTGCTCATTTGATCCACCCGTTTTTATCACTAAGGAAGCAAAGTGAAGTCCTCTTCTTTGTGCCTAACCCTTTGTGAAGGACGTTTGAAAGGTGAAATTGTTGGAGCCCACGAGTTGCACGCATCAAATTGGTATCAGAGCCCAGGTTACTCTATTTCACCATCTATCATTTCCATTTTTCGTTTGAGTCTAGTCATTTTAAGTTCAGTTGTGTCCTTCTTCTACTCCTCACTCTACACGCCCTTGTCTTGCATTTCAAAAAAAAACGTCCAAAACAAACATTGCTTTGAGTCCTTGCATGTTGCTGCATTTTGCTTTTCATCATTCAAGTGTCATTTCTTTTATTTCCTTTTCGCATCACAATCTGATTTTGAGTCGTTCAAACTTGAACAAATTAGGGTTTGTTGCATTTTAGGTTACATTCAGCCTTCTTTTAAATATTCCAACCATCAGCCTATAAAGCTACCTCGGTTTCAAATCATCTTGTTGCTACCGAAGCTTTTAGTTGGTGATGATTGTATGCATCTTGTGATTCGCATTGTGATTGATTTCATGCTTTAAGTCAAGTAGTCCTACGTGTGCTTGTCTTCATAACCCATTTTCAACAACCAACAAAACCCTAATCCTAGCCCTACACCCTATGGCCCAACCAGCACCCACCCAACCCAACCCTAAAATTCACCAACCTGGTTCCAACCAACCTTATTTACACTCTTAACAAAAAGCCCCAAACCAATTTTACCAAACAAAATCCGAATCAAAAGACCCCAACCTATTCAAAAAAACCCTAACCCTAGAATTTGAATTTTGTTCAAATTCTGTCCTAAACCAACCAATATCCAAATTCACCACACCAATCATCAATTACCAACCATAAATAGCCATATACACCAAACAATCAACTCCCAAACCAAAATTCAGCAAATACCCAAAGCGTTCAAAAAAAACCCTAGCTTGAAAACCCTAACCCTAATTCCAATTCAGTCCAACCTCCATTTCCTTCACTTTCCAAGGTTAGTTTCTTGCAATTCAAGGTTGCAAACAGCAATTTAAAGACATTGCACCATTCACTCCGAAAACGAAAGTGCTAAGTGCAAAACGCGTGAGATTTCAAATTCTGCCCTAATCAAACAAAAAAAAGGAGATCTGAACCTTGCCTACGTTGAATTAGCAAGGAAAGAAAGAAAAACAAAAGAACAAGAGAAAAGAAAAAGGGCAACACGCTTGAGCATTACGTAGAAATGTTTTGGTGCAATTTGAGAACCTTGGATACCATATTTCCTTTTTATCCCACATTGCCATCCCCCTATACCCTATTCTCCATCTCCTGATCTTCTTGAACCAATCACACACTTGGTTGCTCGATTGTTGCATGAATTGAACCATTTTGTGGATAGTAAGTGCATAGAATCAAAATTAACTAAAGATTGCCCACGGCAACCCTTAGTTCATCTTTGGTTCAGCCTTATACATCAATTTTGGTTGCTTATTTTCTTTGAATCTTAGTAGAAAGTTCAAGTTTGTTTCAATTTCTCTTGATCCTACTTGATACTAATTGCTGCAACTTGAAAGCACAAAGGGAGAAACAAGTGGAACTCGTTGTGAATTAGAGAAGCATTGACAAAACACTTTCTTATTGATCACTTTGAACCTTCTTAACTTTAGGTTATCCAAGAAGCAAAGTGGTAAGAGAGTGGAAAGAAGAGAAAAAGGAGTGTTCCTAGTTTTTTTTTACTAATCACTTAACGTTTGCTTGTCTTTGTGTTAGTTTGTTTTTTTTCTTCTCTTTTCGTTTTTATTTAATCACTTTAGGTAAAACATGGATAGCAGCACTCACTCCGCATCTAGCAAGTCAAAAGAGGCCGAAACTGTTGACAACACGCAACAACAAATGCTGGAGATGATTAAGAAACTCATGCTTGACAATGAGGTAATCAAGCATCGCTTGGAAGACGTGGAACGAAGCTACAAAACAAGTGATGGCCAAGGTACAAGCAGGGCCGTTCTTCTACCATAACCTAGGCACCACTAACCAGAGGAAGTTGATGATGACAATCTTAGACCGCCACACATCGAGGCACGTAGGTTTGTTCCTCCAACACAACTAAGAAGGTACGCTCCAAGAAGGTACAATGATGATTACATTCCATATGAGAATGATGATTATGACTTTGATGACCACCCTCCCCATGGTTATCAAAGACGTCAAAATCTCCTTTTCTCGCAAGATGATGATTTTCTCAAAACCAAAATAAATATTCCCACGTTTTATGGTAAAAGTAATGCGGAGGAATATTTAGAATGGGAAACAAAAGTGGATTTAATTTTTTCTTGTACCAATTATAGTGAATTACAAAAAGTGAGGTACGCTTCTATTGAGTTTTCTGGTTATGCACTTAATTGGTGGACAAATTTGTGTCAAAATAGAACTAAGACAAGGCAACCTCCAATTGCCACTTGGGAAGAAATGAAGTTTGAAATGAGACAATCTTTTATTCCAAACAATTATGAGAGTTCTATTTTCACGAGTTTGCAAAACTTACGTCAAGGTTCCAAAAGTGTAGACGAGTATTATAAAGAGTTAGAAATTTTGTTGGAAAGGTCTAACTTGCAGGAACCTGAAGAAGCCACCAAGGCTCGTTTCTTACATGGTTTAAACAGGGAGATTGCGCAAAGGGTTGACCTTCAACCTTATCTCGACCTCACAACCATGGTCCATATGGCTGAAAAGATTGAACACCAATTAAAGGTACGTAGTTCCTCCAATTTCAATTTCACTTATCGTACTAATCACTCTTCATCAAGATTTCCCAGCAAGCCTTCAGGAACGGGAAGTTCACGGCCTACAGGAGGCCAATCACGTGACCAAGGTGCGTCATAAAGAATGGACAATCGTGTACAATCCACATAAAGGAGAGATCACCGCAACCAACAAAAGGCTCCTACCGGAAATTCTTCTGATCCCTCAAACACGTTAGAGACATTAAATGTTATAAATGTCAAGGACGTGGTCACATAGGAAAAGAGTGTCCTAATGCAAAACGAATCATGTTAATTGAGGAAACAAACGAATATGTGTCTAAGTCCGAGCATGAAAACGAGTCTGAGCATGATAATGAAGTTGAACCTGAAGAGGATCTAGGCGCATTAGATGATTTTGACACTAAGGAGTTTCTTGTTGTACGTCGAGCTTTAAATGCATATTCGAAATTAGATGATCACGAACAACATCGAGAAAACATTTTCCATATTGATTGCATGATAAATGGTAAAGTATGCACCATGATCATTGATTCCGGTTCTTGTGCGAATGTGGCTAGTATCGAATTGGTAAGAAAACTGAATTTGCCTATGACTAATCATCCGCACCCTTACAAAATTGCATGGCTAAATGATTGCGACGAAGTTAGCGTAAGTAAACAAGTTTTGATTTCTCTTAGCATTGGTAGTTACAAAGATGATGTTTTATGTGATGTTGCACCAATGCATGCTAGTCATATCTACTTGGTAGGCCATGGCAATTTGATCGACATGTGACATATGATGGTTATTTGAATCGTTATTCTTTCAAATTGAATGGTAAATTGTACAAATTGCATGCACTTCCACCACACAAGGTACACGAGGATCACCAACGCATGTCTAAGTCTAGGGCCGATCCTAAGGAAAAAGAAGCCGAGAAAAAATTCGTGGAATGCATGAAAAGTGAGAACAAAAAACTCGATAGCAAGGGAAAAGAGGTAGTGCCCCTAAGTGTCAACGAGTCCAAAAAGAAGTGTGGGTATTTCGCAAAGAAAAGAGAGGTCACACGCGCCCTTTATAACAACCAAACTGTCCTCATCATCATCTCAAAGTCGTGTCACCTTGCCCTAGAAGAACTCCCACCAAACTTACCTACCTCAGTTGCGTCCCTTATCCAAGAATATGAAGTTCTATTTCCCTCCAAACCACCATCTGGATTACCACCCATTAGCGGAATAGAACACCAAATCGACTTTGCCCCAGGAGCCGTGTTACCCAATCGCCCAGCCTATCGAGCCAACCCCGAAGAAACCAAAGAAATCCAAAGGCAAGTAGAGGAGCTCCTAGCAAGTGGACAAGTCCGAGAGAGCCTAAGCCCATCTGTACCCAAAAAGGATGGAACGTGGAGAATGTGTACCGATTGCCGAGCCATAAACAAAATTACCGTCAAGTATAGGTACCCCATACCTAGGTTGGATATGTTGCACAGATCTAAATTCTTCACCAAAATCGACTTTAAGCAAGGGTACTTCCAGGTACACATTAGAGAAGGGGACGAATGGAAGACTGCATTCAAAACCAAGTTTGGGCTCTATGAGTGGTTGGTGATGCCCTTCGGGCTCACCAACGCCCCTAGCACCTTTATGAGGCTAAAGAATGAAGTCTTACGTGCGTTCATAGGACGATTTGTCGTTGTCTATTTCGATGATATCCTAATCTATTCCCAAACCATAGAAGATCATCTTGACCACATTAGAGCCGTTTTTGAGAAGCTTAAACACGAACAACTTTACGCCAACTTTAAGAAGTGCTAATTTTGTTTAGAACGCGTAGTTTTTCTAGACTTTGTCATTTCGGCTGAGGGAGTAGAAATGGATGAGGAAAAAGTTAGGTCAATTATGTAGTGGCCTATACCTAAGACTGTAGGGGAAGTTCACAGTTTCCATGGACTAGCAAGTTTTTATAGACACTTTGTCAAAGATTTTTCTTCCATAGCTGCACCCCTAAATGAAATTGTAAAAAAAGATGTGCCTTTTAGGTGGGAAGAGCCAAAACAACAGGTATTTGATGAGCTTAAGCGTAGGCTGATCACTGCACCCATACTTAGGTTACCGAATTTTGACGAAACCTTTGAGATCGAGAGTGATGCAAGTGGAGTGGGTATAGGCGCAGTTTTGACACAAGGTAAGAAACCCATAGCCTATTTTAGTGAAAAGTTGAAAGGAGCTGCATTGAATTACTCTACTTATGATAAGGAACTTTATGCCCTTGTTAGATCCCTACAAACTTGGCAACATTATCTTCAACCGAAAGAGTTTGTGATCCACACTGACCACGAAAGCCTTAAGTATCTTAAAGGACAAGGAAAGTTAAACAAGAGACACGCCAAATGGGTTGAATACGTAGAACAATTCCCTTACGTGATTAAGTATAAACAAAGAAAGGACAATATAGTTGCCGATGCCCTCTCTAGGAGATACACATTAGTGACTACGTTATCCTCACGCTTTTTAGGGTTCGAATCACTTAAGGAATTGTACCCCAATGACCATGACTTTGGCACCATTTTTGAGGCTTGTAAAGACACACCCTTTGGAAAATTTTACATACATGAGGGTTATCTTTTCAAAGAACATAAGTTGTGTGTTCCTCAAACATCCCTACGAAAAGCATTGACTAGAGAAGCCCATGGGGGAGGTTTAATGGGTCACTTCGGAGTGTTCAAAACCCTTGAGACTCTTAAAGAACATTTCTATTGGCTCCACATGCGCGTAGATGTCGAAAGGTTATGTGGTAGTTGCATCACTTGCAAACACGCCAAATCCAAGTCCCAACCACATGGCCTTTACACGCCTTTACCCGTCCCTGAGTCACCTTGGATTGACATTTCCATGGACTTTATTTTAGGACTTCCTAGGTCTCGAGGAGGACGCGATAGCATTTATGTTGTGGTTGATCGATTTTCAAAAATGGCACATTTCATTGCATGTAGGAAAGTTGATGATGCCACACATGTTGCTGATTTGTTCTTCAAAGAAATTGTGAGATTGCATGGCATGCCACGTACAATTGTAAGTGATAGAGATACGAAATTTATGAGTCATTTTTGGCGTGTTTTGTGGGCTAAACTTGGTACACAATTGTTGTTTTCCACCACCGCATTCGTACTCTTTCTCAACTTTTGCGTGCCATTTTGCAAAAACACATTAAACATTGGGAAGATTGTTTACCATATATCGAATTTGCATACAATAGGAGTGTCCATCACGGTACTTTGCATAGTCCATTTGAAATCCTGTATGACTTTAACCCCTTGTCTCCCCTCGATTTGATTCCTATTCCCGTTCATGAACGTTCTAGTCTTGATGGTAAACAAAAAGCGGAAAAGATAAAGAAACTGCATGAACAAGTTAAAACACAACTTGAAAAGAAAAACAAAGCTTATGAAAGACGAGCTAACAAACATCGAAAACGAGTTGTGTTTAAACCTAGAGATTTATTGTGGTTACATTTACGCAATGAAAGATTTCCCAATGAGAGAAAGTCAAAACTGTTACCTCAAGGAGATGGACCTTTCAAAGTTTTTAAACACATAGGTGACAATGCATACATCCTTGATCTTCCCGAAAGGTATGGTTCAATTTCGCATACTTTTAATGTTGCTGACCTCACCCCTTTCACCGATGACCTTTTTGATTCGAGGACGAATCCTTTTGGGGAGGGGGGATTGATGAGGATCAAGGGCCCCATCAGGAGGTCAAAGGTTCTATGACAAGAAGGAGGGCAAAAGAACTTTGTCATCAAGTTGCCACCTTCTTGTACAAGCATGTTTAAGATGATCCTAAGATTCCTTGGGTTCATTTCATTGAACCTTCATCTTGAGTGTGTGTAAACGTGTGTGTGCTTTCTGCATCTTGAAGTTTATCTTGTTTTCTTGTGATCTTTGTTTTATGTGTTTGCTTTGTAGGTAAATTAGGTACATGGAAGATCCAAATATTATGAAGGCCCAAAAAGAGCAAGATAGCCGTGTGTTACAAAAGAAGAGACAAAAGGAATGTTGTCTTGAAGAGAATGTTTGTCTCCACAAAGACAAATTCAAATATGTCCAAGATGGAATACTCTTTTCAAATTGAAATCAAAAATCATCTTCAAAATACATCAAGGGGCCGGCCAAGTTGAAGCAAAAAGGATGATGGTCAAATTGAATTTTAAATTCGAATCTAAACTTGACTTTAAATTCAACCATGATTTGAATTCAAGTTTCAACCAATTTGAGTCTTACATTTCAAAAAGAATTCAGCTATCATACCTTACAACCTACACGCCATCTTGAAGGAGAAAAGAAGGATAAAATCAATTCAAATTGAATCCAAGTTTGAATTCAAATTCAAACTCAATTTGAATTCGAACTTCAACCATCTTTTGAATTCAACTTCAACCATATTATCATCATCAAAATCAGATTTCAAGACCTCTCTTGGACTTGTTATACACGGCTGGACAAAGGAAAGGATGTGCAAGAAAAAAATTCAAAGTAAGCTCAAATTCAAACTCAACTTGAATTCAAATTCACCCAACTTTTTGAATTCAAGTTCAGGCCTATCCTACTCATCAAATCAGCTCAACAATGCCTCATTTGCTGAACAAATACACGGATGGATGAACGAGCAATTCAACCGGATTCTAGCTAGGATTTTTAAGTTATTTTTGAATTCAAATAATTAGCAATTTCATATTCAATTCAAATGTTTTCCTAGCTATTTTTTTTAGATAATATCTGATTATTTTAAGTATCTTAGGCATCTATAATTAGGCCCTTTGGCTTCTAAAGCACAAGTTTGATGAATAATAATTCTTGATATTTCTTTCACTTTGTGTGAGACTTTGTTTTCTTGGTTTTGCATTAAAAACCTAGGTTAAGATCCTTCAAGTTGAGCATTTTGAAGGTATTGCCATTGCTTAAAGGTGCCGTCTAGGAGGGACATATTGGTTTGCCTGATCAACGACCATCTTGAAGTGTTGGTCTTGCTCATTTGATCCACACGTTTTTATCACTAAGGAAGCAAGGGGAAGTCCTCTTATTTGTGCCTAACCCTTTGTGAAGGATGTTTGGAAGGTGGAATTGCTGGAGCTCACGAGTTGCACGCATTATTAAGAGTGACGAACAAGTCGTGTTTCGTATTTCATGTTTTGTGTTTTTCGGGTTTCGGGTATCAAATTACTAGACCCATATCTTACCCGTTTGCTTCACGTGTACTGAAGTATATACTCAAACCTGTACATGTTATGTTTCGTGTCGTGTATCAGATATACCCACAAACTTGATAAGTACAAATATTTCAAGTCGTGTATGGGTCATTTCGTGTATTTTTTATGTATTTTAAAGTTTCATGTATTTAAACCGGCTACTGTTACAATGTAACATATAATCAGCAATCCGATCCATAAGAAAAATATACAAAATGAAAAGTAACAATCAATCATTTAACAAAAGAAATACACAAAAAGAACATATGATAATGTATGGTGCACTCACCTGAATCCTAAAAAGATGGAAAATCAGGCGACAAAATAAGGGAGGAGAGAGGAGAGTAGGATGAGGACAATGACGGTGATGGCGTATCACTAATGGCGGACCTCCGGACATAAAATATTTCAAATTTTAGAAAAAAATTAAATCATAGCTTCAAATCATCTCCAACTATACAATGTCCTTTTCTGTTTATAGCGGATTTCGGCATGTCCTTTGGCTTCATCAACTTTGTCGAAGCGGAACCAAGACCGCTTGCTTGCTGGCTGCCGCTTAAGTGAGAAGTGAAAAATGAGGATTGAGAAGAGTGTAGAGAGGGGAAATGGAGTATGATGACTTGGGACGGCGGGGGCAATTGCAGATGGTAAGAAGGAAGGAAATGTGAAATTGAAAATCAGTGATTAGATTTTTAGATTTTAGGAGTTTCTTTTTTAATTTATAATTTTTGCTTTAATAATTTATAATTTGTATTTAAAAAATATTTGAAAAAATCGGGTATGTCGGATATAAATGGGTATCCTACAGGTATACCTAGACACGACCCACTCTTAGCGGGTAAGTTTCAGGTCTTATCTGATTTGTACACGAAACCCGCCAAGGCTATACTCATACCCGCGATGAGCGTGTCAGTTCCAGGTCGTGTTTTCGTGTTGTGTCTGAGATAAGAGCGGGTAAGTTTCAGGTCTTATCTGATTTGTACACGAAACCCGTCAAGGCTATACTCATACCCGCGATGAGCGTGTCATGTCTATGTCGTGTTTTCGTATTGTGTCTGAGATTGCCATAACGTTATCGAATCAGGTATGCTTCCGGTTTAATTTTATCACTTAGTTCCCGATGATTTGGTAAGACTCAATATCTTCGGTATGCAATAGTTTTCGCTACTAAGTTCGAACCACTAGATGTTTAATCATTCAATACTTTTTTTTCATGATTCACGTAACTAGGTTACGCAAATTTTTTTTTTTTTTTTTGCGAAATTAGGGATTCCCAAATTATTTGGAAATCAGGTTACACAAATTAGTCGATTTGGTTACTTTGGAATCAGTCGATTTTGGTCATTTGGAGTAAGTCGTTGGTACAGTTTGGATCAAATATTTAAATTCC
Organism: Eustoma russellianum; assembly: GCA_036186865.1. Lineage (NCBI taxonomy): Eukaryota > Viridiplantae > Streptophyta > Magnoliopsida > Gentianales > Gentianaceae > Eustoma > Eustoma russellianum. The sequence continues at coordinate 16,460,885 of AP025062.1, read as the reverse complement.
CGTATTCGAGTTGCTGGAATCGTATTATTAGCACTAATCGGGAAAGGGGCCGTGCGGCCCTATATATGATTAGGATTCTTAGGTGTCTGAAAGGTGAAAAAAAAAAACTAACCTTTAATTCTAAAAGGAAATGGGAAAAGAAAAAATTAACCAAGAAGCAGGAAGCAAATGTTGGGTTTGATATTTGAGCCGAAACTCCTTTTTCGTTTGAAATGACCTCTTCCCTTCAACTGCCCAAGCCTAACTCGGGGGGGGGGGGGGGGGTACATCACTCGTGAATAGTTCATAATCGGTTCGTCAGGTTGAAGATAAATTATTTTGAACCAATCTCAAACATCTCATTATGTGAGTCGAGCTGAACCAATAATTAACAAACTGACTCGATTGCTCATCGAGCATACAAACATAAGCATGTTGATCGTATATATTAAAGAAAAGTGTAGTTTGAACTCTAGCAAACGAATGAACTTGAGCAAATGAGCATCTCACGAACGATCTAGCTGGATTACTGCTTAAATGCTCAATATAATCGAGCATATTCAAATCGAACTCAAAAATCGTTATAATTGATTCGAGTTGAACTCAAACATTTTATAACATGTTCGAGCGATCTCAAGCCGACTTTTTAACCTTATCAAACCGTGTTGATAAAATAGATTTGGTTAATGTTTCTTGTTAACTCTTTCAAATGTACATATTTTTCATTTCGTTCCACTAACACACAATCTTTCTCATCTAACTCTATCTACGTATTTTGATATTACTATTGAACGAGATTCAAGCTATTGAAATGGTTGAATTTGCTAGCGCTATGCAAAGCATGGTCTTGAATCTTGAGAATGAGAATGTAAGGATTGTTGTCTTTGGAAGTGATACTACTATTAAAGAAGAAAATCTTATCAAGTGCATCAGATCTATTGTGGATGTTCTTGTTGGAAAAATCGCAGAGAATAATGGCAACTCAAAAGTACAGAACAGCCGAGACATGACGGATTGTCATTGTCCTTAAAGCAATTTTGCCTATACCGAAGAACAAGGTATACTTCTAGCAAATGCTTCCCAGAATATAACAGTTTACTTCTTTTCTATTGCTCTTAGAGAGAAAGTATTGAACTTGTTTAGTAGGAGAGAATGATAGTGAAGGATAGAAGAAGAATGCTGCAGAATTTTTCACAAGAATTGAAGAGTTTTTCGAGTGTTTTTCATATATCTATTGAAGATAGCAAAACATACTATTTATAGACTTTGAATTCACAAACTACAAGTTCAAAAGACCCTTTTCTGCAGATTTTTCCCCTTGGATCGGTTATGGATGTTCAATATGGAAGGAGATGTCATTTGGTGCAAGAGTTGTATCTTTTTATGAACAGTCGGGGCACTTTAGGCGCCTTATGTCACTTCGAACGCCTATAATAGACGCTTCATGTAATGCTAGGATGTATGATCAACGCATTGGAAGTACCTAATACGATCTTCCTCGTTAGTTTTCTCAAATCTATAAACTCGAAAACTCAATACTTAACTCAGCTTGTTAACAGCCGTAAATGCAGTGCTCGAGTGACTAGTGGTATGGTCCTCTTTCAGAGGACTAGAATGCAAATCGAGTAGCTATTGGCATCACGACTCCAACAGCTTACTAGGTGAGGTGGCAGTAGCCTAGGAAGAAGAGATTAACGCCGGTAATGTTGTTGGCTACGAGGGGAAAGGTCTTCAATGATATAAGTCATCAAACATAGGTGGAGTGCCCAAGCACATTCGAACAGGATGAACCCACGTCGTTGGCAGTGGGCTTGGGACCCAAGGGGAGAGTGGTTGGGGAGTGTGGTAGTTTACCATTAGAGACAAGAGTTGAGGTTCTTGGTGAGAGAGAGAGAGAGTTTTGTGCAACTTAAATCATGAGCATTTCATGTTTGATTTCTTGGTTTAGAAACAAATACAGACTCTGTGAATCTACCCCTGAGGACCGGTATGAGCAGCCGATTCACGTTTATCCTCATAGGGGTCATGATGGATTGCCTTTATCCTATATGAGTAATTGGGAGTTCTTCACACAGCAAATGATTGATAATAAGATGTAAAACGTGTAAAATTGCGTTAAGTGCATTAATCTTCTTCTGTCCGAAGAAATGATTCATCGAAATAATGAGTCACCATTGATATCGACACATTTGAGATCGCCAAATGTTCGGGAGTAAGTTGCAACAATGTCCCTATGTTGGGCTGGAAAGGCTGAAACTCTACCTGCTTTACCACAAAAAATTACTTGCTCCCAACCGAAACGCCGTTTGATTCTAAGATCATTTTAACACCGTAACCACTCCCTGAGGCACAACCCCAGGAGAAACATAGCAGCCACATAAACTAGCTTCCAATATCAGTGCAGTACTCCATCTATAAAATAAAATAAAAATTACCAACAACAATAATGATGAACTGAATATCCAAGTTCCTCCTGTATCCGCATAATGCAATCTAGGTGTCTTGCTCTCTTGATGCTACGCCAATTCTTTCAAGACGAACATTTAAGCATGCTATGTCAAGCAAAGACACAAAGGCTATCTTCATGGAACATCAAATAAATGGAGCATTTAACTGCATTTTAAATGTGGAAGTTGTATGTATGGGGAAGAAAGTAACATAGAACTGCAGGAGAAATTGGAAAAATATCGAAATTGCGCAAGTTGCAAACTGTGTTTAGCAACGTACTTTGAGCTAAGATTATGATTAGTTTCAATAATGATAAGTAGAAACTAATGAGTCCTTAATTATCTATGCGACGAGTAGATAATTTTAGGCTTTTGAATCACTCGATTCCGATACCAGGTGAATGAGAAATTAATGCTCAAATTATAAAGAAAAGTTAGCTCAGCTCGGTCCGTACCTGGTGGGCTCAGGTTGCGGACTGGGCTGTGGACCTGATGGACTCAGGTTGCGGACTAGGCTGCAGGTCTGGTATTGGAGCAACGGGTCAGATCTTACCAGCTGGGTGGAGTTTGTTTGAGTTCAAACTTTCAGGTTGTTAAGATATGCTAAGGTTAAATTTTGAAAAGATTGTTGAGCTTTAACCGTGCCGAGCTGAACTGAATTTGTTATGATCTGAAGGCTCAGATTGAATAGTTAGTTGATCCGACGGCTGAGGGCAGACCTGATACGGTTATCTGATCCAAGGGTTCAGGCCTAGCAGGTATCTGATCCTACGGCTGTAATTGAACTGGTTGCAACAAATTAGCCTCAGAATTTCCATATAAATAGTGGCCAAGTTAACCTCTGTGGTCACTCACTCACACACTCAGAAATACAAAGTTATTCTCCTTTTCTCCGCTATCCCCCTCTGCATATTCATTCTCCTGCATACAAGAAACATTCTGCATTTCAGTAATCTGAGAAGTTCAGGGCAGCTTACAGGTTCGTTGAGTTCATACGCTGTAGTCCTGCTCGTCTAAACTGACTTCCGTTGTATCCTGAGAGACGATTGCTCCATCCGGTTAGACATAGTATACCGGAGCAATTAGTCTTAAGGACAGAGTCCTGGATTCACCTCAGATCTCTGCTCAGCTAAGCCGTTGAGGTTATTGCCGTGCTGAGCTTTGCTTTATGCTAAGCTTTGCTGACCGAAAGATAGCGCAGCTCTGTTGTTGTAAAGTGTTACCAAGCTGAGCCCTACTGTTTGGTTGAGAACATTCGTTGTTCTGCAGCACTGTCGTGCTGAGCTCTGCTTTATGTTGAGCTTGGCTGATGCGGCTGGTAGCACAACTGTTGTGCAAAGGTGCTGAGGTCGGTAGGTCGGCCATCAGCCCAGAACGCTAATACAATTGTGCTAAGTGGACTGACCTGATCTGTTTGATCAATGTGACTTCCGTTCAGCTCGGCTGGAAAGCTAATAGCACAGAACTATTGTTCTGAAGTGCTATTCAGTTCAGGTCCACAGGTCGGCTGAATATTCAGGACGCAAACTCAATTGCGCTATCTGAACTGTCTTGACAGGCAGAGCAATCCAGCCTGCCCTGAGCTCGGCAGATCGGCCACTACTTTATTTCACAAGCAAATTGTACAGAAGTCAATTTTGTTGGACTTGAATTACTTCCAACAATTCTTAACACATATTGTGTGTATTGATTCTATACTGATTCTCATTTGTTTCTGACGTGTTACCGAAACTTAATGGAGAACGCTAGCTCAAGCTTTATTCAAGGCGATGATGCTCTGAGTGCTGCTCTAATGGCACCAAATGTCGAGATGCCAATGCCTGCTCCTCCTGCACAGGGTCCTGCGATGGCCCAAGTGGAGAAACCAGATAAGTTTAGTGGGAGCTTCTTCAAACACTGGCAGCAGAAGATGCTGTTCTTCTTAACTGCCATGAGGTTGGCCACTTTTCTGACCAAGGACCCACCTGTGGTGGATCCAGTGGAGGACCAAACCCAGAATATGCAGATCAAACTTTATATTGAAGCATCAAACTTCAACAATTATGTTTGTTTGAGCCATACTCTGAGTTGTTTGGACAACTCCTTGTATGGTATGTACTGCACGTACAAAACCATAAAGTCTTTGTGGCAGGCTTTGGAAAAAAAATACCGTGCAAAAGATGCCGACACTAAGAAATTTTTTGTCAGCAAATTTCTGGATTTCAAAATGTCTGATTCTCGCACTGTTGTTTCTTAAGTTGAGGAACTTCAGACGTTGGTAGCCAAGATGGAAGAGGAGGGCATATTGCTCAGTGAATCTTTCGTGGTGGCTGCAATGATTGAGAAGCTACCTCCTTCGTGGAGGAAATTCATAAGCTATCTCAAATACAAGAGAAAGGAGATGACATTGGAAGATCTGATTGTCTGACTCCGCATAGAGGAAGACATTCGAAGATCTGAACGAAAGCCACAATCCAGTGCTGGTCAGGCCAAGGTCCATGTTGCAGAGGCCAATAAAAAGAAGGGCCAACTTAGGGTCAACAAGAAAGGCAAGCAGATAGCCAAAAAGTTCACCAGAACATGCTACAGCTGTGGCATTCAGGGGCATGTCAACAATGAGTTCCGAAAGCCCAAGAAGAAGCAAACCAAGGCAAAGGCGAACATCGTTGATATCATGGATGATATGAACCTCTATCCGGTGGTCTCAGAGTGCAATGTTGTAGGGGAACATACGGGAATGGTGGTTCGATACTGACGCCACGAGACATGTCTGCTCCATCAGAGAGATGTTCACAGAGTACCAGCCTGTGAACAATGAACAACTTTACATGGGGAACTCAGCCTCACCGAAGATCGAAGACGAGGGCAAAGTTGTTTTGAAGCTCACCTCAAGGAAGCATCTGACTCTGTAGAATGTGCTGAACGTCCCCGACATTCGGAAGAATTTAGTGTATGGATCTCTTCTAGTCATGTATGGTTTTAGACTAGTGCTAGAATCCAATAAGGTTATGCTTTCGAAAAATGGCATGTATTTGGAGAAGGGATACTTATCGAATAGGATGTTTAAATTGAATGTCATCACTATTGTACCCAAAAGAGATTTGTCCGCAGAGGCTAATAATAATGCTTTCTCTTTTGCTTACATGCTTGAGTCTTCTTGTTTATGGCATATTTGTTTGGGACATGTTAATTATAGGTTAATACAACGAATGATTAATCTTGACTTGTTGCCCAAATTAAATTTTGATAATGAAAAATGCCAACTATGTGTTGAAGCAAAGACGGCAAAGACGCCATTTCCTTCAATAGAAAGGAACACTGAACCTTTGGATTTAATTCATACCAATGTGTGTGATTTAAATTTTGTGCAAACAAGAGGTGGTAAAAAGTATTTTATAACTTTATAGACGATTTCACACGATACTATTATGTCTATTTGCTAAGTAGCAAAGATGAAGCTGTTGGTGCTTTCAAAGGCTATAAAAATAAAATTGAGAATCAACTTAGCAAATGAATTAAAACAATTCATAGTGATAAAGGTGGCGAATATGATACACCGTTTAATGAATTCTGTTCAGAACATGGCATTATTCATCAATGGCTGCACCATATTCACCTCAATCGAATGGTATTGCTAAACGCAAAAACCAAATTCTAAAAGAGACGATGAATGCTATGTTGATAAGTTCAGGCTTTACCTCAAAACTTGTTCCATCTAAGAAGATGGATGAAACCCCATACGAGCTTTGGAAAAGCTATAAGCCTAGCTATAAATACTTGAAAGTGTAGGGGTGTCTGGCAAAGGTTGTTGTACCTAAGCCAAGACAAGTTAGAATTTGTCCTAAAACGGTTGACTGCATATTTATAGGATATGCAATTAACAGTAGTGCAAATCATTTCTTGGTGTACAAATCGGATATTCCTGACATACATGAAAACGTTGCCATTGAGTCAAGGAATACTGTGTTCTTCGAAGATGTCTTTCCGAAGAAAGACAAAAATAAAGAAGAAACTAGTACCGATAAGCGAATGCGTGAGGCGACTCCTCAAAGAGATGAGGAACTTCGTCAAAGCAAGTGAGCCAGAATACCAACTTCTTTTGGCTAGGATGTTCTAACCTATATGGCAGAAAACGAGCCAAGGAACTTTTCTGAGGCAATGTCAACTCTAGAAGCTCCATTCTAGAAAAAGACAATTAACAATGAGATATACTCTATTCTTCAGAATCACACTTAGGATTTGGTTGACCTTCCACCAGAAAGTAAACCACTCGGGTGCAAGTGGATTTTCAAAATGAAAGAAGGTGGGTGTATCGAAAAGCGTAAAGCCATGTTGGTAGCTAAAGGCTATCGACAAAAGGTTGGCTTTGACTTTTTTGACACCTACTCACCAGTAACTAGGATCACTTCTATAAGGATGCTAGTTGCTATTGCTTCAGTCTATAAGCTGGAAATCCATCAAATGGATGTAAAGACTGTTTTTCTAAATGGTGAGTTGGAGGAATAAATCTATATGGAATAACCCGAGGGGTTTGTGGTTCTAGTACATGAGTCCAAAGTTTATAGACTTGTTAATTCTTTGTATGAACTGAAGCAAGCGCCTAGACAGTGGCACTTGAAATTTGATTAAGCTATGCAAGCTAATGGTTTTAAGATCAATAAGTGTGACCAGTGTGTCTACATTAAGAACACGAACTCACTGTATTGAATCAGTTCTAAATGTTTCAATATGCTTAATGTGAAACCAGTGAAAACTCCACTGGACTTAAGTATACACTTAAGGAAGAACCAAGGAGAGCAGTAGCTCAATTGGAGTATTCACAAGTAATCGGAAGTCTGATATACATAACGAATTGTATAAGGTCAGACTTAGCATGCTCAGTAAACAAATGAGCATTTTTACTAGTAATCCAAGTAATGATCATTGGAATGCTCTGAATAGAGTGATGAGATACCTGAAGTATACAATGAATCTTGGATTACATTAGTCAAGATATCCACCAGTATTAGAAGGCTATTGTGATGCCAACTGGATATCTGATAGTAAAGATTCTAATTCCACCAGTGGATATTTATTCAAGGTTGGTGGAGGTGCTGCATCGTGGAAATCCACGAAGCAAACATGCATAGCTCGTTTGACTATGGAAGCGGAGTTTATTGCACTTGATAAGGCCCGGAAAGAGGCTAAATGGCTTAGGAATTTCCTGGAAGATGTGCCCTGCTGGCCTAAGCCAATCGCTCCTATCAGCATACACTGTGATAGTCAGTCAGCTATAGGATGAGCACAAAGCAGCATCTATAATGGCAAGTCTCGACACATGCGTCGAAGACATAATACCATTAAGCAGTTGATCTCTAATAGCGTGATTTCCAATGATTATATAAAATCAAAGGAGAATCTTGCGATCCGCTTACAAAAGGATTGCATAGAGATCAGATGTCAATTTTGACAAACGGAATGGGGCTAAAGCCTATAATGCATGAATCTTTGTAACGGTAACCCAAACTTGTTGACTGTAGATCCCAGAATCTTGGTTCAATATGATAACTAAGTTATGGAGTTCAGTGAACACTTACCCATTCTGTTAAATAAAAGTGTTGTCTGTAGAAAAGTGAGGGTAAGCTGAGGCTTTTAATGATTCCTATATCTAGATATAACAAGTGGAGTATGGCAGAATACTTTTGATAGGAAGCACCTATGTAAGTGTGAAGTGTGGCCGTTTCTATGAGAATTTAGAAAGGCAAAGTTCTCTAACATGTTGGACCGTACACCTACAGTAAACAACACTAGAGGGGGGTGAATAGTGGTTAGCGGAAATTACACTACTACCCTTGGTTAAAAGTTCCTTTGAAAACAGAATCTAAGACTTTCTCATATTCAATATCCGTTTTTGTACAATTCAAAACTCAGTGTACACAACTCCAAAAATTATGAAAATTTCTAGAACTTAACTTCAATGTCTTTAAAAGACTCTATCCAAAAATTATATAAAAATAAGATTGTTTGACTCTTCAAACAAATAAAAAGTTTAGATGGTCAATCTGGACAGAATTGGACAGAATAGTGCTAAACTTTGAAAACGTGTTTGTCTTTGAATACTCAACCAAAAAGGTTGATCTTTATATCAAAACACTTCTAAGGATGTCTAGTTTATGTTTCAAAAGGCCCTGACTTTAAACAATGCTTGATGAAAACCAAATTCAAGTTTTCTCAAAACTGGTCAGATTGTAGCCAGAATGGAGCAGTTATATTTCAACGACTGAAACACTAACTTTTCTTTGCTCAAATCAAGTTATTCTTGTTGCAAATGAAAGTTAACAGTCTGAAGTACAACTCCACCAAAAATCACAAATTTTGAAAGTGTTTTGCTATTTTTTCAAAACGTGTAAACTTGTGTAAAGTCTGTAGTGAGAACAGACAGAAAAACAGAAATGTGAAAAGAAGACAAGAACACCAAAGATTTATCATGGTTCGGTCAATGTGGCCTACTCCAGTCCCAAGGAACACCTTTCTTTTGATTTCACTATGGTATGAACACAATTGCAACAAGAACCAAGCTCGATCTTTGGGTTGAACACCAACCCTATTCAAGACTTGGATGAACATCTTTATGCAATTGCAACACCTCTATCACCTATTGATGTAGCCTTATAGATTTGGCTAATCAATCGTACAAATGAGACACAAGAGCCTTGTAGCTCTACAAAAAATACCACAAGAACACCTTGACTACAAAGAATGAAACAAGAATGAATAGAAAAAGATAGCAAGACAATGACCTTCAACTTTTTTGCTTTCAAGTGTGTGTTCTTCTTCTTCACCTTTGCCTCCGATTTATAGTGTGAAATATACTTGAAGATAAGAACTCCAATGTGTCAATGTCTTCATCATCAATGCTTAAGTGTCTTCACATAATTGGTTGGCCATATAAACACCTTGTACACTTGGCAAAATAAAACAACGCAATTGGTCCACCTTTGCACACCTTATTTTGGCCGAATTTTCCACCTATAATTGTCTTGATTTATCTTTGCAAAATAGATATAATAAGAAGGAATATGCCACAAGAATCCCTCAACTCCTTGCCATGAGAATAGGTTAAGTGAGGCTGCAAATTTTGAACAAAAACAGCCCCATTTTTCAGCCATATAGCCGTTGGATTTGAAATTGGAATTTCCAAGTTGGCTATTTTGGCAACTAGCTTCTTTTTGGTTGGTCTACTTGGCATAAAGTCATAAAATGAATACACCGTCATTTCCATCTGTAAATACACGTTTTGAGGATTGTATATATGAATATCAACTCAGATTTTTGAAGAAGAAATCAACAAATAATAGTTGACAAGATTATGTCAACATATAATATCGAAATTCCCACATTTTCTCCTTATGTGTTGTGATGAATTCCACACCATTAACACCTTTAAAATCTCTGCAAAATGATGATTGAGACTCTCCCATCAAGAAAAAAATCGAATGTGACATCATAACCTGTCACATATCCCGCTACCGTCGGTAATATCATCAAATGAGAGAAATAATTAAAAAACCACCAAATAATCTTCAAGATAATCATAAATGAGCTTCAGAATGAAGATAATAATATATTCAAGAGATTCCTTGAGTAAAAATACCAAAACTGCCTTCAATAGTAAAATGACCAAAATACCCATGGTGAGAGAAAAATCCAGAAATGACCCAGATGGTTAGAAATAGATATAATAACACCTTTGTGATAATAAATAAGATTTGAATGTGTCATTGAAATATTTTCACCATTTTATGTACTTACAAAACTCAAAACACTAATTTTGCCCTTTTTGGTAAGTTGTAGAAACTCTTGAGAATTATGTTTGGATGATTTTCAAAGTCATGGTTTTAAGTGATGAATACTTAAAAATGTCATACATGATGTTATAAATGATTAAAAGTTGAAAAAGTGAAGAAAAATGACGTCGATCTCTCAGGTTATTGCACTTCAATCGATCGATGTAATTCGATCTATCACATCGATCGATCTATGTAAAGCAGAAAAAATTAAAGATCTTACTGTGAGACATCGATCTCTAAACCTGGGACATATCGATCGATCGATGTATATCGAACCCTCACTTCGATCGATTGATGTTGGTCAGAGACAAACTCTAAAACTCACTGTGAGACATCGATCTTTGAAGCTGAGGTACTTCGATCGATCAATGTCTAGGGTTTTTAGAAATATTTTTCTAAAATGTGATAAAATGGTTCTTTTTATTTTCGAAAATATTTTTCTTCACTTTTTCAACTTTTAAACATTTATAACATCATGTATGACATTTTTAAGTATTCACACTTAACATCATGACCTTGAAAATTATCCAAATATATTTCTCAATATTCTTCCCCTTTTGGATGATTTTCAAAATAATCCTACATGATTTTAATGTCACGACTTTTTACCAATTGTTTATCACCAATTTTATACTAATTGAATTGTTTTGAAAACCTCACCAATTACCAATTGCTTCACCAGTTCTGTACCGATTGTTTTCAAACTTTCAAATCTCATGTTTTAATATATGTGCTCCCCTTTAACTCATACTCTCTCCCTTAACTTATGCTTCAAGCCAATTTAACACCAATTAAAAATTATACCAATTAAAACTTATACCAATAGAATTATCATATTATTCAACTCAAAATCATGACTTAGGATCTAAAATCATGTACTTTCTCCCCTTTTATTTCGCAAATCATGCAAAAGATAGAAATATGCAATTGTATCGTAAGTCATCATATCTAACTTGGCTCGTAAAACTTCAAAAGTGGCTTGATTATGGGGTTGGTGAAGATGTCAGCTATTTGATGATCAGTTCTTACATGGTCTATGGTTATGTCCCCATTTTGAACATGGTCTCGAAGGAAACGATATCATACCTCAATGTGTTTGGCATTAGAATGAAGTGTTGGATTCCGAGAAAGATTGATTACACTTGTGCTATCACAGAAATTGGAATCTTATTTATTTTAATGCCAAAATCACTAAGTTGTTGTTTAAGCCAAAGTTAGTGCATAAACTCAAGGCTATATACTCGGTTTCAGTGGTAGAGAGTGATACACTAGCTTGCTTTTTTAGAAAACCAAGAGATCAAGTTGGTTCCTATGAATTGACATGTACCGCTAGTGGATTTTGTATCTAATTTGCAACCACCATAATCAGCAAGACTAAATGAGTATAATTCCAACTTAGCATTTGTTATGCCCCTTGAAACTTGAACTGTGGAAATATATATGCAACATCATGCACACACGTTAGCAACCATAATATATAAAATATACATATGTATACACTATACAGACACAACACGCCATCAAAAAAGGAAAAAACAAAAAAAAAAGAAAACAACAATAAAATATATATACACATTACATTAAATACATACACACTGCAGAAAAAAAGGGATAAAGCCTAGCTATTTAGAATTCTAATGTGAATAGGGTAAGAACTAGGATAGAGTTTTGAAATACAAAAAGAAAAAAACTCCTAGTTATCTTGGAATAACCTAAACGCCTTAGGATTCTACCCAATATACATCTATATCTATATACACATTCAATACAAATCAATCACCATCTTCATTACACAATTTCGGCCTTTCTCACTGAAAGAGAAACTCGGCAGCCTCTTTAATGCTTCAAACGCTGCCAGTCGTAATTCTCCCAGAAATTCACTCCTGCCGCCAAAAAAAAAAAACTTCAAGAAGCAGGCCACCATAATTTCCCAAACTCCAATTCTCCAATATTCATATCACAAGCACAAAAAAAACGACAAATAATTATTTTTGTACGTTCAATCCGTTCTTTGTATATCGCGTATAACCGAGACACGAGGCAAGTATCCTTGCTATATTTGCTATGTTTTTACGAAGTTAGTATGCTATTTTTTATATCAAATTGGATCATGCATGCTTATTTGTGATTGCATAGATTGTTGAATATATATACGTATTTGATGTAATTATGTACCGAAATATTATGTATATGGTTATATGTGTGCTACGGATGTAATATGTATGCATATGTTAAATTGAATTGTTGTTTGCATGTGGGTGACGCAAATTTTATGATCAATATACAAAAGAATCTATGGTATTTAATGCAAGTGTGTTTATTTTATTTTGTGTGTTTATTTTATTTTGTGTGTTTCTTTCTCTTTAATTGTGTATGCATATGTTTAGGTGATAATTCATGCCGTGAGTTTGTTTATTTTGGTGATGCCGAAAGTGGTTAAAAAAAAGGAAAAATAAGATGCTATAAAAAATAAGATGCTGAGGAAATATGTATGCCTTAAATATATAATATGTGCTCACGATAGTAGGTGTTATTGTGTAAGCTGGACCGATTTTGGTTAAAATTCCACAAGGTGGCTGAGGCTATGCATGGAATTTTTATGAACTTTATATTAAGGCATAAATTAGCATGTATGATGTTATATGGATAATTTGGTGATCTTCGGAATTTGTGCAATGAACTAACATGCATATGGTCGTGTCTTATGAAGTTGGACATGTAGAAGAAGAGACTTTTATGGTAACCTTCTTCACGTTCGAGCATAGAATACGAAAGCTAAGTGACCGATCAAAGGTAAGTGGTCTATCTGTGCTCGTTATATTGTCATGCATCAGAGGTAAGTGGTCTACCTGTGCTTGTTATGTTTATCATGCATCAGTGTGTTGTTTGTTGCATGTCTGTAATTGGATTTTCTCTATATGCGAGTTGTGTGTATGTGTGAGATATGTTGGTACATATGAACTGGGTGTATGTATGGTTGTACGATTTCAATGCGTATTGCATATGTATATGAATGTGTTAAGTGGGTTTCGAGAATAATTATTGATATGTGATGTGTGAGGTATGCATACACGTATATTTGCACGTGTATGGACGCGGGCATATATATGAGTATGGATACACTGGATTATATATGATTATACATTTGTATTTATGGCACGAGCATTGCATTGGTCTTACAGGACGTGTGGCCCTATGAGGCGTGTGGTCCTACGAGACGTGTGGCCCTATGAGGCGTGTGGTCCTATGGGATGTGTGGCCCTAAGAGGCTTGTGGTCTTACGGGACGTGTGGTCTGACGAGGCATGTGATGGGTGCAAGGTGAGAACGGTCACCTACACCCGATAGGACCCGGGACATGCATAGCATATCATGTTTGAGTAAGGTGCATGTCATGCTGCATGGTTTGAGGTTGTTGCATGTGACACGTAGAGAAAGACATGCATCATGAGTTGCGTATTATTATGTGGAGTGACTTACTTTCCTCAGTTTATTTATTCCATTGGCATGTATTGTTCCCTTCTTCGTTTATGTGATTATTTGTCTGTCGTGTGTGTCATATTTGAGAAGGGCATCATGGTAATATAGACTGAATGATGGATCTTGTTTGACTATTCTCGATGTGTCAACTGTTAAGGATATTTGAGTAAATTTAATTGAGGACTAAAGACATGTATATTGATTTGTAAATGTTATCTGTAAATGTCGTCGCATGTATGATTTCCATAATGGGTATAGATAGGCTGCTTACTGAGCCTGTTGATTTGGCTAACACTCATAGGGATAGGTGTTGGTTTCAATTCTTCAAAGCCAAACTTGTTAATCATATCATTAGCATACTTAAGTTGGCTAATGTGAATTCCTTGAGGGGTTTGTTTTATTTGAAGCCCTAAGAAGTAATTCAACTCTCCTACCATTGATGTTTCGAATTCAGACTTCATATGCTCTTCGAAGTCTTTTACTAAGGTAGAGTTGGTTGAACCAAAGATAATATCGTTTACATATATTTGGACTATTAACAAGTCATTATCTTTTCTTCTTAGAAATAGACTGTTGTCTATGGTCACCCTTTGATAATTATTTGCAATAAGAAAGTTTGTAAATCTATCATACCAAGCTCTTGGAGCTTATTTCAAACCATATAAAGCTTACTTAAGCTTGTATACATGGTTAGGATTCTTTGGATCTTCAAATCCAGGGGGTTGTTTGACAAACACCTCTTCTTGGATGTATCCATTCAAGAACGCACTCTTGACATTCATTTGGAAGAGTTTAATATTGATTAGACTTGCAATTGCAAGTAACAATCTAATTGCTTCTAGTCGTGCAATGGGTGCAAAGGTTTCTTCATAATCTATTCCTTCTTGTTGATTATAACCTTGTGCGACTAGCCTAGCCTTATTTCATGTTATGTTTCCTTGTTCATCCATTTTATTCCTGAAGACCCATTTAATGCCTATTATGGATTTATGGTCAGGTTTAGGTACTAAATCCCACACGTTGTTTCTGGTAAATTGGTTCGATTCCTTATGCATGACATCTATCCATGATATATCACCTAAGGCTTCCTTAACATTTTTAGGTTCTAAGTGTGAGATTAAGCTATGTCTTTCAGGTTGACTTATGTTTCTACGTGTTCTAACCCCAACACTTGGATCCCCAACGATTAGCTCTTTAGGGTGTTTACGTTTATCGTTTATAAGCCACTGATTCCTAGGTTGACTAGGTAGGTTCACCCTCATCTTGTTCAAATGTTTCATTTGTATGAACATTATCACATACAATTGGATCATCTTGCAAGTTAGTTGTATCATCTTCCAATTGCAAAATTTCTTCATTTATTTCATCTAATGGTTCATGCATGTCTTGTTCAGGGGAGTTGGTTCTAGATGATCAAGTACAGGCTCAAGTAATACATCATCATCATCAAATATATTTTCAACATTATTTTCTTGTTTATGCTGAGTTTTATCACTACTTTCAAAATATGCATTCTCATTGAATTTCACATGTATGGATTCAATTATCTTTCTAGATGCAGGATTATAACACCTATATGCTCTTGAATTAGTTGAATAACCAACAAATATGCGTTCAATAGACTTTTGTTCAAACTTGTCTATATTATCTTTAGTATTGAGTACAAAACATTTACATCTAAATACTCTAAGATAATCTACCTTAGGCTGTGTATTGTTTAACAATTCGTAAGGTGTTTTATTTATTTTCTTTCTAATAGAAAGTCTATTTACAATATAACATGCACAACTAACAGCTTCAGCCCATAAATATTTTGGTACTTTATTTTCATATGACATTGTTCTAGCAATTTCTTGAATTGTTCTATTTTTACATTCAACAACTCCACTGAGTTGTGGTGTTCTCGGTGGTGAGAATTCTTGTTTTATTCTATGTAATTCAAAAAACTTGACTACATCTTTGTTTTTAAATTCTCCACCTCTATCACTCCTAATTCTTTTAACATTTTCTTCATAAAGATTTTCGAGTTTTTTTGATAAGGGTTTCGATTGCCAATGGAGCATTGTCTTTGTGTGTTAAGAACAATGCACATGTGTATTGTGAGTAATCGTCTATTATGATACACACATAGTATTGTCCACCTAAACTACTTGTCCTACTTGGACCAAATAAGTCTAAGTGAAGCAATTTTAGTACATAACTAGCACTCGCTGTTGAGAAATATGTTTGGATAATTTTCAAAGTCATGATTTTAAGTGGTGAATACTTAAAAATGTCACACATGGTGTTATATGTGATTAAAAGTTGAAAAAGTTGAAAAAGTTGACATCGATCTCTCAGGTTGTTGCACATCGATCGATCTATGTACGTAGATCTATCACATCGATCGATCTATGTAAGGCACAAAAGTTTAAGACCTTTCTGTGAGACATTGATCTCTAAACCTGAGACACATCGACCGATCGATGTACATCGAACCCTCACTTCGATCGATCGATGTAGGTCAGAGGCAAACTCTGAAACTTTCTGTCGGACATCGATCTCTGAAGCTGAGGCACTTCGATCGATCGATGTCTAGGGTTTTTAGAAATATTTTTTCTAAAATGTGATAAAATGGTTGTTTTCATTTGTACATGATTTATACATGCTCATTATGTGCTTATTATGTGTTTTTGATGATTATCATTGTCTTGTGACTTACGTGCCTTGGAAGTTTCTACAACTTACCAAAAAGAGCAAAATTGATATTTTGAGTTTTGTAGGAACATCACATGATGGAAATATTTCAAGGATGTATTCTCATCCTATTTATCATTACAAAGGTGATATCATGAGTATTTATGACCATCTGGGTCATTTCTGGAGTTTTCTCGCACCAGGGGTATTTTGGTCATTTTACCCCCAAGGGTATTTATGGTATTTTCACTCAAGGAATCTCTTGAGCATATTATTATCTTCATTCTGGAGCTGTGTTATTATTATTTTGAAGATAATATGGTGATCGTATATCTTTTTCTCTCACATGATGATATTATTGACTATAGCTGGATATGTGACGATTTGAGATGTCACATTCTATTTTTTCTTGAAGACCCTCTTATATATGTTATAAGAGAACATTTATCATCATTATTTAGAGATATTAAAGGTGTCAAATGTGTGGAAATTTTCTTGATATATAAGAAGAAATATTGGGGAATTCCGGTGTCACACGTTGACATAATTTTGTCAATTGTTATCTATTTATTTCTTCTTCAAAAATTTTAGTTTCTACACATATTGGTATGTCCAAAAACGTGTACTATCAGGTGGATATGATGTTGTACACATTTTATGATTTGGAGACAAGTGGACCAACCAAAAACCAAAAGGAGCAAGTTGGCAAAATTGCCAACTTGGAAATTTCAAATGAAACCAACGGCTATGAGGCTTTCTTGGGTATTTTCAGCAGATTTTTTGAAGTCAAATGGAGCTCTCACATGTCCTATTTTTGTGCTTGGATTTGAGGATAATTTGGTGGTATTATCCTTTCTTATTTTATTAAAGAAAATCAAAGTTTTTTTTTGAAAAAAAAGGAAAGGTAGCAACGGCTACTTTGAAATCGTTGGAGCTGAAATTTGACTTTGAATTCTTCAAATCCCACATGCCTGTTTTCAAGACTAGAAGTTGAGGTATTCTAATGGCATTATCCCTCTTATTATCTTCATTTTGCAAAAGATAATTATGACTTGCCAAGGTGTAAAAATCGGCCAACATGACATTGCCAAGGTGGACCAATCATTGTGTTTTATTTTGCCAAGTGTACAAAGCCAACCATTGATGAGAAGACATTTGGACTTGATGATGAAGATGGTGATACATTGGAAGTCTTATCTCCAAGGCTCATCTCACACTATAAATAGAGGCAATGGTGAAGAAGATGAAGCACACTTGAAGTTCACAAGCATTTGTTGAATTGTCTAGCTTTCATCTTCACCTTCTTGTTGTTATTATTTTATTCATTGTAGCAAGGTGTTCTTGTTGTATTGTGGTAAACTACAAGCCTCTTGAGCTCCATTTGTAAGATTGATTAGCCATCTTATAAGGCTATATCAAAAGGTGTTAGAGGTGTTGCAACTAAGTGTTGCTTAGAAGGGGATTATCCAAGTCTTGAGTAGGGTTGATGTATAACCCAAGGATCAAGCTTGGCTCTTGTTGTAAGGTGTTCATTTCATAGTGAAATCCAAGGAAAGGTGTTCCTTGGGGCTGGAGTAGGTCACATTGACCGAACCAGGATAAATCCTCGGTGTTCTTCTCTTGTTTCTTTATTTCTGTTTTCTGTCCGTTTTTGCTGCAGATTTCACACAATTTCTCACAATTTGAAAAAATAGCTAAACATTTTAAAAATTCGTAATTTTTGATGGAGTTATACGTCATACTATTAGCTTTCATTTGCAACAAGAATCACTTGATCTGAGCGAGGGAAAGTTAGTCTTTCAGTCTTTACAAGATAACTGCTCCAATCTGGCTGCAATCTGACCAGTTTTGCGAAAACTTAAATTCTGTATTTTTAAGAATTGTTTAAGGTCAAGGCCTTTTGGAAACTTCATCTACACATCCTAAGGAGCATTTTGATATAAAGATCAACCTTTTTGGTTGAGTATTCAAAGAGAAACACGTTTTGCAAAATCAGCAACATTCTGTCTAATTCTGTCCAGATTGACCATGTGAATCTTTTTATTTGTTTGAAGGGTCAAACGATCTTATTTTTGTCTGATTTTTGGACAGAGTCTTGTTAACTCATTGAAGTTCAATTCTGGAAAGTTTCATAATTGGAGTTGTGTACAATTATTTGTGAATTTTTCAAAAACAAGTTCTGAATCTGAGGTGGTCTCAGATTCTGTTTTCAAAGGGGATTCTAACAAAGGGTTGTAGTGTAATTTCCGCTAACCACAATTCACCACCCCTCTAGTGGTGTTTATTGCAGTTGCACGGTCCAACACTCACTTCCTGTTTTGGTTTCATTGTTTCTTTAATATGTTTTCCTTTTATACAAGTTTCACATAGTTGAAAATTATCTAAGTCTAACTTAGGCATGCCTCTAATTAAGTTCTTCTTAGATACTTTTCAATAGTTGAAATTCCTATATGCCCTAGTCGTCTATGCCCTAAATTCACGTCTAAGTCATGTGATATTAAACACTTAACCTTAGCATCTAACATATTATCTGAGGAAAGGGTATAAATGTTACCATCCCTATTTCCTTTTAATACAATTTCTCTTTTTTCATTAGTTATATCACAAGAATCAGGGAGAAAAGAAACATGATAACCGGAATCTTTAAGTTGCGAAATGCTTAATAAATTATAAAAAAGATTGCTTACTAACAGCACATTTCGTATTTGAAATGTTTTTGGGTCCTCGATTGTTCCTTTTCCAACCACATTTCCTTTGTTGTTGTCACCAAATGTCACTTTTCCTCCATTCTCAAAATGTTCAAGTTCGGTGAATAATTTGGGGTTGCCCGTCATATGCCTTGAACATCCGCTGTCTAAAAACCATTTGGTTTTTAGATTCTTTGAATTTTCCTCCTTCTTGCATTCCTTATGATTTTCCTACAATGGAGACACACTTTTAGGTATCCTCTACTTGGGTTCTTGAATGTTAGGGGCACCATCCTTGTTTAAATATCATCAAATGAGAGAAATAATAGAAAACCACCAAATAATCTTCAAGATAATCATAAATGAGCTTTAGAATGAATATAATAATATACTCAAGAGATTCTTTGAGTAAAAATAATGAAACTGCCCTCAGGGGTAAAATGACCAAAATACCCCTGGTGAGAGAAAACTCCAAAAATGATCCCGATGGCCATAAATAGATATAATAACACCTTTGTGATGATAAATAAGATACGAATGTGTCCTTGAAATATTTTCACCATGTCAAGTACCTACACAAACTCAAAATGCCAATTTTGCTCTTTTTGGCAAGTTGAAGAAACTTCCAAGGCATGTTAGTTACAAGACATTTATAATCATCAAAAACACATAAAAACAACATGATGAATATATATTAAACATGTACAAATGAAAAGAACCAATTTATCACATTTTAGAAAAATATTTCTAAAAACCCTAGACATCGATCGGTCGAAGTGACTCAGCTTTTGAGATCGATGTCTCACAGTGATTTTCATAGTTTGTCTCTGACCAAAATCGATCGATGGAAGTGAGGGTTTGATGTACATCGCTCGATCGATGTGTCTCAGGTTTAGAGATCGATGTCTCACAGTAAGGTCTTGAATTTTCTCTACCTTACATGGATCGATCGATGTGAGGGCTCGAAGTACATCGATCGGTCGAAGTGCAATAACCTGAGAGATCGATGTCATTCTTCTTATCTTTTTCAACTTTTAATCATTTATAACACCATGTATGACATTTTTAAGTATTCATCACTTAAAACCATGACTGAAAATTATCCAAACATATTTCTCAAGAGTTTCTACAACTTACCAAAAAGGGGAAAGTTGGTGTTTTGAGTTTTGTAGGTACATGACATGTTGAAATATTTCAAGGACACATTCATATCTTATTTATCATCGCAAAGGTGTGATTGTATCTATTTCTTACAATCTAGGTCATTTCTGGAGTTTTCTCTCACCAGGGGTATTTGGTCATTTTACCCCGAAGGAAGTTCCATCTAACATGTTATCTAAGGTAAGAGTATAAATGTTACCATCCATATTTCCTTTCAAAACAATTTCTCATTTTTCATTTATTATATCACAAGAATTGGGAAGAAAAAAGACATTGTATCCGCAATCTATAAGTTAAGAAATACTTAATAAATTATAAGAGAGATTACTTACTAACAACACGTTTCATATTTGAAATGTGTTAGGGTCCCCAATTGTTCCTTTTCCAACAACTTGTCCTTTGTTGTTGTCACCGAATGTTACCTTTCCTCCATTCTTGATATGTTCCAATTTGATGAATAACTTGGGGTTGCCCGTCATATGCTGTGAACATCCACTATCTAAAAACCATTTAGTTTTTAGATTCTTTGACTTTGCCTCCTTCTTGCATTCCTTGCGATTTTCCTACAACGGAGACAAAGTTTTAGGTGCTCTTTATTTGGGTCCTTGAACGTTAGGGGCACCATTCTTGTTTAGATATCCCTTTGGTATCAAAACTTGAACATACCTTCTAGGCACATTTTTAGCATTTTTATAATTAGAAAAATAAAAAGGATTAACATATTTATGATCATTCCAAAAAGATGTTGCATTGTCATACATGTTATATCTTGGTTGATAAGTACTATGTCTTGGCCGATTTTGATAGTGTGTATAAGGCATGTGATTTTGTTTCTTGAATGGTGCTATGTAAGTGTATTCATATGTATTTCTATAAGACTTATATGAGTGTTTCCTATATTTAGGTTCATAATAAGTTGGATGCATTTTATTATGTCTAGTTGCATTGGTATACATGTAGGCATAATTTCTAGGTTGTTTAGATGCAAAGTTTTGCCTAGTTGTATGTTTATACGTGTGTACATTTGTGGGTGCGTGTTGTATTTTTGCCTTAGAATAAACAGAAGAAGGAGTAGAAGAAGATGCAGCAGGCAAAGTTGATTTCGTTGTATTATATGACATTTTTGTACTAGATGAGACAAACTTAGTCTTTTTATCTACTTTGTCATTTTCTTCTTTATATCCTAAACTGGTTTTATCATTTCCATATTTTTGCGATGATATAAGTGTATCTAACATATTTGCACGAGATTTAAATTGTTCTAACATTTTTTCTAAGGTAAGTTTGGAAGATTTAAGTTGTACTATTTCATTTTCACAACTTTCTACCTTAGATTTCAACATGCTATTTTCAGTTTTTAGTGTATGTTCATTTTTCCTATATGATTCAATTTTAATCTCTAAAGAATCAAGAGTATTAGTAGACTCTTGTTTAAAAGATTCTAATTGATCGGATAACTCCAAGTTGGACGTCTTCAACTTGTCGTTTTCTTCAATTATTTTCTTCTTTTCTTTAGATAGCCTCTTACAGTGAGCATGCATTCTTAAAAATTCTTCAGACATTTCATCAAATATCATGTCATTATCAGAATCATTATCAGTTTAAGAACTTATCTCGTTGGATACGAAGCAGACTTGAGCTTCCTCAGTGTCGGATTCTGAGTCGGATGAGTCGCTCCATGTGCTCATCTTCATTGCTCGTTTGCCTTTCCTTGGCTTGGTCTCCTTTGCCTTAGTCGTTTGTGCCTCTTTGTTCTTGTCTTGTTTATTATTGTTGTTATTATTATCTTTCTTTGTTGGGCAATCATATGAGATATGTCCTTTTTGACCGCATTCGTAGCACTTTAACTCTTTATTACACCATTTGTTAGTGTTATTTTTCCTAGGTTGAGAAGAAGAAGAAGATCGTTGTCTATTCTTATTAGGATGTTTAAAAACATTTCTAAGTTTTCTAGCTATCATCGTCTAATTCAGTATCACTATTACTATCATCATTACTTACATGTGTTTCATTTGTTTTGAAAGCTATAGACTTACCGGATGACTTAGATGACTCAGACTTCCATTGATTTAGTTTTACCTCGTATACTCTTAGTGAGCCTATCAATTCGTCCATTTTAGAGATTGACTTTGTTTCTTCAATTGTTGTGACCTTAGGATCCCATTCAGCAGGAAGGTTCTGCAGCACCTTTTGCACCTTCTCGTTGTTGGTGAATGATTTTCCTAAAGCTTCAAGAGCATTAAAAATATCAGTACTTCTTAAATCCATAGATGTTATGGATTCGTTCGGCAACATTTTGAAAAGATTCCAATTCAGTCATAAGCATGTTTATTTTTGATTCTTTTACACCGCTTGCCTTCATGCTTTAATACAAGTGATTTCCACATGGCGTGTGTGCTTGTACAATTTGATACATATCTTGCTTCAGAAGTTGTAAGTTCATCCAAAAGTAATTGCATAGCTTTAGCATTCATAGACATTTTGTTTTTATCTTCCGATGACCATTCACTTTTATATTTCTCAACCTCTTGTGTGACTCCACTAACTTGTACAAGTTTCATTGGAATGTATGCCCCATCTTCAACTATAGACCATAAATCAATGTCTATAGCCATTAAGAATAGCCTCATTCCTAGTTTCCAATGAACAAAATTATTACCATCACAAAGAGGAAGACGTTGTGTGGACATACCTTCCGACTCATCTTTGTGAGAAACTATTGCCATTGTAAGTATCTTTGTTTTGAGACTAGCAGGCTACTTTGAAATAATGTTTCTTGGCCTTGTGTTGTTTGTACGGTGTTGAATCTTGCTTCTTTGAGTGGTGTAAACTTTGCTCTGATGCCAATTGTTAGACCGTGCACCTGCAATAAACACCACTAGAGGGGGGGGGGTGAAGAGTGGTTAGAGGAAATTACACTACTACCCTCGATTAAAAACCCCTTTGGAAACAGAATTTGAGACTACCTCAGATTCAGAACCCGTTTATGAAAACTTCAAAAATACTTGTACACAACTCCAAAAATTATGAAAATTTTCAGATCTTAACTTCAATGTGTTGAAAATACTCTATCAAAAAATCAGACAAAACTAAGATCGTTTGTCCCTTCAAACAAATAAACAGATTTAGATGGTTAATCTAGACAGAATTGGACAGAATGTCGCTGATTTTGAAAAACGTGTTTCTCTTTAAATACTCAACCAAAAATGTTGATCTTTATATCAAAACACTCCTTAGGATATGTAGTTGATTTTTCCAAAATGCCCTGACCTTAAACAATTCTTGATTAATACAGAATTTAAGTTTTCTCAAAACTGGTCAGATTGCAGCCAAATTGAAGCAGTTATCTTGCAAATACTGAAAGACTAATTTTCCCTTACTAAAATAAAGTGATTCTTGTTGAAAATGAAATCTAACAGTCTGAAGTATAACTCCACAAAAAATCACGAATTTTGAAATTGTTTAGCTATTTTTCAAATTGTGAGAAGTTGTGTGAAAACTGCAGTAAAAACGGTCAGAAAACAGAAAGGAAGAAACAAGACAATAACACCGAGGATTTATCTTGGTTCGGTCAATGTGACCTACTCCAGTCCCAAGGAACACCTTTCCTTGGATTTCACTATGGTATGAATCAACTTACAACAAGAACCAAGCTTGATCCTTGGGTTATACACCAACCCTACTCAGGACTTGGATGAACACCTTCTATGCAACACTTAGTTGTAATACCTCTACCACCTATTGATGTAGCCTTATAGAATTGGCTAATCAATCTTAAAAATGAAGCTCAAGAGGCTTGTAGCTCAACAAATACAACAAGAACACCTTTGCTACAAAGAGTGGAACAAGAACAACAACAAGAAGATGATAGCTAGACAAATCAACAAATACTTTCAAGTGAGCTTCAAGTGTGTTTCTTCTTCTTCACCATTGCCTCCTATTTACAGTGTGAATTGAGCCTTGGAGATAAGAATGCATATGTGTCACTCTCTTCATGTCTACTTGGCAACATAAAACAAAATGATTGGTCCACCTTGGCAATATCATGTTGGCCGAATTTTTGCTTCAAAAATGACATAGAAATGTGAAGATAATATAGCCATAACAACTCCATCATCTTCTCAACTCCTTGACAAGATAATAGTCATGTGAGACTTTGAACATTTCAAACTCAAAACTAATCTCCAAGAATACCAAGTAACCGTTGGCTACACTTTTGAAATATCCTAGTTGGCAATTTTTGCCAACTAGCTCCTTTTTGATTGGTCCACTTGTCACAAAGTTATAAAATGAGTACAACATCATATCCAACTGTATATGCACGTTTTTTGAACCAATATATATATTACACACTCAGATTTTTGAAGAAGAAATCACCAAATAATAATTGACAAGATTATGTCAACATATAACACCAAAATTCCCATAATTTCTTCTTGTATGTTGTGATAATTTGCACACCTTGAACACCTTTATATTATATGAAATATGATGATAAATATTCTCCCATAACATATATAAGAGGGTCTTCAAGAAATAAATAGAATGTGACATCCCAACTCGTCACATATCCCGATATAGTCAATAATATCATCATTTGAGAGAATAAGATAAAGAACCACCATATAATCTTCAAGATAATAACTCAACTCCAGAATGAAGATAATAATGTGTTTAAGAGATTTCTTGAGTGAAAATACCAAAAATACCCTCAGAGATAAAATGACCAAAATGCCCCTGGTGAGAGAAACTCCAGAAATGACGTCGATGGTCAGAAATAATTATAATATCATATTTGTCATGATAAATAAGATGAGAATAAGTCCTTGATATATATCCACCATATTATGTTCCTACAAAACTTAAAATACCAATTTTATCCTTTTTGGTAAGTTGTAGAAACTTCCAAGGCACATTAGTCACAATACACTTAAAATCACCAAAAACACATAATATTCACATAATGAATATGTATAAATCATATACAAATGAAAACAACCATTTTATCACATTTTAGAAAATTACTTCTAAAAACCCTAGACATCGATCGATCGAAGTACCTCAGCTTCAATGATCGATGTCTCACAGTAAGTTTCAGAGTTTGTCTCTGACCTACATCGATCAATCGAAGTGAGGGTTCGATATACATCGATCGATCGATGTGTCTCAGGTTTAGAGATCGATGTCTCACCGTAAGGTCTTGAACTTTCACTGCCTTACATAGATCGATTGATGTGAGGGATCGAAGTATATCGATCGATCCAAGTGCAACAACCTGAGAGATCGATGTCAACTTTTTTAACTTTTTCAACTTTTAATCACACATAACACCATGTGTGACATTTGTATGTATTCACCACTTAAAATCATGACTTTGAAAATTATCCAAACATATTTCTCAACAAGTACTAGTCATGTACTAGAATTGCTTCATACTATAAATAGAAGGCAAAGGTGAAGAAGAAGAGCACACAACTTTCAAGCAAATTTGAAGATCATTCTAGCTATTCTCTTCTTCTTGATTTTTTCTGTGTAGCTAAGGTGTTTTGTTTCTTGTTGTTGTTGAGCTACATATACACGCCTTCATAGGTTATCTTTGTAAGGTTGGCTAGCCAAGTTAAAAGGCTACACCAATAGGTGATAGATGTGTTGCAACCAAGAGTTGCATAGAGGTGTTCATCCAAGTCTTGAATAGGGTTGGTGAACCCAAGGTTCTTGTTGTAAGTTTGTTCATACCATAGTGAAATCCAAGGAAAGGTGTTCCTTGGGATTAGAGTTGGCCACATTGACCAAACCAGGATAAATCTTTGGTGTTCTTGTCTTCTTTACATTTTTCTGTTTTCTGTCCATTTTCACTGCAGATTTCACACAACTTCTCACGTTTTGAAAAAATAGCAAAACACTTTGAAAATTTATGATTTTTGTTGGAGTTATACTTCAGACTGTTAACTTTAATTTACAACAAAAATCACTAGATTTGAGCAAGGAAAAGTTAGTCTTTCAGGTGTTGCAAGATAACTGCTCCAATCTGGCTACAATCTGACCAGTTTTGAGAAAACTTGAATTTGGTTTATATTAAGAATTGTTTTAAGGTCAAGAACTTCTAGAAAAAATAAAATAGACATCCTAAGAAGTGTTTTGATATAAAGATCAACCTTTTTGGTTGAGTATTCAAAGAGAAACACGTTTTCAAAGTTTAGCACTATTTTGTCCAATTCTGTCAAGATTAACCATCTGAATCTTTTTACTTGTTTGAATGGTCAAACGATCTTATTTTTATCTAATTTTTGGAAAGATTCTTTTCAATACATTGAAGTTAAGTTCTGGAAATTTTTATAATTTTTGGAGTTGTGTATACTGAGTTTTGAATTTCAAAAACAGGTACTGAATCTCAGGAGGTCTCAAATTCTGTTTTCGAAGGGGATTTTGTTAAAGGGTAGTAGTGTAATTTCTGCTAACCACTATTAACCCCTCCCTCTCTAGTGGTGGTTACTGCAAGTGCACGGTCCAACAGAAATTTCTAAGGCACATTAGTCACAAGACATTTATAATTATCAAAAACACATAATAACACCATGATTAACATATATAAATCATATAAAATGAAAACCACCATTTTATCACATTTTAGAAAAATGTTTCTAAAAACCCTAGACATCGATCTATCGAAGTGCCTCTACTTTAGAGATCGATGTCTCACAGTGAGTTTCAGAGTTTTCCTCTGACCTACATCGATTGACCAAAGTGAGGGTTCGATGTGTACATCGATCAATCAATATGTCTCAGGTTTAGACATCGATGTCTCACAGTAAGGTCTTGAATTTTCTCTGCCTTACATAGATCGTTCAATGTGAGGGATCGATGTACATCGATCGATTGAAGTGCAACAACCTGAGAGATTGATGCCATTTTTCTTAACTTTTTCAACTTTTAATTATTTATAACACCATGTGTTGCATTTTTAAGTATTCGCCACTTAAAATCACGACCTTGAAAATTATCCAAATATATTTCTCAACATAACACACTTTCTGAAACCAGATGGTTAATGGACAAAATAAACACAATCACGAGAACCAAAAAGGTGTTAAAGGAATTTTGTGTGAGTATTGTTGTCTAGGTTCACACTAAAGTCAGGTTAGTTCAAGACATCACGTCACTGATTAGCAGAGTGGATCCGATAGTATTTCACTAAGAAAGGTTCAAATTTAGAAGCTACCTCTTTTGATGCAACATTTTTTAGTTTGACTTCTCGGCAGAGTCTGTATAAACACTTGCATTAATTTCCATTCGTATGAAGGATTGTTTGAGAAATTAGAAAGAAATTGAAATTGGGCCAAGTTGCAAACTGTAGTTTTCAACGTACTTTGAGCTAAGATTATGATTAGTTTTAATAATAATGAGTAGAAACTAATGATTCCTTAATTATCTACGCGATGAGTAGATAATTTTAGGCTTTTGAATCAGTCGATTCCGATACCGGGTGAATAAAAAATTATTGCTCAAAGTATAAGGAAAAGTCCGCTCAATTCAGTCCGCACCTGATGGGCTCAGGTTGTGGACTAAGCTGCAGACCTGATGGGTTCAGGTTGCGAACTGGGTTACAGGCCAGGCTACGGACTGTAGATTGTAGGTCGAGTCCTGTAGCAGTAGGTCGGATCTTATCAGCTGGAGTGGAGTTTGTTTCAGTTCAAACATCCAGGTTGTTAACATAAGCTAAGGTCGAATTTTGAAAAAATTGTTGAGCTCCGTGCCAAGCTGAACTAAATTTGTTATGATCTGACGGTCCAGAATGAACATTTAGGTGATTCGACGGCTGAGGGCAGACCTGATGCAGTTATCTGGTCCAAGGGTTTCGACAGAGCAGGTATCTGATCTTGCGGCAGTGATTGAACTGGTTGTAACAGATTGACCTTAAAATTTACCTATAAATAGCAGCCAAGTTAACCTCTGTGGTCACTCACTCACTCACTCAGAAATCCAAAGTTCTTCTCTTTTTCTCTACCATCCCCCTCTGCATATTCATTCTCCTGCATGCATAAACGTTCTGCATTTTAGTAATCTGAGAAGTTCAGGGCATCTTACAAGTTCGTTGAGTTCATACGCTGCAGTTCCGTTCGTCTGAACTGACTTTCGTTGTATCTTGGGAGACGATTGCTCCATCCGGTTGGGCACAGTATACCGGAGCAATACGTCTTAAGGACAGAGTCCTGGACTCACCTCGGCTCTCTGCTCAGCTGAGCTATTGAGGTTGTTGTTGTGCTGAGCTTTGCTTTGTGCTAAGCTCTGTTGATTGAAGGATAGCGCAGCTCTGTTGTTGTACAGTGTTGCCAAGCTGAGTGCTGAGCCCTGCTGTTTGGCTAAGAACATTCATTGTTCTGCAGCACTGTCGTACTGGGCTCTGCTTTGTGTTGAGCTCGGCTGAAGCGGTTGATTGCACAACTGTTGTGCAAAGGTGCCGAGATCGGCAGGTCGGCCATCAGCCCAAGACGCAAATACAATTACGCTGACTGGACTGATCTGATCTGTGTGATCAATCTGACTTCAATTCAGCTCGATTGGAAAGCTGATAGCACAGAACTACTGTTCTGAAGTGCTATTCAGTTCAGGTTGGCAGGTCGGCTGACTGTTCAGAATGCAAACTCAATTGCGCTATCTGAACTGTCTTGACTTGGTAGATCAATCCAGCCTACCACTGTTTTATCTTACAAGCAAACTGTACATAAATCAATTTTGTCTGACTTGAATTACTTCCAACAAGAACGGCATCTAACAAAATAGAACAAATGGTTCTTCTACTGATAGGTATTGTGTGTCTACCATTGAACACTGCTTAGCTCCTGCTATAGTAGTCACTTTTCTTTTCCTTTAATCTCCCACATAACGTATCTAAGAAGAGACTTCTTCTGGATTCTGAACTTGATAGCCAACTCATTTGAAGCTGATACATTCAGTTTTAATCAAGACTCGTGTTCCATGATTTTGGTTGGAAAATGTTCGAGGGCAACGACACAAACGGCAATAAGGGTCCGAAGAGCAGCTACATCAGCAGGAACTCGGAGAGGAGCTTCAGCTGACGTTGATTTCAACAAATTGATTCAGTGTTCCTGACTGCTGCCTCTTCGTTCGAGAGGCAAAATCTTAAGGCAGCCGAAAAGTGTCCCTCAACTAATTTATTACCTCCTACGCTTACCTTCAGAAATTACAACAACATTATCTCATCGTCTTAAAGGCTTCCGCCTATGATGTGGTATGCGACCATACCCATGTGTTAGAAACACACAAAGGTTGTTTCCTGATGTACCATTATGAAAATTGCGTTACAATATAAGAGGTGCAGCCTGTGAGTCATTTTGCTCACCTTTAGAAATTAACACAGGCAAAAGACAATAAGTTAATTAAAGTATCTGGTTGTTTCCGACCAAATACAAATAGAGGCATTAAGAACTTAACCCAAGTCCACGGACAACTTATATGTCAATTTTTGTGCTGCAGAAAAGCTCCTATTTTCTCTAAGCTTGGCTAAATATGCATTCTGTTGCTTCCAAAACAGAGAAGAAAAACATAACCCGAAAAAAAAAACAATACAAAAAACACTAGAGATTGCTAGGTTCTCAGGTCTTTTGTGTGTTTGAAATAAATCAAGTTAGATAAACCGATTCTGTACAATGTTCTTGTGAAATAAGACAGCAGCCGACCTGCCGACTCTGGGCAGGTCGGGTCAGTCTGTCAGGTCAAGACGGTCCAAGCATCGCAATTGAGTTTGTGTTCTGGATAGTCAGCCGACCTGCCAACCTCAGTATAGCAGCACTGCAGAACAGCAGTTCTGTGCTATCAGCCTTCCAGCCGAGCACAACATAGCCGTGCTGCAGAACAACAGATGCTCTAACAGCCAAACAGCCGACCTCAGCACAACAACTAAGCTCAGCATAGCAACAACTCGGCAAACCAGCTGAGCTCAGCACGACGGCACTGCACGTCCGCAGTACTGGGCTAAAAGCAGCTCAGCAGTTTAGCCGAACTGATAATCCGAGGTGAGTCGAGGACTCTGTCATTAAGACGTATTGCTCCGGTATACTGTCCCCGACCAGAGGAAGCAAGCGTCTCCCAGGATACAACGAAATCAGTTCAGACGAGCGGTACTACAGCGTATGAACTCAACAAATCTGTAAAGTATATCTGGCTTCCCAGATGCAGAAATGAAGATGTATGCAGTGAGGGAGTGATATGCAGAGTGAAAAAGCACAGAGAGAAGAGGAGAAGATCGATTTTTGAATGATTTTTCTGATGATCACTGAGGTCAGGTTGTTATCGCCAGTTCAACCACAGTTGTAGGATCAGTTACCTGTTCGCGTGAACCCTTGGATCAGATAACCGCATCAGGTCTGTTCACAGCCGTTGGATCAAATAACTGCGCAATCTGATCCCTCAGATCGAATAACTGCTCAAATCAGCTCAGCACGATTACAGCTCAACAACTTTTCAAATCTCAACCTTAACCGATCACAACAACCTGAGGGAAATTTAAATTTAAACAAACTTCTCCATCAGATAGGATCTGGCCTGCAGCCTGCAACCCCCAACCCGAGACCAAAGACGAGCCCAAGCCCGAGCATGAGCGGAGCTGAGCTGATTTTCTCTTTACTTTGATCATTAATTTCTCATTCATACGATATCGTAATTGAGTGGTTCAAAAGCATAAAATTATCTACTCGTTACGTAGATAATTTAGGACTAATTATTTTCTATTTATCATTAATAAAAACTAATCATAATTAAGCTCAAAGTACGTTTCTAACCACGGTTTGCAACTTGGCCCATTGTTTTCAATTTTCTCCAACATTTTGAACTGCTAAATAATATCAGCTTATGTGCATAGCAGCAGACTAATAGTAACGTGAAATTGTTTCAGAAAGAAAGCGACCAAATAAAAGACACATAAAGGTAGACATCATGAACTATGATGCTTCTCGACTTAATGATAAAGAAAAGCAACCACAAATTAAAACTAAAGTTGGTAGATATGTTAATCATTTCACATATAAAAACGTAAGTGTTTGTATAAACAACAAAATCACTCCGGTATCCTTTATTTCTGATATGCCAAATCAGCCGTGTTAGCGCTGCATTTTAATAACATCCTGCCATGCTTCACACATAGTCATTTTTCTAGACTTCACATATTATATACTGCATGGAGATAACAACTTCATCATACCTAGAAAATAATCATGAACCGGATGAGGACTCTGTCCTAACTCCATGTCAAGAACAAGGCAATTAACAAGATACGGAAAATTTTTCTATGTATTTCCATTCCTCCATGTCGGGGTAAATATACAAGTTTGTGTACAGTGTATACAAGGAAATTTCCTAATTCCTCCTAATCCTATTAATTACAATTAATCAAGAATCTCCTAAATCAAATCCTAAATCAATTACATTTATTTTGACAACCAATCACCAATTGATCACACTTTATTTCCTAACACTCCCCCTCAAGTTGAATCGTAGGGTCGCCAACGTTCAACTTGCACAGTACGGTTTCAAATGTTCGTCCACACACTGCCTTAGTCAAGATATCTGCCAGTTGATCTTCAGACTTTACAAACGGTAGCTCAATAATCCCATGTTCCAGTTTCTCTTTGATGAAGTGTCGGTCAATCTCCACATGTTTAGTTCTATCATGTTGCACAGGATTTTCGGATATACTGATGGCAGCTTTGTTGTCACACATTAGTCGGATAGGTAAATGTACATCGAGCCCAAGTTCTCTGAACAATTTTTGAAGCCATAGAACTTCTGCAATTCCTTTTGCTATTCCTCGAAACTCAGCTTCGGCACTAGACAATGCAACGACCTTTTGTTTCTTGCTCCTCCAAGTAACAACATTGCCCCCAACAAGAGCAAAGTATCCTGATGTGGATCTCCTATCAATCGGATTGCCAGCCCAGTCTACGTCAGTGTATGCTTCAATGTTGAGATGTCCATTGTCTCTAAAAACGATACCCCTGCCTGGTGTTTGCTTTAAATACCTCAAAATTCTGATAACCGCCTCCCAGTGATGTTGTTGTGGGTTATGCATGAACTGACTTACAATACTTACTGAATATGCAATATCGGGTCGAGTATGAGATAAGTAGATCAGTTTTCCCACAAGTCTCTGGTACTGTCCTTTGTCAGTCGCTGTGGCCCCTTCAATCATTTCTAACTTGAGATTTGCTGCCATAGGTGTATCACATGGTTTGCAGTCGAGCATCCCTACTTCTGTCAATAGGTCTAGCACATACTTCCTCTGGGAGATATAGATGCCTTGCGTGGATCTTAGGACTTCTATTCCCAAGAAGTACTTTAGGTCCCCGAGGTCCTTCATCTCAAATTTAGTAAACAAATGCTTCCGAAGTTGTGCCATCTCTTCAGTATCATCCCCTGTAATTATCATATCATCAACATAAATAACAAGACAAGTTACCATACCTTTCCGGTGTTTGATGAACAAGGTGTGATCGGCATTACTCTGGTGATATCCATTCTCCTTCATTACGGCGGTAAAACGTCCAAACCATGCTCGAGGGGACTGCTTCAGACCGTATAGTGCTTTCTTCAACAGACATACCTCCCCTGGCTGGTAATCTTCTTCAAACCCTGGAGGTGGTTCCATGTATACTTCTTCCTTAAGGTCACCATGTAGGAATGCGTTCTTCACGTCAAACTGTCTTAAGGGCCAACCTTTTGTTGCTGCTACAGAAAAAAGTACTCGGATTGTATCAATGCGAGCAACAGGAGAGAACGTTTCGGAGTAGTCGATTCCATAGGTCTGGGTGTATCCTTTTGCCACAAGTCGAGCTTTATGTCGCTCAATACTCCCATCGGATTTGTATTTGTTTGTGAATATCCACCTGCACGCTACTGGCCTTTTTCCTTTAGGGAGAACACATTTCCTCCATGTTTGATTCTTGTTTAGTGCATCCATTTCAACTTGCATTGCATTTTTCCATTCTGGTTTCCCTCGAGCTTCACTGACTGTCTTTGGCACCTGCCCTGAACAAATTGCAGCAAAGAAACCTTTAGCCATATCAGATATCCTTCGTCTTTCATTACCAATGGGGTACCTTGATTTCTGAGGTATCTTTTCCGGAGTGTACCGTTCTGGTGGAACACCTCTCTTGATCCTGGGGGGTAGCACTCGCCCTGTTTCATGCTCATTTGAAATGTTAGCAGTCTCCATATATACATCTGAATTATCAAGATCATCCATAGGTAAGGGATTCTGAGTATCATTTATGTGAGTATACTGGGAATTTGAAGCACTTTGTGGGGTTTCAGGGGCGAGTGTCATTATGTCATTATTACTAGTGTTAGATTGTATAGCCTCATTATCTACAATAATTACCTCTGTGCCGATATTCGTAGGAGTTTGACCATTGGTTGGCACTGAAGGATCCGGCGTCACTCTGTTGGGAGCTATATCACAGTCGGCGCCATCTACTGACCGTGTTAGAACTATCTCTGGACACGTGCATGGTGACAGCCAATCAAGGGTTCCATCAAAGGTCTCCCCCTGAACCCGAGATTGGGGAAGGTAATAGAATTCGGTTTCAAGAAATATACAATTCATGGTAATATGAAGGTGACGGGTTCGGGGGTTGTAGCACCGATAGCCCTTTTGAATAGAGCCATAGCCTACAAAGACACAGCGTTCAGCACAGGGATCAAGTTTGGAGCGTTCATGTTTAGGGGTATGGACAAAGACAGTGCAGCCGAACACTTTTGGTGGTAGTGTGAAAAACGCAGGAATAGGATGACGGGTTGACAGTGTATATATGGGGGTTTTATGGTCCAAGATTTTTGTAGGTAGGCGGTTTAGTAAGTATGTAGCGGTAAATACTGCCTCTGGCCAGAAACTCTTCGGGACATGAGATTCAAACATCATAGCACGAGTCATTTCTAACAAGATGCGATTTTTTCTTTCGGCTACTCCATTTTGTTCTG
This sequence comes from Eustoma russellianum, assembly GCA_036186865.1. Classification (NCBI taxonomy): domain Eukaryota; kingdom Viridiplantae; phylum Streptophyta; class Magnoliopsida; order Gentianales; family Gentianaceae; genus Eustoma; species Eustoma russellianum. The sequence goes on along the minus strand of AP025062.1, from coordinate 16,426,656 downwards.
GAGTATTAGGACAGGTTGTTTGATGTATGATTCCATTGGATAGAAAGAAATCTTTGAGTGCCCCAGTAAGATATTCCCCACCATTGTCGGATCGGAGTATTTGGATGGTGGCATTAAACTGTGTTTTCACCATCTGGTAAAATTGCAGGAATTTTGGATATACTTCGGACTTATGTTTCAATAAATATATCCAAGTCATACGGGAGAAATCATCAACAAAAATAACATAATATTGGAAACCAAGTGGAGTAGCATAAGGGGATGGGCCCCAAACATCAGAATGAACTAAGGAAAATATATTATGCACTCGTGTATGAGTGGATGAATACGATGCCCGAGTTTGTTTCGCCCGGAGGCAAGTATCACAGGATAAAGTACTATGATAAGAGGAAAATAAGGTAGGAAACAAATGTTTTAAGTAAGTAAATGATGGATGCCCCAGACGGCGATGCCACAACCACACCTGCCTAGAGACTGTCCCGGTGGCCAGATTAGGCTGTCCCTGTTGCGCCACCGCATCAACATAGTATAAGCCATCTCGCTCAGTGCCACGCCCAATGATCACCCTCGTATGAATATCCTGCAAGAGACAAAAATTGGGATACATGAGTACAATACAGTCTAACTCTTAGTAACCTGACTAACAGATAGTAGCTTGGTAGATAAAGTGGGAACGTAGAGACAATTTTTAAGGGTAATTGTGGGTGTGATAGCAATGGATCCACCACCTCTAACAGGAATTGATGTGCCATTGGCCGTTTCAACAGCTGTTTTAGTGGGTGAGGTGTGTGTTACAAAGTCTTGGATATCATATGACATTGTATCGGTGGCCCCGCAATAGAAAATCCATTGGGGGTTAGATTTTGTTGTGAGACATAGGGATGTGGACTGATGATGTGAGGTGGAGGGCACAATTGTCAGTTTATGGGAGTTACGGGGTAAATTTGGACAATTTTGGAAGTCTGTGGGGTTTTCTGGAATTGTAGGGAAATTCAGGGGGCAAATTAGACTATCCGAAACCGAATGTTCTGAACTTGATAATTTAGATGTAGTATGGACAAAACTAGCATTTTTAAAATTTGCAGGGACCAGGGGGGTAAAATTAAAACTAGCTGGACTATTTAAAGGGGGTTTAGGGTTAGGGTTGCATTCCCTAACCCCGTTACCTTCCCCTTCGTGGTTGCTGGCGGCTGCCATGTGCGCGGCTGCTGCTCCTTCTCTGTTGCATGCGTCGTTTTCGCCACTGGTGGTGCCCTTGTTGCTGGTACTGCCTTCGGTGGTAGTAATTGCCATCTTTGCCTGAGATTTGTTTTTGAAATCTTCCCACCATTCGGGATATCCGTGTATTTTGAAGCATTTCTCTGCTAAATGTCCCCGCTTTCCACAGTGAGTGCATTCCATTGATGATTTATCACCACCACGCAATGAGGTGTTGGCTGAGCGTGGTGGTTGTGAATTTCCTCGGTCAGTCCCTTGGCTTCGTCCCCTGCCCCTTCCAGTTGTCCAGCGATTCACGGTCAATCCATATCCCACCCCTTGTGATGATGTTTCTGAAGGGGTGATGATCCCTTCCTGGATTTCAGCCCTTCGAAGTTCATTGTAGGCTGTTTCTGCAGTTGGTCTGGGATCTCGTTTGAGCAATTCCTTCTTGATGTTGGAAAAACGTTCATCTACGGCCACAAGCAGTTGGTATAATCGGAATTCCTGTATTTTCTTGTTGTAGGTCTGAATATCCCTAGGAGACTCCATGGGATTCGGATCTAGTGTATCTATTGTCATCCAAATTTCTTGAAACTGGTTCCAGACAGATTCAAGGGGTCTGTTACCTTGTTTGATTGCGGCTGCTTGTTTGTGTAAATCATAAACTTGGATTGGGTCTCCACCAGATCCATATGTGATTGCCAAGCCTTCCCACAAAGACTTGGCTGTAGGGTATTTGGACACACTGTTAATTAGGCTGTCCTCAATATTATCAATAAGCCATGTGAGGACCAACTGGTCCTCTTGTTCCCATCTGCCATAATTCGGGTCAGTAGGCAGGGGAGGTGGAGGGACCCCAGAAATGTGGGTGCTCTTTTCCCTGCCTCTGAGAGCCATCATCATCAGTCTCTTCCATAGTGTATAATTGGTGCTGTTCAATTTAACTTTCAGCACAAGGGTACTTTCTGTTGTTGGTGAATTTGCTATTTGCCAGTGTTGTTGAATAAATTTTGCAAATTGTTCTGAAAAATCCAAACCAACAGGTGCTTGTGGTTTGGTTTCAGAGCTTTCTCCTTCATTTTCTGGGTTGGTTGACATGCTGTTTGTTGTGTAAATTGCAGATATGAGAAAGAGATGGGTATATGAGCAAAAGGTGCTTGATCCGTCTGGACTTCAGCACTGTATGGTAAGGTTGGGTAAGGTGCTTGATCTCAAGCCGGGTTAGGGAAAGGTATTGGCAATGATGAACTCAAACTCTGAGCCACCAACGAAAAAACAGTGTTTGTTACATTGCCGGCTCTGATACCATGTCAAGAACAAGGCAATTAACAAGATACGGAAAATTTTTCTATGTATTTCCATTCCTCCATGTCGGGGTAAATATACAAGTTTGTGTACAGTGTATACAAGGAAATTTCCTAATTCCTCCTAATCCTATTAATTACAATTAATCAAGAATCTCCTAAATCAAATCCTAAATCAATTACATTTATTTAGACAACCAATCACCAATTGATCACACTTTATTTTCTAACACTCCACAGTGAAAATGAAGCTGATAATGAACTATATCCTACATTATCAATAAACGTTACTTTAGTTATGATTAATGATAAATCAATAGATCATGCTTGGTGAATTTAAAAAAATCTGCACAAAAGTAAAATTTTCGTTTCAGGATTGAAGAAGCATGTATAGATGACCGGTCTAATAAGATTATGATAATGGATATTTGTCTCTGACCCTGTTATATTTTAGAAAACATAAAAGTATGACAAAGAATGCATGTATTGTAATTCCTAATAAGGAAGAAAACAACAACAACAACCATATCTAATATATTCCAAAGACAGCAAAAACTATCGCTAGCGTATGGGGAGAGTAAGAGGTAAGCAACCAATACATCCATCCAAAGGGATACAGAGTTTGCTTCTAGTGAGATCCCCGAATCTATATGTACCGGTATAGGGACAGTGTATATACACAGATAATAAAATAAAAATACAAAAACAAAAAAGTGTCAAGTCAACTTAAAGTATAAAGAGTATCTAAGCCCCTAATTATATTCTTAGGCGTCCCTATATTTTGCCAAAACCTCCTTAACCTTAATCCTTTGCCTCTATGAACTCTTATTTTGGACCATGTCCTCAGAGAGGTGCAAATCTAGTCGGTTATGCCTAATCCGCTCATTCCAAATCAGTTTCGGCCTGTCTTTACTCCTCTTTCCCTCTCCAGTGAGGCTTTCAACTGCTCTGATAGACGCCGTTTTCTGTCTCCTCTTGACATGCCCAAGCTATCTTAGCCTCCCCTCCCTTATCTTATCGGATATACTAGTCACCCCTAATATTTTTCTAAATACCTCATTTCTTATCTTGTTTAGTCTTGTATGCCCACATATCCACCCTCATCATCCTCATCTCTGCCGCTTCCATATTCTAAGATTGTGTCTTCTTGATGTCCCAGCAATCTGTTCCATATAACATTTTCGGTCGCATTGCCACCCTATAAAATTTTCTCTTTAATTTTGTTGGAAAATTCTTGTCACATAGCACCCTGAGGCCGCCCTCCACTCACATCAGTCTACCTGAACTCGGTGTGCTACGCGACTATCAGTGTCCCCATCTTGCTGTACAAATCATCCTAGGTACTTGAACTTACTTATATGTAGTACCGCTTGACCCTCGATGGTAAGCTGGCTATTCTCAGTGACGGCTGGCCACTGAAGTCGCAGTACAGATACTCAGTCTTAGAACGACTAATATTTAGGCATTTTCTCTCTAAAGCACCTCTCCACTCTTCTAGCCTTATTCTCAGGGTATGTCTTCTCTATGCGACTAATACAATATCTTCAACAAAAAGCATACACCATGGAACTGCCTGCTGGACCGGCCTTGATAACTCATATAGGACAACTGCGAAAAGAAATGGGCTCAAAGTGGACCTTTGATGGAGGCTACCTCCACTGGGAAGAAGTCCGTATTCCCCACAGACGTACGAACGTCTGTTTTCGTCCTAGTATGCATATCCCTAATTATGTATATATACTTCATAGAAACCCCTACGCTTTTTTAAGATAGATGAAAATCATATTTAGATCGCGCTTCTTCTCCCTATACTTCTTCATCAATCTTCTTAAAATGTGTATTGCTTCTATAGTGGACCATTCTGGCATGAAACCAAATTGGTTCATTGTAACCTGAGTTTCTCTCCTAATTCTAGTGTCGATTAAACTCTCCCAAAACTTCATAGTATGACTTAGCAACTTAATCCTCCTATAATTCGCACAACACTGTGTGACTCCTTTGTTCTTAAATAGAGGGACCATGGGGCTTCATCTCCAATCGTCTTACATTTTTTCTTTTTTAAAATAAGGTTGAACATAGTAGTTAACGATTGGACTTCTTTTTTCTCCCGAACACGTTCAAGCCTCAATAGATATGTCATCCAGGCCAACTGACTTAACTCTTCCTATCTTCCTAAGTGCTCTCATCATCTCTCCTTGTGTGATGCTCCGACAGTCGCTGTTATTATGTTGTCGTTTTTGGGTAGTAATGTTTTCTCTTTCTTCGTGGTCGGCCCTCCTGCCGTTAAAAAGGTTGTGGAAGTATTTTTCCATTTCCGCTTGATTTCTTGTTGTTTTACTAAAACATGTACATCTTCTTCTTTTATAAACTTCACGACTCCTAGGTCATGCCTCTTTCGATCCCTACCTTTGACAATCTTGAACATATCATGTTCTCTGCCTTTTGTTTTTAGTCTTTCGTACATCCTTTTATAGGCCGCGTTCTTTGTATCCGTCACTGCCTTCTTCGTCTCATTCCTGGTGATTTTGTTTTCTCATTCAATCTCACTTTCTCTTCTCCCTCTGTGCAGCTTAACATATCTCTAAAACTCCTTTGCTTATCCTTTATTTTTTGTTGTACGTCCTTGCTCCACTACCACGACTCTTTAAGTATGGTTGTCTTTCGGTTGTTACCCCAAGAGTTTACCTCGCTGCATGAGGAATAGTAGTTGCCATAGCCTCCTACATCTGGCTCATGTTCTCACACAGTCAATCTAATGTCGTCGAGATGACCTTGTCTCTAAATATGTTAATTTTTTTGTCCTTCAAACTTCTCCATCGAATCTTAGGTGGGAATTTTCCAATCCCTTTGCTCAGCTTTTGGTTCAAGGCTATAACTACCACTAGTAATCATTGTTGCGTCGCTACTGTCTCCCTTGGTATAACCTTACAGTCCCTCCACTGCTGTCAGTCTTCACGCCTCATCAGAAAATAGTCGATCTGCGTGTTACTTCCTCCGCTGCTAGAAGTGATCAAATGTGATTTTTTCTTAAAAAAACGAGTTTATAATACCTATGTCGTGTGCTATAGCAAGGTCTAGCAGATTCCTACCCTGTTCGTTTATATCTCTATAACCAAACCCGCCATGTGCCGACTGAAAACCATCAGTATGGCCATTACACCTCTAATACAAGTTCGTTCCTCCCTAGGTATCAACACTACATCTAAGCAAACTCATAACTCCTTCTTCTCCTGTTTGATGAGAAAAAGAGTTTGAGTGATTCACAAAATACTTGATTTAAAAAACACGTGTTTAAGAAATGCATGACACAATTTATTACTTGACACGTTTTTATGACAAACTTGCCTTATATACTTTATATATAATGTTGCCGTACTAACAAGCCATGCAGCTTTAAAGCTTACATCAAACGGCAAGCATTTGTTGTGTTTGAACTAATTTCAGGTGCCACCATTAATGAACTAAACTAGTTCATTAAGTGAAGTACTTAGTTTAATGAACTAACTACTTCATTAAATGGAGATATATTTCGAGAAGGCATGATGGCAACAAACTTGGAAATGGAAAGTCTCCTCCCACTCATCATTCACACATTTTTATATATATTATATATATATTCAGATTTTTTAAAAAGGCACAATAAACATATATTCCGACGTACTGCCGACACATTAAATATATTACGAACGTATGTCAACATCACACCACTATACTTACCTCATATTTATGAGTGTATTCAGGTCTTATCTCATATGATATAAGTCATGGTGATAACAAAATAATTACGACATGTTACAAGGTTATAAACCAAAAATTGTCGCATCGGGTGACTACCGAAACTTCCCGAACGTATCACGTACTTGCCATATATAGATGACAAGCCCCTACACTTCAAAAATGGCCAGAAATTTCGTGGCTAACAGTTTACATTCAGCCATAAAATCATTTCATGTTGGCACACACAAATCACCCCCAATTAAGGCCAAATTGTAGAAATTCCAAATTCAAGTTTTAAGCACATGGGGCGCCTACTTTGATCAGCCATTAGAGCTGAATATTCAATTTATTTTATGTATATTATGTGTGACATAATATATAAAACATGTGCACAAAGTTTGAATTTAATCGGAGAAAAATCGCGTGATCGACGAAAGTCGAAAATTCGGTTTTCTACGAACACAACACATAGAACGTTTTTGGCATTACATGTAACATGTATCCATACACTTTTTACGTATTCAAGACACATTAAAGTGTACTAGAATATTCAAATTAAGGCTGATTGGAATATACCATATATGTATAATTATTGTGCAATATTTGACAAAGTATACAAAAGTAAAATTCAGCACATGTTCAAGATGCATATACAACCTACTACAGCCTTGGTGGAGCTTAGTTGGCATCTCAATTGGTGAAGAGTAAGCCACACAAGGTTAGTGACATAATGGAGGAAGCTACACAAGGTAACATTTCAAAACTTTTAGAATTTAACACATGCTGAAAATCAGCATGTGACAATGTGAGGTGGGCAATTTTATGGTCTTGAATGGAGACAAATTTGCTTCTAAATTTATGGGGATTAATTGTTGAATATTTGACAATGTTTTAAATCTTATTTGTCACATGTTTTAGATGTTAATCTCAGATTTTTCAAAGCTACCAAATGGTGACAAGGTTGGACCAACCATGAAGTGCCAAGTAAGCAAAACCAAGACATTCATCCAATCAAGTTGTGCCAAGTAAGCAAGATGGTGTCACATCTACACAAGGCAATCTTCCAAGGACATAAAAGAGAATTATCAAGGTGAAGAAAAACCCTAGGGGGCGGCGTCCACTCTTGAATAAAAAGAAGAGAAGAGAAGCAAACCAAGTTAAGACAAGTCTCATAATTTCCAAAGTGCAAAAAGACTCTACTATCTTCTTCTACATTTCTTTCTTCTCCTCCTCTCTCAAGCCTATTGTACTTATATTCAAACATATTTAATAGGATTTGTTCATACCACCATACATGCCTCATTTTTGTAAAAGGTTGATCAAGGTGTGATCAAACCTTCATCTGTTCGGTGGTGGTGTTCATGATCATTGTGATTGCTTGTATCGTTTTTTTAAGGGTGGAGTTGGCGTGTAACTCCAGAAACCTTTGTGGTAAGGTTTTAATTTTGTCTAGTGATAACCGAGGAAGGTGTCCTCGAAGACTGGAGTAGGTTGATTTAACCGAACCAGTATATAATCCCTTGTGTTCTTTACTTTACTGCACAGTACTTTCAGTTTTCAGCATTCTGCATCCATTTTGTCGCAATCTTAAAAATAGCAAACGCATTTTAAAAATCATACAAATTTCCAGAAATTTAGCCACACCTCTTAAGTTTCATTTGGTTCAAGTTTCAACCCATTCGGGCAAGCATAAGTCAATCAAACGTTAATAGTTCTGAGACTAGTGCAATCTGGTTTTCAGATTTGCAAAGATTGAGAACATCAACGTATTTGACATACTTCCCAAAGGAAGTTTTCAAAATTGTTTCAAAACAATAAAATAAATATCTTAAGAGGTTTTTCATTAAATTTTCAGAACATTTGGAGTTACGGATTAATCGGAATAAATTTTTGAAATCAGACTACTGTTTCTGGCAGATTTGCGCAATCTGACCACAAACCATGTTTTAAAGGGTTAGAGGCTGAATTTTAATCTGAAAGTTTGAGGAGATACTCAAAACATCTGCTAGTAGAATCTATCCAAATTTTAGAATTTTTGAAGATCTGTAACCTGGTCTTTCAAATGTTTCAAATCAGGAACTGAAAACAGAAACTGTTTTTAGAAGTTAGGTTTTTGGGTCAAAACATTTTAAAAACCAAATTTTCCGCACCTACTATTCAACCCCCTCTAGTGGTGCTATACAGGTCCTACAAGTAGTATTAGAGCGTAGGCACATTCACGAGAAGGAGATCCAACGATCTTAGTGAGATGACAACCACTAGCTTCAAAACCGAACAAGAAGGTATGTCGAGTCAAAGGCCTCCCCTTTTTGATGGTGAGTCCTTTATCCAATGGAAACTTAGAATGAAACTCTTTCCTATGGCTATTGATATTGATTTATGGTCTATAATAGAAGACGGTCCTTTCATTCCCTCTAAATTATCTACTGTTGATGGTGTCATACTAGAGGTTGTAAAACCAAAATAAGAATATACTAGTGATGATAAAAAGAAGTTCAGTATTAATGTTAAAGCCATGAAACTACTTTTGAATGGACTAAGCAAAAGTGAATCTAGTTACATATCTAATTGCTCTAGTGCCCAAGAGATGTGGAGAATACTTGAGATGAAACATGAAGGGACTAGCCAAGTTAAGGAGTCTAAAATAAATATGTTTATGTCCACTTTTGAGTCTTTAAAATTATTGCCAAATGAATCTATTGCTGATATGGATTTATGATTGACTATCATTTATAATTATCTTGAGTCTCTTGGCAAAGCTTTCTCTACACAGGAAAAGGTCCAAAAGGTATTAAGAAGTCTCCCATCCGAATGGGATCCTAAAGTCATAGCAATTGAGGAGAGTAAAGAAACGAATTCAATAAAAATAGAGGAACTAATCGGATGCTAAAGGTATACGAAAACAAACTTACATTAAGGAAATCAGAATAAACATCAAAACAAGGTAAGACTATTGCTTTTAAATCAAATGAATACGTCTCTACCTCTTCCGACCACGTAGATGATAGTGATTCTGAATCAGATAATGATGATCTAATACTATTGGCTAAAGGTTTGAGAAATGTTATGAGAAAGTCATTTAAAAACAAACCTAAGGCTACATCGGCTAAAAGAAATAAAAATAAAACTAATGACAAGGACGTAAAGTGCTATGAATGCGGGAAACTTGAACACTTGTCATATGACTGCCCTAACAAGGACAAACAAACAAACAAACACCTTGATAAGGATCGGACCAAAAGTAGACTCGTCTCAGAACCTAAACAAAGGAGAAGAGCTCTCAATGCCTCCACTTGGAGTGATAAATCCGACTCTGAGACTGATACCGAATAAGAGATGGTACAAGTATGCTTTGTATCCAAAGCATCAAACGACGTATCTTCTGATTCTTACTCTGATTCTGAACCTTCATATGGTGATCTATTTAGTCAATATTTAGAATTGCATAAATTCACAAAGACTCTCACAAAAGAAAAGAAACGATTAATTGAAGACAAGAAGTTGTTAGAATCTTCTAGCACGAACCTTGTTTCTCAATTAAACGATTCAAAAGAAGAGTCATCTTGCATCATCAATGCATTGAAACTAGAGATTTCATCATTAACGACACAAAATAATGAAATGAAATCCGAGATTTCAAATTTGAAATCAAGGAATACGGATTTAGAGAAAATGGTGAAACAATTTGACACAGCAACAAACATGCTAGATTGCATCATTTCATCAGAAAAACATGATAATGATAAAACCGGATTAGGATACATTGAGAAAAACGAGACATTAAATAAACCAACCAAATTCATTTTGTCTAAGAAAATAGAAATACCCAAGATATATGTGGCGCCTAAGAAGATGCCTAGACCCCCTCTCCCTTCATCTCATCATGCTTCTTCTTCATATCATACAAGATATAATTATCTGCCACATAGATATGAGAAGAAACCATTAATGCATAGACGACATTCATTTCATGCATCTAGATCACGCACTATGCACGCAAACATAATAACATATCAAAAACGACAACCATACAATATTCATAAGGGAATACTCGGTCAAAAGCCAAATATATTCTCAACTCATTTCTACTATATTGCTTCTCCATCTACGTTCTCACCATTTGCTAGACCGAGAAAGGTCATCCAAGTATGGGTACCGAAAGGCACACTTACAAAGAGGTGAATAACTAACTCGCAAGGACCCAAAATAAAATGGTACCTAAATCGTTGTTGTACATTGCAGGGAACCCATACATCTAAAGGCACATCAATCAAGTGGTTCCTTGACAGTGGTTGCTTGAGGCACATGATGGGTGACCCGAGCTTGTTCTCAAAGTTGAAGAATGTTACAAAAGATGGACCGGTGACCTTAGGAGACAACAATGAAGGAAGAATCATTGGAAAAGGTACAATCGGAAGCCCAAGTACTCTTCAAATCTCCAACGTCTTCTTGGTAAGTAATCTATCCCATAACCTACTTAGCATCTCGCAGTTTATTGACAACGGTTTTGATGTGTGTTTCACTCATCCTTATTGCAACATAATAAATAAAAATGGAGAAACAGTATTAAAAGGAAAAAGAGAAGGAAATATTTTTACACTTTCCATGGATGACATGTTAGACGTAAAGTTAAATGTTTTATGTCAAATGAACCTAACGTAAATTTGTGGCATAGGCGATTAGGACACATTGGCATCTCAACACTTGAAAAACTTCAACAAAAGAACCTAATACGAGGATTGCCTAAACTTGATTTAGACAACTTTCAGTTGTGTGAATCTTGTATTAAAGGCAAACAAACATGTGAGTCACTTAATCCCAAAAATGAAATTGGCCTGTCGAGAGTTTTAGAATTACTACACATTGATTTGTTTGGTCCTAGTCGTACTAAGAGTCTTGGTGGATGTCATTATGCATGTGTTATCGTTGATGATTTTTCTCGCTATACATGGACTTTATTTCTTGCAAATAACGATGATAGTGCCATTGAAATTGTGAAACTAATAAAACAACTTGAAAATGAATATGGTTTGAATGTGAAAAAGATTAGAAGCGATAGAGGTGGTGAATTTAAAAACAAGGAGATGATTGCGTTTTGCGAAGAAAAAGGAATTAAACACGAGTTTTCATCACCTAGAACACCACAATTAAATAGAGTAGTAGAAAGAAAGAATAGGACACTACAAGGAATCGCTAGAACCATGTTGTACGAAAATAAGTTGCCTAGATTTTTGTGGGCGGAAGCCATAAATTGTGCATGTTATATAGTTAATAGTTTGTCAATTAGAAAGAAAATAAATAAAACTCCTTATGAGATAGTAAATGACCGCATGCCTAAAATTGATTACTTTCGTGTGTTTGGTTGTAAATGCTTTGTTTTGAATACAAAAGATAATCTAGATAAATTTGAATCTAAATCAATTGAATGCATATTTGTTGGATATTCTGTGAATTCTAAAGCATATAGATGTTATGATCCTATCACTAGACAAATTCTAGAATCTATTCATGTAAAGTTTAATGAATTTGGCGACTTTGAAAAAGATAAAGAATATGATGATGATTTTGAACTAAAGCCCGTGTTAGATGATGACGTACATGATGAATCAAATACACTAGAAATGCATGAGAACTTAGAGAATAATCAACCAAGATGGCATAGGATCACCCACACGATCTCATTATAGGCGATATTACTCAAGGTGTCGGACCACGTAGAAGAATAAATCCGGATGAAATAAATCAATTTCATGCTATGATATCTGAAATTGAGCCTAAGAATGTTTTTGATGCCCTGAATGATTCTTCTTGGATTGATGCCATGCATGAAGAATTAAATTAAGTCATAAGAAATAATTTATGGGATTTAGTGTCACGACCACAAGATAAGACAATAATAGACACAAAGCGGATCTTTAGAAATAAAATGAATGAAAAAAGTAAAGTTGTTAGAAACAAAACGAGACTTGTGCACAAGGATATAATTAAGAAGAAGGAATAGACTACGACGAAACATTTGCACCCGTAGCACGTTTAGAAGCCATACGATTATTACTTGCTATTGCTTGCATGAAAGGTTTTAAACTCTATCAAATGGATGTAAAAAGTGCATTTTTAAATGGCTTTATACAAGAAGAAGTATACGTGAAGCAACCACCCGGTTTTGAAGATTTGAAATATCCTAATCACGTGTACAAATTAAAGAAGGCACTATATGGCTTAAAACAAGCACCTAGGGCTTGGTATGATCGTTTTGCTACTTTCCTTCTAGAAAATGGATTTAAAAGAGGCACCATAGATAGCACCTTATTTTTGAAACAAGAAAAATCGGATTTACGAATCATTCAAATTTATGTTGACGACGTCATTTTTGGATCTACATCTCATTAACTTGTTGAAGAATTTGAAATTTGCACGAAATCCGAGTTTGAAATGTCTATGGTTGGTGAATTGAATTATTTTCTTGGCTTGCAAATTAAACAAACTGATAAATGTATCCACATAAGTCAAGTCAAATATTTAAATGACATGATTAAAAAGTTCAATTTTGAGAACTTGAAACCATCCCCCACCCCTATGAGTGTCACCATTAAACTAGATAAAGATGAAAATAGAAAAGACTTTGATAATACTTTATATAGGTCTATGATTGGTTCTTTGATTTATCTTACCGCAAGTAGACCCGATGTCATGTTTAGTGTATATATGTGTGCACGTTTTCAAAGCCAACCTAAAGTGTCTCACTATAATGCTGTAAAAAGAATATTTTGATACATTAAGCACACCCCTACTTTAGGAATTTGGTGTGATAAAAATTATGAATTTAACTTGCATGCTTGTACCAATGCGGATTATGGTGGATGCAAAATAGATATAAAAAGCACAAGTGACACTTGTCAATTTATAGAAAATTCATTAATTTCTTGATTTTCGAAAAAGCAAGCGAGTGTGGCATATCTACTACTGAAGCTGAATACATGGCACTTAGTCTTTGTTGCACACAACTTCTATGGTTAAGACAACAACTTTCTGATTTTTGAATCACGGTAAATCGCATTCCCATTTATTGAGTGCTATAAATTTATCTAAGGACCCCGTACTACACTCTAAGACAAAGCACATCGAAGTACGATATCACTTTCTTCGTGATCACGCGAATAATGGTGATATTGTTATAGAACATGTACGCACTGAAGCACAAGTAGCCGACATATTCACTAAGACACTAAATCAAGCCACGTACGAAAATCTACGCTCAAAATTAGGCATGATTTCTGCTGATTTGATATAGCTTGATATGTCTTTCCATCTTTACATGCACTTTTGATTTTATTTCCAAAATAAAAGGAGAGAGAGTGCATGATTTAAGGGAGAGCGAGAGTGATTGATTGCAAAAATCAAGGGGGAGAGAATTAAAAATTCAAAATTTGAATTTATGCACGATTGGAGGGGGAGCGGTTAAATTTAAATCATGAACTAAGGTTATTTTGTAAATCATCAAAAGGGAGAGATTGTTGATAAAAAAAGTTTGAGTGATTCACAAAATACATGATTAAAATAATGCGTGTTTAAAAAATACATGACACAATTTATTACTTAACATGTTTTTGCGGCAAACTTGCCTTATATACTTTATATACAATGTTGCCGTACTAACAAGCCATGAAGCTTTAAAGCTTACATCAAACGGAAAGCATTTGTTGTGTTTGAACTAATTTCAGGTGCCACCAATAATGAATTAAACTAGTTCATTAAGTGAAGTACTTAGTTTAATGAACTAACTAGTTCATTAAATGGAGATATATTTGGAGAAGGCAAGATGGCAACAAACTTGAAAATGGAAAGTCTCCTTCCACTCCGCATTCACACGTTTTTATATATATTATATATATATATATATATATATATATATATATATATATATATATATATATATATTCAGATTTTTTCAAAAAGGCACAATACACGTATATTCCGACGTACTACCGACACATTACGTATATTACGAACGTATGTCAACGTCACACCACTATACTTACCTCATATTTATGAGTATATTCAGGTCTTATATCGTATGATATAAGTCATGGTGATGACAAAATAATAACGACACATTACAAGGTTATAAACCGAAAATTGTCGTATTAGGTGACTACCGAAACTTCGCAAACGTGTCACATACTTTCCATATATAGATGGCCAGCCCCTACAATTCAAGAATAGCCAGAAATTTCGTGGCTAACAGGTTACATTCAGCCATGAAATCATTTCATGTTGGCACACACAAATCACCCCCAATTAAGGTCAAATTGTGGAAATTCCAAATTCAAGTTTTAAGCACATGGGCCGCCTACTTTAATCAGCCATTAGAGCTGAATATTTAATTTATTTTATGTATATTATGTGTGAAATAATATATATAACATGTGCAAAAAGTTTTAATTTAATCGGAGAAAAATCGCATAATCGACAAAAGTCGGAAATTCGATTTTCTACGAACACAACACATGGAACATTTTTGGCATGACATGTAAAATTCAGCACATGTTCAATTATTGTGCAACATTTGACAAAGTTTACAAAAGTAAAATTCAGCACATGTTCAAGATGCATATGCACGCCTACTACAACCTTGATGGAGCTTAGTTGGCATCTCACTTGGTGGAGAATAAGTCACACAAGGTTAGTGACATAATGGAGGAAGCTACACAAGGTAACATTTCAAAACTTTTAGAATTTAACACATGCTGAAAATTCAGCATGTGACAATGTGAGATGGGCGATTTTATGGTCTTGAATGGAGACAAATTTGCTTCCAAATTTTTTGGGATTAATTGTTGAATATTTGACAATGTTTTAAATCTCATTTGTCACATGTTTTAGATGTTAATATCAGATTTTTCAAAGCTACTATATGGCGATAATGTTGGACCAATCATGAAGTGCCAAGTAAGCAAAGCCAAGACATAAATCCAATCAAGTTGTGCCAAGTAAGCAAGATGGTGTCACATCTACACAAGGCAATCTTCCAATGACATAAAAGAGAATTATCAAGGTGAAGAAAAACCCTAGGGGGCGGCCACTCTTGAATCAAAAGAAGAGAAGAGAAGCAAACAAAGTTAAGACAAGTCTCATAATTTCCAAAGTGCAAAAAGACTCTCTACTCTCTTCTTCTGCATTTCTTTCTTCTTCTCCTCTCTCAAGACTATTGTACTTATAGTCAAACATATTGAATAGGCTTTGTTCATATCACCATGCACTCCTCATTGTTGTAAAAGGTCGATCAAGGTGTGATCAAACCTTCATCCGTTCGATGGTGGTGTTCGTGATCATTGTGATTGTTTGTATCATTTGTTTAGGGATGGAGTCGGTGTGTAACTCCAGCAACCCTTATGGTAAGGTGTTAATTTTTTTAGTGATAACCGAGGAAGGTGTTCTCGAAGACTGGAGTAGGTTGATTTAACCGAACCAGTATAAAATTCCTTGTGTTCTTTACTTTACTGCACATTACTTTCAGTTTCCATCATTTTGCATCCATTTCGTCACAATCTTAAAAATCGCAAACAAATTTCAAAAATCGTAAAATTTTGAAAAACATAGACACACCACTTAAGTTTCATTTGGCGCAAGTTTCAACCCATTTGGACAAGTATAAGTCAATCAAACGTTAATAGTTTTGAGACTAGTGCAATCTGGTTTTTATATTTACAAAGGTTGAGAACATCAACGTATTTGACATACTTCCCAAAAGAATTTTTCAAAAATGTTTCAACCCATTAAAATAAATATCTTAGGAGGTTTGTCATTAAATTTTCAGACCATTTGGAGTTACGGATTAATCGGAATAAATTTTTCAAATCCGACTACTGTTTCTGACAGATTTCCACAATCTGACCACAAATAATTTTTTAAAGGGTTAGAGGTTGAGTTTTAATCTGAAATTTTTAGGAGATACTCAGAACATCTGAGAGTAGAATCTCTCTACATTTCATAATTTTTGAAGATCTGTAACCTGGTCTTTCAAACGTTTCAAATCAGGAACTGAAAACAGTTTCTGTTTTCAGAAGTTAGGTTTTTGGGTCAAAACATTTTAAAAACCAAATTTTCTGCACCTACTATTCAACCTCCATTCTAGTGGTGCTATACAGGTCCTACACTGTTCTCCTCGTCCCTCTAGGGTACGTTGGCACAGACCATTACCGCTACCTCCTTGTTTAACATTAACTTCAGTATCATAATTCTATCATTATATCTTATCATATCAATCACGTTTGCGATTCTAACTTAACTAGAAATCATACCCCATTCTTAGTCCCATCGGATCCCGAATACAACAACTTATACACAATATACTCTTTACATTTATTCCTCTTCCACCTACTCTCTTGGAGGCATGCAACATCTATCATACACCTCTTAAGTACATCTACTACCTCCAACATTTACCACTTAGGATTCCTACATTCCAATAGACTACACGCCAACTATCCTCCTCTTCCTTCCTCTTACATACACCCCTCTTCCCTAGGCATAGTCTCATAAAAAAGTCATAACTCCTTCTATCAATGATTGCAACTAAAACCGAATTCCCATGTATGCTACTAAAGTCGAAAGTTTGAAACCAAATATAATATATAATCACAAATGACAAAATGTAAATCACCAAAGAAAGACAATAAGAAGCAAAATCAAGAAGGTTCAGATAGTACATGCACTAAACTTCCAACTCTAACTGAATTAGTCAAACAATCACAGAATAATAAGAAAATTGTAACGAAATATAAAATTAAAAATCGAAATCCGTATCCAATTTCTACAAATTTTATGCAAAATCTCAAAATCATACTAAATGCCAATCACTGATCAAATTTACATGAAAAATGGAAGCCTAAAAAAATGCGTTTCCGGTGTACTAGGTTCGCGTTTGCACAAGGTCTGGAGAGTGACCGGATCGCTTCGCGATCTGATGTACGCAGACTTATCCTATATTTTATGCAAGAGGCTGTTTTCGCGGTTCAAATCTGTGACCTAAATATCAGAAAGCACCAATCTTACCAGTTGCTCTAAGGTCCGCCCACTTTAAAAACTAGGACATGATAATACTTATCACTGGAAATGTAAAATGTGTCTAAAGAATTAACAAAATTGAACCATAGTACGTATTTCAAAGCAAAAAATGATGAAAAAGAGTTGCTCAAAATTATGATTTGAATAACCTTCCACTTGGAGACTAAATATTGAGCGCCAACATAATTCCAGCAGAGTCAAAGGAGATACCTGGTAAAGAAGAGGAGCATACTTCAAGTTCCATATACCCTCTCCAGAAAAGAATATAGGCACGCTATAAGTTTCTGGCAGATTGGTGTCTTTTATTTTTTTTTAGTGAACTATATTTACACAGTTGATGTTAACATCGATATCGTGATAAACCTAAACAATAAGCATTCTACTTGTTAATATACTTAATTTGATAACTAGAACTAACAAAAGAATTATAGATTAAGAAATTTCCAGGGCCAAAACTCATCTTTATAGATAAATATTATAATTGTTAGGGATATATTGTGAAATCTCAAGGATAAACATGATGTTGATATACATTGTAGAGATAGACATTATATTAGATGTGGATATCCAAAGTATATATATCTTTTGCATTATTCAAAAAGTTTGTCCAAGTTTATCTTCACTCCATGAGTCCGATAAATAGGACCACATATCATATATGAAAGACACATCTTGAGATACAAAATTCTCTAGTTTCTCTTTTCTCTTCTCTACTATATTCTTGCCTGAGTTTATAACACGTTATCAGCACGAATTACTCCAAAGAAACAAAGATGGATGAATCTGTGAGCTTTTGGATTTGATCGGTTGCGGATATGCATTTCATGAAACGATACAAACTTAAAATACTTCAACTGTTACTCCGTTCTTCCAATTCTTTTTGTATGCTTCCTAAATTATTTGCAATAATTGATTGTGAATTCAGAGTGTTTTAAACAGTAAATCAAAAAAATTAAAAAAAATAGTAATTGACTGTTATGGAACGATGTTTTGATTCTGAATTTCCACCGTTGGATCATCACTATTGTAGCGCCCCGACCCGGACAGCGGAATCCGAACCGGTACACCCGTCGTAGCTTAATGAGAAGACTACAAGACGTCTCATCTCTCGAACACACCTCATCAATGACGTGAGAGGAATAAGTGCGGAAACATGTATCTAATAAATCTCCACCATCAATTCAATACATCCAGTGATAATAGCATCTCTAAGGGTAGTCATTGTAATAACGAACTAATCCTCGAATATAGGAAAGAACTGAAATAAATAACAACGGTCTCATCTAGCTCCCAACACGTCTCTATGTATCCCATTCAGCCCACTCGCCATCGTCTTCTATGAATATCATGTCGTAGCTAGGCTCATCTGCAATCACAAAGGTAGTACCCTTAGCAAAAAAAACGCTAGCAAGTAACCCGCTTATAAGACATACGGGATCAACACATGGCAAGACATGAGTACTATATAATTCAAAGGAATTGTGGGGCACATGTCTTGTAAGCTTTCAAATATATAAGCGAGGAATGTAATAAAGCAAGTACAGCAATTTACACGCAAATAACAATTCATTGGCAATCAAACGCCACTTACATTCATACCACCTTGGCTCTCGTGATGCATGTCAAAATATGCACTACACTACACATTCACATATGCATGAACACTTTCTCTTTTAAAACAGTGCAATGCATGTCATAATGTCCGGTCACTTCACATAACTTTATACCCTGTAACGCGCCCCGGCTTATATTTCCATCCCGGATTACGTTACAGCCAACTTTATACCTTGTAATGCACCTCGGCTTATATTTCCATCCCGATTAGCATTACAGACAACTTTATACCCTGTAACGCGCCCCGGCTTATATTTCCATCCCGGTTTACGTTACAGTCTTTTGTGCCCTGCAATGCACCCCGGCTTAAATTTCCATCCCGGTTAACATTGCAGGTCACCTTCGCAAGTCTGTGCCGAAGCACCTTTCTTTTCAAATCAATATGCAAATGCAAGTACCATGATGCAAGACTCCTCGTTTCACTCACATTTCTCGTTCTCGTATGCAATTCACGTTCACATAAGTAGCTCATGTACACATGCGCAAGTATAAGCAACACACAAGCTTTCACCAATTTACACATCATAACTTAGGCTTCAACCATCTCGTCAACACTTAGTCTTGACTCTAAGATTCACAACCTAAGGCAAGTATCCCTAACAATTCCTTTTTGAACTCTCAAACACCTCGTACGTTCATCTCCTAACCCCTCTAAGTCATATACATTGAAATGCGATTCGAAAACCCCTTTCGAACTCTCCAAATTGATTCACCATCCTAAGCCATGTTCCCGAGACTTAAACTACCTTTAATCCGGTCTTAAGAAGTCTCTAAAATCACCCAAAGATTCCCCGAGCTTCCCTCTTTCTTCCTCTATTTTTCCACAAACATGATGGACTTCATTCCCTAGCTTCGATCGATCGATGTCCAACTGGGGACATCGAACCCTCCACTTCGATCGATCGATGTCCAACTGGGGACATCGATCTCTCAGCCTCACTTACATCGATCGATCGATGTCCGTCTGGGGGCATCGATCTCTCAGACTACCTGCACATCGATCGATCGATGTCCAACTGGGGACATCGATCTCTCAGCAACCAGTACATCGATCGATCGATGTCCAACTGGGGACATCGATCTCTGACATAGATCGATCGATGTCTGTGGTTTCTCCAGAATTTCTCTGCGTTTTCTGTGCATCTGTAGAACCACAAACCAAGTATCGAACTTCATCCCAACCAATCCAATCCAAGCCTAACCCCTGTTATCATCCATGCTTAAACTACGGATTCAAACGTTATGCACCTACCAACGACGATTCAAGCCTAGTACGCCATCATCCGACTTCCTCAATCTAAAAAAAACTCATCTTTCCCCTCAAACCCACGCAACCACGCAATCACATCAAGAAGGGATTCAAGGGGTGGGGATTTGCAGGATTTCACATAATCAACAATATCTACAAAGACTTTTCATATACATCGGCCAAATCTTGAATACAAAACACATAGATCATATACACTTAACCACAAAATGAAACTACTGCATGGTGATCCAATTTGATAGTAAAATAGGCCAATTTTCTTTCGCAAATCGCAGGAACTTATAAGTAGATTACTTGCCTTTGATTACTCGAAGACTGTTTAGAAAACGAACAAAGGTTGGATCAATTCCTGGAGGATGTCTTCCTCTTCTACTCCTTGCAGAAAACGGCTAGGGCTTGGGGTGAGGGAAGTCGACGTCTCTTTGTGAGGGAAAACTGACGCTTGTCAGTTTTTTTATATGGAATGGGAAAATTTGGAGTTTCTAAATTATATCTATTATCTTATTTATCTTAAAGGATAAACCTTAATTATTTAATTCTAAAATTAAATATAATTTAATTCTACTATTTATTCTTATCATTAATTTCTCATTAATCCTCTTACTTAATGCCTCATTTATTTCCGTTGACTATCATTAAACTCCGTTTAATTTCCTTCTTCGTCTTTTAATTATCCAACGGAGGGTGCGGGGCATAACATTCCACCCCCCTTATAAAAAGTTTCGTCCTCGAAACTGGCGTACCTTATTGAAAGAGATGTGGATATGACTCCTTCATTTGCTCCTCAAGCTCCCACGTGGCTTCGCGCTCTGTATGGTTACTCCACTGAACTTTGACATACGGAATGACGCGTCGGCGTAGGACTTGATCCTTTTTATCCACAATCCTTATTGGATGCTCTTCATAGGTGACATCTTCTTTCACCTCCAAGGGTTGGGCCTCAAGGACATGGCTCGGGTCCGATACGTATTTCCGTAGTTGAGATACGTGAAATACGTTGTGGACTTGGGACAAGCTCGGAGGCAAGGCTAGTTGGTATGCTCTTTCTCCAACTTTGCCTAGCACTTCGTAAGGGCCAATATATCTAGGGCTTAACTTGCCCTTCACTCCGAATCGTGTGACTCCTTTGGTGGGTGAAACTCGTAAATAGACCTTTTCCCCTTCCTCAAATTCCAAGGGTCGCCTCTTTGTGTCAGCCCAACTCTTACTGCGATCTTGAGCCACTTTGAGTTTTCTCTTATCACTTTCACCTTTTCAACCGTTTTTTCAACCAACTCATGTGCAGTGATTGTTCTTTCTCCAACTTCGTCCCAACAAACCGGGGACCGACACTTGCGCCCGTATAGAGCTTCAAATGGTGCCATACCAATTGTACCGTGATAGTTGTTATTGTATGAAAACTCCATTAGCTTCAACATGATATCCCAGTTTCCTTTAAAATCTAAGGTGCATGCTCTTAGCATATCCTCCAAGGTTTGGATGGTTCTCTCGGATTGCCCATCCGTTTGAGGGTGGTATACGGTACTCATTCTTAACTCCGTACCCATAGCTTTCTGGAACGCCCTCCAAAACTTAGAGGTGAACTTGGGATCACGATCCGACACAATGCTAACTGGGACTCCATGTAGGCTCACAATGTTATCAACATAGATATTAGACAACTTTTCATACGAGGTACTATGTGGCATGGCTATGAAATGAGCCGTCTTTGTTAATCGGTCTACTATCACCCAGATCATCTCATTTCTATTTTGGGTCTTGGGTAGTCCCATTACGAAATCCATCGTCACGTGTTCCCACTTCCACTCCGGAATCTCTAGTGGCATCATCAAGCCACCAGGTCGTTGATGTTCAGCCTTGACTTGTTGGCAAACCAAACACCTTTCCACATACTCCGCTATAGATCACTTCATCCCTATCCACCAATAGTTCCTTTTGAGGTCCTTGTACATCTTAGTGCTCCTGGGGTGGATAGACATCTTTGAGTTATGCGCTTCTTGGAGCAATTCCGTTCGAAGTTCGTCTTTAACTTGCACACATAACCGATTCTGAAACCATAGACTTCCATCTCCTCGCAACTGGAAATCCTTGACTAGTACCGTGGATAATTTGTCGCGGATTTCTTTCAGTGCTGGGTCCTCGTACTGCGCTTCTTTAATTCTGTCTACCAAGTCTGGGCTGATAGACAAAGCTGTAAGGACATTTGCCACTGAATCCACCAATTCAAGATCAAACTCTTCTATCTCTCTTTCTAACGGAGATTGTCTCGCGTGGCTAGACTTTCTGCTCAATGCGTCCGCCACTCTGTTGGCCTTACCCGGATGGTAATTGATGGTCAGGTCATAATCCTTAAGTAACTCCAACCATCTTCTCTGTCTCATGTTTAACTCCTTCTGCGAGAATAAGTACTTCAAGCTCTTATGGTCAGTGAACACAACACATTTCTCTCCATATAGGTAGTGTCTCCAAATCTTAAGGGCAAATACCACAGCTGCGAGTTCCAAGTCATGCGTCGGGTAATTCTGCTCATATGGTTTCAACTGTCTTGACGCGTACGAAATGACTCGCTCATTTTGCATCAAGACACACCCTAGAAAAAGAAAGTTAATTTAGGACTTGCATAAGTATATACCATGCATTAATTGTAATGATGTACATACCTAGTCCTTTCTTGGACGCGTCACTATAGATCACGAAACCATCAGTGCCGGAGGGTTGTGCCAACACCGGGGCTGTGGTCAATCTCTTCTTGAGCTCGGTACAGCTCTGCTCGCATTCGGCAGTCCATTCGAACTTGGTCTTCTTCTGCGTAAGTCGACTCAATGGAACTGCTATCGTTGAGAATCCCTCAATGAACTTCCTGTAGTAGCCTGCTAAGCCTAGAAAGCTTCTCACTTCAGTCACGTTGGTAGGCCTTGGCCATTCCGTGATGGCTTCTATCTTTTTAGGGTCCACAGAGATCCCATCTTCCAAAATCACGTGACCGAGAAAGGCTACACTTCTTAGCCAAAATTCAACTTGCTGAACTTGGCATAAAGCTGTTGTTGCCTCAGAATTTGTAACACCACTCTTAAGTGTTCAGCGTGTGCTTGCTCATCGGGAGAGTATACCAGGATGTCATCAATGAACACCACTACAAATTGGTCCAACTGTTCTCGGAATACGGTGTTCATCAGGTCCATAAAGGCCGCTGGGGCATTAGTTAATCCAAAAGGCATCACCAAAAATTCATAATGCCCACATCGAGTCCGAAAAGCGGTCTTAGGGACGTCTCCCGCTTTCACGAACAATTGATGGTATCCTTGACGAAGGTCGATCTTTGAGAACCATCGGGCTCCTTTTAGTTGGTCAAATAAATCCTCTATCCTTGGTAGAGGATATTTATTCTTAATGGTGATCTTGTTCAATTCACGGTAATCAATACATAATCTCATGCTGCCATCCTTCTTCTTTACAAATAGAACTGGAGCTCCCCACGGTGATACACTGGGGCGAATTAGATTCTTGTCCAACAACTCCTGAAGTTGCCCCTTTAGCTCCTTAAGTTCAGCTGGAGCCATTCTATAGGGGGTCTTAGATATAGGCTCGGCTCCAGGAATCAAATTGATTTCAAACTCCACTTCTCTTGATGGCGGAACTCCCGGTAAATCATCCGGAAATACATCTTTGAACTCATTGATTACCGGTATTTGATCCATAGAAGGAACCTCCTGCTTCGCATCTAGTGCATACACCATAAATCCCTCTGCTCCTTTCTGTAAGGCTTTAAAGGCCTTAATCGCTGTCAGGTATATCTTCTTTGGGGCTTTTGTTAACTTGACGTTTCCCTGGACCGTTATTTCATTTATATCAGGATCCTTAACAGTCACTTGTTTGAGTTTACAGTCAATATTGGCATGATTCTTGGTCAGCCAATCCATGCCCAATATTACATCAAAATCCTTCATCGGAATTGGGACTAGTGTCACTGAAAATAATCTTCCGTCCAACTCCAACTCACAATCTTTGTACTGGTGGTGAGAAACCAGTACTTGCTTGCCTGCTGCATGCACCCTAAATGGGTTCTCAAGCCATTC
The DNA here is from genome assembly GCA_036186865.1 of Eustoma russellianum. Lineage (NCBI taxonomy): Eukaryota > Viridiplantae > Streptophyta > Magnoliopsida > Gentianales > Gentianaceae > Eustoma > Eustoma russellianum. The sequence continues at coordinate 16,402,411 of AP025062.1, read as the reverse complement.
GGGTAAACAGTCGAGCCCTTTGGCGAAACGCTTAGAAATGAAAGAGTGGCTAGCTCCACTATCAAATAACACGTTGGCAGGTACTTTATTAACTAGGATCACACCTAGACATGAAAGGGTAGCACATAAAGACTAGCACATAAAGACTTCACATAAAACACATTTGTTTATCAACTTAGAAAACTAAAATTTAACTTAAGCTACTATTATTGAACTTAAGTCGTACCTGTCACAACATTAGCGTCCTCCTGGACTTCCGTGTCTGTCACGGCATAGACTCTTGCATTGGGCCTGCCTCTCTGCTGCTGAGCCGGCCCTGCTCCTGCTTGTGGTTTAGGGTCCCATTCAGGACAGTCCCTGATCCTATGGCCTGGCTTTCCACATCTGAAGCACACACCTGTTATTTTCCAACATTCGCCCACGTGTCTTTTATGGCAATGTGGGCATTCTGCAGGTGCTTGACGGTCAGGTTGGTTTAGTTGCTGTGCCCTTTGCACTGGCCCCGCTTGCCCTTTTCTGGGGATCTTGACCCAACGTCCGGGCCTACCTCCGCTTTGCTCTACCCTCGGCCTTTTGCTCGTCTCTTCACGAGCCTCTCTTGGTTGTGTCCTACGCATGTCACTCTCCACTCGGTAACATGCGTCCAGCATCTCCTCAAAATTTTTCAAACTCGACCCCGCGATTGCAGTCCGTATGCGGGGGTTCAACCTTTCTTCGAACTTCAGCATTTTCATCCTGTTGTTTTCCAAAACCAAGGGTGTGAACTTACCCAAGGCGTGGAACCTATCCGCGTAATCTGAAACAGACATCCTTCCTTGCTCAAACTTGTCAAATTGCCTCATCTTCTCCAGGATGGCAGTTTCAGGCACATAGTAGTCATTGTAAGCCTGAACAAACTGACTCCACTGAATTGGAGGAGTCATCTTGGGTAGGATGCCGTTCCACCATGCGTTTGCTCTGCCAGTCAGAAATTGCGCGGCTACATCCACCTTGTGTTCTTCAGGCACTTGCACAAGCCTGAAACATTTTTCAATTTCATCCTTCCAAAACCCAGCCACCTCTGGATCCGTGGTTCCTTCAAAGGTTGGGGCATGCATCTTGCGCATCTCCCCAATATAGTACCTAATGCCCTGCTGTGACGGTGGTGGCGGAGGTTGCTGCGGTTGTTGCTGCTGCTGAGCAACCCCTTGTGCTATCACTGTGATAGCGTCAATCAGTGCTTGGGGTACCAAGACTGGAGGTGGTGGTGGTGGAGGGTTATTGTTGTTCCCATTGCCACCGTTTCCTTGGTTGTCACGTCTAGGAGGCATTTTCTGCAAGATCATGCTTATTAGTGTCGAGCAGTTCCAAAATAAATGTTTGAGATCCATAACATGGTACAAGGCGGAATTCATAAGTTAAAATAAATACGCCTATTGATTACACTTAATCGCGCTCGTACACACACCCAACCCAATCAAACTTAAATCTAAAATTGCATACTTAGACTTAAAGATCAACTTAAGGTGAACATCATATCTTAAGACTCTACATGTCATAACCTAGGTCTCCGAGGTAGATCTGAAGCCTAGGCTCTGATACCACCTGTAGCGCCCTGACCTGGACAGCGGAATCCGAACCGGTACACCCGTCGTAGCTTACTGAGAAGACTACAAGACGTCTCATCTCTCGAATACACCTCATCAATGACGTGAGAGGAATAAGTGCGGAAACATGTATCTAATAAATCTCCACCATCAATTCAATACATCCAGTGATAATAGCATCTCTAAGGGTAGTCATTGTAATAACGAACTAATCCTCGAATATAGGAAAGAACTGAAATAAATAACAACGGTCTCATCTAGCTCCCAACACGTCTCTATGTATCCCATTCAGCCCACTCGCCATCGTCTTCTATGAATATCATGTCGTAGCTAGGCTCATCTGCAATCACAAAGGTAGTACCCTTAGCAAAAAAACGCTAGCAAGTAACCCGCTTATAAGACATACGGGATCAACACATGGCAAGACATGAGTACTATATAATTCAAGGGAATTGTGGGGCACATGTCTTGTAAGCTTTCAAATATATAAGCGAGGAATGTAATAAAGCAAGTACAACAATTTACACGCAAATAACAATTCATTGGCAATCAAACGCCACTTACATTCATACCACCTTGACTCTCGTGATGCATGTCAAAATATGCACTACACTACACATTCACATATGCATGAACACTTTCTCTTTTAAAACAGTGCAATGCATGTCATAATGTCCGGTCACTTCACATAACTTTATACCCTGTAACGCGCCCCGGCTTATATTTCCATCCCGGATTACGTTACAGCCAACTTTATACCCTGTAATGCACCTCGGCTTATATTTCCATCCCGATTAGCATTACAGACAACTTTATACCCTGTAACGCGCCCCGGCTTATATTTCCATCCCGGTTTACGTTACAGTCTTTTGTGCCCTGCAATGCACCCCGGCTTAAATTTCCATCCCGGTTAACATTGCAGGTCACCTTCGCAAGTCTGTGCCGAAGCACCTTTCTTTTCAAATCAATATGCAATTGCAAGTGCCATGATGCAAGACTCCTCGTTTCACTCACATTTCTCGTTCTCGTATGCAATTCACGTTCACATAAGTAGTTCATGTACACATGCGCAAGTATAAGCAACACACAAGCTTTCACCAATTTACACATCATAACTTAGGCTTCAACCATCTCGTCAACACTTAGTCTTGACTCTAAGATTCACAACCTAAGGCAAGTATCCCTAACAATTCCTTGTTGAACTCTCAAACACCTTGTACGTTCATCTCCTAACCCCTCTAAGTCATATACATTGAAATGCGATTTGAAAACCCCTTTCGAACTCTCCAAATTGATTCACCATCCTAAGCCATGTTCCCGAGACTTAAACTACCTTTAATCCGGTCTTAAGAAGTCTCTAAAATCACCCAAAGATTCCCCGAGCTTCCCTCTTTCTTCCTCTATTTTTCCACAAACTTGATGGACTTCATTCCCTAGCTTCGATCGATCGATGTCTAACTGGGGACATCGAACCCTCCACTTCGATCGATCGATGTCCAACTGGGGACATCGATCTCTCAGCCTCACTTACATCGATCGATCGATGTCCGTCTGGGGGCATTGATCTCTCAGACTACCTGCACATCGATCGATCGATGTCCAACTGGGGACATCGATCTCTCAGCAACCAGTACATCGATCGATCGATGTCCAACTGGGGACATCGATCTCTGACATAGATCGATCGATGTCTGTGGTTTCTCCAGAATTTCTCTGCGTTTTCTGTGCATCTGTAGAACCACAAACCAAGTATCGAACTTCATCCCAACCAATCCAATCCAAGCCTAACCCCTGTTATCATCCATGCTTAAACTACGGATTCAAACGTTATACACCTACCAACGACGATTCAAGCCTAGTACGCCATCATCCGACTTCCTCAATCTAAAAAAAAACTCATCTTTCCCCTCAAACCCACGCAACCACGCAATCACATCAAGAAGGGATTCAAGGGGTGGGGATTTGCAGGATTTCACATAATCAACAATATCTACAAAGACTTTTCATATACATCGGCCAAATCTTGAATACAAAACACATAGATCATATACACTTAACCACAAAATGAAACTACTGCATGGTGATCCAATTTGGTAGTAAAATAGGCCAATTTTCTTTCGCAAATCGCAGGAACTTATAAGTAGATTACTTGCCTTTGATTACTCGAAGACTGTTTAGAAAACGAACAAAGGTTGGATCAATTCCTGGAGGATGTCTTCCTCTTCTACTCCTTGCAGAAAACAGCTAGGGCTTGGGGTGAGGGAAGTCGACGTCTCTTTGTGAGGGAAAACTGACGCTTGTCAGTTTTTTTATATGGAATGGGAAAATTTGGAGTTTCTAAATTATATCTATTATCTTATTTATCTTAAAGGATAAACCTTAATTATTTAATTCTAAAATTAAATATAATTTAATTCTATTATTTATTCTTATCATTAATTTCTAATTAATCCTCTTACTTAATGCCTCATTTATTTCCGTTGACTATCATTAAACTCCGTTTAATTTCCTTCTTCATCTTTTAATTATCCAACGGAGGGTGCGGGCATAACAACTATATTTCGACAAATTACTCCTAACACATAAAGATATGTTTTGAACGGTGGAAATGTGTTTTGGATACTCCTAGGTTTGGCCGAAATGGTAATTTCTGACACTGATTTTGCTGCCGAAATTTTTTTAGAATTATGATTTGTTCATTTGTTGCATTTCTCTTGTTACATATTTCTATCTTATATTTGAAATATTTATAATCTAACCTGAAGCCTAAATTTATTTTGAAAGAAGAAGCAAGCCATAAAGATAAACTTTTATCATGCCCGAAGCATGAATTGTTAACATGCCTGAAGCATTAATTGTTATCATGTCCGAAGCATGAATCGTTTTATTATGCCCAAAGCATGAATTGTTAACATGCCTAAAGCATTAATTGTTATCATGCCCGAAGCATGAATCGTTTTATCATGCCCGAAGCATGAACTTTTGACATGTCCAAAACATGAATTGTTGACACGCTCGAAGCATGAATAATTGATATAATTAACATGCCTAAAAGCATGACTAGTTTATGTACCTAAAGAATGAATAACTATCATGCCGAAGCATGTATAGTTGACATGCCTGAAGCATGAATATTTTGACATGTAGTTGTTGTGTTATTTTAATTTTTAATTACGTATTGATTGTATTCTTTTCATTGCATATATAATAGTCTGCATCGTACTTATGCCTGAAGCATATTACGTTTAACTCAAACCTATAGTTTTGAGTGGATATATCATTTTCTGATATGTTTGATTTATACTCAGACGCATGACAAACATCACAAAACTGGAATTCGCTATCCTTGACATTTCTGGAAGAAATTATATGGCTTGGATCCTTGATACCAAGATCCATTTGACATACCTGAAGTATGAATAATTGTCATGCCTAAAGCATGACATGACTAAATAACCGACATACCCGAACATGATTAAATAGCCGACATGTCTGAAGCATGAATAGTTGTTACGCCTGAAGCATAAATCGTTGTCATAAATAGTTATCATGCATATAGCATGAATAATTAGATATGCCTGAAGCATAAACAATTGATTGAAACATGACATGTCTGAATAATTGACATGCCTGAAGCATGATTAATGGACATGCCTAAAGAATGACGTACTCGAAGCATGAATAGTCTACATACATGAATGATATGTAACTTTTATTGCTTCTGCGTTTTTTTGTCTGTTTATATGGTAGGGCATGTGAAAATATACGTTAATGTTTGTTGATAGCATAGGACTAGATCAGATGCTTGACATTAGCACTCAGCATGGTCTTTGGCCATACAATTGCAGTAAAAATCTATGTTCCTGCATTGAGAACCGAGAAGGACTTTTGTTGATAATTTGAGAATAGGTCAATCCCATTTGTCGAAGCTCATGATGTATTGATGGATACTGTGTATGAACCTTTATGTGATTGTTGCAGGTTAAAATCTCATCAAGCAAAAGATATATCTGGCATTTTAAAAAAGTATTATCATTTTCCCTACGTATATAAGGTGTCATCATTATTCATAAAGAGTTTCTTCAGAAGCGTACTTTGTGATTAGTCGACATGTAGGGTAATGTTAGAACCTCAAAAACTAACATAAGGCTTCATCTGTTTATAACGAAATGGTTGAATGGATAGATGGAGCTCCTGAGTCTTGAGTTTGTTGTACTAGTATTATTAGCGGATATATGTGAATGTAACTCTTTATTTTGTGAAATTGTATTATTAAAAAATAATAATAAAATAAAATAGTCCTTAGAAGCGAATATGTTCGGTCTTGATGTGTGATATTTAAAAAAACAATTTTCTTGCGTAATGATTAATTATGAGTTGTATGTCCTTTGAAAATGCATATAACTTAATGTGATTCATTTGTCCTACATGGTATATATACATTTGTCAGCTTATACATACTTGGATATACACAATGTATATCATTAAGATATTATTAGATGATGTTAGAATTTGCGCTACTGTTATTTTGAATAATTTTGATTTGCATGGTTATGATTATTATTGTTTTCTTTACATGATTCCAATAAATTAGAGCGCTTCTTTTTGCTATTCTTTTCCTGATACTTGGAATCAAATAATAAGAGTCGTATACGTTATATTAGAACTTTACTCAAGATGAATATTTTGAATATATGTCTAGTTGACAGTGGAACAACACACGCAACATTGACCGAGGGCTCCGGAAGAGTCCCAATTGGCAAAAGCAATTCGAGTACTACGACATTGATTGAAGTCTATAGAAGAGCAACCATTTTATCAACGGGTGATACGTGTTTGTTGGCTAATATGACATCATTTCCCACCAAGTTAAAATTAAACTATTGACTTTAAAAGGTATACATCTTAATGGCGTTCATAATGAACCATGAATAAGGGGAATATGAAATTTTTATAGACAATGATTCAAGCCAGAATCTTGTTAAAGAAAAACTCTCAATTTTCTCTATGGATTATATTATGCGACTACACATCGAGTCGAATGTGATATTGTGATGAACCAAAAGTTCGATAATCAAAGTTATTTATGACATAATCGACTTAGTCACCAGATATAATAATAATACATACAATTGTACAACATCACATGTATACTCTTTAAAGAACCAGAAGATTCTAGAAACTCTTTATGAACAAAAAGATTACATTATCTTGTGATTTTGTGTGTGTTGCTCGTTCATGTGAGTTTGCTTTCGAAAAGACTAGTAGCTTTTTCCAAGCTTCTTGCTCATATTTTGTAATTATCTGATTAAATTTATTAAGTATTGATAATACATGTGAATTTATATCTCAATCTTTCAATTATTATTGTATGTCTTGAGATTGGCGCTGAACATTCAGTTGCAAATGTGCACACTTAAAATGCCCAGCAGTGTCATTTATTAAACGTTTACAATTGATTGCTAGACGTTTGATTTTAAGGTCTAAATTACCTACCTGAGCTTTGGGACATGCAATTGTACATGCATCAACATTGATTTGGTGAGCTAGTTTTCCAGCCGTTAGGGGGAGAGAAAGTGCCGGTTCCTGAAGAACGACGTGAAATTTAATGGAACATCATTCACTATCTCACCTTAACACACGAACAAATCAATGCGAGCGAGAAGTAAAATGATAGCAAAATTCCACGTTTTGGCTATGAATACGCCGATTCGACTTGATGTCTTTGAAGGACATGATAATGGTATACCAAAAACAAGTCTAAAACGTGAATGCCCATTTGGTGTAAAAGATAAAAGCGAGAATGATACAAATAATACTCTAGAAGAGAATACTCAACAAGAGATTAGATGTTCACAACTTGAAAGCGTTATAGAAATAAGAACTAATCAGTCTAAAAATCAATAAGCAAGGTGCTCCCGAAGAAGGAAGTGAACATAATTTTGAAAAGATCTCTTTGAATTATAAGAGAAAATTGAGACAGACAAATGATCATTATTGATCATGTATTGATTGAGGGATTGTATGTGAAGTTATGAATCAGGATCATGAACCAATGTTAAAGCATGGACACAGAAATCATTGGTCAAAATAGAAAGATGTAATTCAAACCCCTAAAGGGAAAGTCGTAAAGCATTTGGACCCGTATTCCAAAACCCTTGAAGGGAAAGTCGCATTCGTAAATTATTTTGACCTGCAGTCCAAACCCCTGAAGTGATCAAACATACAAAGAACTAGGCTTGACTATGATGAAGCATATTCCCCGATAATTGATGCCATAATATTACAATATTCAGTCAGCCTAGCAGTCACTTAAACCTTGATATGCGGTTAATGAATGAAGTTACCAGTTCTTCACATGAATTATAAGATGATAATATAAAATCCAAGAAGGATTTAGATTGCCTGCATCATGTAATCAAAGGATGAATGAACTATACTCAATCAAATTTTAGAAATCATTGTATGAATTAAAACAATCTGACAGGATGTACATGTCGATGATCTAAATCTTGTTGGAACTCCTGAAGAGCCTAGTTGTATCATAAAAGAGTTTGAGATGAAAAACTTTGAGAAGATCAAATGTTCTCTCGGCCTGCAGATCGAGCCTTGAGTAGTCATAATGTGGTACGATCGAAGGCTTATTTCCACCACCAGAAGATAACGAAGAATTATTAGGTCCTGAAGTACCATATCTTAGTGTTGTTGGTGTTTCAAAGTATCTTGCGAATTTCAATACCATATATAGCATTTTCAGTGAATTTATTGAGAAAGTATAGTTCAATGCCAACACGAGGACATTAAAATGATGTCAAACACATTTTTATCTTCTTGAAACACCATACGGATGCTTATACTACTCAAGGAAGGTAGCATCACAAATAGTGGGTTATGCTGATGCTGGCTATCTATCCGACTCGCATAAGGAAAGACCACAAAATGGATATGTTTTGGTGCGGTCATATTATGGGGATGAGTGAAATAGACTGTAACAACCATCTCTTCATCATCATAAGATTTTGGCGTTGCATGAAGCAAGTTGTGAATATATTTGGTTGAGGTCGATGATTCAGCATATCATAGACGGCGACATCATTGTTTGAGGATAATGTAAGATGTATTGTTCAGGTTGAAAATGGCTACATTAAAGAAGAATGAAGCATATATAACCAAAGTTATTCTACACTTATAACCTCATGAATAATGATGATATTAATATCCAGCAGATACAATTAAGCCAGAATTTTGCTGACTTGTTCACGAAAGCACTACATTTAAGGAGATGGTCTACAACATTGGAATACGTCAACTCAAAAATCTATTGCCAGCATTAGGAGGAGTGTGATTACTGTATGCACATTGTACTCTTTTTCCTTCGTCCAAGATTTTTATCCCACAGGGTTTTTCTTGGCAATGTTTTAACGAGGCAGTGTATCGCATTTACCGAGTTTTATAAATGTGTACTCTTTTTCCTTCGACCAAGTTTTTATCACACTGGATTTTTCTTGGCAAGGTTTTAATGAGGCATATTCTATAAAGTTTGGATATCCAAGGGGAGTGTTATGGATATATTGTGAAATCTCAAGGATAAACATGATGTTGATATACATTGTAGAGATATACATTATATTAGATGTGGATATCCAAAGTATATATATCTTTTGTATTATCCAAAAGGTTTGTCCAAGTTTATTTTCACTCTATGAGTCCTATAAAAAGGACCACATATCATATATGAAAGATACACCTTGAGATACAAAGTTCTCTAGTTTCTCTTTTCCCTTCTCTACTATATTCTTACTTGAGTTTATAACAATAATCAATTTTTGTACTTTTCCTAGTAGCACGGGTTATAGAATACTATTATATTACTCTCCTGGTATGTTTTTTGAGAAGCTTTCGAAGTCTTCCTTTTTCTCCAGCTCTCTTTTTTTCTCCTACTCCTTATCCCCTCAGTGCTCCAATTAAATTTAAATCAATAAAAAATCTTCCCCACCATCCCAAATACCAAATATACAATAAAGTGTTGATTTTTTCACATTAAGATTTGTAAATTCAATAAAAAATTGTAAATTCCAAACCCTCTATCATATCATATATTCGAATAATGCTTTGAAAATTTCACAGAGTTAAACTTAAATATATTAGATAATAAGTGTATAATAATCTTTCATGAACTCTAAAGGATAGTTGCTTGACTTTATTATGTACAGATGTTATGGTGGGGCTATTAACTATGAAAAATATTTTATGGAAAAATGCAATTAATCTTCCATAGTGGCCAAAGTTCATTCTTACTCATTTCGAAAAGAAAAGTTAGATATAAATTATAAATATCATATTGTTTATAAGGATAAATAATAATCCAAAAGTGTGTAAAAAATAGAGAGGCACAAGTAAATTTAAAAGTTCTATGACAAAATACCAAAGAAAATTATGCTGGAACTTCATCTATGCGGGCGATCTCTGTATTTTTGTATATCAATGCTACATATTATCTTTCATACCCTTAGTTTCTATCACAGTGTGCAGAGTAGATATTTAACTCTTTTAATTATTTTGACTTTTTTAGGGTATCAATTTTGTTTAGCAATTTATAATATACTAAAGCATATCACAAAAGAATAAAAAATGCATTTTGCATGTTGAAAAAAATTCTCCAACTTAATACATATCCACTGTTAATACATAAAGCTTAGACCGAATAGGTACCTAGCCGATGAAGCATAACTCAAATGGTTAGAATTAATGTTGTATAACATTAAGAGGTCTTGGGTCTAAATCCTAACAAGTACAATGTTCATTTTACTTTTTATAGTGATTTTTCTTCAGAATTAATGTTGTATAACATTAAGAGGTCTTGGGTCTAAATCCTAACAAGTACAATGTTCATTTTACTTTTTATAGTGATTTTTCTTCCTAATATACAGTAATGGTTTATTCTATATACTTAACATGTTCTGTATACCATCTATTTCACATATATTATATTCCATATATAACATGTATCTCAACTATATCGCAATTTATATATTATACCATAAAGGGGGGGGGGGGGGATGAGGTAGACAGCAAGATGTCTGGCCAGAAAATATATTTTACAATGTGCAAACAATAACTTAATGGTTTTAAATTATGTCTTTATAACTATTTGGTAAGAAATCCAATTCCTATGTGTTTTATATCATAGCGGCAAACTGTTAGGTAATCTTTATGATCAAACTTTACCACTTATTCTTCAATAAGTTACACAAACAAATGCAACTTCAATTTTCAAGATTATAAAATAATTTAAACTAAAGTTGACCTAATATGCGAAGTGCAAATTGTGAAAAATCAAAGCAACAAATGAATGTGCAACAGCAATGGACAAATTGCTGTGATCAACTGTTATAACCGTGCGGAAAAAAAAAAAGGAAAGAAAAGGAAATAGAGATAAATGTTAATTAAATGTTTGAATTTATGAAATTCTATCCTATCAACCATTTAATTTCACCCTAACTCTCTCCCATTCACTTTAATATATCCTTAACCCTAATCTCTCTCTCACTCTCTCATCTAGCGGCAGCCACCCCCTCTTTTCTCCCCTATCAATTTCGGCCACAAGAAGGAAAGGAAAAAAAAGAGGATTTTGATCCAAGGTTCAGGAAGAGGAAATCACAACGCCCATAGACCACCACACTCTCGAATATCAATCACTTCTCGCTAGGATCGAGGTAGGTGCATATTGATTTTCCCTCAAAACGGTATGAAGGCTTGCGTAGGAAAAATGGTAGTTTATGTGTTGTTGTTGTCGTAATTGATTGGATCTTGTTTATTTGCCCAAGGTGTTTATTTTTCCGTTATTCGTTTGGTTTTCAACGTGATCTCGTTGTTGTACGTTTCTGTGTGGGGTTGAGAGATTCGTTATGCGTGTATGAATATGTGGGAAGGGGTGAAAGGTTGAATGGAATTGAGGGTTGAATTGCAGAAATTTCAGAATGGAACTTCTGAAATACGGGGACATCGATCGATCGACGTCCAGAGGCTGAGGGTTCGATGTGCCTCAGATGGACATCGATCGATCGACGTCCAGAAGGTGAGAGATCGATGTGCCTCAGAACCACGTCGATCGATCGACGTCCTGGGGGCTGAGGGTTCGACGTACCTCAGAAGTACATCGATCGATCGACGTCAACTGAGTGAGGGTTCGACGTGCCTCAGTTGGACATCGATCGATCGACGTCAGGGGATGACGTCCCACAATTTTCTTTCCCCTTTCCCCTTGCATTCATGGCACGTGCATTTGCATGAGGTACACTACGTCTATAGGGCGTGGGTATCGGGATGACTTCCCGTGTCTATAGGGCGCCGGGGTCATGAGACATACTGCGTCTACAGGGCGTGGGTGTCCAAACGGTAAGTGGTGGCTAGTGACCATGATGCCAGTTTGCATGAGGTATACTGCGTCTATAGGGCGTGGGTATCGGGATGACTTACCGTGTCTATAGGGCACCGGGGTCATGAGACATACTGTGTCTATAGGGCATGGGTGTCGAAACAGCGAATGGTGGCTAGAGACCAAGATGCTGGAGTTAGGACCCGGGGTCATGCATTGCATATAGGTTTAGGGACATCCTGCCTGACATATTTCTAGTTGCGTGTGACACGTTATTTGAGCATGCATCACGTAATTGCGCATGCATCTTCTGTGGACTGTTTACTTTTCCTATAAGACTTATCATGCTGTGCTATGTGCTACGTGTTGATACCAATTTGAGTATGTAAGTATTCATGTTGTTTTGAGAGGCACCTACTGGGTGATTACCATCACTCACTCCTACTATTCCATATGTAGACGATGCGGAGTGTGATTATGTTTTCGTTGAGGATGGAGCCGATACTGTGGAGTGGGCTGATTGACCCGTAGGGAATGTCTACGACGAGGACGAGGACGGGATTCTTATGATGTCATTGGGATACACAGACATTTTAATATTCAGTTTTACTTTATGAAAACAATTTCATGCTCTTAAATTTTAGACTTTTGACCTTGACTTGTAAGGCCTGGTCAACCTGAGAATAATGGCGATTCTTTTCTTAACGTTATTTAATTTCGAATTTGGTGTTATGACTTATCGTTTCCGCGCAAAGTTAAGGACCACTTTTCTATGTCAGCACTGATGTATGACAGGTTGAAGTGACGCCTTGTATTCTCCTGAGTGAGATACGGCGGGTGCACCGTTACCGAGGGTTGAGGCTCGGGAGCGGGGCGCTACAGGTGGTATCAGAGCCCAGGCTTCAGATACGCCTCAGGAACGTATAGTTTAGTCAATTAACCCTAGGATAAGTGACGATCTGTTTTCAAATGATTTTTGAACCTGAATAAAATGAAGTAGACATAAGCTATGACTGGGTTTTGGGTTGGTGAGTGCCGTTAGCAAGCAGATAGGATAGGTTATCCTTCTTCGACCTCCACTCCTTACTTCTTTTCAATACTCTTAAGTCAACCTTGTCTAACATGCCTTAATCATCTACAGACAATGCCTCCACGTCGTGAACCATCAGGGAATGATGGAAATGACAGAGACGAACGACAGGGGCAAGGGGCGATTCCCCAAAACCTCGCGGATACACTGGCCAATCTGACGGCCTTAATAGCCCATCAGCAAACACAGATGGCCCAGCAATATACCCAGATGGCAGAGCAACAGGCACAGATTGCCCAAATACTTCAGCACACTCAGCAGCAACAGCAACAACATCCGCCACCGCCACCGCCCGCACCACAGCAAGGTCTGAGGTTCTATTACCGGGAGATGCAGAACTCCCGAATACCAATGTTCAGGGGTACCACTCGGCCTGAGGAAGCCGAGATCTGGCTTAAAAATGTGACTGAACAGATAAGGCTCATTCAGGTGCCCGCGAATCTGAAAGTAGAAACCACGACTCCGTTCCTGGAAGGGGAAGCAGAAAGGTGGTGGAATGGGGTGAAGCGTAAACTGACTCCACCAGTGACATGGGAACAGTTTGTGGAGGAGTATAAGAATCACTACGTCCCGGGTAGTGCTATTCAAAGGAGGATGGCGGAATTCCAGATGCTGACATAAGGATCCATGTCAATTGATCAGTATTCTGAGAAGTTTCATGAGTTGGGGCAGTACATGTCTTGTATCATGGACAATGAGGAGGCCAAGATGCTGAAGTTTCATACTGGGTTGAGCTTCCGCATCCAGCAAGCTATTGTGTGTGCAGAGCCCACGACATTTGAGGGTCTACTCGAGGTGTGCAGACGGGTTGAGAGGAACTTGGACAGGGCTGCTGCACTGGATAGACTTAAGAGACCCCGTGAAGAAGTGCATACGGGCAGATCGGGAAGATGGCTGAAGGTGCCCCGACGCCCTCAGCCTGGGCAACCTCTCCGACCAGAGCGACAGCAGAATGCAGGGAGTCAGGCCCTAATGATTGAAGGACCGGCACCGACTGATGCACAGCCAGCGAGAGCTGTGGCACCTGTTTCTCAGTGTACCCTATGCGGACGTTCCCACTTGGGACAGTGTTGGAAAACTCAGCGGGTGTGCTACAACTGTGGGAAGCCGGGACATATATCTAGAGAATGCACTGCACCTGCTCAAGTAAATTTGCAGGCCCAAGCGCCGCAAGGGGGACGAGGCCGGACAAACGCTCGGGTACATGCGATGACAGAGGCAGAAGTTGAGGAGTCGGGCGACGTGGTGACAGGTACACTTAATTATGTATTTAAATTCGTAGTTGGATTAAACTTTATGTGTTGTCATGGTATGTGGCGTGCTAAACCTTGAAATATGATAGGAGTAATTTTAATTAACAAAGTGCCAGCCAACGTTCTGTTCGATAGTGGGGCAAGTCACTCATTTGTGGCAAAGAGGTTTGCCAAGAAGCTGGGTGCTCTCCCCGAATGGCTTGCGACTCCCTATCGCGTACAAGCCGCTGGTGGCCAAGTACTAGCGTCACATCATCGTTACAAGGAATGTGGATTGGAGATTAACGGCTTGCAGTTCTCTGCGACCTTGATACCAATTCAGATGTACGATTTTGACGTTATTCTAGGCATGGACTTCTTAGCAAGGTACCATGCAAATATTGATTGCCGACAACTGCAAGTCAGCATGAAGGCACCTGAACTGGGGGAAACTATATTTCAAGGGAACCCTAAATTAAAGAAGGCACCCCAGAAGCTTTATTTGACTGCGGCACAGGCATTTCGAGCACTAAAGAAAGGAGGAGAAGGATTTTTGATTTACTCAATGGGTGCTGAACAGGAAGTTCCGCAGATCGATCAAATCCCGGTGGTAAAAGAATTTATAGATGTCTTCCCCGAGGAGTTACCGGGACTACCACCAGAAAGAGAGGTAGAGTTCGAGATTAACCTCATACCTGGTGCTGAACCCATATCCAGGGCACCCTATCGCATGGCTCCAGCAGAGCTCAAAGAGTTGAAGGAGCAGTTACAAGAATTGCTGGACCGTAAGTTTATTCGACCCAGTGTGTCACCCTGGGGTGCTCCAGTCCTATTTGTGAAAAAGAAGGATGGAAGCATGAGATTATGTATAGACTACCGGGAGCTCAACAAGATCACTATCAAGAACAAGTACCCCTTACCCCGAATCGAGGATCTCTTTGATCAGCTACGGGGGGCAAGGGTGTTCTCCAAAATCGATTTGCGATCCGGTTATCACCAGCTGAGGATCAAATCTGGGGATACAGCCAAGACCGCTTTCCGAACACGCTATGGCCATTACGAATTCTTGGTTATGCCTTTTGGACTAACCAACGCCCCAGCTGCCTTTATGGATCTAATGAACACAGTATTTCGGAAACAACTAGATAAGTATGTTGTAGTGTTCATTGACGATATTCTAGTATACTCCTGTGACGAAGAGACGCATGCAGAACACCTGAGAGAGGTTCTAGAGACCCTTCGAAAAAGCAAATTATATGCCAAGTTCAGCAAATGTGAGTTCTGGCTGAAGAGTGTAGCCTTTTTGGGTCATGTGGTTTCGGAAGAAGGAATTTCCGTGGATCCAAAGAAGGTAGAGGCGATCACCGAGTGGCCTAGACCCACTAATGTGACGGAAGTAAGGAGTTTTCTCGGTCTGGCTGGATACTACAGGAAGTTTGTAGAGGGCTTCTCATCTATTGCAGTGCCTCTGAGCCGATTGACGCAGAAGAAGTCGAAGTTTGAATGGACCACCGAGTGCGAACAAAGCTTCGCTGAGCTAAAAAGGAGACTGACCACAGCCCCTATTCTTGCGCAGCCCTCCGCGTTAGAAGGGTTTGTCATTTACAGTGACGCTTCTAAGAACGGGCTAGGATGCGTGTTGATGCAAAACGACAAGGTCATTGCATATGCTTCACGACAGCTAAAGCCCTATGAACAGAACTACCCGACTCATGATCTGGAACTAGCAGCGGTGGTGTTCGCACTGAAAATCTGGCGCCATTATCTATATGGAGTGAAGTGCGAAGTGTTCACTGATCACAAAAGTCTTAAGTATCTGTTCACGCAAAAGGAGCTGAACATGCGCCAAAGGAGATGGTTAGAGCTGTTGAAAGATTACGACTTGACCATCAGCTATCATCCAGGGAAGGCCAACCGAGTGGCGGATGCCTTAAGTAGGAAGTCGAGCCATACACGGCAGGCTACTCTAGAAAAAGAGATGGCAGAATTTGATTTGGATCTTGTGGATTCTACCGCCGATATCTTGGCTGCGCTAATTATCACCCCTACCTTGGTAGACCAGATTAAGGAAGCATAGAAGAATGATGCAACAATTAAAGAGACGCGAGAAAGAATGCTAACCAGCCAGGTGGATGGATTTCAAGTTCATGATGATGGTAGTATGTGGTACCAAGGAAGGTTGTGCGTACCGGATGTTGAGGAACTCAGGAAGGAATTGTTGAAGGAGGCACATAATTCGAGACTGTCCATTCACCCTGGTGCTACGAAAATGTACAATGATCTAAAGAGACACTACTGGTGGAGTGGCATGAAGAGGCACATTGCCGAGTTTGTGGATAGGTGCCTTGTTTGCCAGCAAGTTAAGGCAGAACATCAAAGACCCGGTGGACTATTGCGACCACTAGAGATACCCGAATGGAAGTGGGAACATGTAACCATGGACTTTGTGGTTGGACTTCCAAAGACAAGAAATGGGAATGATGTGATATGGGTAATTGTGGATCGACTGACTAAGTCCGCTCACTTCTTGCCTATTCCCACCGGACTTACTATGGAGAGGCTGGTAGCCATGTACATTGATAACATTGTTTGCCTTCATGGAGTGCCAGTTAGTATAGTATCCGATCGTGATCCGAAGTTTACATCCCAGTTCTGGACAGCATGTCAGAAGAAGATGGGGACTGAGTTACGACTGAGTACCGCTTTTCACCCTCAAATTGACGGTCAATCTGAGAGGACCATTCAGACTCTGGAGGACATGTTGAGGGCGTGCGCATTGGATTTTAAAGGAAATTGGGACAGCATGCTCAAGTTGATAGAGTTCTCTTACAATAACAGCCACCACAGTGCCATAGGCATGGCACCCTTCGAGGCCTTATATGGACGAAAGTGTAGGTCACCTGTTCACTGGGACGAAGTTGGTGAGCGTAGGTTGACGGCCCCCGAGATAATCGAGCAAACTAAAGAGAAGGTGAAACTAATTCGTGAACGTCTTAAGACGGCTCAAGATAGAAGCAAGAGTTGGGCCGACACGAAGAGACGACCTTTAGAATTCAAGGAGGGAGAAAAAGTCTATCTTAAAGTGTCACCCATGAAGGGTGTGACACGGTTTGGAGTTAAAGGGAAGTTGAAGCCGCGATATATTGGACCGTATGAGATACTCGAGAAAGTTGGAGATTTAGCTTACAAGTTGGCACTACCTCCAATGTTGGCTCAAGTGCACAATGTGTTCCACGTCTCCCAGTTGAGAAAGTATGTCCCTGACCCAAGTCACGTTCTAGATGCGCAACCGCTTAAAATCAGGCCTGATGCGTCCTATGAAGAAGTACCAATCAGAATTCTTGACCGGAAGGATCAAGAGCTGAGGAGGAGGATTATTCCTTATGTAAAGGTTCAATGGAGCAACCACCGAGAGAATGAGGCAACGTGGGAGCTAGAAGAGCAAATGCGCGACCGCTATCCCCACTTATTTGAGTAAGGTACGGCAAGTTTCGGGGACGAAACTTTTTGTAAGGGGGGTAGGATGTTATAACCGTGCGGAAAAAAAAAAGGAAAGAAAAGGAAATAGAGATAAATGTTAATTAAATGTTTGAATTTATGAAATTCTATCCTATCAACCATTTAATTTCACCCTAACTCTCTCCCATTCACTTTAATATATCCTTAACCCTAATCTCTCTCTCACTCTCTCATCTAGCGGCAGCCACCCCCTCTTTTCTCCCCTATCAATTTCGGCCACAAGAAGGAAAGGAAAAAAAAGAGGATTTTGATCCAAGGTTCAGGAAGAGGAAATCACAACGCCCATAGACCACCACACTCTCGAATATCAATCACTTCTCGCTAGGATCGAGGTAGGTGCATATTGATTTTCCCTCAAAACGGTATGAAGGCTTGCGTAGGAAAAATGGTAGTTTATGTGTTGTTGTTGTCGTAATTGATTGGATCTTGTTTATTTGCCCAAGGTGTTTATTTTTCCGTTATTCGTTTGGTTTTCAACGTGATCTCGTTGTTGTACGTTTCTGTGTGGGGTTGAGAGATTCGTTATGCGTGTATGAATATGTGGGAAGGGGTGAAAGGTTGAATGGAATTGAGGGTTGGATTGCAGAAATTTCAGAATGGAACTTCTGAAATACGGGGACATCGATCGATCGACGTCCAGAGGCTGAGGGTTCGATGTGCCTCAGATGGACATCGATCGATCGACGTCCAGAAGGTGAGAGATCGATGTGCCTCAGAACCACGTCGATCGATCGACGTCCTGGGGGCTGAGGGTTCGACGTACCTCAGAAGTACATCGATCGATCGACGTCAACTGAGTGAGGGTTCGACGTGCCTCAGTTGGACATCGATCGATCGACGTCAGGGGATGACGTCCCACAATTTTCTTTCCCCTTTCCCCTTGCATTCATGGCACGTGCATTTGCATGAGGTACACTACGTCTATAGGGCGTGGGTATCGGGATGACTTCCCGTGTCTATAGGGCGCCGGGGTCATGAGACATACTGCGTCTACAGGGCGTGGGTGTCCAAACGGTAAGTGGTGGCTAGTGACCATGATGCCGGTTTGCATGAGGTATACTGCGTCTATAGGGCGTGGGTATCGGGATGACTTACCGTGTCTATAGGGCACCGGGGTCATGAGACATACTGTGTCTATAGGGCATGGGTGTCGAAACAGCGAATGGTGGCTAGAGACCAAGATGCTGGAGTTAGGACCCGGGGTCATGCATTGCATATAGGTTTAGGGACATCCTGCCTGACATATTTCTAGTTGCGTGTGACACGTTATTTGAGCATGCATCACGTAATTGCGCATGCATCTTCTGTGGACTGTTTACTTTTCGTATAAGACTTATCATGCTGTGCTATGTGCTACGTGTTGATACCAATTTGAGTATGTAAGTATTCATGTTGTTTTGAGAGGCACCTACTGGGTGATTACCATCACTCACTCCTACTATTCCATATGTAGACGATGCGGAGTGTGATTATGTTTTCGTTGAGGATGGAGCCGATACTGTGGAGTGGGCTGATTGACCCGTAGGGAATGTCTACGACGAGGACGAGGACGGGATTCTTATGATGTCATTGGGATACACAGACATTTTAATATTCAGTTTTACTTTATGAAAACAATTTCATGCTCTTAAATTTTAGACTTTTGACCTTGACTTGTAAGGCCTGGTCAGCCTGAGAATAATGGCGATTCTTTTCTTAACGTTATTTAATTTCGAATTTGGTGTTATGACTTATCGTTTCCGCGCAAAGTTAAGGACCACTTTTCTATGTCAGCACTGATGTATGACAGGTTGAAGTGACACCTTGTATTCTCCTGAGTGAGATACGGCGGGTGCACCGTTACCGAGGGTTGAGGCTCGGGAGCGGGGCGCTACATCAACCAACAAAGAAGAAACAGGGATGAAGACAAAACTTGATCAACCAAACGATACGAACAAGAAAGCAAATGAGAGCAAGAAAAATGCAAAGGAAATGAGAAGAAACTGAACTTCAATTGAATATGGAGAATTCTCAATGCCGTGAATAATGTCGAACGGGCCATATAAAGGCCAACAGCAAGAAGAGGAAAAAAATAACCGCCTACTGCAAAATTACAAGAATATCCTCATTTTAAACTAATTACAACGCATTATAAAAGGGCATATTTATAACTTCACATGTTTAAACTTCTCATGCGTCTACAACTTCTTCTTCATCCAGCGGCCTTCGTCCAGTTCACACAACTGCACCAACCTTCAACTTAAATCCCATGATCTCAGTCGAATTTACTCAGCTAATGAAGTGATTCCAAACACTAATCTTCCAATCAAACGTCAGTTCCCTTTGTTATCACAGATTGCAACTCTCACGCACCTTAGCTCCCTTGCCAACAAACTTGCACCTTCTTGCTCACCTTCGCATTGATCAGCTACAGGTTGATCACCAAATTTGGCACTCTCCCTCAAGCTCAACTTGCTATAAATGTTATGCACTCCCATCATTCTATGTAATTGCGCCATCCTTCTATGGTCTAGAGCTTTGGTGAAAATGTCTGCCAACTGGAATTCTATTTTGATTGGCATCAACTTGACAGTCCCCTGCTGCACCTTCTCCCTTACAACATGACAATCAATCTCTATATGCTTTGTTCTCTCGTGGAAAACTGGGTTCTCAGCTATGTACAATGCACTTTTACTATCACAAAACAGTTCAATAGGCTCTTGCCTTGTGATCATAAGGTCTCTAGCCAGGAAAATCAACCACTGTACTTCACACACCGCCATCGTCATAGCTCTATATTAAGCTTCTGCTGAAGAACTTGAAACTGTGGTTTGTTTCTTCGCCTTCCAGGATATCAGACTGTCACCTAAGAACATACAATAGCCTGTAATCGACCTCCTTGTCTCCTGGCAACCTACCCAATCCGAATCCACAAACCCCTTTAGTCTAAGCTCTCCACTGCTAGCCAATAAGATACCTTGTCCAATGGAGCCCTTAAGATACCTTAAGACTCTGTGCACTCCCCTCCAATGGTTTACAGTGGGACAGTCCAAGAATTGGCTCAGTTGTTATACAGTGAATGCTATGTCTGGCCTCGTTATGGTAAGATAGATTAATTTGCCCACAAGCTTTCTGTATTCAGTGACATTGTCCATGAGATCTGAGTCTCCACGAAACAATTTGATATGACTTTCCATAGGAGTGAATCTTGGCTTACAACCTAGAAATCCTGCCTATTCCAGAATTTGTAGCGTGTCTTTTCTCTGGTTTATAACTGTTCCCATCTGAGATCTGGCCACCTCAATTCCAAGAAAATATTTCAGCTCCCCCAGATTCTTGATATGAAATTCTAGATCCAACGCCCTCTTGATCTCTTCAATCTCATTTAACCTCTTGCTGGCCACAATTACATCATCAACGTAAACTAACAATATTAGCAATGAATGACCTGATAATCTAGTAAACAAGGTGTAATCATTCTTGGATTGGCTGAAACCCAATGAGATGAGAAAGCTAGTCAACTTGGCATTCCATTATCTGCTTGCTTGCTTCAAGCCATACAGAGATTTTTGTAATCTGCATACAATATCACCTTGTCCTACTGACATGCCAGGGGGTGCAGACATATATATCTCCTCATCTAAGTATCCATGTAAGAATGCATTATTAACATCTAGTTAGTGCACATACCAGCCAAGCCTAGATGTCAAGGCCAGAACCATCCTGACTGTGGTCATTTTGGCCACTGGAGAAAAGGTATCCTGGTAATCCACTCCATATTGCTGGGTGTATCCCTTTGCAACCAACCTAGCCTTACATCTATCCACAGAACCATCAGGCTTATACTTAAGTTTATACACCCACTTGCACCCAATAGCTTTCTTTCCTGGGGGAAGCTTTGTCAACGTCCAAGTATTGTTGCTCTCAAGCGCTGCTATTTCATCATCCATAGCCTTCTGCCATTCAAGAGATTTGGATGCCTCTGCAAAGGAGTCAGGCTCTGTGTACCACTAATTTTTAATGCATATGCTTTGTACTTTGGTGTTAAAGATTCAAAGGAGATGTACTTAGACAGTGAATGAGGAGTGGTAAGTTTTGGTGATATAGCTGAAGTGGACTTTGAATCAGTTTGGTTTGCATCAGAAAGGTTACAGTAGTATTGTTCAAGATATTTGGGGGCTTGCTTTGTACGGCTTGGTCTAGTTATTGGTATATCAAGCTGAATGGACTTGATGGCTCTTTCTGGAGACAATACAATATTATCCGTCCTTGGGCTAGAATGTACCAAGTTTTGTGATGAAGGTACGGGATCATGTTCTATGATTTGTTGTGATGGTGGATGTGGCTGGGGTGATGCGTTAGGTGGACCATTGGCTGCAGTTCCATTATCAATTGAGTAGTTGGTATTATGGCTGGGTTCAGGAGGTGGCATATGGATATGGGGTTCAGAATAGTCATGGAAGTGAAACTAGCTGGTCTAAGGAAGGTAGGTGGATCTTGATGGACAATTGGCATTACTTAGGAATTCCAGCTCTGAAGTTAAGCTAGGCGTAGCTTTATTCTCAAAAGGAAATACATCTTCATAGAAGGTTACGTCTCTGGATATAAAGACATCGTTAGTTGTCAGGTCTTGCAGTATATAGCCTTTTGTGGTATGTGACATTCCCAGAAAGATGCTTTTTCTGGCTCTAGGAGTAAACTTTCTTTGGATGGATTGACAGTTGTCGCAAAACATAGGCAACCAAAGACTTTAAGCTGACTATATGAAGGGGTTTTATTGAAAAGTATTTGGTAAGGGGTGTTATGACTGAGGAGAGGAGATGGAGTCAGATTGATAAGATATACTACATGGTGCACACAAAATCCCCAATAGCTTGTTGGGACTTGGGCCTGAAACTTTAATGCTCTAGCAACATTGAGGATGTGTTGGTGCTTTCCCTCAACTAGTCTATTTTTTTGTGGGGTATATACACAACTGGTTTGATGGACTATGCCTTTTGATGCATAAAATGTGTTCATCTTGAATTCAACCCCATTATCAGTCCTTATGACTTTTATGTGTTTCTCAACCTGGACATCAACATATGCACAGAAGCTTTCAATGATGCTTCTAGTTTCTGATTTGGATTTTATTAAATATACCCAACAATATCTAGAAAAGTCATCAACAATAGTGAGAAAATAATGATGTTTATACATTGTGGGGTATTTGTACGGACCCCATATATCCATGTGTACAAGGCAAAAAGGAGAATTAGAAACTGAATGAGAAATGCCAAATGGAATTATTTTCTGCTTAGCTAAGGGGCATATGGTACACGTTGAGGAATGCAAAGGCACTCTTATTTGAGGATCAGATTTGCTAATTTCTAGAAGTTTGGAATAAGATGGATGTCCAAGTCTTGAGTGCCAAAGGAAAGAAACTGAGGTGACAGCATGAACCTTCTAGCTACTCATGTGATATAGGCCCTGTCTAACTTCAGCTAAACCAATCATCCTCTTGCTGGAATGGTCCTGAAGCAGACACATATTAGAATGAAATGTCAGGTCTATATTACCATTCTTTGTGAGCTGGCTCAGGGAGAGTAGATTGAAAGAGAAAGAAGGAACATGTAGGACATCATTGAGTGTTAAGTAGGGGCTGACGCTGACTGTACCAACATGAGTGACTGGGGCTAGGTTATTGTTTGGCAGCTTAACTGACATAGAATTCACTGGATGGTATGATTTAAAAAGGGACTAGGAATGGCATATATGGTCTGTAGCACCAGAGTCCAATATCCATATACATGAATCAATGTAAGACACATTACCTGGCTGCTTGGCAGTGACACCAGTCTGCTGAGCTAACATTACAGCATGGAGCCCCTTGGCCTCATCATTGTGTCCACAACCATCTTCATGCCTTCTATCCTTTTGGTCCTGCAACAACCTAACAAGCTGATCATACTGTTCAAGTGTGAGTGATGGAGCCACCTGAGAAGGCACATTCATTAGATCAGCATGCACACTATCACTATTCTGGCACTGATCATAAGGACCTTGGCTACACATATCTCTTTCCCTGCCATTATAGTTCTCATTTTCAACACAATTCACCGTACCTCTGGGTTTGAAACCAGGAGGAAAGCCATGTTTCTTATAGCATCTATCTACTGTGTGGCCTATCATATTGCAAAAGGTACACATTGGGACCTTAGGATTATGTGAGGACGATTTCTGAAAATCCTTCTTAAAACCTCTGCCATATGATCTGTGCCAACATGCACCAGATCCTGAACTGGCAGTCTTCTGTGCATATGAAGCAGCCTTATAGCTACCATCAGCAGTCATGACCATAGAAGGATTATTAGTAAACGTACCTTGCACCGAAGAATAGTTCAGTTTCTTTTCTAACTTTACTTGCATTGCAAACGTGGACTTCAAATCAGACAGTGGACTCATTAGTAACACTTGTGATTTCACAGGCTCAAACTCATCGTTCCATCCCTTAATGAACCTGATCACATAATCATCCTGAATAAACTTGTTAATCTGTGCAGAAACATTACAGGTGCATCTATTACAAACACAATTAGGGATAGAACGCAACACCATCAGTTCTTCCCATATTACCTTCAACCGGGTATAGTATTCTATAACTGAGTTGTTATCCTACCTAGTAGCATAGAACTGCTCTTGCAGATCAGACATTCTAAAGACATCCGCATTACCATATCTATGTTTCAAATCATTCCATATATCACAAGCATTATCAAACCACATAATACTCTGACCAATAGAAGGTATTACTGAATTAACAATCCACGAAGCAACCATGTTATTTGCCCTGGTCCAGGGCACATACTTGCGATCTACTTCAGCAGGTTTGGGAATCATACCTGTAACAAAGCCTACTTTGTTCTTTGACTCCAATGCTCTTTTGAAGGCTCTACTCCAACTATGGAAATTATTTCCGTCGAGCAAAGGCTGAACAAGCACAAGCGAAGGACTATCGCTTGGATGTATGTACAACAAATCATCTGTAGGATCTACAGATGTAAAATTTGCAGCGCTATTCAAAGAGCTTGGGGAATTCTGGATATTAGCCATGAATGTACCAAAATTCATCAGACGTGATAATTTCGCTCTGATATCATGTGAAAAATCAAAGCAACAAATGAATGTGCAACAGCAATGGACAAATTGCTGTGATCAACCAACAAAGAAGAAACAAGGATGAAGACAAAACTTGATCAACCAAACGATACGAACAAGAAAGCAAATGAGAGCAAGAAAAATGCAAAGGAAATGAGAAGAAACTGGACTTCAATTGAATATGGTCCATATGGAGAATTCTCAAAGCCGTGAATAATGTCGAACGGGCCATATAAAGGCCAACGGCAAGAAGAGGAAGAAAATAGCCGCCTACTGCAAAATTACAAGAATATCCTCATTCTAAACTAATTACAACGCATTATAAAAGGGCATATCTGTAACTTCACATGTTTAAACTTCTCCGGCATCTACAACTTCTTCTTCATCTAGCGGCCTTCGTCTAGTTCACACAACTGCACCAACCTTCAGCTCAAATCCCATGATCACAGTCGAATTTACTCAGCCAATGAGGTGATTCCAAATACTAATCCTCCAATCAAACGTCAGTTCCCTTTGTTATCATGGATTGCAACTCTCACGCACCTTAGCTCCCTTGCCAACAAACTTAGCTGCGGTTGCACCTTCTTCCTCAGCTTCGCATTGATCAGCTCCAGGTTGATCACCAACTTTGACAGAAATTACTGTTTTACATTACGTTTGATAATTATTTTATTGAAAAATCAAGCCCTATATGCTTTGCACTATGGATTTTATTTAAAATGTACTCGAATGTATTCACTGACTAGTTTTTGAATTATCAATGTACAATGTGTGAAAGCTAGACTTAATCTTAACAAGCAAATATACATTCAAATTGGTAACCTTATCCAATAAGGTTTTCTTATAAGCTGTCTTAATAAAGATTCTCTTTAAGGTAAAAATTTTACATATTAAAAAACACACACATACACACATATATACACACACAAACGCGTATATATATACACACACACATGCACACACACTTAATTGTGTATTTGCGTCTCTGCGTGTGTGTTTATGTGTATATATAAATATGTGTGGTAAGTAACAATAAATATTACACAACTTTTTTCCTACTTACTACATATTTATAATAATCATGGCCATATGTGCACATGTCCTCTTGCAACTATTTTCCTAACCAATATTTATAGACAAAGTTCCTATTTTGGATATTACAATTTTATAATGCATTTTTATTTGATTGCAATTTTCGAAAGTTAAATGTCATAAGGCAAAATTTGTGCTTACAGAAAATATCTTTCATGTATTTTTACTCATTGAAAACATTAATTTTTATTTATTTTTACTCGTTGAAATTGTTATTCATTCACTTATTTGTTATTAGTCTTAGTATGTTCTCTAATCCAAAATTCTAGATTAAAGCATGTAAACATTTATATTCAGCAATAACTTTAGCATAAATTTCTATATAGTTATTTTTTAAATTCCTTATGTATTTTGACAGGTTACCAGTGTGGAACACGGGTCACGTACTAGATTAGGATTATGTGACTTGATAAAAAAAAAGAGTAATACAATAACTTATGAACCATCAGGTATATCATACCCCATCCAAAAATATTTTCCTAATTTAACCTTAAGCATATTTTAAGAAAGTCAAGTTATTTTGATTTGTATTCATATTCTATTGTTCATTTGTTAATTGAAGTAAAATAGAGAAATCATCCGGCGTTGATTAAATGTATAATAAAAAATTTGACTACTAATATATCACTATTTTTGAAAAATAGACAATGTTTTTGAGACAAACCAAAATAGAAACTTTTAATGAAGAGGATACATGATTTCATAATTGATGGCCGATGATAAAACGAGATATTCTTTCCGTCCAAAAAAAGTTGTCTTAGTTAATATTTTAACGTGTCCTAAAAACATTATCAGTTTATAAAAATAGAAATATATTACTAGCCAAAGTTCTATAGTAAACATTCAATTAATTTTATATAATTTTTCTGATTAACATCAACAAACTAATAAAAAGTATAATAAAATACTGAACAATATAGTGTAACTTCCTTAATGTAAATTTTGACATTATTTATTAATGCAATACGTAGTGTTTTTCTATTCATTACACTTATGTAAAGTTTGACATTATTTATTAATGCAATACGATCCTTTCTTCGAAAAAAAAAAAACCTCATCCACTAATTGCTGAAATTACAGAAAATATGATAAGAGCATGGCCAACAAAAATAGTTAGGTACCTAATCCTAACAGATTACTTCCATAAAATAAAATAAAACACATATAGACAGAATCACAATCTTTTCAAGATTTAACATTCCATAAACTCCCTTCTTTCCATCTCCCCAATCAACAACCCACCAGCAAATCAGTACAATTTCTTTTGCATTAATCATCATTCGGCAAATCCCATCAGAGAAATCAATCAAAAAAATACCCTTCATAAAATCCTCCCTATCCGTTTCTTGATATTTACCTTCATTATTCAATTTTGGGGGCCGTTCATATTATTCTGATTCAATCATGGGACTCAAATCATTGTTCAAAAGAAAGAAAAAGGCCCTGAAATCCCATTTCTTTCATCACCCGATAATCCAAATGCATCAAAAATCATTGAATCACGTGCAAGAATCGAGGAGGAACTTGAGCAAGTTTTTAAGAAATTCGACGTGAACGGCGACGGAAAGATCTCGTCTGCGGAACTGGGATATATCATGAGCAGCCTCGGCCACCAGGCGAGCGATGAGGAGTTGGAAAAAATGATCAAAGAGGTGGATTCAGATGGAGATGGGTTCATCGATCTGAAAGAATTCATCGGATTGAACACATATGATGTGGGCTCGGCCGAGAATTTGGAGAGCCTGAAAGATGCGTTTTCGGTGTTTGATATTGATAAGAACGGTTCTATAAACGGCTGATGAGTTGCAGAACGTGTTGAAAAGCATTGGGGAAGATTGTTCATTGGATGAATGCAGGAAGATGATCAATGGAGTTGATTCTGATGGTGATGGCATGATTAGCTTCGACGAATTTAAGGTTATGATGACCAAGGGATGGACTTTTCTCATGGATTCAAAGATTTGACATGAAATTCTATTTATGAGCGTTTCAAAACTCTGGGATCTCGTATGTCTAAGAAACACGAAAGACAGTAGAATTTGAAAGAAAAAAGAATATTTTTTAAAAAAAAAACTCTACCATATTTCATGTGTCTTGGACATACGGGCACACCAAACATGATGGACATACCAGACTTTATCGATTCAAAACTTGTATGTTACATTTCATGATTTTTAGATTACTGTATTATTGACATGGTATCGAGTTGAATGGTTAGAATGTGATCTTCTAATGATATATTAATTGGAGATTCTGTTTGTTTAGAGATCTGATATTGTTTTCTATTCCTCTGACATTCTTTATGCATGACAATTTGGTGATTTATTTTGTTCTTTTTTCTTCATGAAAGGGATTATAGTTCTTATACACTATCTGCCTGACAAGTTTGGGCCTTTGGTCATGTTCCTAAGTTAATGACTGAATGATATTGAATATGGATATAGTATTTTCCTGATGGTGATGAAAATTTAAACTTGATATATAAATGATTTCCATGTATGTTTACAACAACAACATCACCCACTGTTTAAAGGTTTCTGTTTGAATGTAATGAGGGAGGATGTAGTCATATGGTTCCAATTGGTTCAGGATTGTACTGGTGCTGTTAACTGCAATATTTTTTAAGGAAAATGGTTTAATATGGTTCCACCCCCTTCTGGGCTGTAGAACTTTACGAAAGAAAGAAGTATATGGAGTGATTGCGTTACCACCTAGACTTTACCTATTATAAAGAACGGAAACCAATCGAATGATGTTGTACCATCTAAACTTTACTTACTATAAGAGTCGAAACCATGCTATTCACATGATAGAAAAATCCCACGACAAACTATCCGCATTGGCTGTATTTTGCGCTTTTGTACTTTTTTACATGGGATACTTCCTGCGGGCACTAACATTTTAAGGGTATATTGATGTGTTGGCTGTATTTTGAGCCTTTGACGTGATATAATTATTAAGTAAAGACAAATAGTGTAGTTTTCTTTATTTTTTGTATCCATAAGCCATCTTTTCTTAGTATAATACCATTGGCTATCTTTTTTCCTTCTCGGGGTATGTTCTCTACACTATTCGAGTTGGTCCCTTCCTAAATCCTAATCAACTTTAGTTCCTTTGTAGATAGTTAAAGAACATTTTGATAGGAGAATATTTATGTTTTATTATTCGTTATATTTGTGAAATATTTAAAAAATAAAATGTTGTAGTCTTGTTAGGTCCCTTAGAACACACTAGAAGGGGGGTTGAATAGTGTGTTCACCAAGTATGGATATTTTATGGCTATTTTTCGTTTTTCAGTGCAACCAATACTTGGGTGTGTTCTTTAGAAAGAGTAAAGACTTGAAGGAAAGTAAAGAACACAAGTATGTATAGAGGTTCAAGTCAAAATACTCTACTCCTCTACCTTCTTGATGTTTCACAAGAAGGATTTTGAAATAGGGATTGTATTTCTTTTGGGGGAAACAACAATCAAGAACAAAATCCAAAAAATACAAAACTAGGCACCTTGCCTAGACCACAACCAAGAAATCTAACCCTTTGAAGTTTAGCCTCCAAAGATCTTCTTTGCCCTCAAAGAAATCTTGTAGGGAGAATAGTGCACCACACACTATCAACTAACCCTTCAAAGTCTAGAAATCTCAAACAAGAAGCACCCTTGCTCCTTGACCAACAATCTACCCAATCTCTCACAATATGGTCTCACCAAGAAGAAGACTCTTCTTCTTCTTACAATAATCACTCTCAACAATAAAGTAAAATATACAAAGATTACAAGTATTTTGAGAGCTTGAGCTTGAGAGAATTTGAGAGCTTGCAAAGTAGAAAGTTGGAGAAGAAATGAAGGAAACCCTTCTTTATCAACTTCAAAGTTTCTTCCCGTTTGAAACCCTCTGCACTGACATTAATGGGTTTTGGCATCAAGTGTTGGTGAGTCCTCATCATTGGAGATCTCCCTTTAGCATGTAGCAACATTCTTGGAGAGATTTCAAAATGAATGCCAAGAAAGGAAACCTGAGATCTTTAGCAGAGAGGAACCTGTGAAAAAGACACTAAAAGGGGAGGGTACAAAGAGTCAACTGATGTTAAAAAGTGAAGTTTAAGACCTTTGTAACGTTGGTCACATGAAGCGCCTAATGTGCTAAAAGCACAGGCGTTCGAAGTGACATTGAGCGCTTGATGTGAAAATAAACAGTCGTTCAAAGTCACATCAAGCGCCTACTGTGGGCTTCTTAAGTCGTTCGAAGTCACATGAAGCGCTTAATGTGGCTCTTCATGCTTGTTCGAACTAACTCTGACTTTTTCTCAGAGAAAGTACTTAGGAGTACGTGCCCAACCAGAGGAAAAGTACTTTGGCTTGGTGGACTGCATAAAGCGCCTAAAGGGGCGTTCAAAGTGTTCGCACTTTTCAACAGGCCACATGAAGCGCCTAATCAGGCGTTCAAAGTGTCCTGATTTTCAAACACACACATGAAGCGCCTAATCTAGGCGTTCGAAGTGTACGCACATCCAGACACTTCACATAAAGCGTCTAATCTAGGCGTTCGAAGTGTACTGGACTCCACCAAGATACATTAAGCGCCTAATGTAGGCGTTCGAAGTATACTGACTTCAAACAATATACATGAAGCGCCTAATCCCTTGTTCAAAATGCCAAAATGTGCAAATCATCAAAACTCAACATATTCTAACATTCTCCCTCTTTTTGATGATTTCACAACATGCATAGCTTATCAAAGCTCCCCCCTTAACATATGCTTCCCCCTCACTAGATGCAACAAAAAAAATAACTTGAACAAAACAAAGTGATGAGACAATTTTAATGAACATCAACACCGAAATATCAAGTCATAAATTTCATTGAACACTAGCATGAAAACTTCTCCACCACACAAGAAAAAATAAGAAAATTTACATAGCACCACCACTTGGTGGTGTAAAACCACTGAAACCAAAACCTACACTAGCGGCAAAATCAGTGAATCCATCCATGGATCCTCCAACATCTCCCGAGCCACCAGCATCACCACCGCCGCCAGAATTTCCACCAGCACCACCAGCACCACCACTTTCTCCCCCTAAATCATCAAAATTAGGAGGAAGAGCCCATGGACAGACCTGCATGAGTGCATTGCGAAATGCAGTCATGCGCAGTTCATTGCGCTCATTACGAGCTTCATTCCGTACATGCCGAGCTTCATGCTCGGCATCCCGAAGATGCAACTGCTGAACAGTCTGTTCAAGCGCAGCAATGCGTGATAGCAATTCAGAAGAATTACTACCACCAGCAGCATCTTGAGGTCCCTCCGCGACCTTGTCTTCATCAGGAATGGTGGTGGCCTTCCGTTTTGTGAGTCAATGGCCTGGGCGATATTGTAGTGATCATAGACGTCAGATTTGGCAACTGGGGTCAAATCATCATCAGAAATATCAACACCTTTTGATTTTAACAATATTGTGACAATATTGGCAAAAGGTAAAGCTTTCGACCCTTTTCGGAGAGCTGCAAACATGACTTCTATGAAAATCCAGGCGAGATTCAGCTGGGTCAGATGTTTGAGATGGTAAGATACATAGAAATCTATGTTACTAGGATTTCTAGTAGCCTTACCATTGATGCAGTAGGTGACCACCGCTAGCAAGATGCGATCCACCAATGGCATGTTTTGAGTCTTTTTGGAGGGGAAATACCCCAAATCGAATTTAACGTCCTGCTCATGGACGCCGTATTTGACACTCCAGTCAAACACGGAGAAATCAGTCAATCCCTCGTTCCGGATTCTCAGAATTTCACAAATTTCAGGAATAGTAAAGCTGAGAGGAGTACCATCAATAACAGTATTGAGGGAAAAAGGTTGAGACTCAGATTGTGGGGTGACCCACAAATTTGAATAGAATAGCCGGGTGTGCTCGCAGGAGTATTTTTGCATGTCAAGTCTGGGCCAAAGAGATGTCCAGCCTTGATGTTCCAACAAAGGAACGATTTCAAATGCACTGCTTGTCTCAGGAACATTGCTGAGGTTGAGCAGTTTCAGAGGGATGATGAGACGGTTGTTTGCTACCCATTCTTGGAATAGCATGCTGGAATAGTAAGAAACATGGGCACCTTTGTCAATGGTGCGTGGAGGCTTCTTGATTTCGGGCTCAAGCTTCTTTAACCAAGGAAAGTTATCCTTGGTGAGCCCCTCTCGAATGGTGTGATTGCAGGAGGCTCGACAATACCCTGTCCAGCAGTTGTTTTTCGCTTTTGGGAGCGTGGGGCGTTTCAAAGGACCAGTGGAAGCCATTGTATGAGAGGTGGGAGAAAAAGAGAAAGGTCTTGAAGGAGAAAGATGAAGTGAAGATGTGATGAGGAATGAAGACAAAGGTTTGGTTTTTAAAGGGTGAAGAAAGGAA
Organism: Eustoma russellianum; assembly: GCA_036186865.1. Taxonomy (NCBI): domain Eukaryota; kingdom Viridiplantae; phylum Streptophyta; class Magnoliopsida; order Gentianales; family Gentianaceae; genus Eustoma; species Eustoma russellianum. Next base: position 16,370,005 of record AP025062.1, on the reverse strand, counting down.
GCTGAAGAGTTGATAGAGTAATGGTGGATTGATGGGAGTGGAGGAGTGGGAGAGAAGTTTGAGGAAGAAGATGAAAAAGTATAGTGAATGGGGAAGAGGAGAGGACAGACGTGGAGAAGTGGGGAAGAGAAAGAGGCGGCAGAGAATTGATGGTCCTTGAATGGCGCGAAAACAGAAGAGGCGGCGGAAAAGACAGTGTCGAAATAGAGTTGAAGCGCCTAATGTGACTTCGAACGACTTCACAAAAGAGGATGAAGCGCTTAAAGTCACATTGAACGGTTGTGGAGATGCAGATTGAGCGCTTAATGTCACTTTGAACGAGTGAACAACCTTAGATAAAGCGCTTAATCCTACATCGAACGCCTTTGTAAAGGGACATAAAGCGCCTGATGTCACTTCGAACGAGTGACATCCTTAACATCAGGCGCTTGATGTGACATCGAACGCCTGAAGCAAGTGTGATGAAGCGCTTTATGTGTACTGACTTGAGAATTTTTGAAATTTTCGAGCTCAAAACTCAAGATGGTTTTATCAACCCATGTTGAGCAACCCCAACCTACTTCTTATGGATACAAAGACATCACTAGGTAAGGGTTTCGTAAAAATGTCCGCTAATTGGTCTCGTGTAGGAACGAATTCCACACTTACCAAGTTCTTTTGTACACAATCACGGATGAAATGATACCTCACTTCAATGTGCTTGGTCCGACTATGTTGGACGGGATTTTGTGCAATATTAATGGCGGACGTGTTATCACACAAAATTGGCACCTTGGAGAAGTGAATGTTATAATCATTTAACGTGTTTGTCATCCATAATAATTGTACACAACATGAGGCGGCTGACACATATTCGGATTCCGCCGTAGAAAGAGACACACTGTTTTGTTTCTTGGAGAACCAAGAATCGAGACAATCTCCGAGGAACTGACAAGTTCCGGAGGTGCTCTTCCTATCAACTAGACTCCCCGCATAATCGGAGTCACAATAACCTCTTAAATCAAAACATGCATTCTTAGTATAAAATAAACCAAATTTCAAAGTACTTCTAAGGTATCTAAGGATGCGTTTTACCGCAATAAAATGCATCTCCCTAGGATCACTTTGAAATCTAGCACATAAACATACTGCATGTAAAATATCGGGTCTACTAGCCGTTAATAAAGTAGACTATCTATAATGCCACGATACAGGGTTACCTCGACATGCTTTCCCTTTTCAATCCTTGTCAAGCTTGGCACTTGTGCTCATAGGAGTGTTTACCTCTCTTCCTTCACCAAAGTTGTACTTTTTGAGCAAATCTCTTGTGTATTTGGTTTGGGAAATGTACACCCATCTTCGGTTTGCTTGATTTGTAATCCAAGGAAATAATTTAGTTCGCCCATCATGCTCATCTCGAACTCACCCTTGCATAAGACTAGCAAATTGCTCACAAAGACAATTGTTAGTAGTAACCAAAAATAATATCATCAACATATACTTGAACAATTAAATGATTCCTACCTTGTTCTTTTATAAACAAAGTAGCGTCAACTTTATCTCTTGAAAAACCATTATTAAGAAGAAAAGTACTTAACCTCTCGTACCAAGCTCTTGGAGCTTGTTTGAGGCCGTAAAGAGCCTTTTTAAGTTAAAGACATGATGTGGTGAATCATGACATTCAAACCCGGGAGGTTGTGCAACATACCCTTCCTCTTGAATAACACCATTCAAGAAGGTGGATTTAACATCCATTTGGTAAAGTGTAAAATCCCTATAACAAGCATATGTCAACAACATCCTAATAGCTTCAAGCCGTGCTACGGGTGCAAATGTCTCATCAAAATCAATACCTTCTTCTTGACGGTATCCTTGAGCAACTAACCTAGCCTTGTTTCTAGTGACATTACCTTGATCATCCATCTTGTTACGAAAAAACCCATTCCGTACCAATAATAGGATGATCGTGTGGTTTTGGGAACTAACTCCCAAACATCACTTCTTTCAAATTGGTTTAATTCTTCTTGCATAGCCAAGATCCAATTTTCATCAAGAAGTGCATCTTTAATATTTTTTCGGCTCTATAAGAGAGACAAATGCATTCTCTCTATATTGCCTTCGTGTGGTGATACCTCTATTTAAATCACCTATGACTAACTCTTGAGGGTGAGAACTTTTGTGCTTAAATGATCTAGGAAGATTGGAGACATCTCCTCAACTTCCTCTTGATTATGTTCCGGAAGAGATGAACCTTCATCATCCACATGAACTTCATGTTCCGGAATGTGTGATGCATTATTTACATTTTGTGTATCAACATGAGTATGAGAAATATTTCTATTTGACTCACTAAGTTCATGCACACAAGGTGGAGGAGTACCTTCAATAGGTTCAACTCTCAAGTCGATGAAGATGTTTCCATTTGGAGGATCATCAACGATCTCTCGTGAGGATCGACCATAGGAACATCCTCAAGAATTTCTTCTTGAGAGTCACATCTTCATCCTCTTCACAATCCTCATTAAGTTTAGGTTCATCACTAAGTGACTCATTAAACTTAACATGGATTGATTCTTCCACCTTTTGACTCCTTTTGTTGAAAACACGAAATGCTTTACTATTGAGGCATAAACCTAAAAGATACCTTCATCCGCTTTGAGGTCAAGTTTGTCCAAAGTATCTTTGGTATTAAGTATAAAACACTTGCAACCAAAGACTTTGAAATACCCAATGTTGGGAACTTTCCATTCCAAAGCTCATAGGGTGTCACATTTAGGTATGGTCTCAAATAGACATGATTGATCACATGGCAAGCGGCATTTACCGCTTCGGCCCAAAATACTTGGGCAAACCGAACTCATTCAACATTGCTCTACACATTTCTTGTAGAGTTCTATTCGTTCGTTCGGCGACACCATTTTGTTGAGGAGTTCTAGGGGCCGAAAGGTCATGAGAGTATCCTTTGGATACACAAAACCTTTCGAAATCACCATCGAACTCACCACCACGATCACTAACGGATGGTTTTTAAAATGGTGTCACCCACATGATTTTCCAATCGTTTACTTAGACTCATAAACTCACTACACGCATCACTTTTCTTAGCTAGAAACATCAACCCACGTATAACGAGTATAGTCATCTACTACCACGAAGGTATAATGTTTACCACCCAAGCTTTTTGTTCCAACATCCCCATACAAATCCATATGAAAGCAATTGCAGGGGCTTGGAGGTGAAATATTTGTCTTGGGTTGAAGCTTGTTTTCACAAGCTTCGCCTTTTGACAAGTGTCCACATAAGTCATGGTTTTCGAAACTCATTTTGGAAGGCCTTGGACTTTATTATTTTCGCAAATAAATTTAAATATTTTGAAACATACATGTCCGAGACGTCTATGCCATAGTTGCGTCAAATCATTCTTAGCAACTAGACAAGATACATTTTGAGAAACCAAATCATTGATGCTAAGTTTGTAAATATTTTTGAAACGCAAATCCTCAAATAAAATCTATCTTCCTTTTTCACAACACACTTTGTTTTCAAAAACGTTACCTCATAATTTAGCATCACAAAGTTGACTGACACTTATCAAGTTAAACTTAAGACCTACAACATATAGACATCACTAAGAGAGAAGGAATCGTTACCCACAATACCATGTCCTTTGATTTGGCCTTTGCCTATCGCCAAAGTGGACAACCTCCTCCGTCTTGCATAGTGAGTCTATGGAAGAGACGTTTGTCTCCCGTCATATGGTTGGAACACCCACTGTCCACGACCCATTTGACCTTCTTGTCTTCGCTTTCTCCATTGAGTGCTAGGGCCTACAAAAGAACCATATGAAGTTGGTACCCTTTTTGTTTGGGTCCTTGAAGGTTAGTCACCTTCATCTCGCCTTTCGCACCACACAAGATTCTTATTATTTTTAGCTCTACATACTCTTTCTACATGACCTTTCCTATTGCAATAAAAACATGTAGGAGTATGCTTGTGAGTTGGTGTATGCTTGTGCGAATGCTTGTGCGTAGGTACATTCGTGTTTCCTTTTAGGAACCACCTTCTTTGGAATAGAAGAAGGTTTTTGTTTCATAACATGAACCAAAGGTTGTGATGCCTTTGGTGCATTAGCCTTTTGTTTAGGCATGTGCCTTTGCTTCTTCAAGGAGGTTTTAGACTCCTTGACCACTTGTGCTTGTTCCTTTTGTTTCCCTTCTTGGATGCATACATGGCACTAGGTTTGATTTAGCTTTCATGCTTGGCCTAGATGCATCCTTAACCTCTACCTTTGTAGCACTTACCCTTGAATCATTTTCTTATCTTCAAGGGTTTGAGCACATGAGTTCATCAAATCATGTTTCTCTTCAAGTGCAATCACATGCATAGTCAAAAATATATCATGCTCAAGTTGCAATGCAATATGATTTTCTCTACCGTGTCATTGTATTCGTATATACATGCTTTAAATTCCTTTTTGACACGAGTATATTTAGTTCTAAGAGGGTCATTTCTTGCACTAAGTCATCTCTTTCATCTATTAATCTATAATGTGAGGATGTAGTGCATACCTCCATGTCGTCTTTGATGGCCATAAGAGAATAAAACTCCTTGTTGAGATCATCGTCATTGATCTCCGTGAGAGTTAGGTTCTCATGATCATCGCTAATCGCTTTCGGATCCAGACATAAGCATTCCAGATGATCTATTTCTTCTTGTAGAGCCTTCTTCTTTTGGTAGAAGGCATTCTTGTCTTTTGGAAGCTCACATGGTCAAAACGTGGGTACTTGACCTGTACACTTGAGATAGAAAGGGAGTAATGACTCTTGTCTTCTTCTTCTAGAAGCATCACGACTTGGAGAACTTGCATCAATAAAACTGAAGGTATCCATACTATGAAGATCAAATCTTGTATTTGGACTCAATAAGCAAGATGTGGCTCTGATACCAATTGTTAGGTCCCTTAGAACACACTAGAAGGGGGGGTTGAATAGTGTGTTCACCAAGTATGGATATTTTATGGCTATTTTTTCGTTTTTTAGTGCAACCAATACTTGGGTGTGTTATTTAGAAAGAGTAAAGACTTGAAGGAAAGTAAAGAACACAAGTATGTATAGAGGTTCAAGTCAAAAGACTCTACTCCTCTAACCTTCTTGATGTTTCACAAGAAGGATTTTGAAATAGGGATTGTTATTTCTTTTGGGGGAAACAACAATCAAGAACAAAAAATCCAAAAAATACAAAAACTAGGCACCTTGCCTAGACCACAACCAAGAAGTCTAACCCTTTGAAGTTTAGCCTCCAAAGATCTTCTTTGCCCTCAAAGAAATCTTGTAGGGAGAATAGTGCACCACACACTATCAACTAACCCTTCAAAGTTTAGAAATCTCAACAAGAAGCACCCTTGCTCCTTGACCAACAATCTACCCAATCTCTCACAATATGGTCTCACCAAGAAGAAGACTCTTCTTCTTCTTACAATAATCACTCTCAACAATAAAGTAAAAAAATACAAAGATTACAAGTATTTTGAGAGCTTGAGCTTGAGAGAATTTGAGAGCTTGCAAAAGTAGAAAGTTGGAGAAGAAATGAAGAAACCCTTCTTTTTATCAACTTCAAAGTTTCTTCCCGTTTGAAACCCTCTGCACTGACATTAATGGGTTTTGGCATCAAGTGTTGGTGAGTCCTCATCATTGGAGATCTCCCTTTGGCATGTAGCAACATTCTTGGAGAGATTCAAATGAATGCCAAGAAAGGAAACCTGAGATCTTTAGCAGAGAGGAACCTGTGAAAAAGACACTAAAAGGGGAGGGTACAAAGAGTCAACTGATGTTAAAAGTGAAGTTTAAGACCTTTGTAACGTTGGTCACATGAAGCGCCTAATGTGCTAAAAGCACAGGCGTTCGAAGTGACATTGAGCGCTTGATGTGAAAATGAACAGTCGTTCGAAGTCACATCAAGCGCCTACTGTGGGCTTCTTAAGTCGTTCGAAGTCACATGAAGCGCTTATTGTGGCTCTTCATGCTTGTTCGAACTAACTCTGACTTTTTCTCAGAGAAAGTACTTAGGAGTACGTGCCCAACCAGGGGAAAAAGTACTTTTGGCTTGGTGGACTGCATAAAGTGCCTAAAGGGGCGTTCAAAGTGTTCGCACTTTTCAACAGGCCACATGAAGCGCCTAATCTGGCGTTCAAGTGTCCTGATCTTCAAAACACACACATGAAGCGCCTAATCTAGGCGTTCGAAGTATACGCACATCCAGACACTTCACATAAAAGCGCCTAATCTAGGCGTTCGAAGTGTACTGGACTCCACCAAGATACATTAAGCGCCTAATGTAGGCGTTCGAAGTATACTGACTTCAAACAACATACATGAAGTGCCTAATCCCTTGTTCAAAATGCCAAAATGTGCAAATCATCAAAACTCAACATATTCTAACAGTCTTAAATATCATGGTTCATTCTCTGTCATTCTCTAGTAAAATGGGTATGTGTAGATTAACATGTTGGACCTTTACATGGTTGGAAAAAGCACATTTTTATGCTTTAGAAAGTATTCCAAATTTATATAATTCGGAGAAAGGAATGAAAACATAGAATGAATCAGTTTTGACCATATTATGAATTTAATGTTTCGTTTGTCGCCATATCTTGAATTCAAGGTTTAGCTTGCCAAATTCTGAAGAGGGTCAAACGTTCGACGATGAATTCAAAGTTGGCGACAGAGTTTGGGAAAATCTGAGGCTGAGTGAACGCTACAACATCAAATGTTCGGTGAAATTGGCCGAACGCTCATCAACAAAGTTCAGCGGCTGCAGAACATGTTGTCTTTCCATGAAATTATACAACTTTTGTATCTTGCGACATCTCTTTTCAATCTTGAACTATCATGTACTAACTTTAAAAGTTGAATTTTGCAGATAAGAGCTAATTAATTTCTTTCTTGTGAATCAAAGTCAATAGATACAAGAATCAAAAGATTTTAAAGAAAGACTTTTCATATGTTTTTGAAAGATACCTTTGTAAAAAACCTGCAAAACTTTCTCCTCCTTTCTACTTCTTCATCTGGTATTAAGTATTTCAAATAAACAAGTTCAATCTTCCTACTGTAGAAAAAACAAAAGCAAAAAGTCGTTATATACTAGGACACGTTCGCTGCGTAGTCTACTTTGCTCAATGATAAAGACAATTTCGTTTTGAGAGTAGTAACGTCGTTATGTCTCGGCTATTTCTCTTTCTTTATGTTACATCTCTTATTTTTATTCTCATATTTTTGTAATTCTCTACCATCAACTACATTTAGAAATAAAACTTCATCTTCTTGTAAATCACTTCTTTTATATTTACTTCTATATTTCTTGCACTTTTATTTATATTATTGGTTTTCATCAATAGTCTATTATCTTCTATTGTCTCTAAGACTAAATTCTCAACGTACATTTGGTCATTCTCCAGTAAAGTGAGACCATGTGAATTCTATGCCCTATACATTTTTGAAGGTATCAAAGCGCGATATGATCTTCTTTAGATGAAAAGATCTGGTATATAGTTTAAGTCATGGATCATCTTCATCGAATCAAAACTCTTCTTTGTCCGCCGCCCCCCCCCCCCCCCGACTGATCTTATTTGCAAAATCAGCTTAATATTTGGTCGCACAAGCTTTGAAAACCGGAAAAATATGTATCAATTGTGTGAAGCTAAAACTTGATGCACTAAATAGATAAAAGAGCAATTTAATATTTGTACTGTAGGATATCAAAAGTAGAGTCCTAAGGTAGTAAAACAAGATTGCAAGAACAATTCTTGTGCATTTCTTATGTGTATATCCATCTCCATCGTACATGTACATATAGTAGGGAATTCTCAGCTATACAAGGTAAATTGTAAATTACAATCAATCACATTTATGCCTCTAATGCTAATTCCTATAATTACTTCAATCACAATATTTACATCCAAATTAGCGCGTTGTATTATGGTAAGTATATCAAATCCTGTATCAAATCTTCCATTCTAAACACTCTCCCTCAAGTCGAACGGTGGGATCAACGACGTTCAACTGCATAGACTGGCTTCAAACAAACCTTCCACTCACGGCCTTGGTTAAAATATCAGCTAACTCATTCTTCCGGATCGAACAAATGGTAGAGCAATCACCCCAGCTTCCAACTTCTCCTTTATAAAGTGTCTGTCAATTTCCACATGTTTCGTCCGGTCATGTTGTACTGGATTCTCGGATATACTGATAGAGGCCTTATATACACAGAACATGTGTGTAGGCTGATTTATCGGAAGTCCTAATTCTTTGAATACCTTGTGTACCCACAGTATCTCAGTAACTCCTTTTGTAATCCTCGGAATTCTGCTTCTGGCACTAGAGAGATCGACCACCTTCTGTTTGTTACTTACTTCTCCAGGTCACAAGGTTTTCTCCTACAAGAGTGAAGTATCCGGAGGTAGACTTCATGTCCACCAAATTTTCCGTCCAATCAGCATTTGTATACACTGGATATCTAGGTTTCCATTGTCTCGAAACACAATCCCCCTACCCGGTGTATGCTTGAGGTACCTCAAAATGCGTATAACAGCATCCATATGATGTTCCTGCAGGCTGTGCATGAACTGACTGACGAGGCTTACAGCGAAAGCAATGTCGGTCGAGTATGTGACAAGTAAATTAACTTACCCACCAAGCGCTGGTACTGTCCCTTATCTGCAGGTGGTGCACCATCGACTACTTGTAGTTTGCTGTTCACGGCCATCGGTTGTGTCACAAGGCTTACAATCAAGCATTCCTAGCTCAGCCAGAAGGTCCAAGATGTACTTACGTTGAGAATATATACCCCAGCTTTGGACCAAAGAACTTCTATTCCAAGAAAATACTTGAGACCTCCAAGATCCTTCATCTTGAACTTTTTAAATAGATGCTTTCTGAGCCGAGCCATATCCATTCTGTCATCGCTAGTGATAATCATATCATCAACATAGATAATTAGGCACGTTACTAGCCCCTTGTCGTTTTATAAACAAGGTATGATCCGTTTTGCTCTGTAAGTAGCCATCCTGTTTCATTACCACAGTAAACCTTCCGAACCAAGCTCGAGGTGACTGTTTGAGTCCGTACAGGGATTTTCTTAGCCAACATCCTTCGCCTTTTCCGAACTCTGTAGAGAAACCGAGTGAGGGTTCCATGTACACTTAGTTTCGTATAGCTGCTATCCAGAACAAGATCCGAATGGTATCGATCCGTGCCACGGGTGAGAAGGTTTCAGAATAATCAATACCGTAAGTCTGAGCATAGCCCTTGGCTACAAGTCGCGCCTTGTATCGTTCCACACTCCCATCTGCTTTGTATTTTATAGTAAACACCCATTTGCACCCAACTGGTCTTTTTTCTGGAGGTATAACACATTTCTCCCACGTTGCACTTTTCTGGAGAGCATTCATTTCAGTTAGCATGACCTCCTTCCACTCTGGTCGATTTAGGGCATCTGTAACATTCTTTGGAATCTATTCCCCACATATTGTAGCAAAAAATCCTCTTGCAACCTCACTTACCCCGTGTCTAGAACTACTCAGAGGATACCGAGATGTCTTTGATATTTTGTCCGGAGAGTACCGTTCGGGAGGCACTCCTCGATTAGTTCGAGGCGGTAACACCCGTGCCGACTCTTGTTCTTGCAACATATTAGTGGGGTCCAAGGGAGGTTCTGGTACTGTAGATAACGACTCGGGAGGTATAGATGTCACAGGTGTAATATCTACAGTATTGTTGTCAGCAGAACTTACAGTACTAGATTGATGATTATCACATACCTCGGGTGCAGTATCCGTCCCAGGTGGATTATCAGCGGATACTGGAGGCGCAAACTGTACTTCATTGGGAGCAGCAACACAGTCGACGCCATCTACTGGCCGTGTTGGAACTGTCCTTGTCCAGTCATAGTGTGACAGCCAATCTAGGGTTCCATCATAGGGCTCCCCCTGAACCCCAGATTGGGTGTGTGGTAGTAAAACTCGGTTTCAAGAAAGGTACAATTTAGGGTGATATGGATACGGTGTGTACGAGGATTGTAGCAGCGGTAGCCTTTCTGGGTGGATGCATAACCAACAAAGACACATTTGTCAGCACACGGGTCAAGCTTGGTTCGCTCATGTTTGCAACCAAAGACTTTTGGGGGAAGAGTACAGATGGATGGTAGCATATGTTGGTTGGATAGTATATGTAGTGGATTCTGAAGGTTAAGAATTTTGGTAGGCAGACGGTTAGTGAGGTAGGCTGCAGTGGATACCGCCTCTGGCCAAAAACTTACCGGGACACAAGACTCAAACATCATAGCTCGAGCCATTTCTAATAAGACTCTGCTTTTTCTTTCGGCTACTCCATTTTGTTCTGGAGTGTGGGGACATGTGGTCTGATGAATGATACCATTGCTGGTATGGAACTGTGCAAACTCTCCATCTAGATATTTCCCCCATTGTCGAACCGTAATATTTTGATGGAGGTGTCGAAATGTTTTTTGACCATTTGGTAAAAAAGACGAAATTTGCTTGATACTTTCGATTTATTTTTCATAATTTATAGCCAGGTCATTCGTGAAAAATCATCGACAAATACGACATAGTACCGGAAACCCATAGGAGTATTGTAAGGAGCAGGACCCCATACATCTGAGTGTACTAGAGAAAACATATGATTAACACGAGTATTGTTTTGGTAATAAGAGGCCCGGGTTTGTTTTGCCCAGAGACAAGTATCACACCGCAAAGGTTCAACATTTTTTGAAGTAAACAAGGAAGGAAATAACTGTTTTAAATATGTAAATGATAGATGCCCTAACCGGCGGTGCCAAAGCCATAACTGTCGAATGACTGTCCCGGTGGCCAGATTAGACTGTCCCTGTTGTGTCACCGCATCAACAAAGTATAGCCCGTTTCTTTCAGTACCACGACCAATGATCTCCTTGGTACGAATGTCTTGCAGGAGACAGAAAGAGAGATACATCATAAGCACGCAATCTAATTCTTTTGTAAGTTGACTCACTGACAACAATTTTGTAGATAATGCTGCTACGTAAAGACAATTGTGAATAGTAATATTAGACGTAATAGTGACCTTACCACTACCATTGACTGGGACAGAGGCCCCATTTGCAGTCTCAACAGTTGTTTTAACAGGAGAGACAAGTGTGGAAAAATCACGGGGGTCATAAGAGATAGTATCGGTAGCCCCACAGTCAAATACCCATGGGGACGTGTGGCCAGTCTGATAACAGAATGTGGTAGAAGGGGCTATGGTGTGTAAGATGTGACCAGGGGTACTGGATGTAATTTCCTAAGACTGAGGGACTTCGGTGGGTTTTAGGGAATTCTGGGGGGTAGAAAAAGTCAGCTGAGTAATTGGAGGGGTTCTGGATGGAATAACCGGATTTTCTGGGGTTGAATCATGGCAGCTGAGACTTGTAGGGTTAATTTGGACAGGCGGTTTGACTCCAGGGACCTCACTAATATTTGCAGAAATAGAAGGGGGCAAAGGTGTAATTATGTAATAAGTCGAGGTATAAAAGGGAGGATTAGGGTTTACAACCCTAATCCTCATACTTACTGCGGCTGCTCCAAGGCTTGTGTCTTCTCCAGTGAGCTCTACCGCCTCCTTTTGGTTCTGGCTCTTCCCTGGGCCACCTCTGTTCATCTCCTCCAGGTGGCCGCTGCCTTCACCTTCACTGGTGACTTGAGTGACGGCTGCCTGCGCCTGGGTCTTCTTCTTGAAGTCCTCCCACCACTCAGGGTATCCATGAAGCTTGAAGCAACTCTCCCTGCTATGTCCTTTCTTCCGACAGTGGGTACATTCCAGGTGAGTTTTGTCCTCTCTCCGCCGTGATGATCCCCCTGAGCGAGAATTACGGGTGCCTCCTCTTCTGGGTGGATCTGCGGCTTCTCTGCCCTGACCACCTTGTCCCTTCGTCACTAGTCCCTGTCCCAAATCTAACCCCGATGATGTTACTGAGGGGTTAAGTTTTAACAAAATATTCTCAGTGTCTGACCTTCGCAGCTCTCCGTATGCTGCTTCCGCCTTAGGCCTGGGATCTCTCTTTAAAAGTTCCTTTTTTGTGGCTGCAAATCTATCATCAACAGCCATTAACAACTGGTACAACCTCTGTTCTTGTATGTATTGGTTGAATTTCTGAATGTCTGTCGGACATTCCATCGGATTCGGGCTTCTACTGTCTATGGTCCTCATAGACTCTGTAATTTCTCCCAGCTGGCATCTAAGGTGTTGTTTCCCTGTCTGATTGTGTATGCTTGCTTGTGTAAATCAAAAGTTTGCAGCGGGTCTCCTCCTGACCCGTAAGTGACCGCTAGTCCATCCCAAAAGGCCTTTTCCGTTGGGTAGCTGGAGGCGTTGTTAACGAGGCTTTCATCCATATTGTCTATGAGCCAAGTGAAAACAAGTTGATCATCTTGTTCCCACTTGGTGTAATTGGTATCGGTTGGCAGGGGGTGGAGGAACCCCTGTGATGTGGGCGCTCCTCCCCCTGCCTATAAGAGCACGGCGCATCAGATTGCACCAAATGGGGTAATTTCCTGAGTTCAGCTTCACCTTGATCACCAAATTTTCGGAGATTGCGAGTGGAGGAGGACTCTGGACTACTGGATGCATTTGAGTTTGCAGGAAATTTGCAAACTCTGCAGAGATATCAAAATTATCAGGGAGTCTTGGTTTTTCAGATGATTCTAGCATGTCTGTTGTGTTTTCTGGAAGGTTTGAGATATTTTCTGTAATTTTTTCAGGGAAGCAAAAAACGATGGCTAGATTTGGATATGGGTCTGGTCACCTGATCACACAAAGATTACGGTAAGAGCAAATACGATGCACACCAGGTCAAGGAAAGGTAAACTTTCTGTTTTGGAGCAGATCCAGTTCTGGCAATGATGATAACTGAATCTAAGCCAAAAAAAGGGGAAAAAAATCAGTCAGAGAGGTGATATTCCCGCTCTGATACCATGTAGGATATCAAAAGTAGAGTCGTAAGGTAGTAAAACAAGATTGCAAGAACAATTCTTGTGTATTTCTTATGTGTATATCCATCTCCATCGTACATGTACATATAGTGGGGAATTCTCAGCTATACAAGGTAAACTCTAAATTACAATCAATCACATTTATGTCTCTAATGCTAATTCTTATAATTACGTCAATCATAATATTTACATCCAAAATTAGCGCGTTGTATTATGGTAAGTGTAGTGCCCTGCTCCCGAGCCCTAACATTGGGAACAGTGCACTCGCCGTATCTCACTAAGGAGAATACAAAGCGTCGAATCAATCTCTTACTTGTCAAAATGCCGTAGAAATTTTTTGCAAAAACGTAAACCATAACATGAATTAAACTCCAATAATTATCATTACATTGCTGAATAGAAATTCTGGGAATAAAAGTAATAAAGTAGGTAGTGGAAAATCCTTAAAGTATAAACAAGAGCAAAACGGCTGCAGAGTTCCCTCCTATCCTAGCTGCAGCTCTCAACCAGCCCATTCTGCTATGTCCGACCCGTCCTCAACAAAAATGTGCTCGTAGTCCTTATCCGGCTCACCTGAGAAGTAGGGGTGAGTGACAAAAATCACCCAGTAGGTGTCCGCCTCAAACAAATACAAAACGTATATACCAAAATGATATAACCACATAACACATAAACATGCTATAACATGCATAAGATAAAATAAATGCGATAAGTAAAGCACTCCACATAAAATGCACAAGTACGTGATGCATGCTCAATCAACGTGTCACACGCAACAAGAATCATGTCATGCAATATGCCTCTAGACCTATATGCAATGCATGATCCCGGGATTGACTGGACGTCTGTAGCCCGTACACTACAATCCACCCTGACCGATGCCTGTGGCCTGTACACCACGATCCACCACAACCGATGCCCATGGCCCGTACACCATGATCCACCATGACCGAGTACCCATGGCCCGTACACCATGATCCACTCCACTAGAGCGTCTGAGACCCGTACATCTCAACCCACTCCAAATACAATGCACGTGCCATGAATGCAACAACAAAGTCGCCTGGGGCCCGTACGCCCACCCTCACCAACTCCGGCACTAAATATTTGGTTTCATAAATTTTACGAATATTGGAAATTTTTATTTAGCATTACCCTTATTTTCCTTAGCTTGTATTAACATTCTAGAATTTTCTACTAATTTTCTCTATTTTTCTCCTATTTAATTCTATTTATCACTAATTATTTTTAATTACTTACATTTAACCAAAATTCAGAAATTGAGAGGAAATAATTTAATTTTTAACCTTTTATAGTTTCTGGAATTTATTTAAAATTTTCTAATATTTAATTATATTTTTCCGGAATTTAATAAGGTTTATTCCTATTTTCTATACTCAGAAATTATTAGAATAACTAATAAAAATAAATAAATTCTAAATTTTATTCTTTTCTGCTAATGGGCCGGCCCCATTTCTTTTCCTCCCGGCCCGGCCCCTTTCAGCCGCACATTTCGCCCTTTTTCTTTTTTTATTTTCGGATTAATTTGGGCCGCCCTGCTACAGTCTGGCCCGCTGGCCATCCGGCCCAGTCCGCCATCCGGCCTACCCAATTTGTTTTTTAATTTGATATGCTAGCGGGCCTGGCCCTGCAGCCGCCAGCCAGCCGGCCCGTTGGGGTCCGGCCCTGCGCGCTGGCAGGCCAGCCCGCCCCCTTTAAATTTTTTTTATGCCTAGCAACTTCCCAGTGACAGGCAGCGCATGGAAGCCCACGCGCGGCCTCCTCAGCGGCGCGTGAGACGCACTTTCCACCGCCGTGACCCGTTTTTCGATTCCAACCCCGTTTTTTTCCTATTTCCAGTCTATGGGAACCTATTCTAAGGCCAAAACAAAATTGTAAAATGATTTAAATCCACCCAATTTCCCCATTTTGATTCCAATTTCAAACCCCACTCCATCAATTCATCACATATCAATTTTAAACCAAACCACGCACATCAAAAGATCATACCTTTCATTAAATACAAGAATCATGTCATCATTCCCATAAATAACACAACTAAACACACAGTATATGCATTAAGATATGTTTGATTTGTACTCATTTGAAGGGGGAAAAGGCACCTACCTCTCCAATGAAGAATTTCCTAGGCACGATGGTTGGGGTTTGGGTGTGATGGGCCTAGACTCCCTTCTCCTTCCTTCTCTTTTCTCTTTTCTTTTCTTTTTCTCCTCTCCTGCGTGCTCTCTACCTCACGACACCACTCTTTTTTGATTATGCCGTCGTTGTCTTGGGGATAATGGGGGGAAACGGTTGATTAAATTAGGTGAGGGGCGGATTATTAGGGATAGGGGAGTGATTAGTGGGGGTTTGGGTAGTTTATGGATAGAATAGGTTTTAGATAGGATTTAAATTTTTTTTATTCAAATTAATTCAACCTAATCCTTTCCTTTTTTTTAATTAACCCTTACGGTTACAACATCCTACCCCCCTTACAAAAAGTTTCGTCCTTGAAATTTGACGTACCTTATTCGAAAAGTTGTGGATATCTCTCTCGCATCTCTTCCTCGAGATCCCAAGTCGCCTCTCGCTCCATGTGATTGGTCCACTGAACTTTAACATAAGGAATGACTCGGTGTCTCAACACCTGGTCTTTGTGATCCACAATCCTGATAGGAGTCTTCTCATATGTTGTGTCAGGCTGAATCCTCAACGGTGGTGCGTCTAGTACATTGCTCGGATCTGGTACATATCTCTTCAACTGAGAAACATGAAATACGATGTGTACCTGAGCCAAGGCAGGGGGTAACGCTAATCGGTAGGCTAAGGTACCGACCCTCTCGAGTATCTCATAAGGGCCAATGTAGCGAGGCCTCAGCTTACCCTTCAAACCAAATCATAAAACCCCCTTCGTAGGCGACACCCTCAAGTAAACCTTCTGGCCGACATCAAACTCTAGGGGACTTCGCTTCGAATCAGCCCAGCTCTTGCTTCTGTCTTGAGCAATCTTGAGTCTATCCCGTATCAACTTCACTTTCTCTCTAGTCTGCTCGATCAAATCAGGACCGGTAACCACGCGCTCACCGACCTCATCCCAATGAATAGGGGTAGAGCGCCTCAAAGGGTGCCATGCCGATGGCACTGTGGTGACTGTTGTTGTAGGAGAACTCAATTAGCTTGATCATACCATCCCAGTTCCCCTTAAAGTCCAATGCGCACGCCCTCAACATGTCCTCTAAAGTCTGAATGGTCTTCTCAGACTGCCCGTCTGTCTGCGGATGAAAAGCAGTACTCAATCGCAGCTCCGTCCCCAACCTTCTTTGACAAGCTGATCAGAATCGAGAAGTGAACTTCGGATCACAGTCTGAGATGATACTAACTGGGACTCCATGAAGGCTAACAATATCATCAATATACAACGTCACCAATCTCTCCACGGTCACATCACTAGGCACGGGTAGGAAGTGAGCAGTCTTCATCAATCGATCAACAATCACCCAGATCATATCGTTGCTGTTTCTTGTTTTAGGGAGTCCTACTACAAAGTCCATCGTCACATGCTCCCACTTCCACTCCGGTATCTCCAATGGCAACATCAAACCTCCCGGCCTCTGATGCTCTGCCTTAACCTGCTGACAAACAAGGCATCTCTCGATGAACTCAGCGATGTGTCTTTTCATCCCACTCCACCAGTAGTGTTTCTTTAGATCATTATACATCATCGTAGCACCTGGATGAATCGACAACTTCGAATTGTGTGCCTCCCTCAGCAATTCCCTCCTTAGATCATCATCATCAGGCACGCACAACCTTCCTTGGTACCAAATACTGCCATCATCACGTATCTGGAAGCCCTCAATTAGCTTGGTCAACATCCTTTCTCGGATATCACTAAGCGTCACATCCTCCTTTTACGCCTCCTTGATCCGCTCAATCAGAGATGGTGTAATGACTAAGGCCGCCAGAACGTTAGCAGTGGAATCAACAATGTCGAGATAAAACTCTGCCATCTCTTTCTTTAATGGTGTCTGTCTGGCGTGATTAGACTTTCTACTCAAGGCATCTGCAACTCGGTTTGCCTTCTCCGGATGATAACTAATGGTCAGGTCGTAGTCCTTCAGTAGCTCAAGCCATCTCCTCTGATGCATATTCAACTCCTTCTGTGTGAATAGATACTTCAAGCTCTTATGATTGGTAAAGACTTCGCACTTCACACCGTATAAATAATGGCACCAAATCTTTAACGCAAACACCACCGCTGCTAACTCCAGATCATGGGTCGGGTAATTTTACACATATTGCTTCAACTGTCTCGATGCGTATGCGATAACCCTATCACCCTGCATTAATACGCATCCTACAACGAAAATGTAAGGCTAGTGTCAATATGTACATAATGGTAAATTAAAGTTTATATACATATACCTAGCCCATTCTTCGAGGCGTCGCTGTAGATGACGAACCCTTCAGTGCCGGAGGGTTGTGCCAACACTGGTGCTGTCGTCAGCCTCTGCTTCAACTCTGCAAAGCTTCTCTCACACTTGGGTGTCCATACAAATTTACTCTTTTTCTGAGTCAATCGACTCAGTGGTGCTGCGATCCTCGAAAATCCCTCCACAAACTTTCGATAATAACCAGCAAGGCCAAGAAAGCTACGTACCTCCGTGACGTTAGTAGGTCGGGACCATTCTGTGATCGCCTCTATCTTCTTCGGGTCAACAAAAATTCCCTCCTCCGAGATCACGTGGCCTAAGAAAGCCACACTCTTCAACCAGAATTAGCACTTACTGAACTTAGCGTACAACCTCTTCTTCCTAAGAATCTCCAACACCTCTCGTAATTGTTCAGCATGCGTCTCCACATCGGGTGAGTATACCAAAATGTCGTCGATGAACACTACCACGAATCGATCCAACTGCTCTCTGAATACTGCATTCATCAGATCCATGAAGGCCGCAGGTGCATTCGTCAGTCCAAAGGGCATTACAAGAAACTCGTAGTGCCCATATCGAGTGCGGAACACCGTCTTTGCTATATCATCCGTCTTAATCCTCAACTGATGATAACCTGATCGGAGATCAATCTTCGAGAACACCTTGGCACCCTGTACGCAGTTTGTTGTTCATAAGTTTGTAAATGCGATAAACCGAATTCACAACGGTTAAAGGAGAACATTACCTTCAACTGGTCGAATAGATCGTCGATCCTTGGTAGTGGGTATTTATTCTTTATCGTGATCTTATTAAGCTCATGATAATCGATGCATAGCCTCATGCTACTGTCTTTCTTCTTCACAAACAATACCGGTGCTCCCCAGGGCGATACACTAGGCCTGATGAACTTCCTGTCTAGCAACTCCTGCAACTGCTCCTTAAGCTCTTTTAACTCTGCTGGTGCCATCCTGTATGATGCCCTTGAGATCGGCTCAGCCCCGGGTATAAGGTCGATCTCAAACTCTACTTTCCTGCTCGGTGGCAAACCTGGTAGCTCATCAGGGAAGACATCCTTAAATTCTCGTACCACCAGGATCTCTTCAATCGATGGCGTCTCAGTACTGGCATTCAGAGCATAAACAAGAAAACCCTCAGCTCCTTTCCTCAATGCCCGAGAAGCTTGTGCTGCGGTCATATATATCTTCCTGGATGACTTCTTCAGTTTCACATCCCCCTGGAAGAAAGTCCCTCACTTATCCGGCGTCTGCATACTGACCTGTCTTTGGCAGCAGTCGATGGTAGCACTATATCTCGCCAAGAAATCCATGCCCAGAATGATGTCGAAATCCTGCATCTGGATCGGGATCAGGGTTGCAGAGAACTCCAGCTCATTAAACTCCAACTGGCATTCCTTGTACTGATAATGAGATACTGGCACTTGATCGCCTACGGTTTGAACACGGTAAGGGATCTCAAGCCGTTCTGGTAGGATATTCAAGTTCTTGACAAATCTTCGAGCAACAAATGAGTGGCTGGCACCACTATCGAATAGGACATAAGCTGGGACTTGATTAACTAACATCTCACCTAACAAATTCACGATTATACATATAGCACAACCATCAAGATAAGAGGGAAAATATTTAATTAAGCCTTTAAGATATAAATTGCTTAAACTTAAGGTACCTGTGACTACGTCTCCAACCTCCTGTAATTCAGCGTCCATCATGACATGTACCCGAGCATTGGTCCTCCCCTTTCCTCTCTGCTGCATCTGACCCTGTGGTGGAGGGGCTTGTGCTGGTGTAGGGCACTCTCTGGCATAATGTCCCTGTTTGCCACAATTGTAGCAACCTTGGTGAGCTCTCCAACATGGTCCTGTATGAGAACGACCACACTGTGTACATACCGGAGGTGGCGGTCCAACCGCCCTGAGCGGCTGCGCTGCCGTCGCTGTAGAACCCTCAATCATCAATGGCCTAGAAGCTGATCCCTGCCCCTGCTGTTGTGGCCCGGAGAATCGCCTAGTCGGGTGTCGACGTGAAATCTTTAGCCATCTCCCATATCTCCCCGAATGAAACTCCTCTCGCGGTCTCTTGGCCTGATCGACCGCTGCAACCCTCGCAAGGTCGCCCTCGACCTTACGAAACACTTCCAACAATCCCTTAAAAGTGGTAGGCTGGGCGCATATGATCAATGACTGAATGCGTGAGCTCAGACCCATCTCGAACTTCAACATCTTTGCCCTCTCGTCATCCATGATGGCAGGTATGTATCTCCCAAGTGCATGAAATCTCTCAGAATACTGATCAACAGTCATGGACCCCTGTGTCAGGAGTTGAAACTCTGTCATCCTCCTCTGAATGGCACTCTCAGGAACGTAGTGCCTTTGGTACTCCTCCCTAAACTGGGCCCAAGTCGGCGGTGTAGTCCATCTGCGTACCACACCCTGCCACCATCGCTCTGCGTCGCCCTCCAAGAATGGTACCACCATGTCCACCTTCAGGCCATCCGAAACCTCTAACAATCTCAACTGCTCAGATACATTCTTGAGCCAAATCTCTGCCTCCTCTGGTCGGGTGGTACCCCTGAACATAGGTATCCGGGAGTGCTGCATCTCTCGATAAAAGAATCGAAGCCTCTGGGGTGGTGGTGGTTGTTGTTGTTGTTGTTGTTGCTCCTGTTGTTGTTGCATGTGAGCCATCTGCACCTGCTGCTGGGCCACCAATGCAGTCAGAGTGGCCAGCGTATCTGCCAGTACCTGGGGAATGGTCCCCTGACCCTGCTGATCGTCACCATTATTAACAGCTAGATCCCGTCGTGGAGGCATTTTCTGAAATTCAAGTTCATGAAACGAAATCAAATTAGTCGATAATAAGTTGGAAGATGAAACACGAATAAATCGATAGTTAGGCAAGAAAAGCTCACCATCGGCACACGCCTCCCATGTCCCGATCATAACTTAGGTCTAAGATCATCACTTAAGTCTACTTTGTTTATTAGGGGTAATATCGTACTTATGTCTAAGTGTTCTAATTAATCCTGCGTTTCCGAGGCGGATCTGAAGCCTGGTCTCTGATACCACCTGTAGCGTCCCGTTCCCGAGCCCTAACATTGGGAACAGTGCACCCGCCGTATCTCACTAAAGAGAATACAAAGTGTCGAATCAATCTCTTACTTGTCAAAATACCGTAGAAATTTTTTGCAGAAATGTAAACCATAACATGAATTAAACTCCAATAATTATCATTACATTGCTGAATAGAAATTCTGGGAATAAAAGTAATAAAGTAGTATGTGGAAAATCCTTAAAGTATAAACAAGAGCAAAACGGCTGCAGAGTTCCCTCCTATCCTAGCTGCAGCTCTCATTCAGCCCATTCTGCTATGTCCGACCCGTCCTCAACAAAAATGTGCTTGTAGTCCTTATCCGGCTCACTTGGGAAGTAGGGGTGAGTGACAGAAATCACCCAGTAGGTGTCCGCCTCAAACAAATACAAAACGTACATACCAAAATGATATAACCACATAACACATAAACATGCTATAACATGCATAAGATAAAATAAATGCGATAAGTAAAGCACTCCACATAAAATGCAAAAGTACGTGATGCATGCTCAATCAATGTGTCACATGCAACAAGAATCATGTCATGCAATATGCCCCTAGACCTATATGCAATGCATGATCCCAGGATTGACTGGATGTCTGTAGCCCGTACACTACAATCCACCCTGACCGATACCCGTAGCCCGTACACCACGATCCACCACAATCGATGCCCATGGCCCGTACACCATGATCCACCATGACCGAGTACCCATGGCCCATACACCATGATCCACTCCACTCGAGTGTTTGAGACCCGTACATCTCAACCCACTCCAAATGCAATGCACGTGCCATGAATGCAACAACAAAGTCGCCTGGGGCCCGTACGCCCACCCTCACCAACTACGGTACTCAATATTTGGTTTCGTAAATTTTACGAATATTGAAAAGTTGTTATTTAGCATTACCCTTATTTTCCTTAGCTTGTATTAATTTTCTAGAATTTTCTACTAATTTTCCCTATTTTTCCCCTATTTAATTCTATTTATCACTAATTATTTTTAATTACTTACATTTAACCAAAATTCAGAAATTGAGTGGAAATAATTTAATTTTTAACCTTTTATCATTTCTGAAATTTATTTAAAATTTTCTAGTATTTAATTATATTTTTTCAGAATTTAATAGGGTTTATTCCCATTTTCTATACTCAGAAATTATTAGAATAACCAATAAAAATAAAAAAATTCTGAATTTTATTCTTTTCTGCTAACGGGCCGGCCCCATTTCTTTTCCTCTCGGCCCACGATTTCCTTCCCCAGCCCGGCCCTTTTCAGCCGCCCATTTTCCTTTTTTTATTTTCGGATTAATTTGGGCCGCCCTGCTACAGTCTGGTCCGCTGGCCATCCGGCCCAGTCCGCCAGCCGGTTTGTCCAATTTTTTTTTAATTTGATATGCTAGCGGGCCTGGCCCTGCAGTCGCCAGCCAGCCAGCCCATTGGGGTTCGGCCCTGCGCGCTGGCAGGCCAACCCGCCCCCTTTAAATTTTTTTTATGTCCAGCAACTTCCCAGTGACAGGCAGCGCGCGGCCTCCTCAGCGGCACGTGAGGCGCACTTTCCACCGTCGTGACCCGTTTTTCAATTCCAACCCCGTTTTTTTCCAATTTTCAGTCTATGGCCAAAACAAAATTGTAAAATGATTTAAATCCACACGATTTCTCAATTTTGATTCCAATTTCAAACCCCACTCCATCAATTCATCGCATATCAATTTTAAACCAAACCACACACATCAAAAGATCATGCCTTTCATCAAATACAAGAATCATGCCATCATTCTCATAAATAACACAACTAAACACACAGTATATGCATTAAGATATGTTTGATTTGTACCCATTTGAAGGGAGAAAAGGCACCTACCTCTCCAATGAAGAATTTTCTAGGCACGATGGTTGGGGTTTGGGTGTGATGGGCCTAGACTCCCTTCTCCTTCCTTCTCTTTTCTCTTTTCTTTTCTTTTTCTCCTCTCCTGCGTGCTCTCTACCTCAGGACACCACTCTTTTTTTTTTTTTATTATGCCGTCGTTGTCTTGGGGATAAGGGGGGAAGCGGTTGATTAAATTAGGTGAGGGGCGAATTATTAGGGATAGGGGAGTGATTAGTGGGGGTTTGGGTAGTTTATGGATAGAATAGGTTTTAGATAGGATTTAAATTTTTTTTATTCAAATTAATTCAACCTAATCCTTTTCCTTTTTTTTAATTAACTCTTACTGTTACAACAGTAAGTATATCAAATCCGGTATCAAATCTTCCCATTCTAACATGTGCAGATGTAATCATGTAATGTATTTATATGATTAGGCCGGGGTTTACTCTGGTCATATGCGTTTTAGTGTTTGCATTATCCGTTGCTTCGTGCTTGATATGTTTGTTTGTGTTTTTGCTACTTTTCTTAGGATGACTATTGCAAAACATATTCTGTCTTTGTGATTATGTTTTTTTATTAGTGAATAAATTTTTAGAATATACCTATTGATTACTGTCAAATTTCTGGTTCGTACTGAGGTTTTGGAGGGTGGAACTTAGAGCAACTGGTAAGGTTGTTGTTTTGTGACTTTCAGGTCATGGGTTCGAGCCACGGAAACAGTCTATTGCACAAAATGTAAGGTAATGATGCGCACATCAAACCGTGAAGCGATCTAGCCCTTTCACAGACTCTGCACAAACCTAGAAGTTTAGTACAACGGGAAACGCCTTTTTACCACATTGAAGTTTTGCCATTGGTTTGATATTATTTAGGGATGCAAATTTCTATACTGACTCAAGACGTGATAAGTCATCATGTTGGTTTGCTCAAATGTTACCACATTGTTACTAGTGCACCGTAGAATCCAGTTAAACCAAGTAAAATCCAGTTATGATTTTGAAATGGATACTACGGCATTGTGCAACTTGAACCAAAATGACTAAATTGTTTGCTAACATATCCACAAGTAATGATATATCACAATTGTTGATTTACACAAACATCAGAAAAATAATAATTTAACAAGAGAAATAACCTCAAGTGCTCTCTCTTTCCACTTCTACATGTACTATAAAAAAAGATGCTGCAGCCTCTTTCCACTTCTACACCTAATATATGCACCTAATATGAGGAAAGATGGTGCAGCCATCCGTACTAGGTGCTCCATTGACATATTGTATCTAATGATGTCGGTTTGAATCTTGATAGATAGAGTGTGAATATTTAGATCATGCTATTAGTTGTTTATTACGGAGCGGGTTTAAACTTACACACCTTGTGAACGTCAAATCTTGGAGCTTTCATCTAAAAAGTCGTGGAGTTATCTGATTTACAGCCTCCATAAAAATTCCGAACGGTGGAGACTTCAAATTGAGGGCATGACCATTTAGAGGACAATCTATCATCTTAGTACCAACTGAGCTATACTATGAAAGCAAGATATAACTTTTTAAAAAATAATATATCATCCGAATATCAACTGAACTATGTTCAGAAAGACTTTTTGCATGTTGCAAAGAGCTACCGTGCATCCACGTTTATGCAAATATAGCATTTTAATCAAGCTTGTTTCCTTTACAAGGAAGTATAACTTTGAAACATCTCCTACACGTCGACGCAAAAGTAATTCTTTCATTGAAGGTAATGGCAGCTGGGCCGCATTTGTGTGAAGCGTTATTTAAGCCCAGTTATTACATCCATTAAATGGAAGAAAAAAAAACGTTCCTTTAATTTACACAAATCAGCTGTTGATGCAAATAATAGTAACATGATCGTGACACGTGATTATCTCCATGTATCATTCATGCACATCGAATCGAACGACACATAGCATTTATCATCTTAATGAGCAAAACAAAGAAGCCAATTGATCAAGAAATTGTGAATACAATGAAGTACCCAAAAATCTTGTATAACTGATATTTTACTATCGCACAACAGTATGGGTCATCCCAATTTCGGATACCTTAAACAATTAATTCCAGAATTGTTTAACAATGTTGATCTCAAGAATATTACATGTCAAACTTGTTAATTAGCTAAACACACAAAACAAAGTTACTCTGCTGAGCTATGAAAGTCTGCACCTTTTAATCTTGTTCATTCTGATATATGGAGTCTATCTAGGACAACTAACATCCATAGTGCAAGATGGTTTAAAAACTGCACAACAGAATGATGTCGCTGAATGGAAGAACAAACACATGTTTGAAGTAAGTAGAACTATTATGTTTACACTGAGTTTACATAAATTCTAATGGAGAGAAGGCATACTAACAACCATATATTTAATAAATAGAATATCGTCTAGACCACTATCATTTAAAATTCTAAGAGACATGCTTCTCAGCTATTTTTCATACACTAAACTACTTTCAGAGTTCTCATTTAAGCTATTCGAATATATAGAATATGTACACATTCAGCTCGGCCTTAAGGAAAAATTAGATTCTGGATCAGTTAAGTGTGTATTCCTAGGATACTCGGGATCACAAAAAGGTTATAAGTGTTATTGTCCAAATAATAGGAAGATCTCTGTCACACTTGATGTTACATATGACGAACAACATGCATTTTGTTAGGAAATTAAACGAGATCACTGCAAAACGCGCAGCGAAAAAACAAAACTTGATCTCCGATTTCCTACCAAGGATCCATGTTGTTCGTTTAATCGATGAAAGAAACACAGGAATTACCTCTAAAGAATCGAAATCCGCAGGTGGAAGAGGTGCGAAATCACGAACCCTCTGTCGGTATCCACACGAATGCTTCCGCCCAGAGTGCTAGCTCTTGGAACAGCGCAGCTGAGAGAACTCGTTTTTTTCCAAAAATGGCTCTAGGGTTTCTCTGATGATTCTGTATTTTTCGTGTGTCTCTGTATACGAGATACACAAATATATATATACACATATGTAGACATCAAAATCCGAGTCCTAATCGATTAGTTGATGCCAATCAAAATCCATATCAGATACGGATTCCATCAGGATATTCAAAATCCATATCAGATATAGATTCTCTCGTTATTATCCGATAATATATACATACATATATATATATATAATCACCAAAAAAACGAAAATAATAATAATAACAATTAATATCCAATATTAATATTATTAATATTATTAATCTCAGCCATACGCATTCTTGTGTGTGACCCGATAGGCCCATATTAATTGGCAGTTGATTAAATCTCTATTAAACCAACAAATCATAATTGGCCTCTAGCAAGGCATTACGACTACCCAATTAATACGAGTACAGTCCAACTAGCCTAATAATAGCACATGCATTAATCCTTTTGTCACGCGATATCTAGTTTGAACATAAGTCATGGTCAGCGTCATACTTATATTGTTCAAACATATGATTACTCGATCTCTAAGTAGACTGATAAAACAAATGATACTGATCACACTATCAATTCATTTGAGCACGGCCATGCATTTCACAGTCTCACTAATCGAGTGGCCCAAAGATATCTCTCTCAAAAGAGAGGGACAAATTCTATCTTGATTGTTCAATATCCTCTACATAATTTCTATCACATTCAATCATGACCTTTATTATTATCCAGTTACGGATAACGTTTGATCATGTCAAAATATAATAGTCCTTATGTTGGAAAATATGAAAATCTCAAGTCAAAGGATTAAAACATGACTATCATGAGATTTACTTATGACGCTAATACATGTAGTAATCTCATGATGGGTCTATCCAATACACTGTTCTCTAACAAGTATCTATGAGGTTGATTTGTATCACCATACACATAATCATCTCATGATTATCAAATCAATACTCATACTGATTATAAATTATTTTATCTCTATAACAATAATGAATTAGGGACATATATCAAAATTGTGTAACATACTAACCAACAATAATGATAATAAAACCTCTTTTATTAATAATAAATGCATAACATAAATATCCAAATCATAGCCTAGGGCACATACACTAACACATTTTACAATCTTTCTGCTAGAATAGAGGGCTTAAACATACTGAATATCGGAATATAATAGACACTGTAAGGGTACCTCCGCCAGGAAGCTTGGTGCCGCAGCTCAATAGCTCAGAACTACAAGCCGGCGAGTCAAATTCTCAGCTCCAAACTAATAGGACAATCAGTCCTATGGACTCTGATGACAGACAAGAAATCGTAGGATGAAATAGACCACCTGGTACACCTGAATACACTAATATCAGCACACAACCCACATCAGAGGAAGTAGGATTATTAGAGGAAACGCATGCTGAATATGAAACTGGACCTCAGGCCGATGATAGACTAATAGCTTTAAAAAAAGGGACAAGAGAATGCAGTAAAAATTCTATATGTACTAAATATCATATAGAAGACTTCGTATCAAATAATAGTTTGAATCTTAACTTTAAAACATTTATATATTCACTTGGTAATAAAGTAATGCCTAAAAGTACACAAGAAGCTCTAAGATGACCTGAATGGAAGAATTCAGTGTATGAAGAAATGAATGCCTTAGAGAAAAATCAAACTTGGGAGACAATACCCAGGTCGGCAACTATGGAACCTATTGGATGCAAATGGATGTTGACAATTAAATATAACAATGATGGAACTGTTAATACGTATAAAGCTATATAGTAGCAAAGGGATTTATCCATACTTATGATATTGACTATTTAGAAACTTTTCCCTCAGTTGCCAAACTTAACACCATCAGGAGTATTTTCTCTATAGCAGTCAATCTTGACTAAGAATTATATCAGTTGGACGTTAAAAATGCATGCGTAAATAGAGATTCAGTAGAGGAAGTTTATATGTGCGTACCACCAGGATTCGATGACATAACCAATCAGAATAAAGCCTGTAGGCTGAAGAAATCATTGTATGGACTAAAGTATCACCAAGAGCTTGGTGTAAAAGATTCACTAAAACAATTAAATGATCATAAGTTTACTCAAAGTCATAGTGATCGTACGCTATTCACCAAGACATCACCTAAGAGGGAGATCAGCATAATAATAATAATAATAATAATAATAATAATAATAATAATAATAATAATAATAATAATAATAATAATAATAATAATAATAATAATAATAATAATAATAATAATAATAATAATAATAATAATAATAATAATGATAATGATAATGATAATGATAATGATAATGATAATGATAATGGGATAGAGAATACTAAGATGCAACTATCAAAACAATTTGAAATAAAAAATCTAGGAAAACTAAGGTATTTCTTAGGAATGAAAATGGCTAGAAACAAAGAATGGATGATATATCAAAAAGAAAATACATATTAGATATTGTAAAAGAAACTGGGATGCTTGGATGCAACTAGCAAACACCCCTATAGAGCCTGCACATAAGACTAGAGAACCAAGGGAAACTACACCCACTAATAAACTTAGTTATCAGAAACTAGTTGGTAAATTGATCTATTTATCACACACTAGACCCGGCATTTGTTATGTTGTAAGTTGTGTGTCTCAATTTATGCATGATCCTACTAATGAACATCTCTGAGTCGCTTTAAGAATCCTCAGGTACATTAAAAATGCATTAGGACAAGGTTTATGTTTTAAAAGGCATATAGAACGAAGTGTTAGAGTGTTCACAGATGCTGACTGAGCTAGATCCAAGTTTGATATAAGATCAACAACCAGTTATGGAACTTATATATGGGGTAATTTGGTTACTAAGCAGAGCAAGAAGTAAACAGTTGTATCGAGGAGCGATGCAGAAGCAGAATTAAGGGCTCTAGCATTAAACACATGCAAAGGCATCTGGATCAGGAAAGTACTTGAAGATCTCGGTCTAAAACACTATTGCTTATTAAGGTATTTTGTGATAGTGTATCCGATATAAGTATGGCCGAGAATCTAGTTCTGCACGACAAGTCAAAACATGTTAAAGTCGATAGACATTTCATCTGAGAAAAAATTGAAGGGAGAGGGATCAGCCTAGGACATATCTCCACAAAAGATCAAGTCGCTCATATCCTAACAAAACCAGTTTCAACAAGTACATTCCAGTACCTATTGTTCAATCTTGGTTTTATAAATATATACAAGTAAGCTTAAGAGAGAGTATAGAAATATAAGCTCACCGAAACTGTGCTGAGCTGAACATAGTAGCGGTCTTGCTAGTAAAGTAAGAAATATAAGCTGCCAAGGTGAAGTTGTGCTGAGCAGATGAAGAAATGCTTCCAAGCTGAAGTAACCAAGGTAAAGAAGTGAAGAGCCGAGATGAAGAGCAGCATAGAGTTATAAATGGCCGAGGTGAAGGAGAGCTGAGAAGAAACAGGATACGGTATGCAGAACCGAAGTGACAAGGCGAAGGCACAAACAGTTACACAGCAAACCTGAAGCCTAGCTGCGATATTGGTCTTAGTCTTGTATATGTTAATATAGTAAGAATATTATGTACATATGGCCGAGCTAAGCAGGTAACTAGTCGCTACCTTTCTAGTCGTTGTAGACGTTAAATCAAGTTACTGTTCGAAAAATAAAGCCATTAGAAACCATGTAAACTCTTATAAAAGGAGAAACACCCATGTACATTGAATTAACTTGAACGAATTTTATATTCCTTCATTCTTGACATATATGTCTTTTGTCTTGTATTCTTTTTTATTGGTTATTTTCTTTTTAAAGAGAGTCGTACGCCTATGGGAAATACTGACTTTTTTCGATGGAGATAGTCCTCCTTCAAGGGTCTACTTTGAGCCCATTTCTTTTCGTAGTTGTCCTCGACGAGCTGTCAAAGACGATCCAGGAGGCAGTTCCGTGGTGTATGCTTTTTGCAGACGATATTGTATTAGTCTCCGAGAGTAGACATACCATGAGTATGAGACTAGAGCAATGGAGATGGGCTCTAGAGAGAAAATGCCTAAGGATTAGTCGTTCTGAGGACGAATATCTGCATTGCGACTTCAGCGGCACAGTCGATGGTGAGAATAGCCAGCTATCATCGAAGGTCAAGTGGTACTACAGGTAAGTAAGTTCAAGTACTTTGGATTATTTGTACAGCATAATGGGGACATAGATAGTGATGTAGCGCACCGAGTTCAAGCATGCTGGTGTAAGTGGAGAGCTGCCTCAAAGGTGCTATGTGACAAGAATTTCCCAACTAAATTAAAAGAAAAATTTTATAAGGTGACAGTGCGGCCAACAATGTTATATGGAACAGACTGCTGGCCCATCAAGATGACACAGTCGCAGAAGATGGAAGTGGCAGAGACGAGGATGCTGAGGTGGATGTATGGGCATACAAGGATAGACTGTGTAGAGAAATATGTTTGGATAATTTTCAAAGTCATGATTTTAAGTGATGAATACTTACAAATGTCACACATGGTGTTATATGTGATTAAAAGTTGAAAAAGTTGAACAAGTTGACATCGATCTCTCAGGTTTTTGCACATCGATCGATCTATGTATATAGATCTCTCACATCGATCGATCTATGTAAGGCAGAAAAGTTTAAGACCTTTCTGAGAGACATCGATCTCTAAACCTAAGACACATCGATCGATCGATGTACATCGAACTCTCACTTCGATCGATCGATGTAGGTCAGAGACAAAACCTAAACCTTTATGTGAGACATCGATCTATGAAGCTGAGGCACTTCGATCGATCGATGTCTAGGGTTTTTAGAAATAATTTTCTAAAATGTGTTAGAATGATTTTTTTTCATTTGTATATGAACTATACATGTTCATTATGTGCTTATTATGTGTTTTTGGTGATTATTATTGTCTTGTGACTAACGTGCCTTGGAAGTTTCTACAACTTACCAAAAAGGGCAAAATTGGTATATTGAGTTTTGTAGGAACATCATATGGTGAAAATATGTCAAGTGCATATTATTATCTTATTTATCATAACAAAGGTGGTATTGCGATTATCTCTGACCATCGGGGGCATTTCTGGAGTTTTCTCACACAAGGGGTATTTTGGTCATTTTACCCCCAAGGGTATTTTTGGTATTTTCACTCAAGAAATCTCTTGAGCATATTATTATCTTCATTATGGAGCTGTGTTATTATTATTTTGAAGATTATGGTGATCTTATATCTTATTCTCTCAACCGATGATATTATTGACTATAGCTGGATATGTGACGATTTGAGATGTCATATTCTATTTTTTCTTGAAGACCCTCTTATATATGTTATAAGAGGATATTAATCATCATATTTTAGAGATTACAAGGTGTCCTTGGTGCAAGATTCATCACAATATGTAAAGGAGAAGAGAGTAGGAATTTTGGTGTTATATGTTGACATAATCTTGTCAACACTTGTTCATTATTTCTTATTCACAAAATTTGAGTTGGTATACATACATACAACATCAAAAAAGTCCATAAAAAGGTGAAGAAGATGGTATACTCATTTTATGACTTTTGGGCAAGTGGACAATTCAAAAAACAAGCAGTTGGCAAAAGTTGTCAACTTGAAATTTCAAATTTGAAGTTAATGCAGACATGGTTGTTGGAGCTGATTTTGGATGTGCTTTAATTCAAAATTCTCAGCCATCACATGGTCTAAAATTTGGAGAGAATATGCCATCTATTCACACTATAAATAGGAGGCAAGGTGAAGAAGAGAAGACACACACTTGAAAGCAAAATTGAAGATTGTTGTCTTGCTATTCTCTTCTCATATTTTTGTTCATACTTTGTGTAGCTAAGGTGTTCCAATTTTTTTGTTGTCTAGCTACACTATACACCTTCTTGGGTTTGATTTGTATGATTGATTAGCCAAATTTATAAGGCTACATCAATAGGTGGTAGAGGTGTTGTAACCAAGAGTTGCATAGAGGTGATTATCCAAGTCCTGAATAGGGTTGGTGTATAACCCAAGGATCAATCTTGGCTCTTGTTGTAAGGTGTTCATTTGATAGTGAAATCCAAGGAAAGGTGTTCCTTGGGACTGGAGTAGGTCACATTGACCGAACCAGGATAAATCCTTGGTGTTCTTCTCTTGTTTCCTTATTTCTGTGTTTGCCCGTTTCTGACTGCAGTTTTCACACAACTTCTCACAATTTGAAAAAATAGCTAAACATTTTCCAAATTCCTAATTTTTGGTGGAGTTATACTTCAGACTGTTATCTTTCATGTACAACAAGAATCACTTGATTTGAGCAAGGGAAAGTTAGTCTTTCAGTCTTTGCAAGATAACTGCTCCAATCTGGCTGCAATCTGACCAGTTTTGAGAAAACTTGAATTCTGTATTTATCCATAATTGTTTGAGGTCAGGGCCTTTTGGAAACATCAACAAGACTTTCTAAGGAGTGTTTTGATATAAAGATCAATCTTTTTGGTCAAGTATTCAAAGAGAAACACGTTTTGAAAAATCAGCAACATTCTGTCCAATTCTGTCATGTTTGACCATCTGAATATTTTTATTTGTTTGAAGGGTCAAACGATCTTATTTGTATCTGATTTTTGGATAGAGTCTTTCTAACACATTTAAGTTCAATTCTGGAAAGTTTCATGATTTTTGGAGTTGCGTACATTTATTTGTGAATTTTTTAAAAACGGGTTCTGAATCTGAGGTGGTCTCAAATTCTGTTTTCATAGGGGATTTTAACAAAGAGTTGTAGTGTAATTTCCGCTAACCACTATTCACCCCCCTCTAGTGGTGTTTATTGCAGGTGCACGGTCCAACATTTGGTATCAGAGCCAGACCAACAACACTCAAAAGAAGCAAGATTCAACACCATACGAACAATACAAGGCCAAGAAACAACGATTCATTATATACTGCTTGTCTCAAATCCAAGGTACATACTATGGCTATTGTTTCTCACAAAGGTGAGTTGGAAGGTATGTCTACACAACGCCCTCCTCTTTTTGATGGCAGTAATTTTGTTCATTGGAAACTAAGAATGAGGCTATTCTTAATGGCTATAGACATCGATTTATGGTCTATAGTTGAAGATGGACCGTACATTCCAATGAAAGTTACACAAGTTAGTGGAGTAACTCATGAGGTTGAAAAATATAAAAGTGAATGGTCATCAGATGATAAAAAGAAAATGTCCATGAATGCTAAAGCTATGCAATTACTTTTGAATGGACTTACAACTTCTGAAGCAGGATATGTGTCAAATTGCACAAGCGCACACGACATGTGGAAATCACTTGTATTAAAGCATGAAGGTACTAGTGGTGTTAAAGAGTCAAAACTAAACATGCTTATGACTGAATTAGAGACTTTCAAAATATTGCCAAACGAATCCATAACATCTATGGATATGAGGATTACTAATATTTTCAATGCCCTTGAAG
The DNA here is from genome assembly GCA_036186865.1 of Eustoma russellianum. Classification (NCBI taxonomy): domain Eukaryota; kingdom Viridiplantae; phylum Streptophyta; class Magnoliopsida; order Gentianales; family Gentianaceae; genus Eustoma; species Eustoma russellianum. The sequence continues at coordinate 16,337,172 of AP025062.1, read as the reverse complement.
CTTTAGGGAAGTCATTTTCGAATAGTGAAAAGGTTCAAAAGGTGCTACGAAGCCTCCCTGCTGAATGGGATCCAAAGGTGACTGCAATCGAGGAGACAAAATCAATCACTAAAATGGATGAATTGATCGGGTCTCTTAAAGTCTATGAGGTAAAACTGAACCAACGAAAGTCTGAATCGTCTAAGTCATCCGGTAAGTCAATAGCTTTCAAAACAATCGAAACACATGCTAGTAACGATGATAGTAATAGTGATACTGAATTAGACGATGACTTGATATTGATAGCTAGAAAACTTAGAAAGTTTTTCAAACGTCCAAATATGAATAGACAACGTAATTCTTCTTCTTCTTCTTCTTCTCAACCTAGGAAGAATAACACAAACAAATGGTATAATAAAGAATTAAAGTGTTATGAATGCGGTCTAAAAGGACATATTTCATACGACTGTCCCACGAAGAAAAATAATAATAATAACAACAATAATAAACAAGCCAAATACAAGGAGGCTCAAACGACAAAGGCAAAAGATTCTAAGGCAAGAAAAAGAAAACGAGCAATGAAGGTGAGCACATGGAGCGACTTATCCGACTCAAAATCCGAAACTGAGGAAGCTCAAGTCTGCTTCGTATCCAACGAGGTATGTTCTTCTTCTTATAGTGATTCCGATAGTGACATGACATTTGATGAAATGTATGAAGAATTCTTAAGAATGCATGCTCATTGTAAGAGGCTCTCTAAAGAAAAGAAGAAACTAGTTGAAGAAAATGACAAGTTGAAGACATCCAACTTGGAATTTTCCGATCAACTAGAATCTCTTAAACAAGAGTCTACTAATACTCTTGATTCTTTAGAGAATAAAATTGAATCATATAGGAAAGATGAACAAAAGTTACAAATGGAAAATAAAATGTTAAAATCCAAGTTAGAAAGTTGTGAAAATGAAATAGTACAACTTAAGTCTTCTAAATTTACCTTAGAAAAAATGATAGAACAATTTAAATCTGGTGCAAATATGTTAGATACACTTATATCATCACAAAAGTATGGAAATGATAAAACTGGATTTGGATATAAAGAAGAAGATGACAAATTAGATAAAGAGACTAAGTTTGTATCATCAACTACGAAACAACCTTATAAAGTTATAAAAACAAACTTGTCTGCTAAATCTTCTTCTACTCTTTCTTCTTCTTATTCAAAGATAAAAATTCAGCATGCACCCATAAAAACACACACGCATAACTATACATCTAGGCCAAGCTTTGCATCTAGACAATCTAGAAATTATGCCTACATGTATACAAATGCAACTAGACCGAATAAAATGCATACAACTTATTATGAACCTAAGTATAGACAACACTCATATAAATCTTTTAGAAATACATATGAACACACTTATATAGCGCCATATAAGAAACAAAGTCACATGCCTTATACAATTCGACCATCTTATAATAATTATCAATCATGGCACAACATGTATAACAATGCATCTTCACTTATGTGGAATAATCATGTATATGCTAATTCTTCTTATTTTCCAAATTATAATAATGCTAAAAATGTGCCTAGAAGGTATATTCAAGTTTGGATACCTAAGGGATATCTAAACAATAATAGTGCCCCTAACATTCAAGGACCCAAATAAAGGGTACCTAAAACTTTGTCTCCATTGTAGGATAAACGCAAGGAATACAAGAAGGAGGCAAAGTCAAAGAATCTAAAAACCAAATGGTTTTTAGATAGTGGATGTTCGAGGCATATGACGGGGAACCCCAAACTATTCATCGAATTGGAACATATCAAGAATGGAGGAAAAGTAACATTCGGTGACAACAACAAAGGACAAGTTGTTGGAAAAAGAACAATTGGGGACCCTAACACATTTCAAATACGAAATGTGTTATTAGTAAGCAATCTATCTTATAATTTACTTAGTATTTCTCAACTTATAGATTGTGGTTATAATGTCTCCTTTCTTCCCAATTCTTGTGATATAATAAATGAAAAAGGAGAAATGGTTTTAAAAGGAAATAGAGATGGAAATATTTATACTCTTACCTTAGATAACATGTTAGATGCTAAGGTTAAGTGTCTAATATCACATGACTTAGATGTAAATTTATGGCATAGAAGATTAGGCCATATAGGAATTTCAACTATTAAGAAATTGTCTAAGAAGAATTTAATTAGAGGAATGCCTAAGTTAGACTTAGATAATTTTCAAATGTGTGAAACATGTATTAAGGGAAAACACATTAAAGAAACCTTAAAACCGAAACATGAAGTGAGTACTAGTCATGTACTAGAATTGCTTCACTTAGACTTAATTGGTCCAGGTAGGACAAGAAGTCTAGGTGGACACTACTATGTGTGTGTCATAGTAGATGATTACTCACGCTACACATGGACGTTGTTCTTAACACACAAAGACGATGCTCCATTAGCAATCGAAACCCTTATTAAGCAACTTGAAAACATTTATGAAGAAAATGTTAAAAGAATTAGAAGCGATAGAGGTGGAGAATTTAAAAACAAAGACGTAATCAAATTTTGCGAACTATATGGAATCAAATATGAATTCTCACCACCTAGAACACCACAACTCAATGGAGTTGTTGAACGTAAAAATAGAACGATTCAAGAAGTTGCTAGGACAATGCTGTGTGAAAATAAATTACCTAAATATTTATGGGCTGAAGCTATTAGTTGTGCATGCTATATTATAAATAGGCTCACTATTAGAAAGAAATTAAATAAAACGCCTTATGAATTGCTAAACAATAGACAACCTAAGATAGATTATCTTAAAGTATTTGGATGTAAATGTTTTGTGCTGAACACTAAGGATAATCTAGATAAATTTGAACAAAAGTCTATTGAATGCATATTTGTTGGGTATTCAACTAACTCAAGAGCATATAGGTGTTATAATCCTGCATCTAGAAAAATAATTGAATCCATACATGTGAAATTCAATGAAAATGCATGCTTTGAAGTTAGTGATAAACATCAACATAAACAAGAAACAAATGTTGAAAATATGTTTGATGATGATGTATTACTTGAGCCTGTACTTGATCATCTAGAACCAACTCCCCCTGAACAAGACATACATGAACCTTTAGATGAAATAAATCAAGAGACTCTGCAATTAGAAGATACAACTAATGATCCAATTACATATGATAACGTTCACACTAATGAAACATTTGAACAAGATGAGGGTGAACCTAGTCAATCTAGGAATTGGTGGCACCCTAGAGAACTAATCACTGGGGATCCAAGTGTTGGGGTTAGAACACGTAGAAATATAAGTCAACTTGAAGGACATAGCTTAATCTCACAATTAGAACCTAAGAACGTAAAGGAAGCCTTAGGTGACATATCATGGATAGATGCTATGCATGAGGAATTAAATCAATTCACAAGGAACAACGTGTGGGACTTAGTACCTAAACCTGAAGACAAGTCTACCATAGGAACTAAATGGGTCTTTAGGAATAAAATGGATGAACAAGGAAATATTACAAGGAATAAGGCTAGACTAGTCGCACAAGGTTATAATCAACAAGAAGGAATAGATTATGAAGAAACCTTTACACTCGTTGCATGACTAGAAGCAATTAGATTATTACTTGCGATTGCACGTCTAAGCAAAATTAAGCTCCTCCAAATGGATGTCAAGAGTGCGTTCTTGAATGGATACATCCAAGAAGAGGTGTTTGTCAAACAACCCCCTGGATTTGAAGATCCAAAGAATCCTAACCATGTTTATAAGCTTAAGAAAGCTCTATATGGTTTAAAACAAGCTCCAAGAGCTTGGTATAATAGATTTGCAAACTTTCTTATTGCAAATAATTATCAAAGGGGGACCATCGACAACACATTATTCCTAAGAAGAAAAGGTAATGATTTGTTAATAGTTCAAATATACGTAGATGATATAATCTTTGGTTCATCCAACCCTACTTTAGTAAAAGACTTCGAAGAATGTATGAAGTCAGAGTTTGAAATGTCAATGGTAGGAGAGTTGAATTATTTCTTAGGACTTCAAATCAAACAAACCCCTCAAGGAATTCACATTAGCCAACTTAAGTATGTCAATGATATGATTAAGAAGTTTGGCTTTGAAGAGTTGAAACCTACAACTACCCCTATGCGTGTTAGTATCAAACTTGATAAGGATGAAAATGGTAAACCTTTTGATGACACACTTTATAGGTCTATGATTGGCTCATTGTTATACTTAACTGCATCAAGACCTGATATTATGTTTAGTGCGTGTATGTGTGCTAGGTTTCAATCTTGTCCTAAGGTATCACATTACAATGCAGTGAAAAAGATCTTTAGATATCTTAAGCATACACCTCACTTAGGACTGTGGTATGATAGAAACGCTAAGTCGGAATTACACGCATATAGTGATGCTGATTATGGTGGTTGCAAGTTAGATAGAAAATCCACTAGCGGTACATGTCAATTCATAGGAACCAATTTGATCTCTTGGTTTTCTAAAAAGAAAGCTAGTGTAGCTCTTTCTACCACTGAAGCCGAGTATATCGCTTTGAGTTTATGTACTACCCAAATACTTTGGCTTAAACAGCAACTTAGTGATTTTGGCATTAAAATGAATAAGATTCCAATTTTCTGCAATAGCACAAGTGCAATCAATCTTTCCCGGAATCCGGTGCTTCATTCTAAGGCCAAACACATTGAGGTGCGATACCACTTTCTTCGCGATCATGTTCAAAATGAGGACATAGTGATAAACCATATAAGAACTGATCACCAAATCGCTGACATCTTCACCAAACCCCTTAATCAAGCCACTTTTGAAAACTTACGAGCCAAATTAGGAATGATGACTTACGATACCATTGTATAGTTCTATCTTTTGCATGATTTGCAAAATAAAGGGGAGAGATAGAATAAGAACATGATTTTAGTTGGTAAGTCATGTTTTAGTTGGTAAGTCATGATGAATCATATGCTAAGTTTTTATTGGTATAAATTTTGGAGCATAGGTTAAGGGAGAGAGTATGAGTTGAGGGGGAGCGGCATACTATTTAAAAGTTGAAAACATAGTTGAAAACATTTGGTTAAACTTTTGGTTAAACATTTGGCTAAACTTTTGGTTATAAGTTGTGACATTAAAATCATGTTAGGTTATTTTGAAAATCATCCAAAAGGGGGAGAATGTTGAGAAATATGTTTGGATAATTTTCAAAGTCATGATTTTAAGTGACGAATACTTAAAAATGTCACACACGGTGTTATATGTGATTAAAAGTTGAAAAAGTTGAACAAGTTGACATCGATCTCTCAGGTTTTTGCACATCGATCGATCTATGTACATAGATCTCTCACATCGATCGATCTATGTAAGGCAGAAAAGTTTAAGACCTTTCTGAGAGACATCGATCTCTAAACCTAAGACACATCGATCGATCGATGTACATCGAACTCTCACTTCGATCGATCGATGTAGGTCAGAGACAAAACCTGAACCTTTATGTGAGACATCGATCTATGAAGCTGAGGCACTTCGATCGATCGATGTCTAGGGTTTTTAGAAATAATTTTCTAAAATGTGTTAAAATGATTTTTTTTCATTTGTATATGAATTATACATGTTCATTATGTGCTTATTATGTGTTTTTGGTGATTATTAGTCTTGTGACTAACGTGCCTTGGAAGTTTCTACAACTTACCAAAAAGGGCAAAATTGGTATATTGAGTTTTGTAGGAACATCATATGGTGAAAATATGTCAATTGCATATTATTATCTTATTTATCATAACAAAGGTGGTATTGCGATTATCTCTGACCATCGGGAGCATTTCTGGAGTTTTCTCACACAAGGAGTATTTTGGTCATTTTACCCCCAAGGGTATTTTTGGTATTTTCACTCAAGAAATCTCTTGAGCATATTATTATCTTCATTATGGAGCTGTGTTATTATTATTTTGAAGATTATGGTGATCTTATATCTTATTCTCTCAACCGATGATATTATTGACTATAGCTGGATATGTGACGATTTGAGATATCGCATTCTATTTTTTCTTGATGACCCTCTTATATATGTTATAAGAGGATATTAATCATCATCTTTTAGAGATTACAAGGTGTCCTTGGTGCAAGATTCATCACAATATGTAAAGGAGAAGAGAGTAGGAATTTTGGTGTTATATGTTGACATAATCTTGTCAACACTTATTCGTTATTTTTTATTCAAAAAATTTGAGTTGGTATACATACATACAACATCAAAAAAGTCCATAAAAAGGTGAAGAAGATGGTATACTCATTTTATGACTTTTGGGCAAGTGGACAATTCAAAAAACAAGCAGTTGGCAAAAGTTGTCAACTTGAAATTTCAAATTTGAAGTTAATGCAGACATGGTTGTTGGAGCTGATTTTGGATGTGCTTTAATTCAAAATTCTCAGCCATCACATGGTCTAAAATTTGGAGAGAATATGCCATCTATTCACACTATAAATAGGAGGCAAGGTGAAGAAGAGAAGACACACACTTGAAAGCAAAATTGAAGATTGTTGTCTTGCTATTCTCTTCTCATATTTTCGTTCATACTTTGTGTAGCTAAGGTGTTCTAATTTTTTTGTTGTCTAGCTACATTATACACCTTCTTGGGTTTGATTTGTATGATTGATTAGCCAAATTTATAAGGCTACATCAATAGGTGGTAGAGGTGTTGTAACCAAGAGTTGCATAGAGGTGATTATCCAAGTCCTGAATAGGGTTGGTGTATAACCCAAGGATCAATCTTGGCTCATGTTGTAAGGTGTTCATTTGATAGTGAAATCCAAGGAAAGGTGTTCCTTGGGACTGGAGTAGGTCACATTGACCGAACCAGGATAAATCCTTGGTGTTCTTCTCTTGTTTCCTTATTTCTGTGTTTGCCCGTTTCTGACTGCAGTTTTCACACAACTTCTCACAATTTGAAAAAATAGCTAAACATTTTCCAAATTCCTAATTTTTGGTGGAGTTATACTTCAGACTGTTATCTTTCATGTACAACAAGAATCACTTGATTTGAGCAAGGGAAAGTTAGTCTTTCAGTCTTTGCAAGATAACTGCTCCAATCTGGCTGCAATCTGACCAGTTTTGAGAAAACTTGAATTCTGTATTTATCCATAATTGTTTGAGGTCAGGGCCTTTTGGAAACATCAACAAGACTTTCTAAGGAGTGTTTTGATATAAAGATCAATCTTTTTGGTCAAGTATTCAAAGAGAAACACGTTTTGAAAAATCAGCAACATTCTGTCCAATTCTATCCCGTTTGACCATCTGAATCTTTTTATTTATTTGAAAGGACAACGATCTTATTTGTATCTGATTTTTGGACAGAGTCTTTCTAACACATTGAAGTTCAATTCTGGAAAGTTGCATGATTTTTGGAGTTGTGTACATTTATTTGTGAATTTTTTTAAAAACGGGTTCTGAATCTGAGGTGGTCTCAGATTCTGTTTTCAAATGGGATTTTAACAAAGAGTTGTAGTGTAATTTCTGCTAACCACTATTCACCTCCCCTCTAGTGGTGTTTATTGCAGGTGCACGGTCCAACAGACTGGCTCAGAAATGAAGTATTTAGGAAAGGCTAGGAGTGGCTAGTATAGCGGATAAGATAAGGGAGGAGAGACTGAAATGGTTTGGGCATGTCAAGCGGAGACAGACAACGGCGTCCATTAGAGCAGTTGAAAGCCTCATTGTAGAGGGGGGAAAAAGTAAAGGCAGACCCAAATTGACTAAGGAGAAACGGATTAGACATGACCTACTAGGTTTGCACCTCTCTGAGGACATGGTCCAGGATAGGAGCTCATGAAGTCGGATGATTAAGGTTAGCGAGGTTTAGGCAGGATATAGAGGCACCTTAGAGTATATAAAGTGACTTAGATACTCTCTCAACGTTAGGTTGACTTTGCACTTTTTGTGTTTGTGTTTGTCTTTTTCTTTCGTTATTTGTTGTTCATTATGTGCATATACAGATATATATAGAATCGGGGGTCTCACTGGAAGCGAACTCTCTATCTTTTGGGATGAATGTATTGTTTGTCTGTCTCTCACCCTCCCTAGATCCTAGCGATAGCCTTTGCTATTGATAAACCAGAAATAATCGTCTGTTAGTCAACAACAGTCAACGGCATAACTCCTGCACTTCGGCACCCAGGCATTGCTGTTCAGCCTGGCTGCACTTCGGCTGTATCGCATAGCGTCCATTTTATTATCAAAGAATATGCTAAAGGGTTGCACCTCGGCATCCAACTTCAACCTCAACTTTAGCCTAAGTGTTACGCTTCAGACCACTTCAGCCAGATTTGACATTGCACTTCGGCAAAGCTTGGTTTTGCACTTCGGCGAAGGAGTCAAACGTAGCATCACATCGTGGGACCATCAGGCAGAAGTGCAGTTCAAAGAAAGAGTACACGTCGCCGACCTACTAGTCACATCCGCAGACCTACCAGTCATATCAGCAGACCTACGGCGTCATAGGTTCTCTGTCCCAAGCCAACGTCACATTCATTGTCAGAGGCAGAGGACAAAGGGAAACTAACAAAAGCAAGCTAACGGGGACTAGAACAAAGATCGAAACATTTTGATCTCTCCTGGAGCAAATACATTGAATTTTCTCCTCAGCCAAGAACTGTGAAAACTTCCTAACTCCACATAAAAAATCATAACTCAGTGAGAATGGCTCAAACTGACTTGAGCGTCGGAGGGTTTTACCCGGGGTCACACCCCCGGGTCCTCTGATTTCTGCTTCCTTGTGCAGGATTTCTAGGAAGCTATTCCAGTAGTTCTCAACAATCAACTGACGACGTTTATTTAGGGTCATCTTGGACCTCTGGTGAAGATCCGGCTTTATCATTTGGCGCTAGCAGGAGGGCCCTCAATTCCTTAAAACAGTTTCTCAAGGCTTTCTTAATTTTGATCCTACCCAGCTATTGCGGGAAAGATGGAGAAAAAGGATAGAAAAGGGTCCAAGCAACATATGATATCTAAGAGAAGTCAGAGATCTTCTCAACAACAAACGGAACAGTGTTCCTCGGAGCGGAGAGAATCATCAACTCCTACCGCTGCCTTCACATATGAAGAGCATATGCGAGCCATACGTTATGTGGCTCAAAATCTGGGTGTGTTCCAAGCTGTAGTGAGAGAAATGAAGGGGAAAGCTTCTGCAGCGGGGCCCAGTGGGTCTCACTCCAGTAACTCTCACCCGCAAGAACACCTGAAGTACTCTCCAACTCGGCCTGACTATCATCCCAGGCGTCAGGCCGAATTTATGACTGAGGCTAGGCGTTCAGGACAAGGGTCTAGCCACCAGAGCTTAAAACGTGCACAAAAGGCGTTGCTGCCATTCAAACACGGCAGAGAAGTTGACAATAAAGGCAAAGCCCTACTTCAAGAAAGATGCTCTGTCAAGATTCAGTTGGGAGGCTGAGGAAAAGAAAGGAGCTCTCTACTGGCTTCAAAGGCCCATATTCTCTCCTACACGAGGAGGAAGACCTTAGCAAGGGAACCTCAGCCCCTGGCAGGACCAATCCACAAAAGAAATCACCGATTGTACTGTCTTTATCATCATGATATTGGGCATGATACAGAAGACTGTAGGCAGCTCGGACAGGAAATTGGGCGTCTAATCGAGCTCGGTCACCTACAACGGTTTTACAATTCGAGGTCAAGGCTGCACAACAGGCTGGACTTTGGCAGGCCCCCTCCGGATGAAAATTGCAGACTTGAACATCAGCACAAGTCGCCGAGAGATGAGGATTCAGACTCAAATGAAAAAAGGTTGCGGGTTCCTGAGCATACAAGGCTGACCTAATGGCAAAAGTCTATAATTCAAATGAATTAGGATTTAATTCCTCTTGCGCGCATCCGACATTTTTCAGCTCAGCCTTGTATTATTTGAGGATCAATCTTTTACTAGACTCTCGCCCGGCTCTGTTCGGCTTAAACTTCTGATTCGGCATTCAGCCAAGAAAGTTAAGTCGCCTTATGGTGCATGAAGAGACTCATCTAGACAAGAGTAACAGTTTATGCCTACCTAACATCCACTTTATAACCCGTAACGGGAGTAGGGGCATAACTACACTCCAAATAGGACAGGTTTCCCTATATCTCACCTCAGCAGGACTGAGTGGGTTGAGCAGGACTCAACACTTGGGACAGGTTTTCATATATCTCACCTCAGCAGGACTGAGTGGGTTGAGCAGGACTCAACACTTGGGACAGGTTTCCCTATATCTCACCTCAGCAGGACTGAGTGGGTTGAGCAGGGCTCAACATTTGGGACAGGTTTCCCTATATCTCACCTCAACAGGACTGAGTGGGTTGAGCAGGACTCAATACTTGGGACAGGATTCCCTATACTCCACCTCAGCAGGACTGAGTGGGTTGAGCAGGGCTCAACATCTGGGACAGGTTTCCCTATATCTCACCTCAGCAGGACTGAGTGGGCTGAGCAGGACTCAACACTTGGGACAGGTTCCCCTATATCTCACCTCAGCAGGACTGAGTGGGTTGAGCAGGACTCAACACTTGGGACAGGTTCCCCTATATCTCACCTCAGCAGGACTGAGTGGGTTGAGCAGGACTCAACACTTGGGACAGGTTTCCCTATATCTCACCTCAGCAGGACTGAGTGGGTTGGGCAGGGCTCAACATTTGGGACAGGTTTCCCTATATCTCACCTCAGCAGGACTGAGTGGGTTGAGCAGGACTCAACACTTGGGACAGGATTCCCTATACTCCACCTCAGCAGGACTGAGTGGGTTGAGCAGGACTCAATACTTGGGACAGGTTTCCCTACAAGTATTTTACCTCAGCAGGACTGAGTAGGTTGAGCAGGACTCAATACCCGGGACAGGCTTCCCTATACCCCACCTCAGCAGGTCTGAGTGGGTTGAGCAGGACTCAATTCTTGGGACAGGTTTCCCTACAAGTATTTTACCTCAGCAGGTCTGAGCCAGCCGAGCAAGACTCGGTATATTCTTGGGACAGGTTTCCCTACAAGTATTTTATCTCAGCAGGTCTGAGCCAGCCGAGCAAGACTCGGTATATTCTTGGGACATGTTTCCCTACAAGTATTTTGCCTCAGCAGGTCTGAGCCAGCGGAGCAGGAATCAGTATATTCTTAGGACAGGTTTCCCTATAAGTATTTTACCTCAACAGGACTGAGTTAGCAGAGCAGGTCTCGATTAAAAAGACCTCAGCATGTCTGAGGCATATGCCCATTGAGGGTCAAGTTCAGTAAACAGGATTTCACAATCATCCTGGTAAAGGGATGTCGAGAGCCGACGTGCGATTCGTCCATTATTGCCAAAATATATCAACAGAGCCAAAGGTCGAAGCTGAAGTCCAACACTTGTGGAAAAATCCAACGTGAAAGAGATAAAAAGGTTGTCTTTGGCAGAGCTGAGGACAAAAAAGTCGCTATGAAGGATAATTAAAAGAACTTTGGCAGAGCTGAAGTCATAAGCAGAAGACAAATACTTGCACAAATTATGAAAATAAAGTAAGTAAAGTCTCACAAGTAGAAGACAAAATCAGGAAAATATTAGCAAGTTGAAAAGCACAAGTTGAAGAAAGTGGAATTTTCATTAAGAAAATTATCTATTACAATTACGAGAAAATGAAAAAAGTAGGGAAGACCCTATTCTACTCTTCATCATCCCCACCATCTCTGAGATCGGCCCCACTCTGAAACAGCGCCAGTTGGTTCTCAAATAAGCCTTCAGCTTTGGGGTTGTAGAGGTCGGAAATTTGAGAATGATTTTTGTCCAAGTTCGGGTAAACTTCAGAGCAGGCATCGATTGCCCAAGTCTGTCCAATGGCTATTGCTGAGCCTTGCATTTTCAAGAAGTTACCCATGAAGAACTCAGACTGCTTGAACTCAGCAATTGCTTTTTGCTTAATTTCTTCAGCTTGAAGTTCAAACTGAAGAATGAGTTCAGCCTTGCTCTTGCGCTCTTCTTCCAGCTGACTCTTATTGTTGGACAGCTCTTGCTCACAAGTGTTAAGCTCTTTCCGGTAAAACTCCAGTTCAGCCTGGGCTTTGGATGACACCAATTCAGAGTTGGCCACCACTTTCTTCAGTTCGTCTACTTGGGAATTGGTAGCGGCCAACTTGATGTCTGAATTTTCTTTTCCTTCCCGAAGTCTGGAGTTTTCTTCAGAAAGAATAGACACTTCAGACTTCAAACTGCTCACTTGTGCTTCCAGCTGCTCCAACCTCACATTACTGGGTCTTACTGCCTCTTCCAACCCGTCATAAGCGTTTCTAAGGTTGGCATTGATCTCAGAGAGCTGGTTAAATTTGGCACACAACTCTTCAGCCTGTCTGAGAATATTATACTCTTGAACCCGATACTGCGGAAATCAGGTTGATTAGAGAAAACATAAGTGACCAAGCTGAAAAAGATATAGAATATCGGGAAGTCTTACCAAAGACATGTTGCTTGCAAACGAATTTATGGCAGTGTCCCAATCTAGACTGCCAAAAATTTGTCAATCTCTGGGTAACACTGAAATCTCAGTTACTTTCCTAGCTACGCTAGGATTTATAGCAGTATCCGAGAAAGAGAATTCCATTGTTCTCTTGCCTCGGCGGTCTCTTTGGGAAGATTCTCCCTCCAGTACATTTCCACCCCCTGGAATTTCTCTTATAGACTCAACAGAGGGAATAGCTTCTGAAGAAGCCAACCTTGGTTGAGGCATAACTTCTTCTTCGGCAACTAGAGAAGGAGGAATCAGGATGGGGGCATCAATCCCCCCAATTCCATCGTTTGGCTAAGCTGTAACTGGGGCAGGGACTTGAACTTCAGCTCGGATGGCAGTAGCAGAAGTTCCAGCTGCAGAGAAAACAAAAGGTTAATTGATTGAATGGAAACAATGTATGTTCAAAACCTACATAAGGAAAGAATTTTACCTGGAACTTCAGCCTCGGATGAAGCCAAATCAGCAGGAATCACCTGCATCTCAGAAGGAGCTCTGGCAGAAGCCTGCCCTGAAGAGAAAGGCTGTCCCTCAGTCCTTTTCCTCTTTTTGGAGACCACCTTATTTAGCCTTGCAAGGGTCTCAGACACCATGTCTCCTACAGGATTCAACAAACAAATTGATCAGAATGCAAGGAAAACATTAGAACAAGTCAAAGATGTTCAAAAGATTGCTACATACCCCGAATTATTTTCAAAGCAGCTGGGATGAGGGGTCGAAAGTTATATTCTGGCCACAAGTGTTCCAGGTCGGCAACCATCACAACCGACCTGTCCACCTTCTTCCAATCTACGGCCATGGGCAAATTTAACAATTTGGAGGCTTCATCGCAAGATTTCTCGCTTGGCCTCATGTTATTTGCGCTGCCAGATTTCCATAGGGTCCTTTCGGGTAATCCTATAGTCTTTACAAAGAAGAAACGTCTCTTCCAATTTTTGGTGAAGGAGGGAATGCTTATGGCATGGTTGATTTCACTATTTGGGTGTCTCCTGCTAAAATAATACCAACTCTCCTTGTGTTTGCACACAAACATTCCTCTGAAGACAGCAAGGGAAAAGGCTTTCTCAGCAACTCTGAGGTAGAGCAGGTAGCTGAGGATAACTTTCAGACCATTTGGCATTATTTGGGGAAGTCTAAGTTTATAAAAGTCCAGAATATGGAGTAAGGGTGCTGGAATGGGAAGATTAAAACCAGACTTAAAATACTCCTCATAGACTACTTCATATCCTACGGGAGGGTCATAAGCAGTCTGATGGGGTAGAGGAAGAATGGGGGCAAAGGTACTCTTATCAACATTATAGTATTGGCATAATTGAGAAAGTTCAGCGGCTTTCATAGTGCTCATTGAACTTTGCACTGCTGAAGAAGGTGAACCCCTGGCAGGGGTATTATGGAAGAGGAGGTGGAAGTAACCTTAGAAGGTTCACCAGTGAGGCGCAACCTCCTCAAGAGGCAGTTTTCCTCACTGGAGTCCGACCTCTCTTGGAGGGATTGGACCTCTTGGTCACCTTCTAGATCAGTAGGGTAAGAATAAACTGATTTATTCTGGGAATCAGAAGAAGAAGAAGATGATGGAATAACAAAAGCCATGAGTAAGGAAGAAGAGAAGCTTACAGAAAGATTGAAGGGCTGAGCTGGAAAGCGCCGGAATAAGAATGTAGGCTTCGAAGACGAAGAAGAAGAGCAAGATAACAGAGTAGCGTTCGCATAACAAAGGAAAAGGAAGAAGAAAGAATTAGGGCAAATGTCCCTATTTATAACAAAGGAAAATGAAAAGTTGTAACTTTTCATTTGAAATTCAAAAAGGGAGACGGTTCAGTTTCTCCCCCCTTTTTTCTCGATTACCAAAATCGCCGGAGAAGTAATGATGATGCGTTGAAACTAGCGCTGATATTAAAAGGGGAATAACGGCTCAATTATGAGGTTAAAGGTGCGGTTAATGGGAAATACAGCGCAGTTAAGAGGATAACTGCCCAATTAATGAAGACACGTCATTGGCATTTCAGAATAGATTTATCTGCCCTCACAGGTCAGCTCGGCCACACAAAATCTGGGGGCAAATGATAAACCAGAAATAATCGTCTGTTAGTCAACAACAGTCAACGGCATAACTCCTGCACTTCGGCACCCAGGCATTGCTGTTCAGCCTGACTGCACTTCGGCTGTATCACATAGCGTCCATTTTATTATCAAAGAATATGCTAAAGGGTTGCACCTCGGCATCCAACTTCAACCTCAACTTCAGCCTAAGTGTTACGCTTCAGACCACTTCGACCAGATTTGACATTGCACTTCGGCAAAGCTTGGTTTTGCACTTCGGCGAAGGAGTCAAACGTAGCATCACATCGTGGGACCATCAGGTAGAAGTGCGGTTCAAAGGAAGAGTACACGTCGGGCTGTTCAACCTGTACACGCCAATGTCATGTTAGCCGACCTACTAGTCACATCCGCAGACCTACCAGTCATATCAGCAGAACTATGGCGTCATAGGTTCTCTGCCCTAAGCCAACGTCACATCCATTGTCAGAGGCAGAGGACAAAGGGAAACTAACAAAAGCAAGCTAACGGGGACTAGAGCAAAGATCGAAACATTTTGATCTCTCCTGGAGCAAATACATTGAATTTTCTCCTCAGCCAAGAACTGTGAGAACTTCCTAACTCCACATACAAAATCATAACTCAGTGAGAATGGCTCAAACTGACTTGAGCGTCGGAGGGTTTTATCCGGGGTCACACCCCCGGGTCCTCTGATTTCTACTTCCTTGTGCAGGATTTCCAAGAAGCTATTCTAGTAGTTCTCAACAATCAACTGACGACGTTTATTTAGGGTCATCTTGGACACTTGGTGAAGATCCGACTTCATCAGCTGTTGTAAGGATATGTTGGGTATGTGTTGTTGTTATTTTTAAAGAGAGTATCGCATTAAGTTATTGAAAAAATTAATTACTTTAGTATTTGCTCGTTGCACGAATACGATCATGTCACGTGTGTTTAAATGATGCTAAATTAATACAAGTAACACGATCTCCTCGTCATTATTTGTGCAGAAAACTTAAGCCCTTCAAATAGAACTGAAAATATATACAAGAATCAGCATTTTACAAATGATAGTCTATACTTGTAGAAAGCATAGGCAGAAAGAGCCCCCAACACAGCCACCACAACTACAATGTTAGCAGTCACCATCCAAACTCTTGGTGCTGAAATTGACCTTCCAACATTGGTTTCTGTGGTTCCGTCAATCCCACCATGCTTGACCTTTTTCGATGATTTTAATGTTAGTTTGGGCATCAAGATGTGTAGAACTCCATTTGAAAGGTTTGCTTGAATGGCTTTAGTATCACACTTCATATCTACGTCTATTTCCTTGTAGAATTTGGTCCTTTTGGATGAATCTAGGAGACGTTCTCCTGATATCTTTAGTTTTCCCCTGTCGTTGATTGACAACTTCACTTGTCCTTTTTTGAAACCTTAGACAATAAGGAAAACATAATGAAACATCGCATATTGTCCGGAAAACTCTTCTAAAACGGGCAGTGTTTCCATTCCAATTTCTGCCCGCAACTCATGGGAAATCATCATCATCCGCAACTCATGGGAAATAGGAAGCATAAATCTTATGTATTAATATAGAAAAGACATATACAACGAGCTATTTATCGCTAACAAAAACATAAAAAATGCACTTATTATGCTATGGTCACTGTCGGTCAGTAAAAAAAACCGGTAAAAGGATGTTGTTGGGTTGGACTACAGAGTAGCTTATTAGGTTGTTTAAGCTCTTGCAGGGTCATATTCAAGTTATACGCTTGTAAACTAAATTTGGTTTGTTTTAGTTATGGTCATTGTATTATTAGTAGTCCAAATATATGTATAGGTTGCACCGAATTTTGTGGTTAGAGTTAGAATGGGCTTAAATTCCTACGAGGAAAAGTATCATATTCCTACTGGATGTTCGGACTGCTAATTCATCTTTTAGTGGTTCGCTTGACTACACATATCAATTTTTAGTGATTCAATATTCAACTGAAAGCTCCTTTCAAGATGTATAACTCTGAGTCCGCGATTCAAGATTCAGCTGAAAGCTCATTTCAAGACGTATATGTTGAAACTTTGGGGTGAATCATCCTCATATAACTTATGCATTTTATCTTAAAGTATCCGATAGAGACAACGTTCTCAATGTCTGCCCTCACCTGGCAACGTGGCTTCATATATACACGCACCTTAGAACCCGCCTTCAATCACAAAACAGCATGAACATCTGGATTTGAGTGAGGGGAGACAATAAATGGTCAATCATGGGTCAGGCAAGGTGTGAGTCTATATTGCCTTCAATCACAAGGCAGGCATGAACATCTGGAATTGGATGAGGCAAGGTGTGAGTCTACATTTTAAAAGTGGCTTTAATACCATGTCAAACCTTGGGCTTACATGAGGTAAGGCTCATATCCATTCAAAACATTAAGATAATGGGTGGTGGTACATCATCTTCATATAACCCATGTATTTTATCTCAAAGTATCCGATGTGAGACAATATTATCAACACATTATAACTTTATGAATCCACGACTTAATTTAGTGATTCAAAATTTATCTAAAAGCTCCTTTGAAGACGTATGAGTCCACAGCGTAGTTTAAAATAGAACAAGGTCGAAATTTCGTTAAAAGTCAGTACAGCCAAGCTGCCGTATTTCCTTTCCATTAACAAAAACGTTAGAATCAGAATTCTTGTACATTTATTCTCGTTAGAGATGTATATAAAGTGTTCTAATAAACATGTAATTCATTTTTTTTGGGGTATTCTAAAGCCTATATAAGCCTTAATTTAAATCTAATGTGGACAGATAAATCAGAATATGCTTGAAGTTTCTTTCAAGAGTTTGTGAGTACATCCTTGTTTATATATGTACATATGTATGTATGTATGTACCTGGGAGATGGATGATCAGATGGTCAATGGCATCTTCACGTTGCCAATAACAAAAAGGATCAAATTGATCATAAATGGCTTCGTGAGCAGCTGGAGTTTTTGGGTCCATGGTGGGGGTGCTTTAATGTGATGAAAAATATTGATAATTAAAGAATTTTGAATTGAAGAGAATAAAACTACGACAGCTCTCTGCTGGCGATCTGATAATGCAACACTGTTTATAGGGAGGATTCTACCTTTGCCTTTCCCAAAAATAGGGGAAAGAATCAGTTCCTTTTTGGTGCTGCAGGACTTGATATGTGGTTTGCTTGTCATTTATTACGTTCCCATTGTACTAAGTTTCCGCGTTTGTGTAGGGTCTGAGAAACAAACGAATCGCTTCGAGATCTGATGTATGCAGTCTTACCTTATACTTTGTACAAGAAGCTGTTTCTGCGACCCAAACCCGTAACCCTAACATCACAAAGCAGCAACATCATCAATTACTCCAACGCTCCTTCTAGTTTGCTTCCGAAATAGTTACTCCTAAATTCATTATGAATTAATTATAATCCTCCTCAATTAAGGCTTACTAGAATCTTTTTCGTGCTTAGTTGTCGTTCCTCCATGAAAAGCCTTAATTAAATTTTTGGGCAATCTACCAAGTCTTCACAATCTTTTCTTTTAAGAAACGAAAATCTGGTGCTGATTGTAGAAGTGATAAGACTTTTGTGTCAAACTAAAAAATCATATCACGGTCTGTGGTTATAATAAAATTTGCTCGTTGAATTCTGCTAGAGAAAATATGAGTTGCGGTTAGGGATGTTAAACGAACCAAACTTTCGCAAACTGTTCGAGTTCGATTCGTTTGTGGTTCGAGTTCTTTTGTTAATTTTAGTTAAACGACCAAATTCAAACACCTATTTGTGTTCGTTTAGTTAAACGAGCCGAACTGTTCGCGAACAGTTTGACTCGTTTAAACAGGTATACTGTTATCGAGCTGAACTCGAGCAAATTTTAAAGCTCGTTTAGCTAAACAAACCGAGCCAAACAGTTCGTTTAGCTAAAAGAATCCGAATTCAAAAACCTAATATTTAGCTCGGTTCGGTTTGTTAACACCCTTAGTTGCGGTGAATGTTGAGATTAATCATTAAACGTTCTATTACGATGAATAGGAATTAATGCTCAAACTTGTTAGCAGGGTTTATGATAGGGGTACAGAGTGTTCCTTGTCTTTTTTATAGAGAAATTATACTTTTAACTAATAAATATTTTATTAATTATTATATATTTCTTTCAATTAAGTTTGATAATTCGGAATATTAAGCCCAAAATGTCCAGGGAATTCGTCCCCTTCCCTATTCAATATCATGGTTCTAGTGACCCATCACAACCCAAATATTATGACTGATTTTCCTAATCGGTTATACTTAGTCCTATTTGAAGGACTTGTCCCCTCTTCGTGACACACAGAAACACAACAACATTCAAGTTCTTTTCTATTATGTAGAGTCGGCTATATAAATCAATCAAAACTTTTATATTTTCTGTATTTTTTTTAATCGTAGCCTAATTTTTGCCTCCTTTTATGTCTCCTAGTACCTAATGCATAACATGTCTTGTGCGCTTTTAAAATACGCCTTTTCCAAAAAAATATCATATCATTTAACCTGATTCCGGCCTGAGTACCTAAAATTCTCACTTAAATCTTATACCCTCTGCATGACATCGGCTACATGAATCAACTATCTCTATTGTGCTCTATTAGTGACCATATGCTTCTCAATTGTCATATAACTCATATCCGTCCTTATTGTCTCTCTACATGTCTTCTTGGTCTCTCTCACGTTTAACATGAGCCTCATTTATTGTCGCTTGGAGGAATATGTCATTCCATGTTATCTTCATTTTTCAAGAATTTTCAAGTCATTTTTTTTGTTGGAAAAACCGGCCATTATAAGTGCAAAGGTGAACAAATCAGTTTGCTTGAAGTTTCCAAGTGGGCAAGATGCTAAGGTAACCATCCAATGAAATGAAGACACACAAGCTTTGATGATGATGAAGGTGACACATTGGCATTCTTATCTTCAAGGGGTGCCTCACACTATAAATAGAGGGCAACGTGAAAAGAAGAAACACACAACTTGAACACAACTTGAAGAATATTTCTTGCTATCTTCTATACTATTCTTTCTTGCTCATTCTTTATGTAGCTAAGTTGTTTCATTGAGAATTATTATAGAGCTACAATTTACACATGTTGTGTTATATTTTGTAAGATTGATTATAAGGCTACATCAATAGGTGGTAGAGGTGTTGCAATACAAGTTGCATAGAGGTGATAAGCCAAGCCTTGAATAGGGTTGGTGTATAACCCAAGGATCAAGCTCGGCATTCGTTGTATTGGTGTTGATTCATAGTGAAAATCCAAGAAAAGATGTTTCTTGGGATTGGAGCAGGTCACATTGACCGAACCAGAATAAGTCTCTTGTGTTCTTGTTCTTCTTCTTTTATTCGTATTCTGCCCGTTTTTACTGCAGTTTTCACTCAATTTTACACAATTGGAAAAAATAGCAAAATGTTTTCAAAATTATTGATTTTTAGTGGAGTTAAACTTCAAACTATTAGCTTTCATTGCAACAAGAATCACTCGATTTGATCAAAGGAAAGTTAGTATTTCAGTCTTTGAAAGATTACTGCTCCATTTGGGCAGTAATCTGACTAGTTTCAAAGAAACGTGCCTGTTTATTTTATTAAGGACAGTTTCAGGTCATAGCCTTTTGAAAACTTAAACTAAACATTATTTTGACACAAAAATCAGCCTTTTTGGTTGAGTAAAAAAGTTATAGTCTTTCAAAATTTGAAACATTCTGTCCAAAATTGTTTAGATTAACTATCTGATTCTTTTTATTTGTTTGAAGAGTCAAACGACTTTATTGTTAGCTCATTTTTGGATACTATAAACTTAATACCTTAAAATTGATTTGTGAAAAATTTCATAATTTTTGGAGTAGTGTGATGAGACTTTTAAATTTTTTAAAAACGGGTATTGTTTCTGAAGGTTTTCAGAATCTGTTTTGAGAAGAATTTTCAAAGGGTTTAAAATAGTGTAATTTCTGCTAACCACTATTCACCATTCCTCTCTAGTGGTGTTTATTGTAGGCGTTACGGTCCAACAGAGAATCCGACGGCGGGGGAGGGGGAGTAATTGATCCGATATTAACGTCCAGTCCATTACATGTTCCTTTGATTCATGTGGTTTGTTAATTTTCTTGTGCAGTTGACCTGAGCTTCCATTTCATTTTCTGACAAATCCGCTTGGTGGTTTTAGGTATTAAGTCATTGCTGACATGCACATCAATCAATGTCAATACCATTAATAATCAGTAATTGACATAGCAGACAAACTCCACTACAATACATCTGCATTGTTAATCAAAGAAGCTCTGGTCGAAGGCAGTGCCAAGCATGCCAGGCTTCAGATGAGATCACCTGACCTCCTTTTAAGGGGTATTAAATGACCACCCGACACGTGATACATAGGGGGTGGTGAGGCTGGGTGCAGATTACTCGCATCCAGCCTCACCATCCCATATATGCCACGTGGCAAGCGGTCCTAAGGAGAGTGAGGGGGGAAGGGGTCAGAAGATCCCGTCCGGGCACGTTGGCCAAGTTGATGAAACAAAGGAACTGAAAAGGGCTGTAAGTGACATCAAGCACGAGGTGCATTCCCAGCTCTTGCAAAATGAGAAGACTCAAAGACGAGTTTCTGGTATTGCCAAAGAAATTAAGAAGATTCACAGAGAAGCAGTCCAGAATACTATAAACACTGTAACGGTAGTAGCTGTTCTGTTTGCTTCCATTGCTTTCATGGCTTTTTTTCAACTTGCCTGGCCAGTACGTGATGGATGGACCCCAGTTTGGAAGAGCCAATGTAGCTGACACCATTGCCTTCCGGACATTTTGCCTCTTGAATGCAACATCTTTGTTCATGTCCTTGGCAGATGTGGTAGTTCAGATCACACTGGTTGAGTGGGATACAGGAGCTCAAAGACTAGTGGCGTCTATAGTGAACAAGCTAATATGGGCTGCCTGCATTAGCACTTGTGGAGCATATTTAGCCATCACGTCTGTGGTCATTCGTAACAAATCCTCTTGGATGGCTATCACGATTACAGTCGTGGGTGCGCCTATTCTTGTGGGAACACTGATTGGTTTGTGCCATTTTGTCTAGTTAAAACATTACCAATAAAAATGCAGTGGGATAAAAACTTGGACGAAGGAAAAAGAGTACACTGTGTATGTGACAATCACACTCCGCCTGATTTTGGCATGAGGTCTTTAAGTTAACTCATTCCAATGTTGTAGACCATCTTTTTAAACGTAACCTTTGGTAGTGCTTTGGTGAACAAATCAGCAAAATTTTTGCTTGATTGTATCTGCGGGATATCAATTTCACCATTTTTCTCAAGATCATGAGTATAGAAAATTTTGGTAATATATGCTTTGTTTGATCTCCTTTGATGTAGTCATTCTTAATTTGAGCAATACATGCAGCATTATCTTCAAATAAGATTGTCGGAGTCTTCCTTAGTGAAGATAATCCACATGACTCTTGGATATGTTGAATCATCGATCTCAACCATATGCATTCACGATTTGCTTCATGTAATGCTAAAATCTCGGAATGGTTGAAAGAAGTGGTTGTTAATATCTGATTCACTGATTTCCACAAAATGGATGCACCTCCATATGTAAATACATATCGACTCTGTGATCTTCTCTTATAAGGGTCAGATAGATAACCCGCATCAGCATAACTGACTAATTGTGGCTCGGAATTCTTTGAGTAGAATAAACCCATATTTGGTGTTCCTCGAAGATATCGTAAAATATGTTTGACACCATTCCAATGTCTCCGTGTTGGTGTAGATCTATAACTTGCCAATAAATTTACTGAAAATGTTATATCTGGTCTTTAACAATTGGTAAGATACATAAAAGCACCAATAGCACTAAGATACGGTACTTCTGGATCTAATAATTCTTCATTTTCTTCCGGTGGTCGAAATGGATCTTTCTTTACATCTAACGATTGGACCACCATAGGACTACTTAATGGATGAGCTTTATCCATATAAAATCGTTTCAAGATCTTCTCTGTATATGAAAATTGATAGAGAAAAATGTTCGAGCTGCAGGTCGAGACAAATTTTGGTCTTTCCAAGATCTTTCATCTCGAATTCTTTCATAAGATAATTAGCGGTTTTAGTGAGCTCTTCAGGAGTTCCCACAAGATTTAAATCATCAACATATACCTCAATTATAAAGAATCCACTATCAAATCTTTTGATAAATACACAAGGACAAATTGGATTATTTATATATCCTTCTTTAACCAGGTACTCACTAAGACGATTATACCACATTCTGCCAGATTGTTTTAATCCATACAAGGATCTTTGTAATTTGGTTGAGTATAACCCATGCGTCCTTTGATTATATGCTTCAGGCAATTTAAATCCTTCTGGTTGTATGGTGGTATAATCAAATCCTATACAATATTTTGAATATATAAACTATAGGCTTGAGAGAGGAAGAAGAAGAAAGCAGAAGACACTTTTGCACTTAAGAGAATATGAGAGTTGTCTTGACTTCACTTTGCGCTACTTCTTCCTCTTTTAACTTAATGTGGCCGCCGCCCTCTAGGTCTTCTACCATCTTGAGAATTCTCTTTAATGCCCTTGGTAGATTGCCTTGTGTAGATATGACACCATCTTGCCCACTTGGCACATTTTGATTGGATGGATGACTTGGCATTGGTTACTTGGCATTTGATGATTGGTCCAACTTTTCATCACTTAGTGTGCTGTAAAAATCTGAGATTAACTAGTAAAACATGTGCCAAAAAGAATTCAAAGCACTACCAAATAATCATCATTCAATCCCTTCAATTTTGGGAAGCAAATTAAGCATCATTACCATCAACAAAATCGGCCACTCAATGTACGTGTTGAATAAATTTTAGCAAGTGTAGTAGTTTGAAATGTTTGAATTGTTACCTTGTGTAGCTCCTTCTTTTGTGTCACTAACCTTGTGTGGCATATTCTCCACCAATTAAGATGTCAACTAAGCTCCACATAGGCTCCATTTAGGCTGAGAATGGCGTGTGACAAGTCTTGTGCATGTGCTGAATTTCATTTTGGTAAACTTTGTAAAATACTGCACAATAATTACACACATATGGTAAATTCCAATCACTCTAATTTGAATTTTCTAAAACACTTAACATGTCTTGAATGTATAAAAAGTATCTAGATACATGTTACATGTCATGCCAAAAAACATTCCATGTATTATGTTCGTAGAAAACCGAATTTTTGACTTTCCTCGATTACGCAATTTTTCTTCGATTAAATTAAAACTTGTTGCACATGTTATATATATTATGTCACACATAATATAGATAAAACAAATTAAATATTCAGCTCTAATGGCTGAGGTATAAGCGCCCCATGGGACAAAAAAATGAATTTGAAATCTCCACAATTTGGCCTTAATTGTGGGTGATTTGTGTGTGCCAACATGGAATGATTTCATGGATGATTTTAACATGTGATGTCATACCACCGTGATTTTCGAGTCCAACATGGAATAAACTTAAAACAACTTAAAATACAAATATAGTAATTATATAGGTTTATGAGGGTTAGTGAAATAAAATGTAAGTGGATAAATAGTTAAAAGTTGGATACTTACCAAAATTGCCCCTCCCCCAATTAAATGTTGAGGGAATTGCACAAATCATGCACAACTCTCCATTAAGACCATGAAACCGCCGGTTACAAACAAAAAAAGAAAGGGGGAAACGGCTGGGAAGAGAAGGGAGAGGAAAGAGAAGAAGAAAGGAGAAGGAAGAAGAAGAAGGAGCGGTCAATCCTAGGTTCAATGCATCATGAAATTTCGCTACACACACACCCGTAAGACTATCTAGAAACATAGGCAAGTAATCTTTCTATGCGCTTTACGCAAATTTTGATATAACAGGCCCTATGTTCTTATAAAGAGAAAATTCGGATCACACATTAGTAAACTTGATTTGTTTATGTTACATGCTCTAATATACGTATTTGTTGTTGTGTTTTTGATTAAAGTCGTGTTCTTTGGGCCTAAATCTGAAAGTATCCATGTTGTGCTTAATTGTTGATAAATATGCCCTTAAAGTGTCATCTTTGTTGTAAATGTTGTTTTGTGATAGTGGCCATGTTCTATAAAGGTTACCTTAGATGATTTGAGATGAAGTTGAGGAAGATTGGAAGGTTTTGAAGATGTGTGAAGCAAGTTGGGCATGGGATAGAAGATTGATGATACATCCGGAGATATGAACATTAGAAGGCTTAAGGTTGATGCAAACTGATAGATGTAAGGATTAAACTGTGTTGTTGGGTGTTGTGCATGATGGATTCAAGTAATAAGGTTGAATTTTAGGTGTTAAGATGAAAGAAGTGGTTGAGGAAGATGAAGGAGGGAAGTTGCTGCAGAAATTTTCAGTTTTGGAAGTCGTCGATACACTTCGAACACCTACTTTAGGCGCTTCATGTCATATAAGGCGCCTAAAGTAGGCGTTCAATGTGTCCCAGTGCATTCCAGAACGCTTAGAACACCTACATTAGGCGCTTCATGTCACATAAGGCGCCTTATGTAGGCGTTTGATGTGTCACAGCAAATTTCAGAACACTTCGAACACCTCAGAAGGTGTTCGATGTCACTTGAAGCACTTCATATAGGCGTTCGATGTATACCAGCACAATCCAGAACACTTCGAACGCCCAGAATATGTGCTTTATGCCACATTAGGGCCCTCCTGAAGGCGTTCCAAGTGTACTAGAAGTTCCTTTTGACCCATTAAGCGCTCCATGAATGTGAGATACCTTTATTCTCTTTCATTGCTCATAAAGTACAAGTGTTTTTGAAGTGTGCTTGAGTTGTACACATTAAATGTGAATGAGTAAGGTTAAGTATGAATTTGAAGTGAATTTGCGATACGAAAGGGCAGGAAGTAGTATGAATAAGGTGTGCTAGAGTTGTAAACATTAAGTGTGAATGAGTAAATTTAGGTATGAATTCGAAGTGAGTTAGCAATATGAAAGGGCATAAAATGATACGATTAAGGTGTGTTTGAGGAAGTATGAATGAGCAAGGTTAAGTGTGAACCTGATATGATTTTTGTAATACGAAAGGACATGAAATGGTACGAGCAGGGTGTGATAGATGTTCAGGACTTGGTACTTGATATGTAAAGTGTGTGTGCATGTTTACACATTTGATATGATGTCACATGAGCATTCTGCATCACGACATGAACACTTTGCATTTCGACACGAGAATTGTTTTTGCGAAAGAACATGTGTTTGCAAAAGAAGATTAAAGTTTTCGAAAGACAAATTATGGCTGCTGGTTGATCGCATGGTATAATAGTCACATCGGCGAAAGCAGGGTATAAATGCATGACATATGAATCAACAGCAGGGTATAAAGTACTTTATGGGGTCATGGACCTATCAGCACTGAAAATAAAGTTATGTTAGGGGCCATGGACATATCAGCATGGATATAAAGATATATGTTACGGGGCCGTGGATCTATCAGCACGGGGTATAAAATTATATGTTATGGGGCCGTGGACCTTTCAGCACAGGATATAAAGTTCTATTTGCTGTGGACTAATCACCCACATGGTATAAAGTTCTGCTACGCGAAGAATATGATAAGAAGAATTATGAAAAGTTTTGTGAAATGACACGCATGACATGTTTACGAAAGAAGACATATGCATGAGTTTTGTGTGGTGTTTTGAAGAAGTACATGCATCATGCTACACCAAGCACAAGATTTGACATGCAAGAAGTGACATTCGCATATGTTCTGTTTATGTAGTACATTTTGCTCAATATGTGTTGGTTCTATTTTTATGTTGAGTTGTTATAAAGATACTATTTGTCAACCCGAGCACCTTATTTTGGGCATTGATTTATGTACTGTTGACTCGTCGTCTGTGATCCCGTAAGGTGTATAGACGGGTTACTTGCTAACGATGTTTTCGCTAAGAACAAATACTCCATCTACTTTTCAGGTAAGCCAAAGTACGAGATGATTTTTGTAGAAGATATCGGCGAGTGGGCTCATTGGGACGACGGTCACTAAAATGGACAGGCATACAGTCCTTATCCTTTAGTTGAAGGATTTATTGTAAAAACTTTGCATTGAATGATACTTTAGACACTCTCCCTGAGACGTTTTATTTCTGCTGTGTTTCATTTGGGATATTATTGTTATTGAAGTTTTTAATTATACGACATTTTCACTGATTTATCTTACGTCATGAATGACGTGTGCTTGATCTGCTTTGACGCTTCGTAGTCCTTGTAGTAGGCTACAGCGGGTGCACTAGTACCGATGTCCAGGATCGGGCCTAGGCGCTACAAGCGGTATCAGAGCCTAGGCTTCAGATCTATCTCGGAAACTTAGGTTCATGATCTTTTAGCAATTTAAGATATGATTTTCCCTTAAGTTTGATCCTTAGGTATAAGTGCTGATTATCTAGAGTCTAAGTATGATCTGGGTTGGGTGTGTGCGAGTGCATATATCATTTAACTTTTTGTAATAATTTAAATTTCAGACCCCGCCGATCTCTTGGACACAATTTTGTGATGCCTTTTTGAAGTATTACGTGTCTGAGGCAGCAATCTTAGACAAGATAAGGGTGTTCGACAGCTAAAATAGGGTCGGAGGAAAGTGTCGGAGTATGCCGACCGTTTTCATGCTTTGGGTAAATTTGCTCCTACGATTATGTCTGATAACTGCTTAAGGATGACAAGGTTTGAGTGAGGTTTGGATTCAAGAATTCAGTCAACAATATTAAATATGGGGATGAGAACATGCGAGGACATGCTGGACATGTGCTTTCCCAACGAGAATGATTTCCGCAGAATAGCAGCGAGAGAGGCCGATGTGGGATACTCTGACAGAGGTAAGAGGCCAACAGAGGAGATTGGAGTTGGTGACATGCTCAGACGTTGGGCCGAGATTCAAAAGAGAGGCCCGGTTGGGAAAATTTCAGAGGCCCCACCACAAAATCTAGTTGTACAGCAGGACATAGGAGTTTGTCGTATTGCAATAAGAGTCATGACAGTGAATGTGGGAAGTTGGCAGGAGTATGTTACCAACACAGACAGGTAGATTATCTCAATAGAGATTGCCTAGAGATGAGGAAGA
Source organism: Eustoma russellianum (assembly GCA_036186865.1). NCBI lineage: Eukaryota > Viridiplantae > Streptophyta > Magnoliopsida > Gentianales > Gentianaceae > Eustoma > Eustoma russellianum. Next base: position 16,309,455 of record AP025062.1, on the reverse strand, counting down.
ATGATCTAGGAGAAGCGGCTTAGCAGTCGGGGACGAATGCCCGCATCCATGTCACTGACGTGGTATGAGGCACAATTTTAGTAAATAAGATATTTGCCAATGTACTTTTTGATAGCAGCGTGAACCACTCTTTCGTGGCAAAGGGATTCGCTAAGCGCCTTTGTGGTTCACCAGAATAGTTGGAGACTCTGTACCTTGTCAAAGCAGCCGGAGAGCAGATGTTCTCTGTCACATTGATTCCTATCCAGATGTATGATTTCGACGTCGTATTGGGAATGTGTTGATTTGTCAAGTATCATGCCAACATTGGTTGTCGACTAAAACAAGTGACAGTAGGAATTCTGAGATGGAAGATATAACCTTCTAAGGGAATTGCCGTTGATTCGTAGAAAGTTGAAGTTATCACCGAGTGATCTAGACCCACGAATATCACCGAAGTATGGAGTTTCTTGAGTCTAGCTAGTTATTACAAGAAGTTGGTCGAGGGATTCTTGACAATAGCGATGCATCAAAGAATGGTCTAGGTTGTGTTTTAATACAACACGAATGAGATATCGCGTATGCCTGAGACAGCTAAATATGAGGCAGCGAAGATTATTGGAACTACTAAAGGACTACAACTTGACCATTAAATACCATCCAGGAAAAGCTAATAAAGTGGCCGATGCATTAAGCAGAAAATCTAGTCATGCACTACAATCACCGCTTGAGGGAAAAATAGAAGGATTTGATTTGTATCTGGTTGACTCTATAGTTAATGTTTTGGCATCATTGACCATCACCCTAAGCTTGATTGTTTGGGTGAAAGAAGCTCAAAAGAATGATAAGACTTTGGGTGTTCTTGTTGAGAAACTGAGGTATAGTCAGGTTGATGGATTTTAGGCTAGCGATGACGGGAGCCTATAGTTCAGAGGGAGGCTGTGTGTTCCTGAGATGGGTGAACTCAGAAGAGAAATTTTGAAAGAGGCTCATAGTTTGAAGTTATCGATACATCCCGGTAGCACCAAGATGTACAGAGATTTTAAACAATATTATTGGTGGTGTGGGATGAAAAGGCATATTTTGGAGTTCACCGAGAGATGTCTGGTGTGTCAGCAAGTTGAGGATGAGTACACCCTATCACCCTCAGACAGATGGATAGTCTGAGGGGGCTATTCAGACCGTTGAGGACATGTTAAGAGCTTGTGTCCTAGTTTCAAAGGGAGTTGAGATGGAATGGTGAAGTTAATGGGGTTCTGTTATAATAATAGTCACCACAGTGCAATCGATATAGCTCCCTTCAAAGCGATGTATGGACGGAAGTGCGGGTCCCCAGTTTATTGGGATGAAGTCGGTGTGAGGACCATCACCGAACCTGAACTACTCGAGAAGACATTAGGAAGGGTGAGAATCACTCGAGAAAGACTCAAGTCGGCTCAGGACTGTGACAAAAGTTGGGCGGATTCTAAACGACGGCCTTTGGAGTTTAATGTAGGTGGAAAGGTTTATTTGAGAGCATCACCTAAAAATGGTATTATGATATTTGGAGTGAAAGACAAGTTAAGTCCCCTTTCTATTGGTCCTTATGAGATACTTGAGAAGGTGGGAGTTTTGGCATATGAGTTGGCATTATCTCTGATATTGGCGCAAGTTCACAAGGTATTTTATGTATCACAGTTAAGGAAGTATGTGGCGGATCCAAACTATGTGCTCGAAGCACAACCTTTGGAACTCAATAGTGATGTTATCTATGAAGAGGTACCGGCGAGGATCATGGGCCAGAAAGAACAAGTGTTGAGGAAACCGGTAATTCCTTATGTGAAGGTACAATGGAACAATCACACGAAACTGGAAACTACTTGGGAACTTAAAGAACAGATGCAGGAGAAGTATCCTCAACTCTCCACCTAAGGTATGTAAGTTTCGAGGGCGAAACTTTTTGTAAGGGGAGTGGAATGTCATACCCCGTGATTTTCGAGTCCAACGTGGAATAAATTTAAAACAACTTAAAATACAAATATAGTAATTATATAGGTTTATGAGGGTTAGTGAAATAAAATGTAAGTGGATAAATAGTCAAAAGTTAGAAAATTGCCAAAATTGACCCTCCCCCAATTAAATGTTGAGGAAGTTGCACAAATCATGCACAACTCCCCATTAAGACCATGAAACCACCGGTTACAAACCAAAAAAAGGGGAAACGGCTGAGAAGAGAAGGAAGAGGAAAGAGAAGAAGAAAGGAGGAGGAGGAAGAAGAAGAAGAAGAAGAAGAAGGAGCGGTCAATCCTAGGTTCAATCCATTACGAAATTTTTCTACACACACCCGTAAGACTATCTAGAAACATATTCAAGTAATCTTTCTATACGCTTTATGCAAATTTTGATAGAACAGGCTCTATGTTCTTATAAAGAGAAAATTCGGATCACACATTAGTAAACTTGATTTGCTTATGTTACATGCTCTACTATACGTATTTTTTGTTGTTTGTTTGATTAAAAAGAATCTGAAAGTATCTATGTTGTCCTTAATTGTTGATAAATATGCCCTTAAAGTGTCATCTTTGTTGTAAATGTTGTTTTGTGATAGTGGTCACGTTCTATAAAGGTTACCTTAGATGATTTGAGATGAATTTGAGGAAGATTGGAAGGTTTTGAAGATGTGTGAAGCAAGTTGGGCATAGGGTAGAAAATTTATGATACATCAGGAGATATGAACATTAGAAGGCTTAAGGTTGATGCAAACTGATAGATGTAAGGATTAAACTATGTTGTTGGGTGTTGTGCATGATGGATTCACGTAATAAGGTTGAATTTTAGGTGTTAAGATGAAAGAAGTGGTTGAGGAAGATGAAGGAGGGAAGTTGCTGCAGAAATTTTTAGTTTTGGAAGTCGTCAGTACACTTCGAACACCTACTTTAGGCACTTCATGTCATATAAGGCGCCTAAAGTAGGCGTTCAATCTGTCCCAGTGCATTTCAGAACACTTCGAACACCTACATTAGGCGCTTCATGTCACATAAGGCGTCTTATATAGGCGTTCGATGTGTCACAGCACATTCCAGAACACTTCGAATACCTCAGAAGGTGTTCGATGTCACTTGAAGCGCTTTATGTGGGCGTTCGATGTATACCAGCACAATCCAGAACACTTCAAACGCCCATAATAGGCGCTTTATGCCACATTAGGCACCTCCTGAAGGCGTTCTAAGTGTACTGGAAGTTCCTTTTGACCAATTAAGCGCTCCATGAATGTGAGATACCTTTATTCTCTTCCATTGCTCATAAAGTATGTTTTTGAAGTGTGCTTGAGTTGTAAACATTAAATGTGAATGAGTAAGGTTTAGTATGAATTCGAAGTGAATTTGCGATACGAAAGGGCATGAAGTGGTACGAATGAGGTGTGCTGGAGTTGTAAACATTAAGTGTGAATGAGTAAATTTAGGTATGAATTCGAAGTGAGTTAGCAATATGAAAAGGCATAAAATGGTACGACTAAGGTGTGTTTGAGGAAGTATGAATGAACAAGGTTAAGTGTGAACCCGATATGATTTTTGTAATACGAAAGGACTTGAAATGGTACGAGCAGGATGTGATAGATGTTCAAGACTTGGTACTTGATATGTAAAGTGTGTGTGCATGTTTACACATTTGATATGATGTCACATGAGCTTTCAGCATCACGACATGACTACTTTGCATTTCGGCATGAGAATTGTTTTTGTGAAAGAACATGTGTTTTCAATAGAAGATTAAAATTTTCGAAAGACAAATTATGGCTGTTGGTTGATCGCATGGTATAAAAGTCACGTCTGCGAAAGTAGGGTATAAAAGCATGACGTGTGAATCAACAGCAGGGTATAAAGTACTTTATGGGGCCGTGGACCTATCAGCGTGGAAAACAAAGTTATGTTATGGGGCCGTGGACCTATCAGCACGGATATAAAGATATATGTTACGGGGTCGTGGACCTATCAGCACGAGGTACAAAGTTATATGTTATGGGGCCGTGGACTTTTCAGCACGGGGTATAAAGTTCTGTTTGCTGTGGACTGATCACCCGCAGGGTATAAAGTTCTGCTACACGAAGAATATGATAAGAAGAATTATGAAAAGTTTTGTGAAATGACACGCATGACATGTTTACGAAAGAAGACATATGCATGAGTTTTGTGTGGGGTTTTGAAGAAGTATATGCATCATGCTACACGAAGCATGAGATTTGACATGCAAGAAGTGACATTCGCATATGTTCTGTTTATGTAATACATTTTGCTCAATATGTGTTGGTTCCATTTTTGTGTATCATTTACGTGACTTATTTGGCTTGATGAGTTGTTATAAAGATGCTATTTGCCAACCCGAGCACCTTATTTTGGGCATTGAATTATGTACTGTTGACTCGTCGTGTGTGACCTTGTAAGGTGTATAGACGGGTTACTTGCTAGCGATGATTTCGCTAAGAACAAATACTCTATCTTCTTTTCAGGTGAGCCAAAGTACGAGATGATTTTTGTAGAAGATATCAGCGAATGGGCTCATTGGGACGATGGTCACTAAAATGGACAGGCTTACAGTCCTTATCTTTTAGTTGAAGGATTTATTGTTAAAACTTTATATTGAAGGATACTTTAGACACTCTTCCTGACACGTTTTATTTCCGCTGTGTTTTATTTGAAATATTATTGTTATTGAAGTTTTTAATTCTACGATGTTTCCGTTGATTTATCTTACATCATGAATGACGTGTGCTTGATCTGCTTTGAGGCTTTGTAGTCCTCGTAGTAGGCTACAGCGTGTTAGTTTATAAAATGTTTTGATGATACAAAAAGATGTTTTAAAAGGACTAAGATGAAATTTCATATCTTTAGTTCGAAGCAAAATTGATGTAAACATGTGCGAGACGAAAAATCTCTCATGAATCGGATGAAGGTTACATCAGTCCATCAAGAGATCCATGTGAAGCTTGGTAAAAATTTAAGCACTCAGATCCACGTCATACTCTCAGCCAAGAGACGTAGATCGATTGACGTATATCTGAGAGACGTTGATCTCTCAGTTAAGCATACGTCGATCGATCGACGTATAACTGAGAGACGTCGATCTCTCAGCTTCAGGTATGTCGATCGATCGACATACATCTGAGAGACGTCGATCTCTCAGCCTAATGACGTCGATCGATCGACGTCATTCTGAGAGACGTCGATCTCTCAGCTCTAGAACGTAGATCGATCGACATCTCCAGAATTCAAAAATTTTCAAACGTTGGAACAAAATCCAAGGGAGATCTATGATATTTTCTCTCTCCAATCTTGCTCAAATTTCTTGTGGACTTTAACCCAACATACTACATGCTTCCTTGACTATTTTAAACATGTCTAAGATTCTCTAGGGTGGCTATCCAAGATCAAATCACTCCATAGGGTGGCTAAAGACTATTTGGGCACTATCTTGACATTTTTGAAGATGAAGACTTGGTGGAGAGCCTCAAAAACGTGGTCAACTTTATTTATGAATAGAAGAGGCTTGGATGAAGCAATTACACACTTTCAATATCATCTAGCTTCATTTTCCATTGTTGTATATTTCTCTCATACTTGTAAATTTGTTTAAAGCTTGTCTAGCTTTCTTTGATCTTCATTGTTGTATATTGAGAGAAATAGAGTCAAGCACAAGAGGAACCATAATTATTTGATCTCTTGCTTGTGCTTAGACTTGTGAGAAAGTGTGAACCTTACTATATTTCTTCAACCCACTGTGAGAAGTTTTTAAGGGAACTTTTGTTGAAGTAGTGAGGAAGCAAGAAGTTGTTCTTGCTAAGAGCTGTAGTTGCTGTAGTTGCACAAGTGTGTTTTGTGCAAGAAGTTGTTGTTGTTGCTTACACTAAAGTGTTAGTGTAAGTGTTGCTGTGGTTGTTCTTATTGTTCATAATAAGAAGAGTAGTTGTTGAAAATCCACTTTGGAAACAAAGTGGTAGTGGAGTAAAATCATTTACGATTTGAACCACTCTATATCCAGTGTACTCATTCATTATCTCTCATCTCCAATTCTTGCTCTGATTTTGAATATCCCTTTTTTGAGTTGAGACAAACGAGAAAATTCCGCAAAAGAGCCAAACACTCTATTCACCCCCCCTCTAGAGTGTATTTCGGACCTAACAATTGGTATCAGAGCCTAACCTTGATTGCTTGGCCTATCTTTGCAAGTAGCAAGGTTAAAGATCATGGAAACCTCAACCTCAACTTCAACCTCTTCATCTCCTGAGCCTACTGCACTATTTTCCGGATCAAACACTAAAGCACCTATGTTTGATGCCCAAAATTATTCCTTGTGGAAATTTCGAATAATCAGTCACTTGAAAGGCTGTGGATTCGACATATGGAGAGCCGTTGTCAAAGGAATTGAAGTTCCTATGATTACCAACTCAAAAGGAGAATCAATATTCAAAGATGAGGATGACTACACAGATGAAGAAAAGATAAGATTTGCTATTAATGGCAAGGCATTTGATATTCTTTCAAGTGCTCTCACCACCACCGAGCTTATAAGACTTCAAGGTCTTGAAACAGCTCATGAGGCATGGAAAAGGCTTGAAATGATACATGAAGAAACTGAGCAAGTAAGAATGGCCAAACGACTTATGCTCATGAAGGAGTATGAGATGTTCGGAATGAAAAGCGGTGAGAAGATTGAGGAGACAATCGATTGATTCACACGAATAGTGAATCAACTCTCCATGGTTGATAAGAAAATCTCAAATGAAGACCTTGTCTCAAAACTCCTCAACTCTTTGCCAAGAGAATGGACACCCAAAGTCACCGCCATCACCGAATCAAAGAATCTCAAGACTCTTACCCTTGATGAGCTATCCGGTAATCTTCTTACTCATGAAATTCTTATTGATGAACAAAATAGGATGAATCTCATCAAGCCTACACAAACATCATACAAAGGATTGGTAGTAGAGTCCGATGAATCGGATGAGGAAGTTGCCCTTCTAGTAAGAAAATTTAGAAGAATGGCAACTAGAAACAAAACTCAGGCAAGAAAGTTTTTCAAGAAACCATCTAAAGAAAGGGAAGCAAGTGAAAATTGCTATAGATGTGGTCGACCCGGTCACTTCATTGCCGATTTCCACGTAAAAGAACCGCAAAAGCAAGAGAAGAAGGTCTTTCCTCAAAAGAAGAAAGCCCTCAATGCAGAGGTAAACACGTGGGATGATCTCCTTTCGGAATCGGAAGGAGAAGAGAGTGAAGATCAAGGTGTTGGACTTGTGGCAATGGTTGACAATCCAAAGTTTCAACATACTTGTCTTATGGCTATTGAAGATGACCTTGAGGTAAATTCTAACCCTTCAAATTTACATGATGAAATAGGAGATTTGCAAGATGACTTTGAGAAATTAAATTTGAAATATAAGCATTTAAAGAAAGAATTCAAGAAATGCATTTTAGAAAATAAGAGCTTGCACGACAAAAATATTTTGATGTTTCAAGAGGATGATATCATACTTACCATGCATAAAACCGTAGCTCTTGAAAATGAAGAAATTAGAAAAGAATGTGAGAAACTAAAGTTAGACTTACAAAGACTAACAAATGGTAAAAACAACTTAGACATACTACTTGGAAATCAAAGAATTGGAAATGATAAATCCGGTTTAGGATTTAACTCATCATCTTCTTCTATTAAACCTAAGTCCTTAAAGAAAAAGGCAAACAATAGAAAAACACAACAAAATTCATCATCCTCTAAACCAAAGCATGTACCCACTTGTTTTTATTGCAACAAACTAGGACATTTAAAGAAAGCATGTAAAGCTCGATTTGAAAGCACATATCTTTGGAAGCCTAAGGGTTGAAAAACTAACCCTAAAGGACCCAACCATCAAAGGGTACCAATGCATACATCTTTTGGTTTTGTAGACTCTCAAGATAAATGGAGTAGCCAAAGAAGAAGGAACCAAATGGCTTATGGACAGCGGATGTTCAACTCACATGACCAGAGATAAAACGTTGTTCACCAAGCTCAAGCTCCAAGATGGTGGAACGGTGCATTTTGGCAATGGGAGAGCCAAAATCCTTGGACATGGAGAAATTGGTAATTCTTCCTTTACTATTAATAATGTACTATATGTAGAAGGGCTTAAGTATAATTTGATAAGTGCTAGCCAACTATGTGATGCTAATTTTCAAATAGAGTTTGTGAAAAGAAAATGTGTTGTGAAAAAGAACGATAAGATTGTTTTTGAAGCTATTCGTAAAAATGATGTTTACAAATTTAGCACACATGATTTGATATCACAAAATGTTTCTTGCCTAGTTGCCAAAAATGATTTGACTCAACTATGGCACAGACGACTTGGACATATTAGCTTTAAAAACTTCAAAGAGATTTGCAAAAATAAAAAGTCCAAGGTCTTCCAAAATTAAATTTCGAAAACCATGGCTTATGTGACACTTGTCAAAAGGCAAAGCTTGTTAAAACAAGCTTCAAACCCAAAAATGAAATCTCCACTACCAAACCCCTACAATTGTTTCATATGGATTTGTATGGGGATATTGGTACAGCAAGTCTAAGTGGAAAACATTACACCTTTGTGGTGGTAGATGACTTCTCTAGGTACACTTGGGTAATGTTCTTAGCTAAAAAGAATGATGCATGCCAAGAATTTATAAAGCTTTGTAAGAGATTAGAAAATCAAAGAGAGGACACAATTAAGGAAATTAGAAGTGATAGAGGTGGTGAGTTTGATGGAGAATTTCAAGAATTTTGTGTATCCAAGGGGTATGGACACAATTTCTCAGCTCCAAAACTCCTCAACAAAATGGTGTTGCGGAAAGGAAGAATAGAACACTTCAAGAAATGAGTAGAGCCATGCTAAACGAATTTGAGTTACCCAAATATTTTTGGGTCGAAGCGGTAAATACCGCTTGTCATGTGATCAATAGAGTTTATTTGATACCATTTCTCAAAAAGACTCCTTATGAGCTTCGGAAAGGTAGAGTACCAAATATTGGTTATTTCAAGGTTTTTGGTTGTAAGTGCTTTATACTTAACACCAAAGATAACTTGGATAAACTCGACTTCAAAGCGGATGAAGGAATCTTTATGGGTTATGCTCAAAATAGCAAGGCATTTAGAGTATATAATAAAAGAAGCATGAAAGTTGAAGAATCAATTCATGTCAAATTTAGTGAACTCAATGAGGACAAATCAAACATAAATGATGACGATGATGATGATGAAATAATTGAAGTAAGACAGATAGAGAAATTTGAGAATCCAAAAGGTAATATTGTTATTGACCTTAGGATTGATCCACTTGAACCTAAGGTTGAAAATGAAGAAGTAGGAGGAGATACCTCAAATTTACCGGATTCATATAAGTATAGGAAAGATCACCCTAAAGAGTTGATATTAGGAGAAACTAGCCAAGGCATAATGACTAGGAGAAAATTCAATGAAAATGCCTTCATTTCACAAGTTGAGTCTAAGAACATAAAGGAGGCAATAAATGATGAAGATTGGGTATTGGCTATGCAAGAAGAATTAAATCAATTTGAAAGAAGTGATGTTTGGGAATTAGTTGCTAAACCTAGTGATCATCCCGTAATTGGCACTAAATGGGTATTTAGAAATAAAATGGATGATAAAGGAAACATCACTAGAAACAAAGCTAGATTAGTAGCCCAAGGCTATAGGCAAGAGGAAGGCATAGACTATGATGAAACTTTTGCCCCCGTAGCTAGGTTAGAAGCTATTAGGATGCTATTAGCATATGCATGCTATAAGGATTTCAAACTATATCAAATGGATGTGAAATCCGCATTCTTGAATGGAATAATTCAAGAAGAGGTCTATGTAGCTCAACCTCCGGGGTTTGAAAATCATGATTATCCAAATCATGTTTTTAAACTCAAAAAGGCCCTTTATGGACTTAAACAAGCTCCTAGGGCTTGGTATGATAGGTTAAGTAACTTCCTACTTGAGAACGAGTTTTCAAGAGGAAAAGTCGACACTACTCTTTTTATTAAAGAACAAGGAAACCATCAATTGCTTGTTCAAATTTATGTGGATGATATTATATTTGGTGCTACTAAAGATTCTCTTTGTGAGCATTTTGCAAAATTGATGGAATGAGAATTTGAAATGAGCATGATGGGTGAACTCAACTACTTCCTTGGTCTACAAATCAAGCAAACTCAAGATGGAGTGTACATATCTCAAACAAAGTACACAAAGGATTTGCTCAAGAAGTACAAATTCGAGGATGGAAGAAGTGTGAGCACTCCAATGAGCACAAGTACAAAGCTTGACAAAGACGAAAAAGGAAAGCCGGTTGAGGTAACCAAATATAGGGGTATGATTGGTAGTTTACTTTATTTAACAGCTAGTAGACCGGATATTTTGCATGCTGTGTGCTTATGTGCTAGATTTCAAAGTATGCCTAAGGAATCACATTTAGTTGCTGTTAAACGTATCTTTAGGTATTTAAAAGGAACTTTGAATTTTGGATTGTTTTATCCCAAAAATGGATGTTTTGATTTAAGAGGGTATAGTGACTCCGACTATGCCGGAAATCTTGTTGATAGGAAAAGCACCTCCGGGACGTGTCAATTCCTTGGAGATTGCTTGGTTTCTTGGTTCTCTAAGAAACAAAATAGTGTGTCACTTTCAACGGCAGAATCCGAATATATATCGGCCGCTTCATGTTGTGCACAACTACTTTGGATGACAAACACATTGAATGACTACAATGTTAAGTTTGATAAAGTTCCCATCCTATGTGACAATACATCAGCCATAAGTATAGCACAAAACCCGGTTCATCATAGTAGAACAAAACACATTGAAGTGAGGCATCACTTCATAAGAGATTGCATTCAAAAAGGATTGGTATGCATTGAGTTTGTTCCAACAAATGACCAACTGGCAGACATCTTTACCAAATCCCTCCCCACTGAGACATTCGAATCAATTAAAATGAGACTAGGAATGATAAACATAAGTTAAAGAGATGAAAACTGAAAATTTCAAAATCAGGGACACGTCGAACGATCGACGTATCAAAACAAGAGATCGACGTATGTCGATCTCTGACATCAATCGATCGATGTACATCGATCTCAGACGTCGATCGATCGACGTCGTCGAAATCTACAGCTATAAAATCTGTTAAAAACGCGAATTCCCTCTCATTTGCAAACACTTTCACCAAGCGAAACCCTACAAAGCAGGCGCCTTCCCTCTCCAAAATCACTCTCTTCAATTTCATCTCTAAATCAAGATCTAACTCATCTCTGCTCTTGATTCTTGAGTTCCTCTCTTGAATTCCTCAAATTTCAACCTACAATTCTCCCTCTCAAGCCCTAAAATCTCTAAAAATGTCTTCAAGGAGCAAAAACACAACCAAGATGCCAAGATCTTCTAGAGGTGGAGGAGAAGGTTCAAGCTCCTCTCAAGGACAATATTCTCAACCTAGGATGAAGCAATCTATGGACATGAGTCAAGGGCGTATCCTTGCCAAGATTAGAAGTGGGCTAACTCTCTCCAACTTTCCTTGGATCAAAGCCAAAGATGCCAAGGATGCTTTAACGGAACCTTTGCCACCAGGGCAAATAAGGTATATAACTAGACATTCTCAGATTTTATATGATAAATGGGATGATGATGAAAGAGCAACCATCCCACTCAAGTTGCTTAGAATAAATGATATTCTAAGCAATAATGAACTAAGCCCAATCATTGAGTGGTTGGATGTTCAAGAGTGGAGGAGTATATGGAATGACAATGAGATGTCAAAAATGTTCACTAGGTATACTCGACTATTTTATGCAAATTTGTGGGTTGAATACATAAATAACCTTCCCTTAGCTCTACACTCTGTTATTGATGGACACCATATCAAATGGAAATTTGAAAAAATTTGTGACCTGATTGGTGTACCCAACGAAGGGTATTTTGAGTTTGATGCGTGGAAATGGGATGCAGCCAAATGGAAAGTATCTGCAGATGAAGTTAAGACTTTCCTAGGCTTCCATCCTAGTAAAAACACAAATGATATGCCTTTAGTCTACCGCACTCTTTTGGCCATTGTTACATTCTGTATCAATGGTAAATCCGCAAAACTGCCAAGTAACCTTGACTTCTACATAGCATACCGAATAGCTAACCGGGAGAAGGTTAACTTTGGGGAGCTTTTCATAACAAATGTTGTCGAAGAAGCAACCAAACAAAACAAGGCCCTACCCTATAGTAACCTTATTTATCGGATGCTTGTGAAGTCGGGTATTCAGGTTGATGACACGGATATTGACAGTATTACGCACAAAGACTTCTACGATAAAGTCAATATCCAACAAATACTAAAGTCTAGAAAAGAAGCGATGAGAAGAGAACAGGAGGAGGAGGCAAGGGAAGAAGAGGAAGACTTTCCGGATGAGGCACCTATTCCTGAACCGGACGCTCAACCAACACCAAGTAGCTTGAGCACCAATGTTCCAGAACTTCAAGCTCAAGTTATTAGTCTTCAGCAGGAAGTTGGTGAGCTAAAGGGCAAAGTAACCGTGCACGAATCAAGATTTGTCAAGCTCAAGGCAAAAATGAAAGCGTGTATTCCTGGAATCACGTTTTCTTCAGATGAAGACTAGAGTGTTTTGTTTTAGCTTGCTTCTAGTTCTTAGCTTAGTGTTTGTTGTTGGTTGTAAAACTTGAATGAGTCCTTGAATTTAATGAAGTATTGTTGCTTATTTTTTTGATGCTTTCAAAAAGGGGGAGAAAATGGGTGTTGTTGCTTAAGTGGCTTAGTGGCTCATTGGTTGATTAAGTGGTTTATTTTTGTTGTTGCTTAAGTGGCTTAGTGGCTCATTGGTTGATTAAGTGGTTTATTTTGACTTATTTGTTGCTTATTGGCTTAATTGCTTAAATGGTTTATTGACATGTTGCTTAAGTGGTTGGCATGGTTTATTGACATGGTCTATTGGAATGATTTATTGGCATGTTGCGTTTCTTTGGCAAAATGAGGTAAGCTTGAAAATTGGAATCTTTGTAAATTATTAGAGAAATGAAAATAAGCATCAAAAGTTATTTGGTTGACGGGGAGCAAATTTAAGGAGAAGTATTTCGATTGGATTTGCAGAATCTTGTTCACATTGATTATTGTGGAAGGTATAGAGTGCATATACTTAGGGGGAGATTGATATTTTTCAAATGTAAAATATTCAAAAACAAAACAAAAACATCTTTTAGAATCTCGGTTTTGAAATCATCGAAAAGGGGGAGATTGTTAGTTTATAAAATGTTTTGATGATACAAAAAGATGTTTTAAAAGGACTAAGATGAAATTTCATATCTTTAGTTCGAAGCAAAATTGATGTAAACATGTGCGAGACGAAAAAATCTCTCATGAATCGGATGAAGGTTACATCAGTCCTTCAAGAGATCCATGTGAAGCTTGGTAAAAATTTAAGCACTCAGATCCACGTCATACTCTCAGCCAAGAGACGTAGATCGATTGAAAGTATATCTGAGAGACGTCGATCTCTCAGTTAAGCATACGTCGATCGATCGACGTATAACTGAGAGACGTCGATCTCTCAGCTTCAGGTATGTCGGTCGATCGACATACATCTGAGAGACGTCGATCTCTCAGCCTAATGACGTCGATCGATCGACGTCATTCTGAGAGACGTCGATCTCTCAGCCAGGCTGACGTCGATCGATTGACGTCTGACTGAGAGACGTCGATCTCTCAGCTCTGGAACGTAGATCGATCGACGTCTCCAGAATTCAAAAATTTTCAAACGTTGGAACAAAATCCAAGGGAGATCTATGATATTTTCTCTCTCCAATCTTGCTCAAATTTCTTGTGGACTTTAACCCAACATACTACATGCTTCCTTGACTATTTTAAACATGTCTAAGATTCTCTAGGGTGGCTATCCAAGATCAAATCACTCCATAGGGTGGCTAAAGACTATTTGGGCACTATCTTGACATTTTTTAAGATGAAGACTTGGTTTAGAGCCTCAAAAACGTGGTCAACTTTATTTATGAATAGAAGAGGCTTGGATGAAGCAATTACACACTTTCAATATCATCTAGCTTCATTTTCCATTGTTGTATATTTCTCTCATGCTTGTAAATTTGTTTAAAGCTTGTCTAGCTTTCTTTGATCTTCATTGTTGTATATTGAGAGAAAGAGAGTCAAGCACAAGAGGAACCATAATTATTTGATCTCTTGCTTGTGCTTAGACTTGTGAGAAAGTGTGAACCTTACTATATTTCTTCAACCCACTGTGAGAAGTTCTTGAGGGAACTTTTGTTGAAGTAGTGAGGAAGCAAGAAGTTGTTCTTGCTAAGAGCTGTAGTTGCTGTAGTTGCACAAGTGTGTTTTGTGCAAGAAGTTGTTGTTGTTGTTGCTTACACTAAAGTGTTAGTGTAAGTGTTGCTGTGGTTGTTCTTATTGTTCATAATAAGAAGAGTAGTTGTTGAAAATCCACTTTGGAAACAAAGTGGTAGTGGAGTAGAATCATTTACGATTTGAACCACTCTATATCCAGTGTACTCATTCATTATCTCTCATCTCCAATTCTTGCTCTGATTTTGAATATCCCTTTTTTGAGTTGAGACAAACGAGAAAATTCCGCAAAAGAGCCAAACACTCTATTCACCCTCCCTCTAGAGTGTATTTTGGACCTAACACAGCGGGTGCACTAGTATCGATGTCCAGGATCGGGCCAGGGTGCTACATGTGAGGCACGAAATTTTTGTCTATTTTTAAAATATATGGGCTAGCCATCTTTATATGGCAAGTACGTGACATGTTAGCGAAGTTTCGGTAGTCACTCGATATGATAATTTTCGGTTTATAACCTTGTAATGTGTCGTTATAATTTTGTCATCACCACGACTTATATCATATGATATAAGACCTGAATATACTCATAAATATGAGGTGTATATTGTGGTGTGACATTGACGTACGTTTGTAACATATGTAACGTGTCGGTAATACGTCGGAATATATGTGTATTGTGTCTTTTTAGCAAAAAATATAAATATATATATAAGGTATGTATAAATGGGATTTTTAATAGGTGAATAAGGAGACTTTCCATTCTTCAATTTGTTGTCATCATGCTTTCTCCAAATATATCTCCATTTAATGAATTAGTTAGTTCATTAACTTAAGTACTTCACTTAATGAACTAGTTTAGTTCATTAATGGTGGTACCTGAAAATAGTTCAAACACAACAAATGTTTGCCATTTGATGTAAGCTTTAACGTTTCATGGCTTGTTAGTACGGCAACATTATATATAAAGCATATAAGGCATGTATGTCACAAACAACGTGTCAAGTAATAAATTTTGTCATGCATTTCTTAAACATGTGGTATTTAAATCATGTATTTGTGAATCACTCAAACTCTTTTTCTCAACAATCTCCCCCTTTTGATGATTTACAAAATAACCTTAGTTCATGATTTAAATATGATCGCTCCCCCTCCAATCGAGCACAAATTCGAATTTTTAATTTTTGATTGTCTCCCTCTTGAATTTTGCAATCATGCTCTTTCTCCCCCTTAAATCACTCTCTATCTCTCCCTCAAATTATTCACTTTCTCTCCCCCTTTATTTTTTAAATAATATCAAAAGTACATGTAAGAAAGAAATAGTAGTTTATAATATATCAACAAAACTCATGCATTTCAAGTGCACTCTTAAGGGTTATTTATTCAACCCTTTGCAAATGTCTCTTTTGGTACCCAAATTTGGGTGACCTTCCTAGGTCTTCCAAATGATGAGAAAAGAGATGAAGACGCAATATAATAGACATTAGTTGGGAGTGCAATTGTCCTTGGGCCAAGAATTCCATTGTAACCATTGTATGTTTGTCATCTTTGATAAGTTCTTGTGTTGGTGTGCATGGTGCGTTATCTAGATGCATTTTTGTTGAATCAATGTTGTGTATGCATCAATGGTTTCTTTTCATATCTATATGGCATATAATTATATCTCGTATGATATGAAGAAGAAGCATGATGAGATGACATAGAGGAGGATCTAGACGTCTTCTTAGGCGCCATATATATCTTGGATGCATCTATTTTCTTAGATGGAATGAATTTGGTTGATTATTTAGTGTCTTGTTTTTCTCAACATATCCTAATCTGGTTTTGTCGCTATCATGCTTTTATGAAGAAATGATGTGATCTAGCATGTTTGTACCTATGTCAAATTATTTCACCATTTTTTCTAGATCTATATTCCTTGATTTCAAATTTGAAATCTCGGATTTCATTTCATTATTTTTTGTTGTCAATGATGAGATCTCTGGTTTCAATCCATTAATTGTGCATGACGACTCTTCTTTTGAATTGTTTAATTGAGATACATGATTTGTGTTAGATGATTCTAACAATTTCTTGTCTTCAATTAAACGTTTCTTTTCTTTTGTAAGAGTCTTAGCTAACTTATGTAATTCAAGATATTCAACATACAAATCATCATAAGAAAGCTCAGAATTAGAATCAGAGTCAGAAGATACCTTATTTGATGCCTTAAATATAAAGCATACTTGTGTCATTTGTTCTTCGGTATCATCAGTCTGAGAGTCAGATGAATCACTCCAAGTAGAGGCTTTGAAGGCTCTTCTCCTTTGTTTAGGTCCTGAGACGAGTCTAGTTTTTGTCCAATCCTTGTCGTGGTTTTTGTTTGTTTGTTTGTCCTTGTTCGGGCAATCATATGACAAGTGTCCAAGTCTCCCACATTCATAGCACTTTACGTCTTAATTTTTTTTATATCTATGATTCTTAGATGAAGTAGGCTTATGTTTGTTTTTAATCGATTTTCTCATAATTTTTATTAATTTTTTAGCCATCGTGATTACATCTTCATCATCAAAATCTGTGTCACTATCATCTACACGATCATAAGAGGTAGAAACGTATTTATTTGATTTAAACGCTATAGCCTTATCATGTTTAGAAGTAGATTCAGAATTTCTTAAAATGAATTTGTTTTCATATACCTTCAATGATCCGATTAATTCCTCCATCTTTATTGATTTAGTATCCTTACTTTATTTGATTGCAGTGACTTTTGAATCCCATTCAGATGGAAGACTTCTTAGCACCTTTTGAACCTTTTCCTGTGTAGAAAAAAGCTTTGCCAAGAGACTCAAGAGAAATGTAGATGTTAGTCAATCATAAGTCCATATCAGCGATAGAATCATTAGGCAATAATTTAAAAGACTCAAGAGTAGACATAAACATATTTATTTTAGACTCTTTGACTTGACTAGTCCCTTCATGTTTCATCTCAAGAATTCTCCACGTCTCTTGAGCATTAGAACAGTTAGACACATAACTTGATTCGCTTTTACTCAACCCATTTAAAAGAAGTTGCATTGCTCTAGCATTCATACTTAATCTCTTTCTGTCATCACTAGTGTATTCTTGTTTCGGTTTTATGATTTCTAGTGTGACACCATCAACAGTAGATAACTTAGAAGGAACGAAAGGATCGTCTTCTATAATAGACCACAAATCAATATCAATAACCATAAAGAAAAGTTTGATTCTAAGTTTCCATTGTATAAAAGACTCACCATCGAAAAGAGGAGGCCTTACGGTTGACATTCCTTCTTGCTCGGTTTTGTAACTGGTGGTTGCCATCTCAAAAGATCGTTGGATTCTCTTGTTGTGAGTGTGCCTACACTCTGATACCACTTGTAGGACCTGTATAGCACCACCAGAAGGATGGTTGAATAGTGTGTACAGAAATTCTTTTTTTTAGAAACGTTTGGCTCAAAAACCCCACTTCTGAAAACAGTCTCGGTTTTTAGATCCTGACTTGAAATAATTAAAAGACCTAGTTAGAGACCTTCAAAAATTATGAAATTCGGTATGAATGAACTCTCATATGTTATAAGTATCTCATAAATATTTCAGAATAAAACTTTACTCCTAACCCTTTGAAAATTTGTTTTTGGTCAGATTGCGCGAATCTGCCAGAAACCGTACTCCGACTTGAAAATTTTATTCCGACTAATTCGTAACTCCAAATGGTTTGAACATTTAATCACAAGCCCCTTAAGATATGCATTTTAACGGATTGAAACAGGTTTTGAAAATTCCTTTAGAAAGTATGTCAACCACGTTGAAGTTCCCAACCTTTGCAAATCTAAAAATCAGATTGCACTAGTCTCAGATCTAATCATGTTTGACTGACTTATACTTATCCAAATGAGTTGAAACTTGCGCCAAATGAAATCTAGGATATGTGGATATGTTTCTGCAAAATTTTGTAATTTTTGAAAGTCTTTTACTATTTTAACGATTGCAACAAATCAACGCAGAAACTGAAAACTGAAAGTAAAGTGCGAAAGTAAAGACACCAAGGATTTTATACTGGTTCGGTTAAATCAGCCTACTCCAGTCTTCGAGGACACCTTCCTCGGTTATCACTAAACACCAAAAACACCTTACCATAAGGGTTGCTGGAGTTACACGCCAACTCCATCCTTTCCTCAAACAATACAATCAAGCACACCGGATCACAAACACCACCACCGAACGAGTGAAGGTTTGATCACACCCTGATCAATATTTTACAAATGAAACATGTATGGTGGTATAATCAAAGCCTATACAATATTTTGAATATATGAACAATAGGCTTGAGAGAGGAAGAAGAAGAAAGAAATATAGAAGAAGAAAGTAGAAGACACTTTTGCACTTAAGAGAATATGAGAGTTGTCTTGGCTTCACTTTGCACTACTTCTTCTTTTAACTTAATGTGGCCGCCCCCTCTAGGTCTTCTACCATCTTGAGAATTCTCTTTAATGCCCTTGGTAGATTTCCTTGTATAGATATCACACCATCCTGCCCACTTGGCACATTTTGGTTGGATGGATGACTTGGCATTGCTTATTTGGCACTTGATGATTGGTCCAACTTGTCATCACTTATTGTACTGTAAAAATCTGATAATAACTTGCAAAACATGTGCCAAAATGAATTCAAAACACTACCAAATAATCACCATTCAATCCATTTAATTTTGGGAAGCAAATTAAGCATAATTACCATCAAAAAATCGGCCACTCAATGTACACGTGCAGAATAAGTTTCAGCATGTGTAGTAGTTTGAAATATTTGAATTGTTACCTTGTGTAGCTCCTTCTTTTATGTCACTAACCTTATGTGGCATATTCTCCACCAATTAAGATGCCAACTAAAATCCACATAGGCTCCATTTAGGCTGAGAATGGCGTGTGAAAAGTCTTGCGCATGTGCTGAATTTCATTTAGGTAAACTTTGTAAAATAACGCACAATAATTACACACATATGGTAAATTACAATCAGCCCTAATTTGAATTTTCTAGAACACTTTAACATGTCTTGAATGTATAAAAAGTGTCTAGATACATGTTACATGTCATGCCAAAAAACGTTCCATGTATTATGTTCGTAGAAAAACGAATTTTCGATTTTCGTCGATTACGCGATTTTTCTCCGATTAAATTCAAACTTTTTGCACATGTTATATATATATTATGTCACACATAATATAAATAAAATAAATTAAATATTCAGCTCTAATGGCTAAAGTATAGGCGCCCCATGTGACAAAAAAATGAATTTGAAATATCCACAATTTGGCCTTAATTGTGGGTGATTTGTGTGTGCCAACATGGAATGATTTCATGGCTGATTTTAACATGTGACCCACGAAATTTTTGGCTATTTGTAAAGTATATAGGCTGGCCATCTTCACGTTGGCGAAGTTTTGATAGTCACTCGATACGACAATTTTCGGTTTATAACCTTGCAACGTGTCGTTATAATGTTGTCATCACCACGACTTATATCATATGATATAAGACCTGAATATACTCATAAATATGAGGTATATACAGTGGTGTGACGTTAACGTATGTTTGTAACATATGTAACGTGTCGGTAGTACGTCAGAATATATGTGTGTTGTGCCTTTTTAGCAAAAATATAAATATATATAAGGTATGTGTTGTAGGATCTGCAAGGCACCACTAGAAGGGGGGTTGAATAGTTGGCGTAGAAAGTGTTGTTTTTAAAATTGTTTTGACTCAAGAACTCAACTTCTGAAAACAGTTTCTGTTTTCAGGACCAGATTTAAAACGTTTTTAAAACTAGGTTTTAGGTCTTCAAAAATTCTGAAATTTTGATAGAACTTATCCTCAGATGTTATGAGTGTCTCCTAAAAATTTCAGATTTAAATTCAACCTCTAACCCCTTCAAAAATTATTGGTGGTCAGATTGCGCGAATCTGCCAGAAACGGTAGACTGTTTTGAAAATTTTATTCCTATTTGTACGTAACTCCAAATGCTCTGAAATTTTAACCACTAACCTCTTATATGTTATATTTAAATGTATTGAAACAGTTTTGAAAAATTCTTTTGGGAAGTTAGTCAAATACAATCAAAGTCTCAACCTTTGCAAGCCTGAAAATCAGACTGCACTAGTCTCACAACTTTAGATGTTTGATTGACTTATACTTGTCCAAAAGGGTTGAAACTTATGCCAAATTAACCTTAAGACGTGTGTCTGTGGTTCTGGAAAGTTTTGTAATTTTTGAAAAACGTTTACTATTTTTACGAACGTAATCAAAAATGATAAACAGTGCTGGAACAGAATATAAGTGCTGAAAGTAAATGACACCAAGAATTTTATACTGGTTCGGTTATAAACAACCTACTCCAGTCTTCGAGGAACACCTTCCTCGGTTCACACTAATCACACAGCACAAAAATACCTTAACACAGGGTTGATGTAGTTACACACCAACTCCAACCCTTTACAAACCTTGTATGATGAATACAATGCACACGAACACCACCACCTTGCCGGATTGAAGATTGATCACACCTTGATCAATCTTTGACAAAGATAAGAGAATATGTGGTGGTCTAAGAAAAGCCTATTCAAGTATATGAATGTAAGTACAAAAGGCTTTTAGGAAGAAGAAAGAAAGAAGTGTAGAAAGAAGAAGTAGAAAACGTTTTTGATCTTTGAAACTTGTAAGCCTTGTCTTCTCTTTTGTTTGTTCTCCTTCTTCTCTTTTTATCAATGATTTGGCCGCCCCCTATTGCTCTTCCTCCTTTTGAAAATTATCTTCTAAGTCCTTGGGAGAATATGTGGCATCATTGTAACATGTTCTTGCTTACTTGGCACCTCCTCATTGGATGATCATTTAACTCTTGCTTACTTGGCACTCATTGATTGGTTGAATGTTGTCATCACTTGATGACTAGGAAAATCTGAGAATTCCACTAAAAACATGTGCCAAAATCACCATACAATAATTACCACAAATTTCAAGATCATCACATAAATTAAGCAAGATAATTTTCTCACAACAATGATGAAAAAATCGGCCATTATTGAGACTTGACATGCTGAAATTTCAGCATGTGATACATGGGTCTTCAATTCAAATTATTACCAAGTTTTCTTTGATTTATCTCTTAAAAATAAATCATCAATTAGTAGACAATATTCTCATCAATTTTGAGAATAAAATTGGACAATAACATGGCCCAAAAATCGCCTAGGTAAATTCACACACATGCTGAAATTTTTCAGCATGTGTGATATTCAAAATATCACACTATTACTTTCATATCTTATTCAAATTAATTCCAATTTGTCTTCCAATTACTCACATATTTTAAGACATAAATTATGGCCTCATAATGGATGAAATTTGTCCAGCACTTTAGTGCACATGCTGAATTTTCAGCATGTGTCACAATTGTGACAAAATTTGAAACATTACCTTTTGTAGCTTCTTTCTTTAAGTCACCAACTTTGTATGCTTCATTCTTGACCAATCAATATGCCAACAAGGCGCCATATATGCTCCATCTCAGCTGATATAGGCTTGTATAATGTGTTTGACATGTGCTGAATTTTATTTTTTTAAAAACTTTGTAAAATAGTGCACATTTAATAATACACACATGGTATATTCCAATCAGCCCTTAATTTAATTTTCTAGAACACTTTGAGATGTATACTATATGGAAAAAGTGTCTAGATACATGTTGTATGATGTGCCAAAAACGTTCCATGTGTCGTGTACGTAGAAAACCGAATTTTCGATGTTTATCGATTACCCGATTTTTCTCTAAATAAATTCCTACTTTTTGCACATGTTATATATATTATGTTACACATAATATACATAATATAAACTTTAATATTCAGTTCATAAGGCTGATTAAAGTGGCGCCTAAACATGTGACAAAATTAAAATTAGAATCTTCACAATTTGGCCTTAATGTGGGGTGATTTGTGTGTACCATGGAATGATTTTATGGATGCATATAACATGTAGGCCACGAAAATTATTGATATTTTTGAGGTGTAGGGGCTGGCCATCTTTTTATGGCAAGTACGTGACACGTTGGCGAAGTTTCGGTATTCGCTCGATACGACAATTTTTGGTTTAGAACATTTTAACGTGTCGTATTTAATTTGTCATCACCATGACTTATATCATATGATATAAGACCTGAATATACTCATAAATATGAGTTAAGTATGGTGGTGTGACGTTAACGTACGTACGTAAAATATATAACGTGTCGGTAGTACGTTGGAATAAATGTGTACGTGCCTTTTTCAAAAAATTTGAAAATATATATATATATAAATATATAGGCGTGTATATTTATGATGTAGGAGGAGGAGGAGACTTTCCTTTCTTAATCTTGTTGCCTTTGTGCCTTGTCCAATTGTTGCTTCCTTTAATGAACTACTTAGTTTAATTAACTAAGTATTTGACTTAATGAATTAGTTTAGTTCATTAATGGTGGCACCTGAAAATAGTTTAAACACAACAAATGTTTGCCATTTGATGTAAGCTTTAAAGCTTCATGGCTCGTTAGTACGGCAACATTATATATGAACTTTATAAGGCAACTTTCATGCAACAACGTGTTATGTCATAAAATATGTCATGCATTTCTTTGTAACACATTATTTAAATCATGCATTTTGAAATCACTCAAATCCCTTTTTCTCAACAATCTCCCCTTTTTGATGATTTTCAAAATAACTTATATACATGATTTAAATCTTATCGCTCCCCCTCCAATTGTGCATAAATTCAAATTTTGAATTTCAATTTTCAAATTCGCTCCCTTTTGATTTATGTAATTAATCTTATTAATCTTTCTCTCTCCCCCTTAAATCATGCATTCTCTCCCCCTTTATTTTGGAAAGTCAATCAAAAGCGCATGTAGACACGAAAAAAAATCATGCATTTTATAATATCAAACGTGCGTTCGTAAGGGTTATTTATTCGACCCTTTGAAAATGTCCCTTTTGGTACCCAAATTTGGGTGACCTTTCTAGGTATTCCAAAAGGTAAGAAAGGTGATGAAAACGTAACATAATATACGTTAGATGCAGTTTTTGGTGTTGGAGTGTCTACTTTCTTAGACACTACAAAATTGGTTGGTTTAATGGATACTTCATTTGTTTCAATGTATCCTAAACCTGTCTTATCACTATCATGCTTTTGTGAAGAAATAATGTGATCTAGCATGTTTGTTCCTGTTTCAAATTTCTTCACCATTTTCTCTAAATTCGCATTCCTTGATTTCAAGTTTGAAATCTCGGATTTCATTTCATTATTGTGCGTATTCAATGATGAGACCTCTGATTTTAATGCATTAATGATGCGTGACGACTCTTCTTTTGAATCGTTTAATTGAGAAACAAGGTTTGTGTTAGAAGATTCTAACAACTTCTTGTCTTCAATTAATCGTTTCTTTTATTTTGCAAGAGTCTTTGAAAACTTATGCAATTCTAAATATTGACTAAATAAATCATCATAAGAATATTCAGAATCAGAATCAGAGTCGGAAGATACCTCATTTGATGCTTTAGATGTAAAGCATACTTGTGCCTTTTGTTCTTCCGTATCATCAGTCTCAGAGTCGGATGTGTCACTCCAAGTGGAGGCTTTGAATGCTCTTCTCCTTTGTTTAGGTTCTGAGACGAGTCTATTCTTGTTCCGATCCTTGTCAGGGTATTTGTTTGTTTGCTTTTCTTTATTAAGGCAGTCATATGATAGATGTCCAAGTTTGCCGCATTCATATCACTTTATTTCCTTATTTTTATTTTTATCATCCTTAGATGAGGTAGATTTATATTTAATCGATTTTCTCAATATTTTTCTTAATCTTTTAGCCATCGTAATTAAGTCCTCATCATCGGAATCTATGTCACTATCATCTACGACGTATTCATTTGATTTAATGCTATAGCCTTATCATTTTTGAAAATATACTCAGAATGTCTTAAAGCGAGTTTGTTTTCATATACCTTTAGTGATCCAATTAGTTCTTCCATCTTAATTGATTTAGTCTCTTTGCTTTCTTCTATGGCCGTTACTTTAGAGTCCCACTCAGATGGAAGGCTTCGCAAGACCTTTTGTACCTTTTCCTGCATAGTAAAGGCTTTGCCAAGAGACTCAAGAGAATTATAGATGTTAGTCAAGCGAAGATCCATATCAACAATAGATTCATTAGGCAATAATTTAAATGACTCGAGTGTGGACATAAGCATGTTGATCTTGGACTCTTTTACTTGATTAGTGCCTTCGTGTTTCATTTCAAGTATTCTCCACATTTCTTGTGCACTAGAACAATTTGAAACATAGCTTGATTCACTTTTACTTAGCCCATTTAAAAGTAACTGCATAGCCCTAGCGTTCAAGCTTAGTCTTTTTTTTATCATCACTAGTGTACTCTTGCCTAGGCTTAACGACCTCTAATGTGACTCCATCTACAGTGGATAACTTTGATGGAACAAATGGACCATCTTCTATAATTGACCAAAGATCAATATCAATTGCCATAAAGAAAAGTTTCATTCTTACCTTCCATTGAACGAAAGACTCACCGTCACAGAGAGGAGGCCTTATGGTTGACATCCCTTCTTGCACGGTGTTATAGCTAGTGGATGCCATCTCACGTAGATCGTTGGATCCTTTTGTTGTGAGTGTTCCTGCGCTCTGATACCAATTGTAGGATCTACAAGGCACCACTAGAAGGGGGGTTGAATAGTTGGTGCAGAAAGTGTGGTTTTTAAAATTGTTTTGACTCAAGAACACAACTTCTGAAAACAGTTTCTGTTTTCAGGATCAGTTTTAAAACGTTTTTAAAACAAGGTTTTAGGTTTTCAAAAATTCTGAAATTTTGAGAGAACTTAGCATCAGATCTTTTGAGTGTCTCCTAAAAATCAGATTTAAATTCAACCTCTAACCCCTTCAAAAGTCGTTGGTGGTCAGATTACACGAATCTGTCAGAAACGGTAAACTGTTTTGAAAAATTTATTCCTATTTGTACGTAACTCCAAATGCTCTGAAATTTTAACCACTAACCCTTTATATGTTATATTTAAATGGGTTGAAACAGTTTTCAAAAATTCTTTTGGGATGTTAGTCAAATACAATCAAAGTCTCAACCTTTACAAGCCTGAAAATCAGACTGCACTAGTCTCAGAACTTTGGACGTTTGATTGATTTATACTTGTTCAAAAGGGTTGAAACCTGTGCCAAATTAACCATAAGACGTGTGGATGTGATTCTGAAAAGTTTCGTAATTTTTGAAAAACGTTTACTATTTTTACGAACGTAATCAAAAATGATAAACAGTGCCGGAACAGAATATAAGTGCTGAAAGTAAATGACACCAAGAATTTTATACTGGTTCGCTTATAAACAACCTACTCCAGTCTTCGAGGAACACCTTCCTCGGTTCACACTAATCACACAGCACAAAAACACCTTACCACAGGGTTGATGGAGTTACACACCAACTCCAACCCTTTACAAACCTTGTATGATGAATACAATGCACACGAATACCATCACCTTGCAGGATTGAAGATTGATCACACCTTGATCAATCTTTTACAAAGATAAGAGAATATGTGGTGGTCTAAGAGAAGCCTATTCAAGTATATGAATGTAAGTACAATAGGCTTTTAGGAAGAAGAAAGAAAGAAGTGTAGAAAGAAGAAGTAGAAAACGTTTTTGATCTTTGAAACTTGTAAGCCTTGTCTTCTCTTTTGTTCGTTCTCCTTCTTCTCTTTTTATCAATGATTTGGCCGCCCCCTATTGCTCTTCCCCCTCTTGAAAATTATCTTCTAAGCTCTTGGGAGAATATGTGGCATCATTGGGACATGTTCTTGCTTACTTGGCATCTCCTCATTGGATGATCATTTAACTCATGCTTACTTGACACTCATTGATTGGTTGAATGTTGTCATCACTTGATGACTAGGAAAATCTGAGAATTTCACTAAAAACATGTGTCAAAATCACCATAGAATAATTACCATAATTTCAAGGATCATCACATAAATTAAGCAAGATAATTTCCTCACAACAATGATGAAAAAATCGGCCATTATTGAGACTTGACATGCTGAAATTTCAGCATGTGATACATAGGTCTTCAATTCAAATTATTACTAAGTTTTCTTTGATTTATCTCTTAAAAATAAATCATCAATTAGTAGACAATATTCTCATCAATTTTGGGAATAAAATTGGACAATAACGTGGCCGAAAAATCGCCTAGGTACATTCACACACATGCTGAAATTTTTCAGCATGTGTGATATTCAAAATATCACACTTTTACTTTCATATCTTATTCAAATTAATTCCAATTTATCTTCCAATTATTCACATATTTCAAGACACAAATTATGGCCTCATAATGGATGAAATTCGGCCAGCACTTTAGTGCACATGCTGAATTTTCAGCATGTGTCACAATTGTGACAAAATTTGAAACATTACCTTTTGTAGCTTCTTTTTTTAAGTCACCAACTTTGTATGCTTCATTCTTGACCAATCAATATGCCAACAAGGCTCCACATGTGCTCCATCTCAGCTGATATAGGCGTGTATAATGTGTTTGACAAGTGCTGAATTTTATTTTTTTTAAAACTTTGTAAAATAGTGCACATTTAATAATACACACATGGTATATTCCAATCAGCCCTTAATTTAATTTTCTAGAACACTTTGAGATGTATACTATATGGAAAAAGTGTCTAGATACATGTTGTATGATGTGCCAAAAACGTTCCATGTGTCGTGTACGTAGAAAACCGAATTTTCGATGTTTATCGATTACCCGATTTTTCTCCAAATAAATTCCAACTTTTTGCACATGTTATATATATTATGTTACACATAATATACATAATATAAACTTTAATATTCAGCTCATAAAGCTGATTTAAGTGGCGCCTAGACATGTGACAAAATTGAAATTGGAATCTCCACAATTTGGCCTTAATGTGGGGTGATTTGTGTGTACCAACATGGAATGATTTTATGGCTGCATATAACATGTAGGACACGAAAATTATTGATATTTTTGAGGTGTAGGGGCTGGCCATCTTTTTATGGAAAGTACGTGACACGTTGGCGAAGTTTTGGTATTCGCCCGATACGACAATTTTTGGTTTAGAGCCTTTTAACGTGTCGTATTTAATTTGTCATCACCATGACTTATATCGTATGATATAAGACCTGAATATACTCATAAATATGAGTTAAGTATGGTGGTGTGACGTTAACGTATGTACGTAAAATATATAACGTGTCGGTAGTACGTTGGAATAAATATGTACGTGCCTTTTTCAAAAAATTTGAAATATATATATATATATATATATATATATATATATATATATATATATATATATATATAGGCGTGTATATTTATGATGTAGGAGGAGGAGGAGACTTTCCTTTCTTAATCTTGTTGCCTTTGTGCCTTGTCCAAATGTTGCTTCCTTTAATGAACTACTTAGTTTAATTAACTAAGTACTTCACTTAATGAACTAGTTTAGTTCATTAATGGTGGCACCTGAAAATAGTTCAAACACAACAAATGTTTGCCATTTGATGTAATCTTTAAAGCTTCATGGCTCGTTAGTACGGCAACAACGTGTTATGTCATAAAATATGTCATGCATTTCTTTGTAACACGTTATTTAAATCATGCATTTTGAAATAACTCAAACCCCTTTTTCTCAACATGTATAAGTGGCGTTTTTAATAGGTGAATAAGGAGGCTTCACATTCTTCAATTTGTTGCCATCATGTCTTCTCCAAATATATCTCCATTTAATGAACTAGTTAGTTCATTAACTTAAGTACTTCACTTAATGAACTAGTTTAGTTCTTTAATGGTGGCACCTGAAAATAGTTCAAACATAACAAATGTTTGCCATTTGATGTAAGCTTTAACGCTTCATGGCTTGTTAGTACGACAACATTATATGCAAAGCATATAAGGCATGTATGTCACAAAGAACGTGTCAAGTAATAAATTTTGTCATGCATTTCTTAAACACGTGGTATTTAAATCATGTATTGTTGAATCACTCAAACTATTTTTCTCAACGGGATTTTCATGTAAATATCATTATCCAATGATCCATATAAATATGTGGTGACCACATCCATTAACCGCATATCAAGTTTTTTTAGTGACTGCTAGACTGATTAGATATCATAATGTTATGGTATCAATAACCGGGGAATATGTTTTATCATAATCAAGCCCAGGTCTTTGTGAAAAACCTTGCGTAACAAGCCGTGCTTTTTATCGTATAACCTCATTTTTCTCATTACGTTTTCGTACAAAAACTCATTTATGTCCAATAGGTTTTATCCATTCAGGAGTTTGGACTACAGGTCCAAATACTTTACGACTTTCCAACAATTTTAGTTCTGCTTGAATTGCATCTTTCCACTTTGGTCAATCAATTCTGTGTCGAAATTCTTCAATGGATCTCGGTTAAGGATCCTCATCCAGAATTTCACATGCAATCGCATAAGCAAAAACATGATCAATAATAACCTTTTTGTCTATCCCAATTTTCTTCTGTACTTACATAATTCAAAGAGATATCTTCAAAATTTTGTTCACTTGCTTCTTCAAGAGCAACTTGTTAATCAATTTTAGACTGAGTTTTGATTTCTATAGCGCTTTCAAGTTGTGAACGTCTTTTCTCTTCTGGAGTGTGCTCTTCTGGAGCATTAACTTGTACCCTTATTTTCTGAGGGTTTTTATCTTTTGTACCAACTGAGCACCCACGTTTTAGACTTGCTTTTGGTATACCATCATTTGCCTTTTAGAGGCATCAAGTCGAACAGGTGTATTCATCGCCGGGACGTGGGATTTGGTTAGCCTTTTACTATCAATAAATGCATCAGGCAACTGATGTGCAATATTTTGTAAATGGATTATCCTTCTTACTTCTTGCTCGCATTAATTTGTTCATGGGTCAAGGTGAGAAAGTGAAGGAACGTTCCATGTGATTTCACGCCGTTCTTCAGGAAACGGTACTTTCTCTCCCCCTAACGGTGGGAAAATTTTCTCATCAAAATGACAATCGGCATATCATGCCTTAAATAAATCACCCGTCAAGGGCTCAAGATATCTCACAATAGAAGGAGAATCAAAACCCACATATATCTCTAAACGTCATTGAGGACCCAGTTTTGTCCGTTATGGTGGAACAATCGGAACATAAATCGCATAACCAAAAATCTTTAAATGGGAAATATCTGGCTGCTGGCCCAATACCATTTGTAATGGTGAATATGGTTGAAACAGATTGGGTCTAAGCCGGACTAATGCGGAAGCATGTAAAATCGCATGACCCCAAGCTGTTGTGGGTAAATTAGATCTTAAAAGCATAGATCGAGCAATCAGTTATAATCGTTTAATAAATGACTCTGTCAGACCATTTTGAGTGTGAACATGTACCACTGAATGCTCAACTTCAATCCGAATCGACATAAAATAATCAATAAAAGCTTGAGATGTAAATTCACCGACATTATCAAGACGAATAGACTTAATCGGATAATCAGAAAATTGTGCTCCTAATCATATAATCTGAGCATGAAGCTTGGCAAAAGATATGGTTCTTGTTGAGAGCAAACTCACATGAGACCATCTGGATGAAGCATCCAATAAGACCATAAAATAACAAGATAGTCAACAAGGGGATCAATAGGTCCACAAATATCCCTTGTCTTCTTTGTAAAAATGTATGAGATTCGAATTGAATCTTTTATTGGGGATGGCCTATTGATTAGCTTCCCTCGTGAACAAGCGACACACACACAATCACGAGGTAAAAGAATCTTCTGGTTTTTAAAGGGTGTCTATGCGAGTTTTGTACAATTGGACGCATCATTACCAAACCCGGATGACCAAGTCGATCGTGCCATAACATAAATAGCTTTGGATCATTGAACTTCTGGTTCATCACAATATTAGATTCTACTGGATGTATAGTCGCATAATACAATCCAGATGAGAAAATTGGGAATTTTTCTTTAACAAGCTTCTGGTCTGAATCACTGTAAGTAATACATAAAAATTTCATATTCTCCTCAGTCATGGCTTCAAGATGAAAACCACTGAGACGTATATCCTTGAAACTCAATAAGTTTCTTTTCGACTTGGTAGAAAATAATGCCGTAGTAACCAAGATATGTGTATCATTGGGCAATATAATTGTTGCTCTACCGGATCCTTCAATCAATGTCGTAGTACCAGAAATTGTACTAACATTTGCTTTTGCCAATTGTAACGTCAAAAAATATTTTTGATCACGAAGAATTGTGTGTGTTGTTCCAC
The DNA here is from genome assembly GCA_036186865.1 of Eustoma russellianum. Classification (NCBI taxonomy): domain Eukaryota; kingdom Viridiplantae; phylum Streptophyta; class Magnoliopsida; order Gentianales; family Gentianaceae; genus Eustoma; species Eustoma russellianum. The sequence continues at coordinate 16,278,730 of AP025062.1, read as the reverse complement.
TATCAACCAGATAAATGTCTCCATCATTCATATTGAATAAACGTCTAGCATAACATATATAATTTTCATTATTAAATTGAATTCGAAATAATCAAGTTAAAAATAGTGAATTTTGTTAATTGATGAAAAACTCTTTATACGTCAACTAGAATGTCTGAAATTCATTTTTCAAGTCACGCTGTAAATTGGAATTATACAGGAAAAATAAACAACTCTAAAGAATTTTGTTTAAGCAAATATAGTGATGCAAATGTTTATAAAAGTGCATGCTAGCACATAGAAATACAACTTATTTATAGCAATCCTTAAAACATGAAAGTCATCGAAACAATTTTCTCAATCATTCTGGATTATTCTCATTCACAAACTGGACTCCATGGCCATCCACGTTTGGCTCTATAAGAAAATCTTCAATATCAAAATGAGTAAAATTATTCAAATCTATTTGACCATCATCTGCTATGTTATCAAAGTCTGCAAAATAAACTTGTTTTCCATTGCCTTTATCCTTCTCGGATGCTTGATAAAGTTCAACCAAATGTTTTGGAGTGCGGAAAGTACGAGACCAATGGTGTTGGGCTCCACATCGATAACAAGTTTCTTCGTGATTCTTAGCTGGTCCACCAATTTTCATAGCTGTTGTATTTTCTTGTGGCTTTTTCTTATTGTCCTACTTTAGGTGGTATGATGCAAAATTTCTACCACGACCATGACCTTTACCGCGATCACGACCTCGACCACGACCACGATTATGGTTATGGTGACTTGCATTCGCTTATGGGAACGGTTGTGATCCAGTCGGGTGAGAGTTGTGGTTTTTCATTAAGAGTTCATTGTTTTTTTCAGCAACAAGTAGACATGAAATCAGTTGATAATATTTTTCAAACTTTCTTTCTCTATATTGCTGCTGCAGGAGCATATTTGACGCATGGAAAGTTGTGAATGTTTTCTCTAACATATCAGCATTAGTCACTTTGTCTCCACACATTCGTAATTGGGAGACAATAGAGAACATAGCAGAGTTGTATTCATTGACTGTCTTATAATCTTGCAACCTCAGGTGCAACCAGTCATATCGAGCCTTTGGGAGGATCACACTCTTTTGATGATCGTATCGTTCCTCCAAATTTTTCCATAATTCATATGGGTCTTTGACTCCAAGATATTCGGTTTTCATCCTGTCATGGAGGTGATGGCGAATGAATATCATTGCCATCGCCTTATCTTGTTCCTTTGCCTTATTTCCTTCTTTGATAACATGCCCAAGATTCATTGATGTCAAATGGATCTCGGCATCAAGGATCCAAGCCATATATTTTCTTCCGGAAATATCAAGGACAACAAACTCCAGTTTTGTGATATTTGCCATGGGTCTGAGAATGCAAAAATAATTCATCTCAGAAAAGAGAGATTTACTCAAAACTACAGTTTGTTAATGTTATATGCTTCTGTCATAATATGCTTCAGGCATAAGTATGATGCAGACTATTATATATGCAATGATAAGAATATAATCAATACGTAATTAAAAATTAAAATAACACAACAACTACATGTCAAAATATTCATGCTTTAGGCATGTCAACTAGGCATGCTACAGGCATGATAGTTATTCATTCTTTAGGTACATGAACTAACCATGCTTTTAGGCATGTTAATTATATCAATTATTCACGCTTCGAGAGTGTCAACAATTCATGCTTCGTGCATGAAAGCGATTCATGCTCCAGGCACTATTCATGCTTATGTCAACGAGTCATGCTTCGGGCATAATAACAACTAATGCTTCGTGTATGACAATTGTTCACCCTTTGGGCATGACAACAATCTGTGCTTCAAGCATGTTAACAATTCATGCTTCGGATATGATAAAAGTTTATCCATATGGCTGCAAGCCATATACTATACTTCTTTCAAAATAAATCTAGACTTCATGCTAGATTAGATCTTTTGTAAATATTTTGAATATAAGATAGAAACATGTAACAAGAGAAACGCAACAAATAAACAAATCATAATCTGAAAAAACATTTTAGTAGAAATATCAGTTTCGGAAATTACCATTTCGACTAGACCTAGGAGTGTCCAAAACACATCTCCACCGTTCAAAACATACCTTTATGTGTTAGAAGTAATCTGACAAAATTTGGTGATGATCCAACGGTGTATGACTCGAAAAATTCAGTTTTCCCAAAGCTGCGCAAAGCTATTTTAAGGAAAAATATATTGTACTAACATTTGCTTTCTCTAATACTTTTCTTGATTACTTGTTTTTATTTCTTTGGAGCAATTCGTGCTAATAACGTATTATAAATTTAAACAATGCTATATATAAAATATAGAAGAAGAGAAGTAGACAAGGATAGAATAAGATTACTATTCAAATTTGTCTTACAATATGTAAGGTGATGGTCCTATTTATAGGACTTGAAATGTAAATGATACATTGTACATCTTTATGTCCATTGTGTTTCTCAAGACCTTAGACATCCACAAACTTATCTTAGTCACAATTTTCATAACATATTCCTAAATTTCCTGCTTGACCTCTCTTAGTTATGCAAGTATTGCTAGGTTCAAACTGCTGTCCACGTGTATTTTTTACAGTAAGAGGGCTACTCAGAGTCAGAGGGCTTTTTGATGCTATGTAAACCGTATAAATTGATGAGTTTTGCTTACCTGGTAAACGTTACAGCAAGAACATCTCTTGCAAATTCATGGCAGATGTGTGCGAGCAATTCTCTCCGTGGATTAGCAACATCTCAGTGCCGGCAAATTCTGACATTTTGTGGATTGCTTGCATAGTGCAGTCACTTGGGAGGCGATTTCCGTTCCCAAACACACACACACACACACAACCAGTACCTGAATTTCACTAGCACCTTGAAGAATATGGTATTTATTCAATTTTTTTCAACATCATCTGTTATGGCGAACCAGAAAAGAAAAATATGGGTGAAGATTTTGATAACCACTTGGTGTCTCCTTTCCTAACCAACTCAATAGAGATAGGATACATACATCACTTCAGAAACAGAAGATACACTTGCCATACTAGCCAGAAGATGGTATAGGAGATCTAAGCCCCAAAAAATGCGCTAATCTAAGCAAGAGGACGTTAACAACAATTATACGGAACCATCCGAAAATTTGCTCTTCCGATTTCAAACGATATAATATACACAAGCTGCTTCATATGATAATGCATGACAAGAAAAAAGGAAAAACTCTTTTACTCGCAGAGCGCAATACTCAATGCCGGGAGTGTTAGAATATGTTGAGTTTTGATGATTTGCACAATTTGGCACATTGAACAACCCATTAGGCGCTTCATGTGTGTTGTTTGAAAACAGTATACTTCGAACTCCTACATTAGGCGCTTAATGTACCTTGGTGGAGTCCAGTACACTTCGAACGCCTAGATTAGGCGTTTTATGTGAAGTGTCTGGATCTGCGAACACTTCGAACGCCTAGATTAGGCGCTTCATGTGTGTGTTTGAAAAACTGGACACTTTGAACGCCTAAGTAGGCGCTTTATGTGACCTGTTGAAAAGTGCGAACACTTTGAACGCCTCTTTAGGCGCTTTATGCAGTCCACTATGCCAAAAGTACTTTTCCCCTGGCTGGGCACGTACTCCTAAGTACTTTCTCTGAGTAAAAGTCAGAGTTAGTTCGAACAAGCATGAAGTGCCACATTAAGCGCTTCATGTGACTTCGAACGACTTAAGAAGCCCACATTAGGCGCTTGATGTGACTTCGAACGACTGTTCATTTTCACATCAAGCGCTCAATGTCACATCGAACGCCTGTGCTTTTTCACTTTAGGCGCTTCATGTGACCAACGTTACAAAGGTCTTGAACTTCACTTTTTAACATCAGTTGACTCTTTGTACCCTCTCTTTTTAATGTCTTTCTTGCAGGCTCCTCTCTGTTAAAGTTTTTCAGGTTTCCCTTCTTGGCATTCACTTTGAAATCTCTCCAAGAATGTTGCTACATGCCAAAGGGAGATCTCCAATGATGAGGACTCACCAACACATGATGCCAAAACCCATTAATGTCAGTGCAGAGGGTTTCAAACGGGAAGAAACTTTGAAGTTGATAAAAATATGGTTTCTTCCACTTCCTTCAACAACTTTCTACATTGCAAGCTCTCAAGTTCTCTCAAGCTCAAGCTCTCAAAATATTTGTAATCTTTGTACATCTTTACTTTATTGTTGAGAGTGATTATTGTAAGAAGAAGAGTCTTCTTCTTGGTGAGATTATTCTGTGAGAGATTGGGTAGATTGTTGGTCAAGGAGCAAGGGTGCTCTTTGTTTAAGTTTTCTAGACTTTGAAAGGTTAGTTGATAGTGTGTGGTGCACTATTCTCCCTACAAGATTTCTTTGAGGGCAAAGAAGATCTTTGGAGGCTAAACTTCAAAGGGTTAGAATTCTTGGTTGTGGTCTAGGCAAGGTGCCTAGTTTTTGTATTTTCTGGATTTTGTTTTTGATTGTTGTTTCCCCCAAACGAAATAACAATCCCCATTTCAAAATCCTTCTTGTGAAACATCAAGAAGGTAGAGGAGTAGAGTCTCTTGACTTGAACCTCTATACATACTTGTGTTCTTTACTTTCATTCAAGTCTTCATTCTTTCTAAAGAACACATCCAAGTATTGGTTGCACTCAAAAACGAAAAATAGCCACAAAATATCCATACTTGGTGAATACACTATTCAACCCCCCCTTCTAGTGTGTTCTAAGGGACCTAACAATTGGTATCAGAGCCTAATCTTGCTTATTTGAGTTCAAATACAAGATTTGATCATTTCTAGTATGGATCCCTTTGTTTTTGATGATTTGGGTTCTCCTAGTGCTGAAACCTCCAGAAGAAGGAGGCAGGAAACCCTATTCCCTTCTATCTCAAATGTTCATGTTAAAGTTCCCATGTTTGACCCTTTAAACTATCCACTATGGAAGTCAAACATGAAAACCTACTTGCGTTCTTGTTCTCACAGAATATGGGTTGAGGTCTCAAGAGGATCTATGATTCCCATCGATATTGATGATCCTACTCCTGAGGAGGAGTTTCAGTTGGTCATAAATAGCAAAGCTCTTGCTATTTTAAATAGCTCTCTTTCCACAAATGAGAGAGCTCAGATTCAAGGTGTCCAATCCGCGCATGAGGCTTGGACAAAGCTTGAGATGATCCACGAAGGAACATCTCAAGTAAGAAAGGCCAAAACGAGACAGTTGATAAAACAATTTTACAACTTCACTGTCCCCAAAGGTGAAAAGATTGAAGAGTCCATCCAAAGATTCACTAAGCTTGTCAACCTTCTCAAAGCGGTTGGCAAGAAGATAGAACAAGAGGATCTAAACCATTGCTTCCTAAACAGTTTAGGAAGAGAATGGAACGCAAAAGTGACGGCCATTGAGGAGTCCAAGGATCTTGAAACAATCACCTTGGACGAGTTATACGGGAATCTCATCACTTATGAGATTCATTTGGATGCACAAGAGAAGAATGATCCTATTCGCCAATCTTCAAAGGCGTTAGTAGTTGAGTCGGAGGACTCGGATGATGAAGTCGGACTTCTTGTCAAAAGATTCCGACGCATTGCAAGAAAGAATGGTGACGAAGCCAAGAGATTCGTCAAGGAAAGGTACTCCAAGGACAAGGTGAAGGACCAAGAGAATAAATGCTACAAATGTGGGAAGCTTGGTCACTTCATGAAGGATTATCGGGTGAAGGAGCCGCAACTCAAAGATAAAAAGGCCATCTACCAAAGGAAGAAGGCTTTGCAAGCGGAAGTAGCCCATTGGGAGAGTTTCCTTTCCGGATCCGAGAGCGACAATGGCGATCGAGATGATCTTGCACTCACGGGGGTGGTGGAAGATGATCTTGACAAGGAATTCTTCGCACTAATGGCCATCGACGATGACAAGGAGGTATGCAACATTTCATCTCACTATAGAATTATTGATGAACGAGATGATTTAATACAAGAAAATGATCTCCTTGATTTAAAGTATCAACGTGTCAAGAAAGAGTTTAGAGCATGCATAAATGAGTATAATGACACGTTAGAAAATCACATTGCATTGCAACTTGAGCATGACATATTTTTAACAATGCATGTGATTGCACTTGAAGAGAAACATGATTTGATGAAATCATGTGCTCAAGCCCTTGAGGATAAGAAAAATGAATCAAGGGTAAGTGCTAAAAAGGTAAAGATCAAAGATGCATCTAGGCCAAGCATGAAAGTCAAACCTAGTGTCATGTATGCATCTAAGAAGGGAAATAAAAAGGAACAAGCACAAGTGATCAAGGAGTCTAAAACCTCCTTGAAGAAGCAAAGGCACATGCCTAAACAAAAGGCTAATGCACCAAAGGTATCACAACCTTTGGTTCATGTTGTGAAACAAAAACCTTCTTCAATTCCGAAGAAGGTGGTTCCTAAGAAGGAAACACGACATGTGCCAATGCATAAACATTCGCACAAGCATGCACCAACACACAAGCATACTCCTACATGTTTTTATTGCAATAGGAAAGGCCATGTAGAAAGAGTATGTAGAGCTAAAAATAATAAGAATCTTGTGTGGGTGCCGAAATGCGAGATGAAGGTAACTAACCTTCAAGGACCCAAAACAAAAAGGGTACCAACTTCATATGGTTCTTTTGTAGGCCCTAGCACTCAATGGAGAAAGCGAAGACAAGAAGGTCAAATGGGTCGTGGACAGTGGGTGTTCCAACCATATGACGGGAGACAAACGTCTCTTCCATAGACTCACTATGCAAGACGGAGGAGTTGTCCACTTTGGCGGTAGCAAAGGCCAAATCAAAGGACATGGTATTGTGGGTAACGATTCCTTCTCTCTTAGTGATGTTTTATTTGTTGTAGGTCTTAAGTTTAACTTGATAAGTGTCAGTCAACTTTGTGATGCTAACTATGAGGTAACGTTTTTGAAAACAAAGTGTGTTGTGAAAAAGGAAGAAAAGATTTTATTTGAGGCTTTGTGTTTCAAAAATATTTACAAAGTTAGCATCAATATTTGGTTTCTCAAAATGTATCGTGTCTAGTTGCTAAGAATGATTTGACGCAACTATGGCATAGACGTCTCGGACATGTATGTTTCAAAACATTTAAATTTATTTGCGAAAATGATAAAGTCCGAGGCCTTCCAAAAATGAGTTTCGAAAACAATGACTTATGTGACACTTGTCAAAAGGCGAAACTTGTGAAAACAAGTTTCAAACCCAAGACAAATATTTCCACCTCCAAGCCCCTACAATTGCTTCATATGGATTTGTATGGGGATGTTGGAACAAGAAGCTTGGGTGGTAAACATTATACCTTCGTGGTAGTAGATGACTATACTCGTTATACATGGGTGATGTTTCTTGCTAAGAAAAGTGATGCATGTAGTGAGTTTATAAGTCTAAGTAAACGATTGGAAAATCATGTGGGTGACACCATCAAAACCATCCGTAGTGATCGTGGTGGTGAGTTCGATGGTGATTTCGAAAGGTTTTGCGTATCCAAAGGATACTCTCATGACCTTTCGGCACCTAGAACTCCTCAACAAAATGGTGTGGCCGAACGAAAGAATAGAACTCTACAAGAAATGTGTAGAGCAATGTTGAATGAGTTCGGTTTGCCTAAGTATTTTTGGGCCGAAGCGGTTAATGCCGCTTGCCATGTGATCAATCGTGTCTATTTGAGACCATACCTAAATGTGACACCCTATGAGCTTTGGAATGGAAAAGTTCCCAACATTGGGTATTTCAAAGTCTTTGGTTGCAAGTGTTTTATACTTAATACCAAAGATACTTAGGACAAACTTGACCTCAAAGCGGATGAAGGTATCTTTTTAGGTTATGCCTCAAATAGTAAAGCATTTCGTGTTTTCAACAAAAGGAGTCAAAAGGTGGAAGAATCAATCCATGTTAAGTTTAATGAGTCACTTAGTGATGAACCTAAACTTAATGAGGATTGTGAAGAGGATGAAGATGTGACTCCTCAAGAAGAAATTCTTGAGGATGTTCCTATGGTTGTTCCTCAACGAGAGATCGTTGATGATCCTCCAAATGGAAACATCTTCGTTGATTTGAGAGTTGAACCTCTTGAAGGCACTCCTCCACCTTATGTAAATGAACTTAGTGAGTCAAGTAAAAATGTCTCTTCTACTCATGTTGATTCACAAAATGTAGAAAATGCATCACACTTTCCGGAACATGAGGTTCATGATAATGATGAAGGTTCATCTCTTCCGGAGCATGATCAAGAGGAAGTTGGAGGTGATGTATCCAATCTTCCTAGATCATTTAAGCACAAAAGTTCTCACCCTCAAGAGTTAGTCATAGGTGATTTAAATAGAGGTATCACCACACGAAGGCAATATAGAGAGAATGCATTTGTCTCTCTTATAGAGCCTAAAAATATTAAAGACGCACTTCTTGATGAAAATTGGATCTTGGCTATGCAAGAAGAATTAAACCAATTTGAAAGAAGTGATGTTTGGGAGTTAGTTCCCAAACCACACGATCATCCTATTATTGGTACGAAATGGGTTTTTTGTAACAAGATGGATGATCAAGGTAATGTCACTAGAAACAAGGCTAGGTTAGTTGCTCAAGGATACCGTCAAGAAGAAAGTATTGATTTTGATGAGACATTTGCACCCGTAGCACGGCTTGAAGCTATTAGAATGTTATTAGCATATGCTTGTTATAGAGATTTTACACTTTACCAAATGGATGTTAAATCCGCATTCTTGAATGGTGTTATTCAAGAGAAAGTGTATGTTGCACAACCTCCCGGGTTTGAATGTCATGATTCACCACATCATGTCTTCAAACTTAAAAAGGCTCTTTACGGCCTCAAATAAGCTCCAAGAGCTTGGTACGAGAGGTTAAGTACTTTTCTTCTTAATAATGGTTTTTCAAGAGGTAAAGTTGACACTACTTTGTTCATAAAAGAACAAGGTAGGAATCATTTAATTGTTCAAGTATATGTTGATGATATTATTTTTGGTGCTACTAACAATTGTCTTTGTGAGCAATTTGCTAGTCTTATGCAAGGTGAATTCGAGATGAGCATGATGGGCGAGCTAAATTATTTCCTTGGATTACAAATCAAGCAAACCAAAGATGGTGTGTACATTTCCCAAGCCAAATACACAAGAGACTTGCTCAAAAAGTACAACTTTGGTGAAGGAAGAGAGGTGAACACTCCTATGAGCACAAGTGCAAAGCTTGACAAGGATGAAAAGGGAAAGCATGTCGAGGTAACCTTGTATCGTGGCATTATAGGTAGTCTACTTTATTTAACGGCTAGTAGACCCGATATTTTACATGCAGTATGCTTATGTGGTAGATTTCAAAGTGATCCTAGGAAGATGCATTTTATTGCGGTAAAACGCATCCTTAGATACCTTAGAAGTACTTTGAAATTTGGTTTATTTTATCCTAAGAATGCATGTTTTGATTTAAGAGGATATTGTGACTCCGATTATGCGGGGAGTCTAGTTGATAGAAAGAGCACCTCCGGAACTTGTCAGTTTCTTGGAGATTGTCTCGTTTCTTGGTTCTCCAAGAAACAAAATAGTGTGTCTCTCTCTACGGCAGAATCCGAATATGTGTCGGCCGCCTCGTGTTGTGCACAATTGTTATGGATGACTAACACTTTAAATGATTATAACATTCACTTCTCAAAGGTGCCAATTTTGTGTGATAACACGTCCGCCATTAATATTGCACAAAATCCCGTCCAACATAGTCGGACCAAGCACATCGAAGTGAGGTATCATTTCATCCGTGATTGTGTACAAAAGAACTTGGTAAGTGTAGAATTTTTTCCTACACATGACCAACTTGCGGACATTTTCACGAAACCCTTGTCTAGCGATGTCTTTTTATCCATAAGAAGTAGGTTGGGGTTGCTCAATATGGGTTGATAAAACCATCTTGAGTTTTGAGCATGAAAATTTCAAAAATTTTCAAGATCAGTACACATAAAGCGCTTCATCATACTCTCCTCAGGCGTTCAATGTCACATCAAGCGCCTGATGTTAAGGATGTCACTTGTTCGAAGTGACATCAGGCGCTTTATGTTCCTTTGTTAAGGTGTTCGATGTAGGATCAAGCGCTTGATCTGATTTTGTTCACTCGTTCGGTGTTACATTAAGCGCTCAATCCTCATCTCCACTGTCGTTCAATGTGACATTAGGCGCTTCATCCTTTCTTATGAAGTCGTTCGATGTCACAATAGGCGCTTTAACCCTATTCTCACACTGTCTTTTCGCCGCCCTTTCTGTTTTTCGCGCCATTCAAGGACCATCAATTCACCAGCCGCCTCTTTCTCTTCCCACTTTCCCACGTTCTGCCATCTCCTCTTCCCCATTCACTCAAACTCTTCATCTTCTTCCTCTATCCTCTCTCCCACTCTCCCACTTCTCCTGATTTTCTTCCCCCACCGTTACTCCATCAACTCATCCTCTTCCTCTCCTCACCTTTTAAAAGCCAACCTTCTCTTTTCTTTCCTATCACTCATCCTCTTCATCTTCCTTTAAAATTTTTTAGACCTCTCCTTCCTCCAACAATGGCTTCCGCTGGTCCTTCCAAACGCCCAAGAACACAAAAGCGAAAACAAACGGCTGGACAAGGCATTGTCGAGCCTCCTGAAATCACAGCCATTCGAGAAGGGCTCACCAAGGACAACTTTCCTTGGTTGAAGAAATTTGAGCCCGACATCAAGAAGCCTCCACGCACCATTGACAAAGGTGCTCATGTCTCCTACTACTCCGGCATGCTATTCCGAGAATGGGTAGCATCAAATTGTCTTATTATCCCTCTGAAACTGCTAAATCTCAGCAATCTTCCTGAGAAGAGCACTGCTTTTGAAGTTGTTCCTCTGTTGGAACATCAGGGCTGGACATCTCTTTGGTCCAGGCCTGATATGCAGAAATACTCCCGCGAGCACACCCGGCTATTCTATTCAAATTTGTGAGTCACTCCACAATCTGAGTCTCAACCTTTTTCCCTCAACACTGTTATTGATGGTACTCCTCTCAGCTTCACTATTCCTGAAATTTGTGAAGTCCTGAGAATCCGAAACGAGGGATTGACTGATTTCTCTATATTTGACTGGAGTGTCAAATACGGCGTCCATGAGCAGGACGTTAAATTCGATTTGGGGTATTTCTCCTCCAAAAAGACTCAGAACATGCCATTGGTGGATCGCATCTTGCTAGCGGTGGTCACCTACTGCATCAATGGTAAGGCCACTAGAAATCCAAGCAACATGGATTTCTACGTCTCTTACCGTCTCAAACATCTGACCCAGCTGAATCTCGCCTGGATTTTCATAGAAGTCATGTTTGCAGCTCTCCGAAAAGGGTCAAAAGCTTTGCCTTTTGCCAATATTGTCACAATATTGTTAAAATCAAAAGGCGTTGAAATTTCTGATGAAGACCTGACCCCAGTTGCTAAATCTGAAGTCTATGATCACTACAACATCGCTCAGGCTGTTGATTCGCAGAAACGGAAGGCCACCACCATTCCTGATGAAGATGAGGTCGCGGAGGGACCTCTAGATGCTGCTGGTGGTAGTAATTCTTCGGAATTGCTATCACGCATTGCTGCCCTTGAACAGACTGTTCAACAATTGCATCTTCGTGATGCCGAGCATGAAGCTCGGCATGTCCGGAATGAAGCTCGTAATGAGCGTAATGAACTGCGCATGACTGCATTTCGCAATGCACTCATGCAAGTCTGTCCATGGGCTCTTCCTCCTAATTTTGATGATTTAGGGGGAGAAAGTGGTGGTGCTGGTGGCAGTGGCGGTGCTGGCGGTGCTGGTGATGCTGGTGGCTCGGGAGATGTTGGAGGATCCATGGGTGGATTCACAGATTTTGCCGCTAGTGTAGGTTTTGGCTTTAGTGGCTTTACACCACCAAGTGGTGGTGCTATGTAATTTGTTTTTTTTCAGTTGGTGTCATTTTTCCTGCAATTAATGTACATGAAATTTTCATAACTTGATTTAAATTGTTCATCATCTCATTTTGTTCAAGTTATTTTTTTTCATTGCACTTAGTGAGGGGGAGCATACATTAAGGGGGAGCTTTGAGAAGCTATGCATGTTGTGAAATCATCAAAAAGAGGGAGAATGTTAGAATATGTTGAGTTTTGATGATTTGCACAATTTGACACATTGAACAACCCATTAGGCGCTTCATGTGTGTTGTTTGAAGTCAGTATACTTCGAACTCCTACATTAGGCGCTTAATGTACCTTGGTGGAGTCCAGTACACTTCGAACGCCTAGATTAGGCGCTTTATGTGAAGTGTCTGGATCTGCGAACACTTCGAACGCCTAGATTAGGCGCTTCATGTGTGTGTTTGAAAAACTGGACACTTTGAACGCCTAATTAGGCGCTTTATGTGACCTGTTGAAAAGTGCGAACACTTTGAACGCCTCTTTAGGCGCTTTATGCAGTCCACTATGCCAAAAGTACTTTTCCCCTGGCTGGGCACGTACTCCTAAGTACTTTCTCTGAGTAAAAGTCAGAGTTAGTTCGAACAAGCATGAAGTGCCACATTAAGCGCTTCATGTGACTTCGAACGACTTAAGAAGCCCACATTAGGCGCTTGATGTGACTTCGAACGACTGTTCATTTTCACATCAAGCGCTCAATGTCACATCGAACGCCTGTGCTTTTTCACTTTAGGCGCTTCATGTGACCAACGTTACAAAGGTCTTGAACTTCACTTTTTAACATCAGTTGACTCTTTGTACCCTCTCTTTTTAGTGTCTTTCTTGCAGGCTCCTCTCTGTTAAAGTTTTTCAGGTTTCCCTTCTTGGCATTCACTTTGAAATCTCTCCAAGAATGTTGCTACATGCCAAAGGGAGATCTCCAATGATGAGGACTCACCAACACATGATGCCAAAACCCATTAATGTCAGTGCAGAGGGTTTCAAACGGGAAGAAACTTTGAAGTTGATAAAAATATGGTTTCTTCCACTTCCTTCAACAACTTTCTACATTGCAAGCTCTCAAGTTCTCTCAAGCTCAAGCTCTCAAAATATTTGTAATCTTTGTACATCTTTACTTTATTGTTGAGAGTGATTATTGTAAGAAGAAGAGTCTTCTTCTTGGTGAGATTATTCTGTGAGAGATTGGGTAGATTGTTGGTCAAGGAGCAAGGGTGCTCTTTGTTTAAGTTTTCTAGACTTTGAAAGGTTAGTTGATAGTGTGTGGTGCACTATTCTCCCTACAAGATTTCTTTGAGGGCAAAGAAGATCTTTGGAGGCTAAACTTCAAAGGGTTAGAATTCTTGGTTGTGGTCTAGGCAAGGTGCCTAGTTTTTGTACTTTCTGGATTTTGTTTTTGATTGTTGTTTCCCCCAAACGAAATAACAATCCCCATTTCAAAATCCTTCTTGTGAAACATCAAGAAGGTAGAGGAGTAGAGTCTCTTGACTTGAACCTCTATACATACTTGTGTTCTTTACTTTCATTCAAGTCTTCATTCTTTCTAAAGAACACATCCAAGTATTGGTTGCACTCAAAAACGAAAAATAGCCACAAAATATCCATACTTGGTGAAGACACTATTCAACCCCCTTCTAGTGTGTTCTAAGAGACCTAACAGGGAGTAGAACATGAAACACCAATTTGCCCAGATAGCTGTTGTGCAGGGTTGAGAAAAGTGCCCACGACACCCACAAACGCCTTCCCCGCACATTACATGCTCCATCACTACACAAACGGTAACACACAAGGCACCTACTTCTCTCTCTTACACATACATACACAGACGTGTCTATATATATATATATATATATATATATATATATATATATATATATATATATATATATATATATATATATATATATATGTCACGCAACACGGAAAAGTGTGAAAATCACAAGATCAGCAAAAATATTTCGCTTGGGCTTGATGCACGCAAAAGAAAACAAACTAAAAGCATATTGACACTCCCAAGGGCTCAATATATGTAAATGAACTGATACTATACACTATACCATATGTACGGGTGTGAGGTCCTGTCAGATATCCTAAACTTCTCTCATATCTAATTTTTGCCCATTGGTTTTCTAACAAAAAAAAGTGTAACCAGATGAGCTCACCTCTCCACCTCTAAAAAAGAATAGCTCGGAATGTCCGAGCACTAATCTACCCACAACTTCCTCTTTACATGCCCTCTCTATTTTGGTAAAATGAGTACTACCACCTACACATCATCTACGGATTATCCTAAACTCAAGAGCTAGAGCTACACAAGACCAGAAAATTGAGACAAGAACCCAGACAATCAAAGCTGCAAGTGCCCTGGGCCTCTCGGAGGAGTTGGTCCATCAATTTCTGGCAACTGTACAGGTCTCAAGGATTCTTCTTGCCCTTTGTACTTTCTGCGGGAATAGAAACATTTGCTTGATGCTTCTGAGTAAATTTTGATATCGAACATTTCATGTCAAACTTATAAGATTGAATTATCAGATAAAAGCAGAACATACCCCTTGGCTTGTAATTTTGCAAACTTTCGATGCTGCTGCTGCTTCTGTACAAATTGTTGCAGCAGAGAAGAGAAATTTATTCTATTATCTCCATCCCAAGAATCAAAAACTGAATCACCATCCTCTAAAATCTGTGACGCGCTTCCGACATGATCGACATGGGAATAAAAGGCCGTTGATGAAATTTTCTTCGACTGATCATTATAGAAGTGGAATGGAAACACGGATTTCAACCGAGTACGCAGAATTTTGTAAGCATCTGTTTTCTACAACAATGAAAGAGCTCAAGTTAATGATTTCTATTATATATAACCCCCTATCTCTATCTGCAACAGAACAGTCAACAACGTGAAACACCTGCAGACTTTGCAGTCATGGAAAAAAAATTATGGATAAATAGATACGCTATTACATTAGTTTATCTGGCAAGTCTCGTTGACCTATAGCAATTTGGTGATTTCAAGCTGCCGCGAAATATTGGTGTGAGAATCATTTTAATTGCAAAAGAACAACTTGATTTTACTTGTCCGCCGAAAAACTTGAATGATTACAAATTTTCCACGGAAAAAATTTATTTGAATGATTACAAATTTTCATTATGGGTCATCGGGAAACAACCTCGTTTCTAACACATGGGTATGGATGCTTACATCCGACTCCCATACCCCCACCATAGACGGGAGTCTCTAAGGCAATGTGATAATGTTGTTGCTGCAGCATAAAACTTAAACCAGTTCTATATTAAATTAGCCAGCTGCAACTTTCTTTAGGATCAGGTGTTTCAAGCATCTTCTGAGAACTGAATTTTGTTATGAGAAATGAACAGTGATATGACGAAGAGGACGTTTTCTCATTCATAGTCAATTTCAATACTGTACATGGTTAATGTATAGCTACTATTTTCACACCACTATAGTAAGTGCATCAATCACAATAACTATCAATAATAATGAATCCCTATAATTACGAAATCTCTATAATTATGGTCAATCATCTATACTAGGTAAGTGCTTCCTCTATGGTATATGGTATATTCTTCAACAGGTATATTCTTTAAGACTCCCCCTCAAGTTGAGTAGTGGGATCCCCAATACTTAACTTGGACAAAACACTTAGAAAACTTTGTCCATCAACAGCTTTCGTAAGAATGTCAGCCAACTGATCTTCAGATCGTACATGGGGTAACTCACTGATGCCTCCTTACTTTTCTTTAATGAAATGTCGATCCACCTCCACATGTTTAGTCCGATCGTGTTGCACTGGATTTTTTGAAATACTTATCGCTGTGGTGTTATCACAGTATACTCTAGCGGCATCCTTCAACGGGAACCCTAACTCCTCCAACAATTTCTTAAGCCATAGTATCTCCATAACTCCTTTGGCGATCTCTTTGAATTCAGCTTCAGCACTAGACAATGCAATGGCTTTCTGTTTCTTACTTCGCCACGTTACGAGATCGCCACCAATACGTGCGAAGTACCCTGAAGTGGATCTGCGATCATTTGGATTTACAGCCCAGTCAGCATCAGTAAACACATCAACGTCCAAATGACCATTATTCTTAAACAGGATTCCACGTCTTGGAGACCCCTTTAGATATTGTAGAATCCGTACGACTGCATCCATGTGTTGTTTTTGAGGCTTGTGCATCAACTGGCTCACTACTCCAACAGCATACGCAATATCCGGGCGAGTGTGAGCAAGATAGATCAATCGTCCAACCAATCTTTGATACTGACTCTGGTCTATGAGCGGAGCATCTTCAACTATCTGGAGTTTATGATTCATTACCATGGGTGTATTACTGGGGTTACACTCTAACATTCCAACTTCCGTTACACGATCCAATACATACTTCCGTTGTGATATAAAGATACCTTGTGCGGACCGCGGCACTTCAATTCCAAGGAAATACTTGAGATCACCAAGATCTTTCATTTCAAACTCAGTAAATAGATTTTTTCGGAGCTGACTCATTTCCTCAGAATCATTCACTGTATAATCATGTCATCAACATAAAGAATCAAACAAGTTATCAATGTACCTCTTCGCTTGATAAACAGAGTGTGATCAGAGTTATTCTGTCTATATTCATGGTTTTTCATTACCACAGTGAATCGCTCAAACCACGTCCTTGGAGACTGTTTCAAGCCATATAATGATTTGCGCAATCTACACACCTCCCCCTGGCTGAAATCCTGGGAAAAACCTGGAGCTGGATCTATATACACCTCCTCTCTTAACTCTCTATGAAGAAAGGCATTCTTCACATCAAACTGACGTAGAGGCCACCCCTTAGTAGCAGCGACAGAGAACAACACACGGATAGTATTAATTTTTGTCACGGGTGAGAACGTTTCCGAGCAGTCAATACCATAGGTCTGAATGTACTCCTTGACAACAAGTCTTGCCTTGTATCTTTCCGCACTTCCATCGGCTTTGTATTTAATGGTGAATATCCATCGACACCCTACAGTTTTTTTTCCTGGTGGCAGAACACTCTTTTCCCAAGTATTATTTATTACTAACGCATTCATTTCAGTTTCCATGGTCTGTCTCCATTCCGGTGATCTCTGAGCTTCATCCACATTCTTTGGAATAATCTCTGAACATAATGTTGCTAGGAACGTCTTGGCATGTTTTTCAACATTTCCTTCGGGGACACTTACTGGATATCTCATTCTTTTTGTAGCTTTCTCCGGGGAGTATCTGCGAGGTGGAACGCCTCTATTTTCTTGCGGAAGTAAAACTCTGACCTGATGTTCTTCCATCTATGGCTCAACTGACAGGTTAGTATAATCACGGGGTAACTCAGTGAAATCAGAGGAAACGGGTTAACCAGGGATGGGAGTATGATGTTCAGGTATGGACAAATTTTGAACTTCAAGATTTACCTCAGGCGGAGCATCCGCACTTGGACAAGCATTCTCAGGTACTGTGGTAGTATCTTGTACGATATAAGGGTAGCACAGGCGGCGCCATCTACTTGCCTTGTTGGAACATCCGACGATCCACCAACGCTATGACACAAATCGAGGGTCTCTGACATACTCCCCCTCTGAGACCGAGAGTAATAAAAGTATTCCTGTTCAATGAATGTGCAGTCCATAGTAATGTGTAGTCGATGGGTGTTAAGGTTGAAACATCGGTATCCTTTCTGATGAGTGGCAAATTCGAAAAATACACACTTTTCAGCACAAGGGTCGAGTTTAGTTCTTCCATTTTTATTGATGTGGACAATTACAGTACACTCAAACACTCGTGGAGGAAGGTTTAAAATGGAAGGGATGGGTGTTTGGGTAGAGAGTGTATCCAACGGAGTGTGATGGTCAAGTATTGCACTGGGGAGACGGTTAATAAGGTATGTGGCTGTAGCAACAGCTTCAAGCCAATAACTGGGAGGAACTTTAGACTCAATGATCATGGCACGTGCCATTTCGAGGAGAACACGGTTCTTACGTTCAGCTACTCCATTTTGTTATGGAGTACTGGAAATGAAGTTTGATATAATAGGCCATTGGTTGTAAAGAAAGAGCCAAGCTCAGAATACTGATATCCCCCCCCCCCGGTTATCCGACCGTAGGATTTTGATTTGGGCATTGAAATGGGTTTTGACCATATGATAAAACTCAATAAATTTGGAATAGACTTCGGACTTACGCTTTAAGAAATAAATCTATGTCATACGGGAGAAGTCATCAACAAATAACATAAAATATCGAAATCCTAGGGTAGTGGAACAGGGAGATGGACCCCAAACATCAGAATGGACAAGAGCAAACATCTGACTCACACGAGTATTATTTGACGGAAAAGAAGAACGAGTTTGTTTAACTTTAATACAAGTCTCACAATGTAATTTATTTGAACTAGAGAAAAACAAGTTTGGAAATAAATGCTTAAGATAACCAAAAGACGGGTGACCTAGTCATGCCATAGCCAGAGTTTCTCTTGGGACGTCTCGGTGGCAAGATTAGACTGTCCCTCTTGCACCGCTGCGTCCACATAATACAATCCACCCCGTTCAGTACCATGACCAATGATTTTTCTCGTGCGGAGGTCTTGTAAAAGACAATGAGTAGGGTATATCAGTACACGACAATTCAATTCATGGGTGGCTTGGCTAATGGATAGCAATTTTGAGGACAGTGCTGGTACATATAAGCAATTGTGAATTCGTAGGTTTGGTGTGATATGTATAGTACCCTCACTGTGTACAGGAACCATGTTACCATTAGCAGTACGGACGTGTTTTTTGTTGGGGTTCAAGGGTAGTGAAGTCCTGGACATCATTAGTCATGGTGTCCGTTGCACCACTATCAAGTATCCAGGATAATGATCTGGATTTTTGGTAATGTTTGGATTGAACAAAGTGCGAGTGGGCAAAATTGTAGTTGGAATTGGCTGAGATTGGGTGAACCGGGTTTAATGGACCCGGATGGTTAGATATGTTTGTTCTGGTTTAATGGGTTTGTTGGTTTCAGGTTCGGGTTTTAATTGGATTAAAAGGTTTGGTTGGGTTAGTGGTTTACCCGGTTCAGCCGATGCACTTGCATTTACCCGGTAATTATAAAAACATGCAGGGGTATAAGGGGAATTCCAAGAAAAGAAAGGGGGAGAGGGGTTTTTAATTTTCCTCTCCACCCTAATACCTGCAGTCTTGTCACTTTTCCTTCCTCTGCTTCATCAGGAATTCCGCGGCCCTCTGTGGTGAATGCGGCTGCAGTTGTCCCCCCGTGTCCTGTGCCATTGTTCCTTCTATTTTCCCACCAGTCTGGGAACCCAACAATCTCAAAGCAATTCTACTGGCTGCGGCCTCGTCTACCGCAGTGAGTGCACCTAACTGGTGGTTGATTTCGTGATGGTGGAGGTGGCACGTTGGAGCGCAGTGATGGTGAGGGCTGAGGCTGCTGTTGCTTCTCGGTGACAAAGACTCCTCGGCCTTGAGATAGCACAAGGCCTCGTCCTCTTCCCCGACTTGACGATGACTGTCCTCCTCCCCTGCCAAAAACATTTAATCCAGTCCCCAATGATGATTCAGTCTGAACTGAGGGGGCCTTTTCCAGGTATGACATTCTGATTTCTTCTCTCTTCATCTCTCCGAATGCGGCTTCTGCAGTGGGAAGGGGATCCCGTTTGAGCAAATCTTTCTTGATATTCAAATCGACTGTCTAGTGCGTCCATTAACTGGAACAGTCAATATTCTTGCACCTTCTTGTGATACAGTTCAATATCATTGGGGCAGGTCATTGGGTTGGGCTCTCTTTCATCAATATTCATCCAAATTCCAACTAGCTTGTCCCAGCAAGCTTCCAACGCGCCCCTCCTTGACGGAGTGTGTTAGCTCGTTGATGAAGGTGTAAGTGTGTCACGAATCGGTGCCGGACTCGTAAGTGGGGCTAGGCCGTCCCACAGGGCCTTTGCCGTAGGGTACCGGTCGACATTCCCAATTAAGTTGGACTCAATATTCTGGATCAGCCACATGAACACTGACTGATCTTCTTGCTTCCATTTTGCATATCCAGTCTCGGTTGGTTGGGGGGAGGAACCTTTTTGATGTGGGAGCTCCTCCCCCTTCCTCCGATGGCTGTATCCATAAGATTAGCCCAAAGGAGATAATTGTCTTCATTGAGTTTGATGCCCATGTTGACATGATCTAAAATTGTTTGTGGTTGGAATTTGTGAAACAATTCCATAAATTGAATGAATTCGGCTGAGAAAGGGGTTGATTAAGGGTTACTTTGACTGCCCTCAGCACCTTTGCCGCTTTCTATCACTTGCTGCCGTCCATGGTGGTTTTGAATAGTTACTGTAGACTTGGTATAGTCAATCGGTCGGAAGGGATGTTTGGACGATGATGACAAGGTTTCTGAGTCCGTAGGATAAACTAACCACGCTCTGATATCATGTTAAGAAATGAACAGTGATATGATGAAGATGACGTTTTCTCATTCATAGTCAATTTCAATACTGTACATGGTTAATATATAGCTACTATTTTCACACCACTATAGTAAGTGCATCAATCACAATAACTACCAATAATAATGAATCTCTATAATTACGAAATCTCTAAAATTATGGTCAATCATCTATACTAGGTAAGTGCTTCATCTATGGTATATGGTATATTCTTCAACAGGTATATTCTTCAACAAATTTAACGTTTAACTTTCCGTAGACTGCATTCTTAGAGTTGGTATTTCAGCGTAAATACATCATTCAACATCACGAATTAGAGGAGAAAACCCAATCCCTCAAACAAAACGCAATGACAAAGACCGCTTCCACTGACCTCATAATCTAGCTATATTATGCATGTGTTATATCCTCTGGCCCAAAGACTAGGTCAATTAACAAGAGTACAGCCAAGTTCCATGGGCCTTTACACTGAAGTTGCACATGCTCACTACTCATCCAGATAAATAACCAAAATCAAGAAGCATACCTGGGGAAGCAACATCAGGAGATCATTTAATGCTTTTAGAAGCCATTTGCACCTTCCAGGTTCAACCAGCTGCAGGCAAAGCTGAGAATTTTCAGCCAAAACAAGGAAAGAAACTAACCCAATAGGCGAACAATAATTTCAGGAAATTACTTCTACAAGACAGTTAATTTCTCAAAAGCTAAAGAAGAAAACGACAAGCCAAGGTTGTTAAGAAAATTGATTCTAGAGAAGACAATGCGTGTGTTAGATCAAGATGGTTCATTTATTTTATTTTATTTACTGGTCTAGTGGAGGACGCATTCTGTTTCTAAATGGATAGAACGGGACATGGAACATCCTTCCCAACCAAACAAAAATCCATATCAAATGGATCAGCCACTTAGATCATTTGTCAGCTTCTGACATGGATGGGTGAATGAATATGTATCAAACTAGCCACACCATGGGGCACAAGGCTCATAAAAAACAGAGTAATTTCTAATACCTTCACTTGGGGGGGGGGGGGGGGGGCAGGAGGGGGTCCAATATCACTGTCACTGAGAGGATAAAACTATCCCATGGCAAAAGCTTTCGACAACTATGGAATACAGAATAAGCATGTCATGAGAGCTCCAACTGTTAAAGGGTAAAACATAGCTAGGTAGAGACATATGTAGGCCTGCTAAGGATGGTTTCAGCACCATACCAGATACTTCAAACTAACGAAAGCAGAGAACAAGTGTTGGAGCCATTAAAAAATGACGGCATCAATGGGAGAAACGGTCCTTTGACCGGATAAGGAGTTGATACTCCTTTATTGCAATTCATTCATTGTAAATGACAAATTGATTGTAGGAATTAAGTAGGATTGCTTGATTTGTGGAGGAGTTAATTTGATAGGCATTAAATGGGTGATTCACCCAGTGAAAGAAACGGCCATGGGCCATTAGTGGTGTAGATATTGTATTTATGAGAGAATATTTTTGACTAGAGGAAAAGGTAGGAAATATGTTGTATAAATGGTTGTATACCGTTTTTGGAAAGTTAATGAGAAGAAAATATTCTTCCTTCCATCCTTAGTCTTCCATTTGTTTCAATAAGCATGTCATGCCAGCTCCCCTATGGCATTCTCAAAAAAAAAAAAAAAAAAAAAAAAAAAAAAAAAAAAAAGACCAGTTGCACTTTAAATATAACCTCAATAAGCCAAATGATCATAGCAAACTTTCGCCTTCAGCAATGAAACATTCGTCACTCATGCATTCTCCATTCAGGTGAGTTGCAAACCAAGTAAACACCAGAAAAGAAAATATACATAGATATATACACATAGACATATACATATCTGTACGTATATGTGTGTACATATCTGTACATACATGTGTACATATATGTATATATATGCGTACATGTATGTATATGTAAGTGTATAGATACATGCATACACAGACACACATATGTACATGTATATACGTATGTGTATATATGCATATACATGCTATATATGTATATCTATACATAAATATATATATATATATATATATATGTATATGTATATATGTGTGTATACACACAAACACATATATATGTGTATGCATGTGTATGTATATACATATATATAGATATAAATATATACACACATATATACATATATATATATGTGTGTGTGTGTACATCTATAAGCCATCAGAATGTTCCATCACCAGCTCTCCTCTCCCCGTTCTCCTTTTCCTTTTTCTTATTTTTGCTATTTTTGTTTCTTTAAATTGTTCGCTTCAAAACATCAGGCGAAACTGACAATAAAAGCATTAGACACCTTACTCCAACCAAGGGATGTATTTGATTTGAGCTAATAACTCGCAATGGCATTATCATAAAAAAATTACAAAACCTAGAATAGAAAAGATGACCTGTAATCGAAGGTATGCAAAAGTAGGAGTTTCCAAAACATAGATCAATTTGTTCATCTGGGCCCAGAACTTGATGTTAAAATCTTCACCAACCAGAGATCGAATTATTGAACTTGCATGCTGGTACGCCTGTAATGTAACACCAGCAACAAGCAATCTGAGTACAATTATTTTGTGCTATATAATGCACACACTTCTTATACTTAGGGGCACTCCAGCTGAAATGCGTACAAACATATATTGTACGCGAGGTTCCAACACTAATGGATACAAACCTGAGCTAAAAAGCAAAGGCTAATCATTGCAACCGGTGAATGGCACCATGAGGGATACAGTGACAATAACAGATCCTCCCCAGCAGCAATATCCAGCGATTGTTTCAGTAAATTTCGAAGATCATACAATTCGGAAGATGTAAGCAGAGTCAAATTTAGAGCCTGAAACACAATAGAGATCACACAGATATTAGCTTCTCTACCACAATTTCAAATATCTAAAACATACATTATACACGTGCACAATGTCCCATTAGGAGCTGGAATGAGATCACTTCCTAAAGATATCACACCAAAAAAAACCCTTCCCAAAGTTTAAAACTGTCGTTTTTGTTATTAAAAAACCACCAGAGTTGCAGTGTGTGTAAAATCAACGCACATTACACCTCCGGTGTGTTCTTTTTAACAAAAAACAACATAGTTTTACACCTTATGAGGACTTAAGAAGCTGATCTCATCCCTTAAAAACTTTGACCCGATTGATGTGTTTATTCTGTTTTTTCCCTTCGAAATCACCAATTTACAACATTAACATAGCAAAAACACATTTTTTTAGAGCTATAGAATATGTTTTCTATCACCTGTATCATAGTAGCTGCAAAATCAAGGTCAGTTTCTCCTTCCAATATTGTAGAAAGCTCTCGATAAACTCTTTCAGACTGCTGAAGCATACACAGCCGACGAATTAACAGACTACCACGCCTGGAAAAACAGATCAAGAATGAAGTGAGTACTGCAAAAGAAAATTTAGATGTTTATTTCATGGACCTACTACCTCTCCAAGAGAGAAGTGTCCGCTCGAAAGGTGTGAACTAAAGAAACAAGAAGCTTTCGAAAATGGACAGGTTCACTCGCAATAGCTGCATGCACCTCTACCACCAGGAGCACTACCTGGACGATACAGGAAATTAGGCAGTGTTATACAATATCATGCCAATGTTTGAACCAGCTCAAGAATATTCTGGCACCATCTCAAAGAATTTACTGCAAGTATATGATCTTAGTTTAGTGAAGTAAAATACTTATCCAGACTGCAGGCATATATTCCATGAAGATCAGAAGTTTTATTTTATTAATTGTTCTAGACTGTAGTGCAACCAGTTCAAACAAAAAAGTTACAAAATGTTACGACAAGATATGCAGTTGATATAGGTTGTCAAAGACCCTATGTTGCACAATCACTTCAAGCAATGGTATGCCATTGAACACAATTAGACAACTAGATTCTTAGCTCAAAAGTCTAAAAGATATTTGGGTTTTTGTACCAGCTGCGTTTTACGTGTTAATAGACTCAAAATATTCAATTATTCTCAACTAATTTCTACCTCTAGATTTAGACTTCTGATTCATTATAGCCTCTAAAATTCCTCAAAGGCAAAAACCTATGTTCCCCGGACCCTTCATTCTGGCGACCACACCTGTGTTGGACATGATATGACATGGGTAATGAGTGTGGGATCTGTAAGTTAGCATGCAAAAAAGGATACTTTTTCATTCAAAGAACTCTACATATTTATTGTACGTTTTCATCATATCAATCCCTAAAATCAAGGGATTCTGATTTGATATTAACTACGGTATCAAATATACACTTTTCTATCCTAACAGAATAGTATACTAATAGAATATATACAAAATCTCTGCATTTATTCATCCGTTTCAACATGATCCTTGTCGGATACTTTGACCGTTGAGCACTTTGACCTGAAATTTGTAGGCTAATTATCTTTTGAATGAAGTTAAAAGATGAGCCGAGGTGTGATTATCTTTAGATTGTTGTGAAGAAAAATTACATTTCATTTGATACAATGTTTGTAGTAAAAACATGCATATTTAACTTTAAAAAATATTTAATACATTTTACTTCTATATGTTTATAAATAGTTATTATTTAAAAAAATGCAATATCAAGGTACCCATATTCAATTCTTTATACCTGTCCCCGTATCTTAAATTTAATTAATTAAAGAACCAGACACACAGATATATACCCCTGTCAGATACTTATACCTAAGTCCATGTAGCATAGGCAAAAACCAAGAACAATTATTATACAATAGTAAACAAGTCGAACTTTTCCTGAGCATTTGGCCATTCAAGAGGGTAGTCTCCACTGAAAAGAGAGTCTTAGGCCATTATTCAATAAGGTTTCATCATTCTGTAACTCTCCAATAATGATTTGTTCATTTTGTCTGTCCTCTTGCCAGTTTAGATATACTATCACAAGCAAAAACAAGCTGAAGCTCGAGATTTAACTTGTTTTAAAGGCTAAGAAAGATGGTGAAAAAGACAATGGAGTTGGGCAAATTTTGCTGGAGAATGGCGTTGATCCAACAATATAGCAGTCCTACCTTTCCTACTCTTGCTGTTCCCCTTCTGCTAGCAAAAAATTACTAACTTCTTCGGGACAACTCTTTTCTCCATGAGATTTGGTAGGCATTTGATCCTTAGGAGAAATTTTCATAAGAGAACAATGTTTAAGGACATAAAGGAACAAAATTTCAGGCAAACTTTGGGTTTCTGACTATGTGCTCAATACCAAGTGATAGTATTATTTCAAGAATGTTATTTGAGTTACAAGACAGTATTGCATAATTTGAGCATCCGAAGAATGCCATAAATTCTTAATGTTTCAGCAGCGAAGATAGTAACAAGGTTCAAATATAAGAATGCATTAAACTTTCATCCAGTTTTCGACATGTGAACTTCCTCAACTCTATGAAGGCCTTTGCCTACTATCCGACAATGGACATGGTATAACCATTGGATTACATATGGAACGGAAAGAAGGGATACGTGGAATTCAAGATAAGGCCAAATTGATCAGCATTTAATAAGACAAGAGAAAAGCTCTAACAAGACAAATACCTCGTCTGAAGGATCTGAAAGAGCCCTAAGAAGCACGTCCAAAATATCAGACAGAAAACCAAGAACCTGGTTGATTAAAGAAACTTCAGAATTAATCATCTAAAGCCGAGACCATAACTGACTTAAAAAATGATTTAGAATCAGTAATAAATATCCCGATTAGACCAACAACGAACTCCAATATATTTCGATATATTTTGACAATAGAGCAAGCTTTTCCATATTTATAGTAGAAAAAGGTTGCTCTTAAAAATAGTGCACACTACAGAAACTTCAAAAAAAAAAAATACTAGAAAAAATGATTTAAAAAATGATCCTTTTCCGACCTTATAACTTGTGCAACTAATAGTTTGACCTCATAACACTGTTTCTCAAAAAAAAAAGTAAAAAACAAAAATCAAGAACTCCGTATTTGAAATAAAGCATAAAGAACAGAGAAATTTTTAACCAATGTTATAGTTTCTTTCTTCAATCTACATTAAGAATTTAAATCCTCCAGCTCTTAATGATAGAACCTAAGCTGTCCGGAACTTTACGCTAGGTATACAGATAGTTTAAGAAGACATCTCACAGAGTTAAAACAACCAAATTCTCCATTCAAATAATCACCACTTTTTCATGCTATGATGCTGACCACAAAAGCAAGAACATGTAGTTCAATAAAGGAAATATCCACAAGATCCAGAGAAGCAGCCAACCACGTATACAAAGCTAAGGATGCAGAAAGAAAACAAAGGTCACTTACCTCCCTTCGGGGCTTAGTTAACAGCATAGATATCCAACGCAGTGATTCAACGCGTGCAGTTTCCATATCACTGGATAAATTCCTGATAAGAAAATACCGGACCTAAAATCGTTTAAAGTCAACCGCCAGACATAACACCCAGCAGAGAACAAAGGGAATTTCAACTTCTGTACCACTTTAACTTGAGTAAGTGGAAAATAAGGAGCCTGAAGAAAGTTGTCAAAATAATATTTGAGTTGTCACTAGCTTAGTCAAAATGTCTGCTACTCTTGAGGCCACATGTTCTATCTTGATAACTTGATCTTCAATCTTTTCTCTTAAGAAGTGTCTATAAATTTTAACATGTCTAGACTTGTCATGTTGTACTAGATTTGCAGCCATGTTGATTCTAGAAATGTTGTCATAGTACTTGATTGGAAGGGTAGCAGTTTGTTTAGCTCCTCCAAGACTCTTTTTGTCCATAAGTCTTCACAAACTCCAAGTGCATAGTCCCTAAGCTCTGCCTCTAAACTACTCCTTGCGACCGTTGTTTCTCTTTTACTCCTCCAAATCACCAAGTTACGCCACAGATAAGTACCATACCCAGTTGATTTAATATCTATTTTTGAGCCAGCATAGTTTGCATCTGTGAAAACCTTGATAATCCTGTCAGCATGCTAAGTAGAGTTCTTGACCTGGTATTGTCTTTAGAGACCTAATGATTCTCATCGCAGCCTTAAGATGTTCGCTAATAGAATCATGCATGAATTGACTAACAAAACTAACATAACTAATGACAGGCCTAATATAAAACAAGTACATTAACTTTCCAACTAGTTTTTGATAGCTCAACCTGTCAGTGGAAGTTTTACCCCATAACTCTCTTAGTTTATGTTTTGGTTCCCGTGGTGTAGAGACAAATTTACATCCAAAATATGCATGTTTCCTGTAGTAAGTCAATATTGTACTTTCTTTGTGAAATACTTAACCTATCTTTAGTCCTGACCACTTCCCCAATCTTTAACCTCAAATTCTGAATATAGTTGCTCTTTTATAGTCATAATACCTTGTAGATCATTCTCTGTTAAGATAGTATCATCCACAAGATAATAGCATCCACATACACAAGAAGAATAGTAATTTTATCAATCTCAATAAACTTTGTGAAAAGTGTGTGGTCACTTTGAGCATGCTTGAAACCATGATTTATAAAAACTTTATTGAATCTCATAAACCAAGCTCTAGGTGATTATTTCAGACCATAAAAGGATCTCCTTAATCTACATACTTGTAACACATTCTGATCATTAGTGAAACCAGGGGAAATCTACATAAACTTCCTCCTGTAGGTCCCCATTCAGAAGTGCATTCTTAATATATAACTGAAATAAGGGCCATTCTAGGTTCACAGCAATAGAAAACATGATTCTGACAGTATTGAACTTAGTGACAGGTGCACAAGTCTCCTGATAATCAATTCAATATTTTTGAATAAATCCTTTTACAACTAATCTTTTCTTGAACCTATTAATTGTCTCATCTGTATTATATTTAATAGAGAACACTCATTTACATCCTAGAAACTTTATTCCTAGGGCTGCCAGGACTAGTTCCTAGGTATTGCTTTTAAAAAGAGCGCGCATTTCTTCTTGTATTTTTGATCACCAATAGGTGTACTAAGGGCTTCCTGAATATCCCTTAGTATAATTTGGTCATCCAGAGAGCTTGTGAAAGCTCTCAAATGTAGACTAAGCCTTTCATATGTTAAGAAGTTACATAAAGAATATCTAGTACACTCCTTTATCCCTTTTCTGAGTGCAATATGCCTACCATCCAAGACTGATTCTGTTCCAAGAGGGGTTTTTGTGGTTCTAGTTGTTAGATTACTAAGTTGTGTGTTTCTTTTAGCATACACTCTAGTAATAGGCAGGTTCATCTTAGTTAATTCTTGGTTGGCACTATGGTCTGTAGTCATTTCCCTGTGTTCCCATTTCTGAGGCTCAACATCTGGTTGAGGTGTTTTAACAAAGTCAATTATGTTCCAGTAACTATCCAAAATAGACAACCCATTGTAAATTCAAGGTTGCCTTGAGTAATGTCTTCTCTTCATCAAATGTAACATCTAAGGTTACAAACATCTTCCTAGACATAGAATAGTAGCATTTATATCTCTTTTGACTTCCAGAATAGTCAAGAAAATATACATCTAGTGGATCGGTAATCTAGTTTACTTCTGAGATGAGATTGTACATGAACATAAACTGTAAACCCTAACAATTTGAAAGGCAACATAAACAAGTTAGTAGTAGAAAATGATTCCAATAAAGCCTATTTGGGTGTCTAAAGGACAATACTCTAGATGACATTCTATTGATTAAACCAGTAACACTTAAGTACATCCATAGAAAACATAATAGATATTGTAACTTCTAACAAATGTCTATTTTTTTTACAGCCACTCCATTCTGTTGTGGAGTGTATATGCGTGCAGTTTGATGATAAATTCTATCTTCATTCATGAACTTTTTGACTGTTCTATCTATATATTCCGGTCCGTTATCATATCTTATTGTTTTTTATCATAACTCCAAACTGATCCTTAATCAAATGAACAAAGTTTTTGTAGATTTGTCTCACCTCAGATTTGTGTTTCATTAGATATACCTAAGTTAGTATTGATGATCATCAAGAAAGTATGAACCATCTTGAACCATGAAAGTTAGAGACTCCAGAGGAACCGCAAACATCAAAATGTACTACATTAAAAGGTTGAGTAGACTTATGTATCTTAGCAGGATAATTAACTTTAGTATGTTTATCTAACGGGCAAATGTCACACTAAATATCCTTCAAATCAGTTGTTATAAATAATTCTACTATAAGCATCTTTAAGTACAAAAAGTTGGGATGTCACAATCTTCAATGACATAATAAAATCTGGTCTTCATCTGATTCTACACTAGAGCAGGCATATGCCTTAGATAAATTAATTTGATGCCAACACTGCCTTTCTCTTCAGCTTAATCATCTCCATTATAGTTTCCTCCTGAAACCAACACTCACAAAATGAAAAACAAACAAAACGCTTACTATCTTCGGTTATCTTTCCTACTCAAATCAAATTGAAGCTTAAAGAGGGAACATATAATATATTGTATAGACACATTCTGTTAGTTAGATATACTACCCCTTTTCCAACTGCTAATAAGCGTACTCCATTGGCAATTTTTACAATTTTAGGTATAGTATATAATTCATACTGAGTTAAGACATCTTTATTATATGTTATATGATCAGAGGCACTTGAGTCAATAATACAAGAACGATTCTTACTGTTTAGTTTGTGTGAGCTAGCTACTTTTGTCTGAAAAGGTATTGACTGTGTATTAGCTTGTTGCTGATTCAGCAGCTGAAGTAAAGACTCCATGTGGTTCTGTGTAGGTCAGGCAGATGACTGCACTGGAGCTGAGTGATTACTTGTTGTCTTAGCTACATAAAGTTTGTTGAATCTCCAAGAGTTAATTGATCTCTGTTGATTACTTGACCTTTGTTGCCTCCCATGTAACTTTAAGTAGTCATCCACCACATGCCAAGATCTCTTCCAATATTTGCAGAATTTTACTTGTTGACCTTGTGTTCCTCCCTTCTAGTCACAAGACCAAGTGTTTGAGCTTCACAGGTTATGATAGATTGATTGTTAGGAGTAGTAGTATTAGGACCCTTATCGAAGAGAGCAGATCCTTCTGTTACTATAATGAGCATTGTACTCATCATAAGTTTGATCCTACTTTCTTCATGTCTAATTTCCAAGAAAGCAGCATTGAGACTTAGCAAAGGTTTAGTGCCAAAGATCCTACTCCTTACAGCATCAAAATCTTTATGTAGTCCAATTAGGAATCTGAAAACCCTTCTAGTTTCAATAATTTTTTTGTATACTTGACCATCAGTCTGACAGTGCCAATTGTGTGCCTCAAAGATATCAATTTGCTACCAAATTTTGGTCAGTTGACTGTAATATTTATTCACAGGTAAGTCATCTTGTTTCATATCCTGAAGTTGTGCTTCAAGCTCATATAATTCTGAGGTGTTATCTTTTTTTTGAATATATCTTCCTTGCAGCAGACCAAATCTCAGCTGCAGCAGGATAATGTATAAAGTTATCACTGATTTATGGGGTTATTGATCCTATAAGCCATGTTATGATCATGGAATTTTCTGATTTCCGGGTTCTAAACCTGGAGTCTGTTGGTGCAAGAGGAATTAGATCTCCCAAGAGATAATCCCCTTTGCCTCTTCAATGATAAACATCTCAACTCTCTTGCTTCATGACAGGTAGTTATTACCAATTAACTTATGATTAGTGATCACGATTAGAACTCCCTCAGAAGAACTTGTGGCATTATAACCTCCCCCTGAAGTCTCAAAGGTGGAGGTTGTCTCTGCCTCTCCAATTAACGTGTAGTTTTAACAGAAAAGGGCAGAGGAGAAAGATGGCAGTGAATGCTCTGATGCCATGAAGAAAGTTGTAAAAAATAATATTCATTCATTTAACTTTGAGTATACAAAATGATCCCTATTATATAAGGTTTGGAAAGGAGCCTTAAGTGGCTCAGGCTGGCCTACACAGTCAACGGATATAATCTTAACGGCTAGATTTCTGGAATAACGGCTAAAATGATTTAGCCACTGAACCAGTGACTTCTATACGAGCATACTAGCTATACAAGTGTATTTCCCAAGTATTTGAGTGTGTGTATAATCTGTGTATGTGTGGTATGCGTACATGTATCTATACATGTATCTATATAGTGTATGCATGGTATACGTACATGTATCTATATACTGTTATTTTTTCTATACATTTCTACATAACCCAAGCAACATAAACCACCCATAGTAGTACAAAGTCCATATACCTCATTGCAACTGACAGCATTGATCTGACATCAAATCCTTCAGCTGTATCAACCTTAACTGAACGCAGTTCCAAATTTGTTTCCTGAGCAACCTATAAGAAATGGATGTAAAAGTTGAGGAACATACAGAAATAATTCTAGCAACTGGCCAACAACAGGACAAGAATGACGGCAGAACAGAACAGAACTAACGTATGTTGAGCAAGTAATAGTACCAGAGGTGTTGAACTTACAAATCTTATTTTTTCCTCCTTATCAGATATGCAAGTGAGAATTGCTCCAAGAACATCAGCAAAAGAAGGAACAAGTAGATTCCCAGCAAGCTTTACAAATTCATGCAACTGCTTGCCAACAAAATATTAGAACATTGGTTGGACCCTCACACCAGCACCAGTCTTGGTAACAAGAACACAATAATTCTTAATCAAAAATCTTACCCAAGTAATGGTTGTCAACCGCGTAAACTCATCTAAACAAGATGTCCTCTGGACCAATATTTCTACCATGCGGCTAAAATCTACAGACTTGAAGAGTAGCATTACTCGAGTTAGAGAACTGCAAAAGAATAGTTAAGTGCTCTGACATAAAGAAGTGCATATCTGGTAAAAATTTTGGGCACAAATCTTTAGACTGTATAAGGATTTAAAGTATAACAAGTTTCTCAACAAAGGACATGTCAGTAACAGCCTCTGCATCAATATCAAGGTTGGACTGATAACAGCAGAAAATAAACAAAACCAATAAGAAAAAATTCACACTATCCATATAAGCCAACAAAGCAACTATAGCACAAACACCCAACCAATGCCACCATATACAGAGGCATTATTATCGAGAATTCCCACGCATTTAAAATGTTATATGGTCTTGTTTTGGATATTTGTCAACCAAGGAAAACAACCAACCATTCACATCGAAACAAACATATAAGTATAAACAGAAACTGGCAAGAGGCCTTACTGGGGAGGTCTTAATTTCCTGAAGAAATTCTGAAAGAGCCGAATCAGCCTGTTGACGTATTTCATCATTAGAGTCACTCAACATATTCAATAAGCCTGCAAATTTAATTAGCATGCACAAATGAGTGAACTGAAGCTGGATCATATAGTAACTGTACGAATCAGTTACACATGCTCAGATCCATCCCAAGAATGTGCATAAAATTTTACTCGCCACTTTGTAAACGATATAAATATAGGAAGATAACAAGATCTCCTGGAAATGCCACACAACCTCAAAAATGAGACAGAAAGATGACGAGATCTCTTGGACCAACCTTCACCACCTTAGCCAAAAGAGATTTTGAAATAAAGAAATGCAAAGAAAAAAGAAAGAGGGGGGAAAAACCAATCCATCTTTTTTCTTTTAATTTTCCCTTTTTCCATTTTTTATGAATCAGGGCAGAAAGGCGATTCAATTTTTTCAATTTTAATTTAGTACGTCAAACGCTTAATTTTCGACAAGTTTTAAGTTGGCCAATGACCAATTAGTAATCATCTTACTAGTTAGCTCCCATCCAATACATGACCTTTTTTAAAATCATAACTCACCCACTTATGTGGCAATTTCCCCCTTCCTCACTCACCAACTTCATGAGCACCAACTACTAAGAGGCTTTGTAGTTCGTCCAGATTTTCCTCGAATGTGCAAGTTGTTCCTAAAAAAGTTCAAGAAAAATAAAAAATAAAAGTGCCTAATTGATTCACCCTTGACAAGTTCAGTTAGCCACCAATAATTGTTGAAAGGAACACTGGAATTTCATCTTTTGGAAAAAATTATATGAAGGCGAACGATCAAATGCTAAAATGGATAACTAAACAGGAAGGAATGAACAAAAAAGACATTTACAATAATTTAGTTAGTACTTGCTTGTTTATATTTCTATGCTATAGAAATTCAAGAAAATTTAATTTCAATAACCCTTGTCTGGATAGTCTATCATTTTCACTTTCTGTTTCCATCTCTTTCTTACTTTATTTTCCTTTTTCTCTCCCCTCTCCCTCCCCCTTTTTTTTCCTCCCAACGGCTAGGAGGGGGTTCATTAGGGGGCAGGCAAAGTAGCGGTTGCACATGGTCACCATCAAGGAAGGTGCATGGACCTATTAAAAAAAACTTCAATCTCCACTCCCCCACCCCCATCTTTTTTCCTGTGTTATCCTTCATTTCTACACTGAGAACGGAAAAACAAATCACAAGATTAGACAAATAGAAACGAAACTATAGAACAAAATGAGATCAAAATTTTAGAAAAACTCCTCATTCAGTTAGTAGAAACAACAGAAAAATAAGACTTGCTGCTCCCTTAGAAAAATAAAGACATCGAAAGACGTCACATGTGAACGCCAAAGAAAATAATTTGCTAAAGTTCTTTAAGGAATCATAGGAAAATGATGTGCTCCCCTGCAAAGCAATATTTAAATTTCATTCACTAGCAAGATAAGACATATTAACACATATATATTCTTTCAAATATTAAAACAAAGATCTTTTCTTGACTTCCAATGGTAGTAAACTCTCTATCCTTTGAGATGGAGGTATTGTTTGTCTGCCTCTCACCCTCTACAGACCCTAACGATAGCTTTTGCTGTCGTTGGAATATATTGGGTATGTGTTGTGTTGTGGTACCTTTTCTTGATTTCATCACAACACATCTGAAAAACTAACTCAAAACAACACACATCACAATTCACCATCAACACAGGTGGCTACATAAACCACATATACCACTTTTAGCTGTAATTCAATCACCACAGGAAAAAGATTTAAGTCAATTTCACCAATAACCTCAGTACTATGATAAATCACAAGACAAAAACATCAAGAGTTATTTTGCAGCAAAAAGGTGCCTTACATTTGTCTTCTCCATTGAAATTCATGGGTACTGTACATGTTGAGGAATATCTTCAAATGCAGAATTATTTACAATTAGTCTTCAATGAGGGGTTAGCTTTTTCTTTATCCTTTCGTTTTTAGGGGAGGAGAGGAGGTAGGATTGGCGGACTGTGGATACAAATAAAACACTGGGTCATCACTAAACAAGGTAGGAGGGCCTACTGCCAGACCAAATTCGATTCCCTTTTCTACATATTTTCTGTTCCTCTTTTAGTAATTTCACCACTGGAAGTGCAAAAACATAATCAACAAGATAAAATTAGGAGAAGGGGGGGGGGGGGGGTTGTGTATCAAAATTAGGAGAAATGAATTACAGAACTACATCAAAATCAACTGATGTTTTTTAAATTTAGGGAGGAAATGCTATTGTACAACCAAAAAAATATTAAAGTTTGCAACTCAAACTAAATTCTGAGAACAATTAAAGGTCATAAACAAGTCATAAGGAAACCCTCCAAGAAAATAATAATAAATCAATAAAACCAATAAAAAAGATACATTTCAAAGCTCCCCTAGGGAAGTGAAACCTACATTCATGTTGCCACCAAATTCATATATTAAGACACTTACAGAAGAAGAGTTCAATTTCAATTCCAACAGCAAGAGGCAGACATGGGATGACTAAAAATGTCTTAGCTAATAGCAGACAAACAGGGAAGAGAATCTGAAAGGATCTAATTCCCTTATTTTCTAAACCAAAGGCAAAAAACTGAGATTAGCTATAATGCACATCTCCAAACAAAATCAGGATTCAGGACAGACAAAAGAAAGCTCAAATTCACGTATGAGGAAACTTACCATCCAGAAAATCAGGAAGAGAACTCAGCACATCTATTCCTGGATTACTGAATAAAACAGTTATCCATCCAAGTGACAATTGACGTACATGAGATTTAAGGACATTCATTCTTTCTCTCAGTACTGGAATAAATGTTTCCATACTGTGCAAGAAGCAACCACAACAAGACTATGTTACTAACACATGCAATCGACCAATATACACCAGTTCAAGGATTATAGGGGAAACAAAACCCACACCTGAATTGATCGCTTTCTGTCACAACATCCTGCATGCAACCAAAAGAAAGGGGAAAAAAAAGCAAGTTAAGCTAAACAATCATGGTTTAGCCACAAGCTGTAATCTGGAATATAAGTGGTATTCCTTATTGGAATCACCTTTACAAGTCTATCCAACAAATTAGCAGCACTCTGAACATTGGCATCTGAATCTGCTGTGAGCTGACATAAGGCGACGAAGATATCATTCAAGAAGACAACTACATCTCCTCTTACAACCTGTATTACAGGATGCAGAAACGAAATCAACATCTTCAACTAAAAAAGAAATTAAAATGGATCCATGCAAAATGAACTTCAAACCATAATCACCTTGGCTATGTTATACAAAGCTTCACAGGCGTGGTAACGAACTTTACTATCATGGTCAGCGAGAGAATTCAACACTGGGAACACGATTTGCTGGAACATATAAATTAGAAGCTTAGGATAATTATACCAGGGTATGTAATCAAAGTTCTTGTAAAGAAAGAAAAATGATCAGAATTAGAAAGAAAAGAAAACACAAGTACTAAAGGAGGAACAAATTTTGGTGAAACCAGCAGCAATGGTTATGCCATGGAAAAGTTTTGCAAGGGTTTAACATTTTCAAATTAAAAAAATCATTCGCATTGGACCGTCGTTCCAAATCCAATTGACATGAATACCTTTGCCTAGACATCCTAACTATGTCATCAGCATTTCAAAATCCGCCTACCAAATAAATAAACTAGATATTCAAATATGTACCCTACACACAACTAAAAAGTACTCTAAGCAGAAGTTTCAGCTATTACTTTTGAGCTTATTTTGATCCTAAACCTTTTCAAGATGTAGTCTAAGACTAGCTAAAATTGCCAGACATAACTGTTTGAGTGAAGAAAGGTCGAGTATTGGTTGTTTATGCTTATAGGTAATTAGCTCTCAAACTGATGTGTCATGCTGAGAAATTGTGGAAGATATGCTCTATATGGAGATCCTTTATGCACTTCAAGATAAGTCAAGAAGTATATGGTCATCCAGTGGAGGCAGGGCCCAAGATGAGGCATCCAATGCAAATCAAACTTAAACACTTTCACACTACATAAAAACAAAAACTAATGCCAATTAAAGGAAGCAAATGAGAGCGCCTGCTTAAAAGTTAATAAATCTACTTCATGAGTTTTCCAATGAAACCAGAGCATGTAAGCCAAACTATAAAATATTAAGAGTATAGTAGTCTTTGTTGTTCAATCTGTCTAGAAATTAATGAATTGA
Source organism: Eustoma russellianum (assembly GCA_036186865.1). Lineage (NCBI taxonomy): Eukaryota > Viridiplantae > Streptophyta > Magnoliopsida > Gentianales > Gentianaceae > Eustoma > Eustoma russellianum. Next base: position 16,241,882 of record AP025062.1, on the reverse strand, counting down.
AGAAGATAGAGAGTTTTGGACTGAAATCAAAGATTTCAGATTGATTACAAATGTATAAGATGGCTCAATTTATACATAAGAGCCCAACGGCTCTCCAGTCAAACTCACTAGAGGTAGCCAACGGTTACCTGCTACTCAATGGCTATATCTTCAAAAAATATACAGATGTGTACTATTCTATTTTATACTTTTCCTATGTATATATACAGTATTTTCTGATATTTCTATACTCTCCCTTAATCTTGTTGTATATGTTTATACAACAAGCTTGACAACAAGTGTAAGAAATGTATGTATGGATACAGGCTTGGTAAAAATATCTGCACCTTGATTGCAAGAAGTGATGTGCTTAATGGTGATGATCTTGTCTTCAATTTTTTCTCGAATGAAATGTCTATCATTCTCAAAATGTTTAGACCTATCATGTTGAATAGGATTCTCTGACATATTGATGGTTGACATATTATCACAGTAGATTCTAATTGTAATGTCAAATCCAATCTCAATTCTTCAAGAACCTTCTTCAAACGTAATCTGTCACATAGTCTCATTGTCAGTGCTCTTAGTTCATCTTCTGCGCTTCGTGATACAACTGCTTGTTTCTTACTCCTCCATGTTACTAAGTTGCCCTATAACAAAGTACCATACCCAGTGGTGGATCGCACATCAGTTTTGGACCCAGCCCAGTCAGCATCGGTGTATACTGAATTCCCCTGTCTAGTTGCTTCTTAAATAATAAACCTCGTCCTGGAGCAGCTTTCAAGTATCTAAGAATTCTTAAGGCAGCTTTGAGATGTTCATTAGTAGGATCATGCATAAATTGTGAAACAAAACTAAGAGCATAACATATATCTGGACGAGTGTGCGATAGATAAATAAGCTTACCAACCAATTTCTGATAAGTTATCCCACATTTTTTTGGTTTCCGTCCGGGTTCCATGGATGTAGGTGATGGTTTGCACCCTAACATGCCTGTCTCATTTAGTAAGTCTAATACATACTTCCTTTGAGAAATACTCATTTCATCTTTGGTTCTAGCAACTTCCATTCCTAGAAAATATCTCAACCTACCTAAATCTTTCAACTCAAATTTTTTAGATAGTTGTGGTGTAATCAGGTCAATACCTATATTGTCCTCTACGTAAACAATGAGTATAGTAATAGCATGAACACTAGTAAACCATACAAACAATGTATGATCACTATGAGTTTTTTTAAAACCATACTTAAGAACTACAGTAGTAAATCGTTTAAACAATGCTCGTTGAGATTGTTTTAACGCATACAATGATTTCTTTAACCTATAAATCATGCCTCTATCTGATTATGTTCAAAACCAGGGGGTACGTCCATGTATACCAACTCTTGTAACTCACTGTTTAAAAACGCATTCTTAACATCCAATTGAAATAGGTCTCAATCTAAATTAACTGCTAAAGAGAATATAATTCTTACCGTATTTAATTTTGCAACTAGAGCAAATGTCTCCATGTAGTCAATATCATATGTTTGAGTAAAACATTTAGCCACTAGTCTTGCTTTATATTTATTAATTGTTCCATTAGCATTATATTTTACCAAAAAACCCATCTACAACTAATAGATCTAAAAGCAACCAAATACTAAGTTTTATTCCTTATTAATGCTCGCATCTCCTCGTTTATTGCTTCCCTTTCTAAGGGCTATAGGCAAGTCATTTACAAAGGTATTCTTGTATAAACTCTCGTAATAGGTAATTCAGCTCTAATAGTTGGTAATATATTTGCATTATGAGATTCTATAGTATCAGCTTGATCATTAGTCTCTTACCTCGAAGGCTCACCTACGTGTGATGAATCATTAGTTACTCCGTATTACCAGGTTCACTAGATACCACATCAAGTATACTCCAGAATTGATTCATACCTTCTGTGAATTTTTCTACTGAGGGATTACTAGAATAATTACATCAAGAGAAACAAACATTTTCTGAGTTACTGGACAATAACATTTATAACTTTTGTGTACTAGAGTAGTCTAAGAATATACATCGATGTGTTCGTCCATCCAACTTTATACATATATTAGGCTGGATATAAACATATGCAACACATCCAAATGACTTAAATGGTAATATAGACATTAGTCTAGTATTTGGGTAACTATCTAGCAGCAGTTCTTTCGGTGTCTTAAAGGATAAGACTCGTGAAGGCATTCTATTTTGAGGTAAATGGTTGTAAGTATAGCTTCACCCCAATTAAATTAGAAGTATTCGTAGCAAATATAATAGCTCTAGCAACTTCTAATAAGTGTCTATTTTTTTGTTCTGCTATACTATTTTGCTAAGGAGTATAAACACAAGAGGTGGTGATGGACACCTAGGTGAGTTAAAAAGTCATTTACCTCTCTATTAAGATATTCTGTCTCATTATCATCTCTAAGCACTTTAATTGTAGTGTTGAACTGGTTTTTAACAAGCGTAATAAAAGTCCTGAAAATATTTCCTACCTCATTTTTATTTTTCATTAAATATACCCAAGTTAGCCTCATATGATCATCTACGAACGTTATAAACCATCTAGCGCCATTTAGATTTTCTATTCTAGAGGGAAGTCGTACATCAAAATGAATCAAATTAAACGGAATGCTTGACTCATATGGTTTTGGAAGTATCTAGCCTTAGTTTGTTTTACAAGAACACATGTTTCACACTTTAAGTCACAAAGACGAATATTAGAAAATAATTATGGCACTACCTCAGGGTTAGCAAAATTTTTAAAAACCAAACCAAACCAAACCAGAAAAAACCAAACTGTAAAACCGCAGTCAGTTTAGCAATATTTAAAAACCAAACCTTTGACACAGTCCGGTTTCCAGTTCCTAAACTTTAAAACCGTAAAAACCGGACCGGACTATTTCGATAAAATATACATTAATTTTGATTATAATTTATAAATTCTAATTTATTTGGTTGGCTACTTGGTTTTTAATTTATTTAGTTGGATACTTGGTTTTTAATTTATTTAGTTGGTTTGTAATTTATTTAGTTGGTTACTTGGTTTATGATTTTGATTTTTATTGCTCAAAATTGTAGTTAATTTCATAAACCGGAACCAAACCGAACCAAATTGGACTGGTCAAATAGTTTGTTAACCAGTTTCGATCCAGTTTTGGTTTTGCCATTTTCTAACCGTTACAAACGGTTCGGTTTGTAAGATGCCCAAAAAAAAGACCGAACCGGACCATGTACACCCCTTGCATTACCTTCTTAAAAACAAAAAATTGGGATGCCCCAATCTATTATGCCATAAAAAAAATATGGTCCACGCTATTGGACTTTGCATTAGTACATGATAAAGACCTGGAATTATCACAAAATGAGACTTTAGGATCCAAAAAATCTTGAATTACAGATTGTTTTTCTCCTGACCGAAGAATGTATAGACCATTTAATTGCCTAACATTGCCAATCATCTTCCACAAGCATTTCTCCTGAAACACATTCAGAAGATGAGAATAATGCTAAACAGTTATTGTCACGTGTTATTTTACTAATGGAAAGTAAATTAAAGTTTACACATAGCACATATAATACATCACACAAGATTAATCTAGCAGTGAGTTGAACCTTCCCTTTTCCCAATACATTTAAGCTTACACCATTAGCTATTTTCACAAATCTTGGACAGGTAAAAGCTTCATTTGTATTCAAGAGAGTTAAGGCATTGGTCATATGATCTGATGCCCTTGAATCAATGAGCCAAGAACATCTATCATCGTTTGACCATGTACCAATCGTTGATGCCATTGTAGCCTGAATAGGTTGTGACTACCTTGAGTTCTGGTGATTTTGTGAACTACCATTTTGTTGCTGCTGTATAAGTAGTTAAACCAAGCCTTCAACTTGATGGGTAAGACCCCTATAATTTGCAGTGTTTGCCAAAAAGTCTCCCTGTTCCCCAAGATGGTGAAAACCTAGAGGGTGTGGAGCCATTCTGCAGTTGTAATTGCTTTATCCGTTAAAGTTTATAGCAATTATCTGCCAAGTGACCAGCTTTCTTACAATATTTACAAATTTGAGGTGGTTTATATGGGAGACGTTGTCCAGGATGGCCCTGATTTCATCTTACCATCAAACCAGTAAAACCAAAGTTATATCACCGTGTTCTTGCTGTATATTATTTTTGGTAGAAGCAGGGGGCTTAGCATCGAAATAAGCTGATGAATCCATAGGGGTGGAACTTGTTGCAAAACACATGGTCAATTTTTTGTGTACACCCTCTGGTCTTCCTCTCTATAATTAGGCCATGTGAACTCAAATCCCCTAGAGGGAATGTACGCCATGTCCATATAATTTATCCAGCCAGTAAAATCTCTCACTGCGCTTCTATCAATTCTTTTATTTCCTAATTTACACTCTTATTTATAGAATTATATTGAAGTGTACATAAATGAAGAACTGAGAAATGTTGTAAACAAATTCCTTCTATATTATTCAGAGAACACCCTCTTATGCTTTCTATTCTACATATATATACAGACACTTTCTAATGGTAACTACAACGGCTATTTGCCTATAATAGGAAAACAGACTTTCCTTAACTTATATGTACAAACTTTCTAATTATTTCTACACTCCCCCTCAAGCTTGGTGTATATATTTATACAACCAAGCTTGACACTAAGAGACAAATGTATGTACAGACACCGGCTTTGTAAAAATGTCAGCGATCTGCTCAGCCGAAGAGATATGTTCAAGCTCAATGATTTTATCTTCAATCTTCTCTCGAATAAAATGCCTATCAATCTCAACATGTTTGGACTTATCGTGTTGAGTAGGGTTCTCCGCCATACTAATAGCTGATACGTTGTCACAATATATTCTAATAGGTAGTATAGCTTCCATCCGTAGTTCGTCCAAGACCCTTTTAGCCACAATCCTTCACAAATTCCCAATGCAAGTGCTCTCAACTCAGCTTCAGCACTGCTTCGTGAGACAACTGGTTGTCTTTTACTCCTCCATGTTACCAAGTTTTCCCATACATAGGTTCGTATCCAGTTGTCGACCTCATATATGTCTTTGAACCTGCCCAGTCAACGTCCGTATAGACAAGTATTCTTTTATCCGCTTGTTTCTTGAATGACAGTCCTTGTCCAGGAGTTGTCTTTAGGTACCTAAGAATTCTCAACACAGCTTTGAAATGTTCATTAGTAGGATCATGCATAAATTTTGAAACATAACCAACTGCATAACAAATATCTGGACGCGTGTGAGATAAGTAAATCAATTTACCTACTAATCGTTGATATTGTAGTTTATTAGTAGACGTCATATCACATACAACCTTCGGTTTATGCCCAGGTTCCATGGGTGTATGTGCCGGTTTACACCCTAACATTCCTGTTTCATTCAAGAAGTCTAAAATATATTTTCTTTGTGAAATACAAATCTCATCCTTTGTTCTTGAAACTTCCATTCCTAGGAAATACCGTAAGCTACCTAAATCCTTTACTTCAAATTCATTAGACAGTTGGTTTTTTATTGTTTTAATTCCTTCATTATCATTACCAGTGAGTATGATATCATCAACATATACAATGAGTACAGTAATGCTTGTATCACTAGAAAAACGTACAAATAAAGTGTGATCGCTATGTGTTTGTTTGAACCCATACTTCATAACAACTGTAGTAAAACGTCTAAACCAAGCTCTTGGGGATTGTTTTAGTCCATACAATGACTTTCTTAGTTTACATATCATACCTCTATTATTGTTATCTTCAAGTCCTGGGGGTATATCCATATACACTACTTCGGTTAAATCACCATTAAGGAAGGCATTCTTAACATCTAGTTGCCACAAACACCAGTCTAAATTTACTGATAAGGAGAAGATTATTCTTACTGTATTCAACTTTGCCACAGGGGCAAAAGTTTCTCCATAATCAATCCCATACATTTGTGAGAATCCCTTCGCAACTAATCTTGCTTTGTATCTATTTATTGTCCCGTTTGTATTATATTTTAAAGAGAATACACACTTACATCCTACAGTTTTCATACCCGGTCTTAGTTTAACCAAATCCCACGTATGATTCTTATTCAATGCTCCTATTTCCTCATCAACCGCCCCTTTCCATGCAGGGATTTGTAAAGCTTCCTCAATGTTGTTTGGAATTTGTTGGCGGTCTAAAGTACATGTGAAAGCCCTAAGTACTGGACTCAATCGGTCATAGGCTAGGAAGTTATATATGGGATGTTTGGTGTACTCCCTAACTCCCTTTCTAAGAGCAATGGGTAAGTCATCCAAGCTGGGCTCACTTCCTACGTGTTCTCTACTTATGATTTCGGATTCAGGAATGGTTTTATCCCTTCTAGCATATACCCGGGTAATTGATAGTTCAATCCTAGCGTTGGCTGTATTGTTCAGAGGTTCCGTGTGCTGTTGGTCAGTATTGGCTAACTGATCTTCGCCACCAGTCATAGAATTAGGCAAGCTTGGTTGAGAAGTACTAACAACGTCTAGTATGCTCCAATATTGGTCAAAGGTATCCCCTGTTTTATGGAGAAAGAAATCAGGAGAGTAAAACGCATTATGTTCATCAAACAATACATCTAATGAGACAAACATTTTTTTAGTTAAAGGACAATAGCATTTATATCCCTTTTGTGTGCTAGAATAACCTAAGAATATACAACGATGTGTGTGCTTGTCAAGTTTAGTGCGCAAAGTGGGTTGAATATAAACATATGCAACACATCCAAATAATTTAAAAGGTAATCTAGACATCAGCTTTGTACTCGGATATATTTCCAGCAGTTGGTCCCTCGGAGTTTTGAAGGACAACACCCTAGATGGTAATCTATTAATGAGATATGTGGCCGTTAGTATGGCTTCTCCCCAATAAAATTTCGGTACATTCATAGAAAACATAATAGCTCTAGCTACCTCTAGTAAATGCCTATTCTTCCTTTCCGCTATCCCGTTTTGTTGAGGTGTGTACACACAAGAGGTTTGGTGATGTATGCCTAGTGTAGCAAGATAGTCCTTAACTTCCTTATCAAGATACTCAGCCCCATTATCGCTTCTAAGTACTTTTACCGTGGTGTCAAACTGAGTTTTAATGAGAGTAAGGAACGTCCGGATAATTTTACTTACTTCTACTTTACTCTTCATCAAATATACCCAAGTAAGTCTAGTATGATCATCAACGAAGGTTATAAACCACTTAGCCCCATTAAGGTTTGCTACTCTAGATGGTCCCCAAATATCCGAATGTATTAAATTAAATGGACTACTTGGTTCATACATCTTTGGTAGATAACTAGCCTTAGTTTGTTTAGCTAGGATACATGTATCACACTTTAGCTTACTGAGACATATACTAGAGAATAAATGTGGCATTAATTTCTTCAAATAAGCAAAGTTGGGATGTCCCAACCGTTCATGCCACAGCAAAATATGATCCAGACCATCAGTTTTACCACTATTACATGACATAGAGGTTATGTTACTGCAAGAAGCTGCCCCAGGTCTTGCAGACAAATAACCTACAGCATTTTTACCTTCTTCCCTATTACAAAATAAAGTTCTCTGCTTAGAGAACTCTTCAAAATAGACATGTTTTTCTTCCCCCTGAAGAGTATACAAGCCGTTCAACTGTCTAACATTGCCAATCATCTTCTTCAAATGTTTCTCCTGGAAGAGACATTCAGAAGATGAGAACAATGCCCAACAGTTATTATCAAGTGTTAGTTTGCTAATTGAAATCAAATTAAAATTCAAAGCAGGAATATATAGAACGTTTAGCAATAATAACTTTCCTGTCAGTTGTACTGTTCCAGTACCTAATACTTTCAAATTTACCCCATTAGCAATAGTAACACTCTTTGGAACAATAAAAGGACGAAATGTATGAAGAAGTTTTATGTTATAAGTCATATGATCAGAGGCTCCTGAATCAATAATCCAGGAACAATCTAACCCACATGACTTGTTACCTGCAGTTGATGCCATGGTAGCCTGAATAGGAGTCGCTGTGACAGAGTTACCCTGATTGAGTACATTTCCACCATCCATTTAATTGTTGCTGAGTAAGAAGTTGGACAAGTGCTTCAACCTGGTGAGAGAGAGTGGTTTCCGAATCTTTTGAAGCAGTATTAGCTTGAGATCTTGTATTTCCCCAGGATGGAGAGAACCGTGGTTGAGCACTGCTGCCATTTTGCTGAAATTGCCTTCGTTGTAACTTGAAGCAATTATCCACCAAATGCCCATGTTTTTTGCAAAACTTACAGAACTTGTTGGAGAACCGAGGACCAGATTGTCCCTGACTTCGTCTTACCAACATACAATTGCCATCTTGGTTTCCCTCTGCATGCTAGGCTGAGTGTTCATGCATGGTGGGGTTGAGCTATGAGATTTAGTGATCAGGGCATATCCTTCATGAGTTGTAGTGTTTGAGTTACCCATCATTACTTTAAGACGACTTTCCTCCTGCCTTATCTCAGAGAAGGCAGCATTCAGATCTGGTAAGGGTTTCATACTTAGGACCCTGCTCCTCACTGTGTCCAGGCTCTTATTCAACCAATGTAAGAACCTGAACACACGTTTTTTCTCGATGTAGTGTCTAAAGGAGGTATCATCAGCAGGAGTAGTCCAGTTGTGTGTTTCAAACACATCTAGCTGCTGCCATAAAAGAGTAAGCTTAGAGTAGTATTCACTTACTGTCTGGTCCCCTTGCTGTATCTCATGCAACTGAAGTTCAATCTCATAAATCTCAGAGACATTGTCTCTTTTTGAGTAGAGCTCTCTGGCGGCCTTCCATATAGCTGCTGCTGTAGGGTATAAGATGAAATTATTGCCCACATCTGGTGCCATCGAACCAATTAACCATGACATGATCATGGAGTTTTCAGATCTCCATTGCCTATATCCACTTTCAGTAGGTGCAGGACTGGGAAGGTTTCCATAGAGATAGTCATCTTTTCCCTCTGCCATTGATGAACATTTCAACTGCTTTGCTCCATGACAAATAATTGTGTCCATTCAACTTGTGGTTAGTGATCATGATAGGATTGCCTTCCATAGAACTAGGCAGTTGCGGAATAGGAGTTGCATGTACTTGGTCAACACCCGATGAGGGAGTTGAACCTGGTTGTGACATAGATGAGGACTCTGGGGTATCAGACATGTTCGTATGCAGAAGTTGATTTCACAAGGATCTTGAGAGTAAAGTGAAAAATAACGAAGAAACAGTCTCGGATGGAAGGAAACTTGTCTTGTAAAAATTTTGAGATAAAGAGGTGTGAGAGGGAAGGAGAAGAACTAGAGAAGTAATATTCAAAAAATGGTTCAGTTTTTTGAAGAACCGTACACTGTTGAAGTGGACAGGACGAAAGGTTTGGTAGGAGTCTTCGAAGAACGTGAAGCTTCCTTGAGAAGCTTTAGACAATTTTGCACAACCACAAAAAATAATGTGAATTTGATAATAAAGAAGCTTCCCGAGAGAGCCCCTTTTAAAAAATTTAAGAAAGCCTTTTAGAATTTAGATAGTAGGACAGCTGTCCCCCTTTTTCAACACCTGTGACCCCTTTTCAAACACACATGTATTCCTTCTCAAACCACGTGATACCACTAACTTTTTCTCTCTTCTTCCCTTCGTAAGTTTAAACTCTTTCTTCTTCTCCAGAGAGTTTCACATCTAACTGCAAATCAAATACGACAGAATTTTTTTCTTAAAAACAACGAAGGACTTTCTCAGACTTACAGAATGAGTTTGCAGCAAGATTATCAAATCTTCCAAGTCAATGTATGCAAGCTCAGGAAGTATCAGTAAATCACGGAGCTTGCAGATACAACCAATATCAAGTATAAATGATCTCTCAGAAAAAAATCTCAGAATCAAGAATGAGCTCTAGCTCTGATACCATATAGAATTATATTGAAGTGTACATAAATGAAGAACTGAGAAATGTTGTAAACGAATTCCTTCTATATTATTCAGAGAACACCCTCTTATGCTTTCTATTCTACATATATATACAGACACTTTCTAACGGTAACTACAACGGCTATTTGCCTATAATAGGAAAACAGACTTTCCTTAACTTATATGTACAAACTTTCTAATTATTTCTACATTATTTATAAAAATATTGAAATCGCCCATGATAAGCCAAGGCTTGTCCTTATATAGGTGATTTTGACATCTAAGGTCCCTCCAAAGCTCTCCCCGGTTACTTTTTTCGTTGAAACCATAGACAGCAGTAAGGGTTACCTCCTCATTCTTTTTCGAGGATAAGAGCTTAAAGCTGACAATGATGGATTGGTCAATGCATGTAATAATTTTCCGTCAAAAAGGTTCGGATTCCAAGCTAACATGATCCTTGACACTGAATTTGGGAGCGAGTTATGCAAGACTTTCCAGTTTTGTAGGAGTCTCCTAGCTATCTTATTAAAGTTATTTTCTCTAATTTTTTAATAATGCAATTAAACCGATATTTGTATTCTTAATGAAGTCTTTAACTTTCTTTTGCCTAAGTAATCCCCGAACATTCCACCTACGTCCATTTTTTTCCACCTTTCCCACCTATAGTCTCTAGACGACTGTCTTGCCAAACAGGAGCTGCAGAACTTGGGCTTTCAAGTCCTTGAAAATTCAGCAGGCTAGAAACATTCTTAACTTTTTCTTTAGTATTTTCATCCACTTAATAATAAGAATGACGGGAGTTTCACTTATGAAATCAAGAGAGTCATGTAGAGTAGGGAACGTACCCGGGGAGTGCTTTGCATTTTGGGAGCACTCATTTACCTGCATATCTCTCTGTGGAGCCTTATGAGCTTGAATGATAAGCTCCCGATCGAATGGAGAAGTGATCGCCTCTGCATCATTCCTAGGAACTACAATAGGCAATATCGGTTGTTCAGCATTAAGCTCTTCCTCATCTTCATCTTGTTCCTCCACCAATTTCGCGATTTCAGCTTCATAATATTTCCTTTTTTTCTCTTCAGCCTCCCGAATACTCTCCATGGTAATGGTTAGCTGTTTCTTTAAGAAGGCACTATTCTGACATGTGCTTACTTTATTTCCTCCTTCATCTTCGTCTTAGATGGCATCAAATCCATTTTTTGTCAAAGGAAGGGAGATGGGATGACTACTTCTTTTGTGTTGAGCAGAGCATCTTTTTTGACTCATTTTTAGAGTGTTACTGCCTCAATTCATTGTTATTGTCCATCCTTGTTTTCTTTTCACTCCTGTATATATTGTTGGAAGTGTCATTGCTGGAAGTGACTCTGTGGACATTGTTTGACACGGCTTCACAGTCGTGACCAAACACCTTGCATTTCTTGCATTGCGGGGGAATCTACTCATATTGCATCTGCTGATTAGTGTCAGTACTGTATGCATCTGTAATGGTAATCTGACTAGGGAGCTCCTCCCCTGCCTATACACGAACGTATATTCCTGCGTATGCCACTCTCGTTTTTGCAGCAGTGGTTTTGTCCATGTAGAGTGGTTACCCTATCAAAGTAACCAGCTTCCCAAAGGTTACTAAGGTTGAGGAATTGAAACTTGAGCCTAAGGAACCTTACCCAGACCTGAAATGAATCTAGGTTTAATTTTTGGATCTTCTTCTCGTGACTCCAAGGCCAACGATATAGCATCCTATTCCCGAAAGGTAGAGGAGAGAAATCAAGTATCTATTGTATGTGAGATTCTGATTGAAAACGGAAGAGGAAAAGGTCATCATCAACTTTTTGGGTTTCAAGAAGGCCTTTGGAGCCCCATTTCATTTCAGCAAAGTGTTTGAGGTTGAAGAAAGAAGCATTATTTCCCATAATCTGACCTATTATAGCTGTCTTCAATTCTGTAATGTGCTCGGTTACTTCTTCTATTGGAACATTGATGGTCTTTTTTTTCCCTGTTGACCCCATCGCAGATCGATGAGAGGGTAGAAGAGGGTCCCGGGGTGAACCTGGCTTTACAATGCCAGCCCAAGCAGCTTTGGCTCTGATGGATGGTTGCATGTTTAAAGATGAAGGAAAGAAATTTAAGCCATTTGCAGTTGCGATTGTGAATAAGAGAGGAATATAATGGAGTGTAACTCCGACCACTTGTGACCGTGGCCAGAGTGGGCGCCAAGGCCCTACAGCTTCGAAGTGAAGTGGATCTGAGGAAACTAAGATGGGTTTCGACTAGATCTAGAGGTAGAGAAGAAAAAGCGAAGAAAGATGAAGATTTGGAGGCGGAGAGAGGAACGTTAACGGTGGAGAGGGCATTTTTCTATCCGTTGGTGGTGGCAGTGTTTAAGAGGATAGAGAAAGGGTCTTGGGGGTGGGTTGCTTTCTATCGAATCTAGAGAGAAGGAAGAGAAAAAATGCAAGAGAGAAAAAGCGCTTCGCAATTGTTGATTGTCCAGTAATTACTCCGTACATGAAGACTGCTAAGATAGATGGCATAAAAAGTGGGTTGCCTTGGAGAAATGAAGGAGGAACATAGGTGAAAAGACAATTGAGTGTAAAGTATTGGAACATGTAAAGGGATGAGGGAGACAACTGGCGTTAGAAGAATATGGCAAGTCAGTGGGCTGCAGGTGTAAGAAAGAAGAGAATGTTAGTGAGTTGTCTTGTCCCCCTTTTTTTAAATAAAAAAACCAACCAACTGGCTGAACTTTTAACAAAGAAACTTCTTCTTTCTTCAAGAAGAGTTTTCTTCTTCCACAAACAAATACACCCGAAGTTCTTGAAGCCCTGCTACCAAACTAATGATCATGTATTTTACTGAGGGCTTAGAGGAATGATTCAACACAAAGATTCTGAGGAACTACTTTCTCTTCCTTTATTCTTGTTAGGAAATCAAACGAAATCACTGCAAAACGCACAACGGAAAAACAAAACTTGATCTCCGATTTCCTACCAATGATCCATGTTGTTCGTTTAATCGATGAAAGAAACTCAAAAATTACCTCCGAAAATTCGAAATCCGCAGATGGAAGAGGTGCGAAATCACGAACACCCTCTGTCGGTATCCACACGAATGCTTCCGTCCGGAGTGCTAGCTCTTGAACGGCGCGGCTGAGAGAACTCGCTTTTCTCCAAAAACGGCTCTAGGGTTTTCTGTTGTTTTTCTTGTCTGTCTCTGTATACGAGATACACAATATATATACACATCTATCGACATCAAAATCCGATTCCTAATCGGATTAGTTAGTGTCAATCGAAATCCATATCAAATATAGATTCTAACAGGATATTCAAAATCCATATCAGATATGGAATTTTTTTCATTATTATCCGATAATATATATATATACACCCATAAAAACGAAATTATTAATAATAATAATAATAATAATAATATTATTATTATTATTATTATTATTATTAATACCAGTCCATACGCATTCTTGTGTGTGACTCGATAGGCCCATATTAATTGGCAGTTGATTAAATCTCTATTAAACCAACAAGTCGTAATTGACCTCTAGCAAGGCATTACGACTACCCAATTAATACAAGTACAGTCCAACTAGCCTAATAATAACACCTGCATTAATCCCTTTGTCACACGATATCTAGCTTGAACATAAGTCATGGTCAGCGTCATACTTATATTGTTCAAACGTATGATTACTCGATCTCTAAGTAGACTGATAAAACAAATGATATTGATCACATTATCAATTCATTTGAGCACGGCCATGCATTTCACAGTCTCACTAATCGAGGGGCCCAAAGATATCTCTCTCAAAAGAGAGGGACAAATTCTATCTTGATTGTTCAATATCCTCTACATAATTTCTATCACATTCAATCATGACCTTTATGATTATCCAGTTACGGATAACGTTTGATCATGTCAAAATATAATAGTCCTTATGTTGGAAACTATGACAATCTCAAGTCAAAGGATTAAAACATGACTATCATGAGATTTACTTATGACGCTAATCCATGTAGTAATCTCATGATGGGTCTATCCAATACACTGTTCTCTAACAAGTATCTATGAGATTGATTTGTATCACCATACACATAATCATCTCATGATTATCAAATCAATACTAATACTGATTATAAATTATTTTATCTCTATAACAATAATGAATCAGGGACATATATCAAAATTGTGTAACATACTAACCAACAATAATGATAATAAAACCTTTATTATTAATAATAAATGTATAACATAAATATCCAAATCATGGCATAGGGCACATATACTAACAATTCTCAGCTATAATACCATCTAGAAATTAATGAATTGAAGAAGGTAGACAGTTTTGGACTGAAATCAAAGATTTCAGATTAATTACAATGTATAAGATGGTCCTATTTATACATAAGAGCCCAACGGCTCTCCAGTCAAACTCACTGAGATAGCCAACGATTACATGCTACCCAATGGCTATATCTTCAAAAAATATACAGATGTGTACTATTTTATTCTATACTTTTCCTACACATTTACGAATACAGTATTCATCTAATATTTCTACAATATGGTACCACAGGCTCATAATCAAACAATTTCAAGTTGATGTTATTAATGCATGTAATCAAACGTCATTCATCCAACAGTCACTTATAATGTTTCAAAAACAACCTTTGAACAAATTTCACTGCAGAAAAGTCATCAAAGCAGAATTCAACAGAAGAACAACGCTAACGCTAACGCTAACGCTAACACTCGAGTCTTATTCTAACAATGTGTCTTTCTTACCCTATCAACAGTCAAGAATATCATCTCTCTTGTAATAGTCTCCCTCTGCGTTTCCTTTAGCATTGTTTTCCTCATTTAATATTGATAAACTCCTCACTCTCAGAAGGCCTAACACATGCATCTAAGTGTACCTTTGCAATTACCAAACCACCTCAAACATGACTCCCTCAGCAGAAACCCCTTCAATTTTGTTACAAATATGTCCACTTTTTATTCCCATCCATATCCACCCATTCATCTTTACATTCTCGTTAAGCTCATGTTCTTTATCGTAACTCATTCTCAAAAACAAAATAAAAGGCAACTGCTCTAGATTCAAACCTTTCCCTTTTCATTTTTTTCACTATTTTTACATACTGATTAGTCCAGCTTTTCAAAAGGTCAACAAAATCCTTATTACTATATGCATGGACTTGTTCACGGTCCCACTGTGAACGTCCTAGTGGCAACTTTAGCATCATGCTCTGCTCGCAAAAGGTCAGCCAACTGTGTTGTTAGTGTATGCTAACAAATTTGTATGATTAAACTATTTTTACAACTGAAAGAACCAAGTTTGAATGGGAAAACTTATGCAGTTTACATCATGTGACCTCAAGAGAAGATACTACTAACAGGCTGCATGTTCTAATCATTAATGTATACTTCCAACTGATGATAAGCAGGAACATTGGAGCAAATGACAATCAAGATACACAATGATAGATTCACTTAAAAAAGGACGCAGACCTCAGAAACGAGAATATAACTACTAGAAATTCAGAAGAGCCTGGATTATGCTCACCTCTCCAAAATAAAGTTGGAACCTAGTGGCTCCAAAATACTGCAAGGACAAGAGGCTATTGAATGGGTTTGTTCTTTTCAACAAGATGCACAATTAAATTGCAAATATTCACAGCATGCAGAAAGTTACTTTGTAATCAGTAAGAAATCCACGGACAACACAATATACACATAAAACCAGTGAAATGCAGCTAGTACAGGCATATTTTCCTTCAGCGAATTATATTTTAGTTCTGTCAAGATAATTCAAGTCTTTCTCATTTGCCACAACGCAAAGGTTACTTTATCAAATGGTTAGGAAAGTCCATTTCACTGTATTTTAGGGTTTAACATCATAAAGTCTCAAGATCAAGGTGGCACTACTTCTGATACCAACTACTAGGATTGTAATCTAGGTTTTAAGATTATAACGCCTCAAACCAAGACAACTCTGTACTTGTGAACAAGCAAGAATCCAACAATTTCATTAACCAAATTGTTTCACTTTCTATCATAGCTAACTGAGAATCTAGTAGTTCATTAAATTTTTTTGCTGGCTATGTGGTTTCAGAGGGATATAGATGCACTTGCTGCATTCTCCAGATATACTTTGTCATCTAACACTTTGATTCACAAAGATATATATACTTTCAATATTTTCCACTAGTATATATCTATCGCCCGTCACAGCCCTTATATGCATACCCACACGCTTTCATTGCATAAGTCACATCCGCCTAACTAGAATAAATTTCAAAATATCACAAAGATCATTTTAGCATTCAAAACTTGATGGTCTTGACAATACAATGTGAGTCAATATCCACTAAGGTACTGTGACCTGCTTCCACAAAAGAAGAAATAATACATAATATATATATATATATATATATATATATATATATATATATATTTTTAATGTGAATCAATATCCACTAAGGTGCTGTGACCTGTTTCCACAAAGGAAGAAGAAATAATATATATATATATATATATATATATATATATATATATATATATATTATTTTACTACCCCCTGCCCCTTATATGCAACATACTAACTAACCAACCCTCATACCACGTGCATAATGTCACAACAATGAGATATATGGCAGATTGTGGCACTCTAGTTCTTTATCACCTAACACTGATTAACCCCTGTTATTTGTGAGTTGTAAAAAATCAAGCATGCATGGAAAGGTGGCAAGAGGCCAATCGCCACCAAGAGAAAACAACATTTCAGGAATCACAAAAGTAATAATCACGATTATTGCACATAATAGCCAAACGCCTCAACTCAAAAGATGTCATACCTTACGATGCTCTGATGCGTTCAAATCCAGAGCCACCGTGACAGCTGCCAAAGCCATTAATCCTCCCTAGACGTCCAATCCAATAAGGTAGAAAATCCTAAGACTACATTTAAATCTAACAAATTTCTTTAACTCATACTGGTAAACTAAACTCACTTTTCGATGATTCGGGTGAGGCGAATAAGTATACTCGATAACTAAAAACTCAATTACTGACGTTATCTTTTCATGATCAGCCTCCGCCGCCAATTGCCTGACTATCTTTTCCAACTGCACAAAATCTTACTATTAAACCTCGCACTAGAACTCCATCGCAAACAACACAAAATCCACATTACGCCAATACTTCAATATACAAGAAATCACAGAAAAACCACCTCAGTAGCAGCATTCTCACGCTTTGCGTACGCTTTATCGGAGAGTCTACGACGCAAACACCATGGAATAATAGAGCGAGCGTCGTCCATTGGAAATCATGAGCAAGATAACAGCAAAAAGGAGTTGACAACTCTAACAGAAAGTGAAAATCAACTAGAAATTTCTTGGCCTTCTGTCTCCACCTCGAAATTCCTAAACCCGTAGTAGCACAGCATGCCATTCTTTTTATACTGGTTTCCCCAACCGTCTCTTGCTGCTAACGAAACTTGCCACCCCCTCCCCACACCTCCCCCCCCCCCCGATATTTCCGGAATTTATCTGCAAAATTTTTGTATTGGAAAACGCGGAAAGGAACTGGCGATGAGTACAAGTGAGTAGGAAAGATGGTTCAGTACTTCAGTTAAAGGAGGGAAAGAGAGCAAAAAGTAATTGGAATTTATTGTGTTTATATAATATTTTAATTAATTTTTAATTTCTTCTTTTACTTTCCTTTTTAACCATTCATTAATTTCTAAACCAAAAGCCATATAAGTAAGGAAAAAATAAATGAAGTATGTTGTCAACTACTAATAGCAATTTATAACGGTTGTAGATTGAATTATATAAAAATAAATAGAAAAAATAACTAAAATAAATCTTTTGTTCAAGAGTATTCATGTTTTCCCATGTTATAAATGATCTTGGAATAACTCCTACTCATAAGGAAATCAACATATGAGTAAATGACTAATTTAATGATCATGGTAGAAAATCAAGTTTTATATGACACGTATAAGCGTCATATGTCATATAAATTAAATAAATTAGAGTATTTTGTACTTTTACTAGGATAACACAATATTTTTTAAATATATTTTAAAGAATTTATATTATATATGATGAAAGACATATCATGACAAATAGATAAAGCTCATGAAATTTAAGCTTATCACTTTTAAGTTTTAAAAAAGAGAGTTAATTATTTTCTTAAACTAAATATTTCAGTAGTCACACAAAACATTCAAAATTTTTGAAATTACCAAATTTTATCCAAAACTTGTTAAGTTGTTGTATTAAATGTTTATTTTTATAATTAACAATATTTTGCAGTAAAGTTAGCGACCATTTGTCAATAGAATGGACATTTAGTATAATAAATTAATGAGATTTATGTAAAGTTGTAATTTCAGAAAGTTTAGATGTGTACAAAAATTGAAAAAAATTTGGATAGAAAAATATAATAATGCGTTTAGAAAATAATGACATATCTTTCAACTTAAACCTCTTACGTTTTGACTATAAATATGGAGTCATTCTAATATTAAGCTTCATCAAAATATATTATTAAAGGTTCTTGGCTAGCAAAACTCAAAATCTTCAAGGCATCAAGATAGGTCTTCAAGAAATTAAGACAAAGATCTACATCTCCAAAAAAATCAAGTCGATAATCGAGATTTTTCAATGAGTAGACAAGGATCGAGATTCTTGGATCGAAATCTTTCATCAATCAAGATGGATCGAGATTCATCATCAAATACGAAATGTCTCATTCAATAAATCAAGTCAAAGATTAATTTTTTTTTTTTTTTTTTTTTTTTTGCGAACAAGAAGATCTCCTCTAACAAATCAATGAAAATCAATGAATTTCCAGTTCGTTGGAGAAACAAGTGATCACCTTCGAATGACATTTTTACTGAATAATCAAAGGATATTCCTAAAATAGTCAGATGACATTCATAAGATAGTTAAGAGTCATAAGGTATTCAGAGTATATTGGAATTACCGCAGAGATGCATCCGTTACTTTTCTAAATATGAATTTGGCATTTTCTCAAAAGCACGAAACTTGTGTTACAATCATAATTATTCTAGAAAATTAATCAACCAATCTTATTAGATGAATAATTTATCTCGCTATCTCCTGGAAAATAGAGTAAAGAATTAGGTTTAGATGGGGTGAGACTAATATCCACTCAAAACTTTAAAACTATGGATGGTGTTACCTCATTTTCGTATAACCTATGTATTTTTTCTAAAATTGGCCAATGTGGAACAATATTCACAACACATGTCCTCATGTGGCAACGTGACTTGACATATAAACACACCTTAGAACTCGTTCTTAATCACAAATGACAAATCATGTATGAACATTTGGAGTTAGGTGAGGGGAGATAATAGATGGCCGACTATGGATCAGGAAAAGTGTTGGTCCACATTTTAAGCCTGTTCTGACACCCGACATATGTATTTTTCTCAAATTAACTAATATGGAAAAATATTCTCAACGGGTCAAGTTTCTCCGGCTATTGTATCGGATGAAGTTATGTGCTCTTTTTTTTTTTTTTTTTTTT
>AP025062.1:16081641-16222384 GCA_036186865.1 Eustoma russellianum | reverse complement strand
TTTTTTTTTTTTTTTTTTTTTGGGAAATTGGAACTTTTATTGATCAAAAGAACTAAATGGACACCTGTGATAACAAAGTCATTCATTTTTGCTACCCTATTCATAACAAGGGATACACATTATTTATCCATAAAAAGAGTATTATTTTTTAGAAGGAAAGGGAAAGAAAACGTCTGAGTGTACATCATATAGACATATAATACTTTCTATGTTGATGCAAATGTACGTCACATACATATAACAGTTTCTATGTCGATTCAAATTTTGCACCTTTATAAGCTTATATTTCACATAAAATTTCTACAACCACATTACAATATCTACTAAAGTAGGGTTATTGTTGTAAAGCTCGAACCTTGTTATCTTTTTTTAAAAATTGGTTTGCGAGCTTCAGTTTCGTGTGAATGAGAAAACAAAAAGAACTTTTGTAGTTTACATATAACAAGGCAAATGATTGATTTTTTTTAATTAATAATCTCTCTCTAACCGTTTCTTTCCTAAATCCCTCTTTAAGTTAAATCATGTAAATAATACTCTCTTCCAATCTTATTTTATAAGCCAATCTTATTATTTTATAATATTTTAAAACATAAGCCCACTTTTCTTATTAAATATACAACTTTTGAAAGAAAAAACTTATTTAAAATGGACATACTTCAAAATGAAACCAAATATGATCTTTTAATTATTATTTTATAATATTTTAAAACATAAGCCCACTTTTCTTATTAAATATACAACTTTTGAAAGAAACAACGTATTTAAAATGGACATACTTCAAAATAAAACCAAATATGATCTTTTGACTAGCTTTGCCATTTAAGAGAAACTTATGCTGTGAGGACTTAATGAACCGATGGTGTATAGCATTAATTGAGAGTGATTATATAGACAAAAAGTATAATCTTGAACACAACAACTTATATTTTGATGAATTATATTTTAAGGACCTCTATTTTAAAACATATGATGTATAAATGACGTTCTCACTGTACTAGCTTGCGCATTTGTGCATGGTCCTGAGAGGAGCCGGGTAACAGCAACCTTATCCTATACTTTTTACAAGAGACTGCTTCCGTGGCTAGAATTCATGACCTTAAGGTCACAAAGCAGCAAGCTTACCAGTTGCTTTAAGGCTAACTCTCTAGAATAAGAATGAGGTATATATCTAATGAATGAGAATGATTATATCGAATAAAAACAATTTACTCTTGAGCACAACCGCTTGGTTGTACTTTCTAGGTTTAGTATAGCTGATCCACGGAGAAGAATGACATCAATTGTTAAATGAACAGTATTATCTTATCATAAATTGTATGTTGCTTCAAGAACCACTGTGACGTAATAAGATGATGTGGCATAAAATTTATCTACATACAATGTCAAGTATGACTGACTAAGGTAGGAGGATCCACATATATCATATACATTTGATTAGTCGATCAGCAACTTATCATACTTGCTCCAAGACTATCGTTATCACTGTGGCCTTTGAAGACTTGAGTTCCACATCCTTGGATAAATATTAATGAGCATAGATAATTCAGAACTTAATCTCTCTAAAAGAACTATAGAAATAATAGATTTGTGTTTATATACTTATCTTACCCAACTAGACTTTTCATTTATGGATGAAGATCATCCCTAGACTCTCCCATGAACAAAACTATCCTAAAAAATGCACACTTAGTTGTGTAGTGAATTAGATCCACATGTATTACATATTATACTGGGCCCGCATTTAACACAAAGCATAGTGTTAGTCTTTTATGTTGTATTTTGTTTAGGAGAAGATTTACATGAGGAGGGTTTAGGAAATGATAGGGGTATTTTGTTGATAGATTTATGTCTCACAATGAGGTTATGTTTTTGATTCAGTCTAACAACGATCGATCGATGTGAGAGACCGATGTACATCAATCGATCAATGTGTCTCAGGTTTAGAGATCGATGTCTCACAGTGAGGTTTTGATTTTATTCTTCCTTACATAGATCGGTGTTAGGGGATGATGTACATTGATTGATCGACGTGTCTTAACCTGAGAGTTCGAATGTCATTCGTTTAATTTATTTCAACTTCTTAACATTTTTATAATATAACTTGTTATTCTTTAAGTATTGTAACACTTAAAATTATGTTATTGGTGTTTATTACAAGTGTCACGGTCTAGCAGATTTTTGTTCATGAGAGAGTTTAAAAGTCAAACTTACACAATATTTTTGAAACAGAGTAAATAATATCAAGATTAGATGTCATGTAAAAGGTCAACTTATAGGTCCATTTTTAGGCTGTCTAAAATTATTATCAAGTTAAATTTAGATAATTAGAATGGTATTTATATATCACGGACTTTTAGATTCTTGTTCTATGTAGGACAAGAGTGTCATAAAATCTTGGATGTAAGGTAATAGATACAATTATGACCGGTCTCGTTATAATTTCTCAAAATCATATTTTTTTATTTATAACAATGAAAAGAAAATAATTTTATCTAACATTAAACATTAGGAAGCAAAGAGCTAATATACATGTACAAATTCATCTTTGATTATGAAAATATAGTGTTGTGCCGATGTCCTAACTTCTGAGCAGTAATATTATTGGAAAAAATATATTATAGTTCAATCTCTATTACATTCTCTACTATATTAGATAAAATCATGTATCCGTATTTAAGAGATATCGAAATAATACATATGACATGATCTCACCCAACATTATAAATGATGAGATAGGTGATGACATACAAGGTATTCTCGTTTCTAGTTACTTGTAGAGATGCTTTACTTGTCAACCTGACAAAATTACGTTGGTCACTATGTTTTAACAATAGTTGTAAAAAAAACTATTGCCCTAGTTTGACGGCCTTATGTGAAGCGGTTTGTAAACCAATCGGCGAGGTTTTTACTCGACTAGTTCGGTTCAATAAGTTCAAGATCAAATTTGGTTTAAATCAAATATTTAACAAGTTAATCACAGACATATTGATCTCTAGCTTAGCTCGTGAACATATTTGAACTTAAATACAAATGAAAACGATGCAGAATTTGTTTTAAAACAACTAATCTTTGTTTCATAAAAAGACAAATAAATTAAATGATTCCATTTTACTACATGTTTTAGATCTCTTATGTGAGCCTTGTTAGTGTCTGCGATCATTATTTTAGTACTTTTAGTATTTTTTTTTGGAGTATTAAGTATTCTGACTCTAAGGGTGAAGATAAACTTCTTGGAAGATGCAGTCCAAAAGGGCCAATTAGCTAACTTAGAGCCTCAGCTATTTTTGGCCTAATGTAACCTATACATATCTTCTTTTGGTTGGCTTGTAGAGAGAACCTTAGTGTAGTTTTAGTTATAGTTTACTTTTAAGTTAATTTCTCTCCATATTTCAAAAGGGAAAAGCTAAAAATATCATAGTTTTAATAAGAAAATCCATAATTACGACATGAATTGAAAAAATCCCCATATAATCATGACGCTTTTGACAAAATGGTTCAGAAATGCCTTGGATGTCACTGCCAAACCCATCCAAGGATAGCACTCTGGATGCTATTGTCAGTTGTGTCTTAGACACAAGCTGTATTGGACATGGAATAAGCGGTCTTGGAAGGAGAAAACCGCCAGCTACTTGGACGCATTTGTTACTTGTGTCATAGGCCTGGACACTACTGTCACTTGTGTCCGAAGCGCCAAGATGCGAATGGAAATGACGTCCAAGGAGCTAGACGTGCGAAAAATTCAAACATCTTGTAATCAGACTTTAATTAATCACGATGATATTGTATACATAAAATATCTTAAAAATCTTTTTACAATCTTCACACAGTGAAAATGACTTTAAAGTCCAAATTGCTTTGTATTATGGAGGTGGAACGGTGAATTGAAACAATGCAATTGCATATGATCATGCTCCCACTGAAATAATAAGGGTGCCAAGTGATATAGTGTACAGAGTCGAGTGAGCAAGCTAAATCAAGATTGGAGCTGGATGCAGATGTTGGAGCAATTAATCTGATCTATTGCTACCTCCTCGAGTTTAATGCAGTTGGTTACGTTTACAGTTTGGCTAGTATTTGTTATGAGAAAGACTTGGAATCAACTCTAGAAATACCAATTCGTTGTCCAACCTCGTGGTAATGCCGACAAATATATTGGTGATGAATCTACATGTAATGTGATTAGAAGTTGCTCATCGCATGCATATGTAGAAGATCAAATTGATACAGAAGATGGAGAAAATAACGATGAATTCTAGGACGATGAAGATAAAGAAGATTATGGAGTGTGAAGCACAACAAGTTTTTCAAAGTTATCGTAAGCATGAAAGAATATTAGTACGTTAGATGCGTAAATTGGAAGACCAAAAATTGTAAGTGGGGCCTTAGAGAAAGCTTGAGGAAAACGCATAACTATTAGGAGATTGAAATTTTCTATGAGTGTCATGGTTGCACAAATATTAATATCATATTGGGTCATAGGAATGTGATTTCAATAATGTTTAGGAGGATAATTAGAGAATAAAATAACCAAAATATAGATTTTAGAACTCAAAATATTCGTGAATCAATAAAAAGAAGTTTGAATGTGGACATCAAATACAAGAAAGCGTGGGGAAGGGGAAATCTACATTGAAAATGGTATATGGTGATTGGCTTGAAACTTTCTGTGAGTTACCTCATTACATGGCTGCGATAGAGGCATTAAACAAAGGAATCATAATCCGGTGGAGGTATGATCCAGAGTTAAGCACTACAGATATAAGGTGTTTGAAGCAGTTTTTTGGGCATTGAGACTGTCATTTTGGCGTTTGAACATTATTGTTCGATGATATCAATAGATGCTACGCATTTGTATGACAAGTTTAGCAAAAGATTATTGACTGTAGTTGTGGTTGATGCCCATGATCATATATTTCCAACAACTTATACTATTGTTGACGGGAAGAGCGAACATAATTGGGGGTGGTTGCTTTGATTCGGTAATATCTACTCGGTGACATGAAAGATATATGTACGATTTCAGATTGATCTATGGGACTCCAAGCTGCAATTCGAGCAGATCATACTTGGAAACCACCTTATGCATACCATAGATACTGCATCATTCATATCAAAGCCGATTTCTCAAGTAAATATTCTTATAAATAATTTATGCTTATTATAGATATTATCTTTATAATAAGTTGTTTAAGACTTCTGAAAATCGAACTTCAAAGGAAAATTTTCTCGTAAGACTTTGAGTAGCATTCTCAGGGCAATTGTAATAGAACATACGGTGCACAAGTTTAATGGATGTATGGAGAAGCTGAAGGAGTTGAATAATGATATGTATGCCTATCTTATGCGGATACCACTTGACACATGGATATTGTCTCATAACGGTGTAGAAGATATTATATGATGACAATCAATTTTTCTGAATCGTGGAACAGCATACTCCAGATGGCTAGATAATTATCGGTTAATTCTTGTGTTCAATCAGTTCTCAAAAGAATAGCGAAGATATTTGATGAAAAAGCAACATGAGGCATTGTCGCATTTGGCACCCGGGGACAGATGGTCAGTCAAGGTGCAACAACGATTTATTCAAAGTAAAAAAAATGTAGAAAAGCATATGGTGCGAACGTATGATATACGAGAAAGTCCGTATGAGGTTATAGCTCGAATCGAAGCAGAGTTTGGTGGTATTTCTGATACAGTAAACCCGAAGAGAGGACTTGCACTTTTGAAAAATTTCAACTTTACTATATGTCTTGCCAAATTATAGAAGCGTATAATGTTTTGTTTCATTATGTACAACACGTAGTGTATTGCCCTGCACCTCCATTCAGGCTGAAAGTTAAAGTGAGAGGAAATAGACTAGTTGATAAAGGTGGAAGGAAAATTGAAGACAGAGGAAACATGCAAAAATTTGGGCGAAGACATGGGAAAAACGGTGACACAATAACGGCGGTAAGAAAGACAAACTTTTAAACGCGAAAGTGAAGGAAAAGGGACATGTGTCTGACTATATCAAATTTTGGGAAAATGAAATTTGATCCAATGAAACTTCTGCTCCTTAAAATTTAAAACATGTTATTAAAACATGCGCTGGTGGGATACTCATTTCAGTGATTACAACTGCACCAAGAGTTGCACCAGGTTCCCATCATCATAGCGAGTGTCATGCACCAAATTAGGGAGCAACATGAGATGCAACAGTTAGAGAGTCAGAAGATTTGTCCATTACCAAAAGATCGGTCTTATAATTTAAATTGACAAGGCTGATATGGAGACTTCGGATGAGGCAAAAACTAACACCTTCACAAAGATTGTTGAGAAAAAGTGTTTGAATGATTTACAAATGCATAATTTAAATAGTACGAGTTTAGACATGCATGACAAAATTATTATTTGACACGTTTATGTGATATACATGATTCATATGTTTATATATATTGTTGTTGTACTAACAAACCATGAATCATTAAAGTTTACATCATATGGCAAACATTTGTTGCTTTTGAACTATTTTTATGTGCCACAATTAATGAACTAAACTAGTTCATTAAGTAAAGTAATTAGCTAATGCACTAACTAGTTCATTAAATGGAGACATATTTGGACAAAGCTTGATGGCAACAAATTGAAAATAGAAAGTCTCCTTACCCACTAAATCTACACGCCATTCATATACCATATATATATATATATATATATATATATATATATATATATATATTCATATTTTTATTAAAAAGGTACAATATACATATATTCCGATGTACTACCGACACGTTATATATATTACAAACGTACGTCGACGTCACACCACTATATATACCTCATATTTATGAGTATATTCAGGTCTTATATAATATGATATAAGTCATGGTGATGACAAAATTATAATGACACGTTAAAAGGTTATAAACCGAAAATTTCCGTATCGGGTGACTACCGAAACTTCACCGACGTGTCACGTACTTGCCATATAAAGATTGCCAGCGTATATACTTCAAAAATAGCCAAAAATTTTGTGGCTCACATGTTAAATTCAGACACTAAATCATTTCATGTTGGTACACACAAATCACCCACAAATTAGGACAAATTATGGAGATTTCAAATTCAAAGTTTTAGAGCACATGGGGCACCTATACCATCAGCTGTTAGACCTGAATATACACTTTATTTTATGATTATTATGTGTGACATAACATATATGACATGTGCAAAAAATTTGAATTTAATTGGAGAAAAATCGCATAATCGACGAAAGCCGAAAATTCGGTTTTCTATGAGCACAACACATGGAACATTTTTGGCATGAGTTAAAAAATGTATCTAAACACTTTTTACACGTTCAAGACATGTTAAAGTGTTCTAGAAAATTCAAATTAGGGCTGATTGGAATTTACAATATATGTGTAAATATTGTGCATTATTTGACAAAGCTTACTAAAGTAAAATTTCAGCACATGCCTAGCCATTCTTACATGCCATTTGCAGCCTTGGTGGAGCCTATGTGGAGCTTAGTTGTCATTTTAATTGGTAAATAATATGCCACACAAGATTGGTGACATAGAAGAGGGCACCACACAAGAAAAGTATTCAAAAGAGACACAAGGTGAAAATTTCAGCACGTCTCTTAAGGTGGCGTTTTTGAGCTTCAATTTGTCTTTAATTTGCATCCCAAAATTGAAGAGATCGAATGGTGATTGTCTTTTTGGCACATGTTTTGTAAGTTATTTTCAGATTTTACAGCTCATTAAAATGATGACAAGTTGGACCAATCATCAAGTGCCAAGTAAGCAAGGCCAAGTCATCCCTCAAATCATAGTGTGCCAAGTAAGCAAGATGGTGTCATTTCTACACAAGACAATATTCTAAGGGAAATAAAGAGAATTCTCAAGAAGGAAGAATTCCCTAAGGGGGAGGGTGGCCACATGTGATTAAAAAGAAGAGAATAGTGCAAACAAAGCCAAGACAACTCTCACATTTCTCTCAAGTGCAAAAGGATCTTCTGCTCTCTTCTTCTATCTTTCTTTCTTCTTATTCTTCTCTCAAGTCTATTGTTCATATATTCTAAATATTGTGTAGGCTTTGAATATACCACCCACACTCATTCATTGTTGTAAAAGGTTGATCAATGTGTGATCAAACCTTCATTCAATCGGTGTTGATGTCCGTGATTCATTTGCTCGATTGTGTTGTTTGTAAAAGGGTGAAGTTAGTGTGAACTCCAGTCACCCTTGTGGTAAGGCGTTTTTGGTGTTTTGAGATAATCGAGGAATGTGTCCTCGAAGACTGGAGTAGGTTGTGTTAGCTGAACCAGTATAAAATTCTTGGTGTTCTTACTATTCAACACTTTACTTGCAGCTTTCAATTTTTTCATCATTTTCATTGCAACGGTAAAAATAGAAAACGATTTACAAAAATCACAAAATTTTCCAGAAACATAGCCACACGTCCTACCTTTCATTTGGAACAAGTTTCACTGTATTTGGATAAGTATAAGTCAATCAAACGTTAATAGTTCTGAGACTAGTGCAATCTGAATTTCAGATTTTGCAAAGGTTGAGAACATCAACGTATTTGACATACTTACCAAAAGAATTTTGAAAAACTGTTTCAACCATTTAAATTAAATATTCTAAGGGTAATTCTATAAAATTTTCAGATCATTTGGAGTCACCAATTAATCGAAATAAAATTTTCAAGTCGTAGTACGGTTTCTGGCAGGTTCGCGCAATCTGACCAAGAACATATTTTCTAAGAGTTAGGAGTGGAATTTTAATTTGAAATTTGTATGAGATAATCAGAACATCTGAGAGTTCATTCACACTGAATTTCATAATTTTTAAAGGTTCGTAGCCAGGTCATTTAATTATTTCAAATCAGGATCTGAAAACAGAAATTGTTTTCAGAAGCGAGGTTTTTGGTTCAAAAGTTTATAAAAACCAAATTTTCTGCACCCACTATTCAACCCCCTTCTAGTGGTGCTATACAGGTCCTACAGTTTCCAAGTGTAATCAAGTCGGTATTCTCAATGCCTGAACATGCAGCCTTTTAGGGACATTGTGACCGTCATTAAGTATGTCCAAATTAGCCTTTTCAAAGTAAAGCACTAACTGAACACATAAGGACGCATGTCATCCACAATGCTGGTCAGTCACACTAGTCCAAGCATGTAGTTGGGTTGGCATCGCCAAAGGACTCCATTTGAGGTCAGCCACACTGGTCACCATTCGAGGCCAGCCGCAACCGGTAGGCCAGGCACAAGTGGCACGTCAACCACAACCATTAGGTCGGCCGCACCAATATGCCCATCAACCTCAAGTCAAAGTCAATTAAAATTTTATCGCTCCCCCTTCAATCATGCACAAATTCAAATTTTGAATTTCAAATTTTGAATTTTCTCCCCTTGATTTGTGCAATCAATCTCTCTCTCTTTCCTTAAATCATGCATTCTCTCCTTCTTTATTTTGTAAAGACAATCAAAAGCGCATGTAAAGATGAAGATAGCAAAAAATCATGCATTTCAAATAATATCAAACGTGCGTTCGTAAGGGTTATTTAACCCTTTGAAAATGTCCCTTTTGGTACCCAAATTTGGGTGACCTTTCTAGGTCTTCCAAAAGGTGAGAAAGGTGATGAAGACGCAACATAATACACGTTAGGGGCAAATGCGTTTGGCCTTTGGCCGAGAATCCCATCATGCATATAGTATGGTTTTTGTTTTTGATATGCATTTCGGTTTGCATACACGGGGCATGAACTATATGCATTTTTATGATATGAGTGTCGCATATGCATCAATGGCTTTCTTTCATATCTATATGGCACATAATTGTACTTTGTATGATATGAAGAATAGGAAACACGATGAGATGTCATAGGGGAAGGTCTAGACGTCTTCTTAGATGCCATATATGTCTTAGATGCATCCATTTTCTTTGATGGAATGAATTTTGTTTGTTTGTTGAGTGACTCATTTTTCTCAACATATCCTAGTCTGGTTTTGTCACTATCACGTTTTTATGAAGAAATGATGCGATCTAGCATGTTTGTTCCCATGTCAAACTATTTCACCATTTTCTCTAAATCCGCATTCCTTGATTTCAAGTTTGAAATCTCATATTTCAGTTCAATGTTCTCGGATGTCAATGATGAAATTTCAGACTTTAATGAATTTATGATGCAGGACGACCCTTCTTTTGAATCGTTTAATTGAGACACAATATTTTTGTTAGAAGATTCTAACAATTTCTTGTCTTCAATTAATCACTTCTTTTCTTTTGCAAGAGTCTTTGAGAACTTATGCAACTCTAAATATTGACTAAATAAATCATCATAAGAACATTCAGAGTCGGAAGATACCTCATTTGATGCCTTAGATGTAAAGCATACTTGTGCCTTTTGTTCTTCCGCATCGTAAGTCTCAGAGTCGAATGTGTCACTCCAAGTGGAGGCTTTGAAGGCTATTCTCCTTTATTTAGGTTCTGAGACGAGTCTAGTTTTTGTCCGATCCTTGTCAAGGTATTTGTTCGTTTGTTTGTCCTTGTTTGGACAATCATATGACAAATGTCCAGGTTGTCCACATTCATAACACTTTATTTCCTTACTTTTATTTTTATGATCTTTAGATGAAGTAGACTTGTGTTTATTTTAATCGATTTTCTTAAGATTTTTCTTAATCTTTCAGCCATCGTGATCAAATTCTCATCATCGGAATCTGTCACTATCATCTGTGACGTATTCATTTGATTTGAATGTTATAGCCTTATCATTTTTAGAAATAGACTCGGAATTTCTTAAAGTGAGTTTGTTTTCATATACCTTAAGTAATCCAATTAGTTCCTCCATTTTAATTGATTTGGTTTCTTTGCTCTCCTCTATGGCCGTCACTTTAGGGTCCCATTCGGATGGAATGCTTCATAATACTTTTTGGACATTTTCCTCCATAGAGAAGGCTTTGCCAAGAGACTCAAGAGAATTGTAAATGTTAGTCAAGCGTAGATCCATATCAACGATAGACTCATTTGGCAATAATTTAAATGACTCAAGTGTGGACATAAGCATGTTACTTTTGGACTCTTTCACTTGATTAGTCCCTTCATGTTTCATCTCAAGAATTCTCCACATTTCTTGAGAACTAGAGCAATTTGAAACATAGCTAGATTCACTTTTACTTAGCCCATTTAGAAGTAATTGCATGGCTCTAGCGTTCATGCTCAGTCTCTTTTTATCATCACTAGTATACTCTTGTTTAGGCTTAACAACCTCTAGTGTGACACCATCAACAATTGACAATTTAGAAGGAACAAATGGACCGTCTTTTATGATGGACCATAGATTAATATCAATAGCCATAATAAAAAGTTTCATTCTTAATTTCCATTGAATAAAGAACTCACCATTGAAAAGAGGAGGCCTTATGGTTGACATTCCTTCTTGCACGGTGTTGTAGCTAGCGGTTGCCATCTCACTTAGATCGTTAGATCTTTTTGTTGTGAGTGTTCCTGCGCTCTGATACCACTTGTAGGATCTGCAAGGCACCACTAGAATGGGGGGTTGAATAGTGGGTGCGGAAAATTTGGTTTTTAAAATTGTTTTAGACCAAAAACCCAACTTCTGAAAACAGCTTCTGTTTTCAGGACCAGTTTTGAAACGTTTTGAAACGTTTTGAAAACTAGGTTACAGGTCTTCAAAAATTCTGAAATTTGGAGAGATCTTAGTCTCAGATGTTTTGAGTATCTTCTAAAAAATTCAGATCCAAATCCAACCTTTAACCCCTTTAAAAATCGTTGGTGGTAAGATTGCGCAAACATGTCAAAAACTGTGGTCTGATTTGAAAAATTAATTCTAATTAAACCGTGACTCCAAATGCTTTGAAAATTTAATGACTAACCCCTTGTTAGTTGTATTTAATTTGTTTGAAACAGTTTTAAAAAATTCTTTTGGGAAGTTAGTCAAATACGTTCAAAGTCTCAACCTTTGCAAGCGTGAAAATCAGACTGCACTAGTCTCAGAACTTTTGACGTTTGAATGACTTATACTTGTCCAAAAGGGTTGAAACTTACACCAAAAAAAACTTAAGGCGTGTGGATATGTTTTTAAAAGTTTCGTGATTTTTGAAATTCGTTTACTATTTTTACGAACGTGATAAAGACGATGCACTGTGCTGGAAACTGAAAGTAAGTGCTGAAAGTAGAGAACACAAGGAATTTTATAATGGTTCGGTTAAAACAATCTACTCCAGTCTTCGAAGACACCTTCCTCGGTTAGCACTAATCACAAAATACAAATAACACCTTACCACACAGGGTTGATGGAGTTGCACACCAACTCCAACCCTTTACAAACCTTGTATATGAATACAACGATCACGAACACCACCACCTTGCAAGTGCAAGATTGATCACACCTTGATCAATCTCTTATAACAATAAAGATTATATGGTGGTATGTAAGAAGCCTATTCAAGATGTATGAATATGAATACAATAGGCTTTTAGAGAGAAGAAAGAAAGAAGTGTAGAAAGAAGGAGGTGAAAAACGTTTTTGAGCACTTTGAAATTGTAAGTCTTGTCTTCTGTTTTGTTTGTTCTCTTTCTTCTCTTTTTATCAATATTTTGGCCGCCCCCTATGTCTTGATTTCTTTCTTGAAAATTTTCTTTTAAGTCATTGGAAGAGTATATTGCATCATTGTGACATTTCCTTGCTTACTTGGCAACTCCTCATTGGATGATCATTAAGCTCTTACTTACTTGGTACTCTTTGATTTGATGGAAGTTGTCATCATTTGATGACTAGATAAATCTGAAAATAATCCTTAAAAACATGTGCCAATTAGCCATAAAAGTGTTGTCATAAATCACATAATAATTCTACATAATTAGCAAGACAAATTATCACCAATTTCATCCAAAAAATCACCCAACAATTATTCCCCACATGCTGAAATTTTCAGCATGTGTGATGTTCAAGACAAGTTCAAATTATTGCCATGTATGTAGTAGATTTATCCCTTGAAAATAAAAAATCAAATATGCGTAACTTTGAGTCATAAAAATCAGCCATAACACATTCCAACACATTCTGAAATTTTCAGCATGTGTGATATTAAAAATATCATCACATTATTTCCATAACATTTTTAAAACATTGCCATTTTATCTTCCAATCAATCCATATAATTCAAAGTAGTAAATATGTCACTATTAAGGTAAAAAGTGGCCATCCTAATGCACACATGCTGAAATTTTCAGCATGTGTTACAAATGTGACATAATTTGAATTGTTACCTTATGTAACTCATTTCTTTATGTCACCAACATTGTATGCTTCATTCTTGGCCAATCAAGATGCCAACAAAGCTCAACATATGCTCCAACAAGGCTGAGATAGGCGTGTGTGATGAATGTACATGTGTTGAATTTTATTTTTGCAAACTTTGTAAAATAATGCACATATAATTATACACATATGGTATATTCCAATCAGCCTTTAATTGATTTTTCTAGAACACTTTAAAATATATAGAGTATGTAAAAAGTGTCTAGATACATGTTATATGTCATGTCAAAAATGTTCCATGTGTTGTGTTCGTAGAAAACAGATTTTTTGACTTTTGTCGATTACCCAATTTTTCTCCGATTAAATTCCAAAATTTTGCACATGTTATATATATATATATTATGTTATACATAATATACATAAATTAAACTTTAATATTCAGCACACATAGCTGATTTAAAGTGGCGCCTAACATGTGACAAAAATTGGATTTGGAATCTCCACAATTTGACCTTAATTTGGGGTGATTTGTGTGTGCCAATATGAAATGATTTTATGGTTGTATATACCATGTGAGCCACGAAATTTGTGGCCATTTTTGAAGTGTAGGGGCTGGCCATCTATATATGGCAAGTACGTGACACGTTGGCGAAATTTCGATATTCATTCGATACGACAATTTTTGGTTTAGAACTTTTTAATGTGTCGTAATAATTTTGTCATCACCATGACTTATATCATATGATATAAGACCTGAATATACTCATAAATATGAGGTAAATATAGTGGTGTGACGTTAACGAACATTCGTAAAATATATAACGTGTCGGTAATACGTTGGAATATATGTGTGTAATGCCTTTAAAAAAATCTAAATATATATATATATATATATATATATGTTAAAGACGTGTGATAAAGGAGAGAGAAGAAGACTTTTCATTCTTCAATTTGTTGTCTTTGTGCCTTCTCCAAATATATCACCATTTAATGAACTACTTAGTTCATTTAACTAAGTATTTCACTTAGTGAACTAGTTTAGTTCATTAATGGTGGCACCTGAAAATAGTTCAAATACAACAAATGTTTGTCATTTGATGTAAGCTTTAAAGCTTCATGACTCGTTAGTATGACAACATTATATATGGACTATATAAGGCATGTTTTATGCAAAAACGTGTCAATTCATAAAACGTGTCATGCATTTCTTTGTTACACGTTATTTAAATCATGTATTTTATAATTACTCAAACCTCTTTTTCTTTACAAATAGAAGGCAAGTTTGACCACGCTCAAGCAACTCAGAGAACATTCTTCTCAAAATATAAAAAATTCCCACAAAGAAACAGATTTTTCTAAATTCCAGCATAAAGTAGACTTTAAAGATGGAACAATCAGCAACTAATTTGATTGTCTAAGGTTACTGATTATTACATGTTTCAGTAGCAAATTCACTACTTTTCTATTCGGATCATCCTTTCAATCCAAAGGACGGACCCAGCTTCGCCAAAGGTAAAACAAACACTTAAGAGAATTTTCTTGAATAGTAAAGAAAGAGAAAGAAGTGGGAGAAAAAAAAAGAAGAAAAGACAACGGACGAATAGAAAAGAAAGAGAACCCCATTGAAATTATTACATAGAGCATATAAAACGACATCGTTTTTCAGGCGACGAAGAAACATAAGTGTTGATATATAAGGTACTCCTTATCTCTGTTTTAAAATATAATTCTACGTCAAAATGATTGATAGTTTAAGAAAATTATATTAAAACATTAAATATTGTTTTTGTTTCCAAATATATTCGTCATAAATAAGTTGTTTGTTTTGAAAGTTGTGAATTTAATGAAAACAAATTGGTAAAATCATATCATTTTTTTCTCATTTAAAATAAGTGTATTTATATTTTAAACTTTGTAGACTTATAAAATGGAACAAAAACAATTCCTCATAAAGGAGAAAGGGTATACATACCAAAAGTCAACCTAAATCCCTTAAAAAAATAAATACATAAAGTAAACCTGAATGCTGTGAATCACATGCCAAAGGGTCTTATAGCTCCTAACTTCATCCGTAGACAGTGGAAATGGGTGCGGAGCGCGCCGTCAGATCAGCTTTCAAGTCTACTTCCCTCATCTCCTGGAAACCTGTAACTTTCCTCTTCTCAACCTATACATACAGAGCCACAATCCCCCTGTATCTATATATCTATATGTGTACAAGTGTATACCCTGCATTTATATACCCTCAGAAATTGAAACCCTTTTTCTTTCTTTTTGGGAAATTGCAGACAGGAAAATTGCAGCAAACGGTTGGGAAGTGCATAGAAAGAACCGGTAGGGGATTACATTCTGGCAAGGAATCTACTGTGAGGATATGGCCGGAGCTGGTTGGTGAAGGCCGGTATTTCGACTTCAAAGACAAAATCATTCGCGCATCGATTGATTTCGTGAAGGAGACGCCTCTT
The DNA here is from genome assembly GCA_036186865.1 of Eustoma russellianum. Lineage (NCBI taxonomy): Eukaryota > Viridiplantae > Streptophyta > Magnoliopsida > Gentianales > Gentianaceae > Eustoma > Eustoma russellianum. Next base: position 16,206,638 of record AP025062.1, on the reverse strand, counting down.
TGCACCACGCTTTGTAAAGATGGGTACAGTGTTAGAACTGTTGAACACTTGCTTTCTGCTCTTGAGGCCACTGGTGTTGATAATTGCCGGATTGAGATTCTAAGCTCTAATCACTCATCCGATCTTTCTGTTGAGGTTCTCATTTTCATATATTGTATTGTATCCAGCTGTCGAATTTGGATTTTCTTTTTATCTCTGCGTTTTGCAATGCTAAAAGAGTGACATCAAGTAACTTTTTTTTAACTTCGAAGAAGTGGAGAATGTGAGAATATGGAAACGTAGATTTGCTGTCCCCTATGCATGACCTTGTGAAAATCTCAAACAATTGAACAGGACGACCAACTTGTGTTTGTCCATTATTATGTCAAAAAAATAATTTATACGCAGGATGTCAGCATGTAAAGGAAATTTAATTTTTTAAGCCAACACAGGTTCCTATTTTTGATGGTTCATCGAGGGAATGGGTTGAAGGAATCAAGGAATCGGGTGTAAAAGTTACTAAAGATCGTGATGGTAACAGCTGTGAGAAGTTGGCACCTTTTGTTAACAAGCCTGCGTATGTATGGAGGAATGACTCTTTTGTTGCTGCATTCCCTTATTCTCAGGTCAAAATCACGTGTGGGATTGACTTTCCCCAGGTGATTGCCATCACTTTTTGCTGCTATTACCCTGTAGTACAAGTATTCTGCTTCTTCATGCAATTGCCTATGTCAGTATAGTACCATCGGCTTCATCTTCATTTACTAGAAAGGCTAAACTATATATTCTATGAGCCCTTTTTAGGTAGACATGTTTCTTTATTTGAAACCTTACTCTTTTGTTCTTAGTGCTTCTAATTTCACCATTATCATCCCATTGTTTGGTCAATTACTTTACAGACCAGCACTATGCCTTTTTTTCAGTGATTTTTCCTTATCTTAAATTGCAGGTTCCTGCAATTGGCTGCCAATGGTTTTCTTCTGCCTCGTTTGATGATGCCATATATGTTGAGCAAATAGCTTCTTCACGAACCTTTTGTATTTACGAAGAGGTTCAGCTCCAATTCTCTTTTACTGCATTCTGAAGGAGTTGATTTTGCAAGAGTCCCCTGTTGCTTCATCTATTGACAGAGCTATGAAGCTATAAGAATGACATGTTTCTTTCTTGCTGAAATACTACATTATCGTATGTGTATCTTCTTCTCCTTCGCCAAATTTTCCTGTCCATTCAAAAAAAAAATCATGGAAAGTAAACTTCATGTGCATATCTCAAAATAGGAAAGTGCACACAACCTACATAAGTCTTTAGAGAAGAAAAGCATGTGCATGCTTCCCAGTTTTCCTTGATGAAGCCACATATGATACTACAGATTCTTTTTGTACCAATCATAAAATTTCTTGATGAATCTGAGAGAGAATGTTGCTGCAACACTTCGGCAGGTGGAGAAGATGCGCAACATGGGACTAATTGCAGGGGGTTCTGCAGAAAATGCCATAGTTTGTAGGTAAGCTAGGCGGACTGCATTTGTATCAACAATACTGTACTTAAAGCATGGGAAAGCTGAGCCTTTGAAAACTTTACGTCTTTCTAGTGGCAATGGTTATGTTTCGAAGGGATGATGCTATGTGCTTTACATTAAGTGTGATTTTGCGGTTCTTTTATCTTCACATTTTAGTTAAAGCATGTTTAGGGTCCTGTGCGATAATTTGAAGTCCTGACAGAAGGGTAGTGCAAGGAACTAAATGCTACATTAAAGAAGTATTAATTCTACTGAAGTGGGACTCATGCTTGCTCCATTGAAGGTAGGAACTAATCTTCTTTGCCTGTTTTAAAAGACGTTCAGTATTGTGGCTAGACAGAAATCAAAGATTTGGAATACTGTACTTATGTGACATCAGATACTAAATAGAGTAGGTTCTAAAAGCCTATCTGGCATCCTAGACGTTGGTTCCAAGTATCTATTAGGTTTTTATGGTGCCATATCTGTCACCTTATGTTCCTTTTGTTTTTGTATTTTTTTTGGGGAAACATGCTCTCAGTTAAGAGTTTGTTTGTCCAAAAGACCAACAGGATGGAACTTTTACATTTTCCTTCTTTGGTGGCACTTGGACCCATTATTTGTAACATTTCTCTATGCAATCTGTAGAAAAGCCACTATCCTCTGCCCCTTCTCCGCTGTTACATGGCATCTGACACTACTTTATGCATTCAGTGCAAGTCAAGGATGGTTAAATCCACCATTGCGTTTCAGTGACGAGCCATGCAGACACAAGGTTTTAGATTTTATTGGTGATATATCACTTTTTGCTAGGGCTGGTAGTCAAGGGCTTCCGGTTGCTCATATAATTGCTTATAAGGTACAGGCTTTTTCTTGGTTTTAGGTTCTTTTGGTTTTGTGAATAGTGATCCTACTTTATTGCATCTCTGGAAGTTGCCGTAATGAAGATCTCTGGAAACTTGATGCAGCTATTTGTTTTTTGGGTGCTGAAAGGATCAAATAACATTTAATGTTCCTTGAATCATTTTTTCTGTCTAAATAAAAAGATAAGGAGAAAAAATCCGTCACAAAATAGGTAGGTTCTGTTGTAGCATCTCTCTTTTCTTGTGAGAACCATTAGACTGTTAATCGCTTGTAGTTATTTCTCTTTTATTTGTGTTGTTAAATCCTCTTTTTCTAGCAAAAGCATTGTCTAGGACACTTTGTTTCCCTTTGCTTTGTAGCACCTTTCTTGAATAGGTTTTAGTTGCTGAAAGATTCTTGCTTTACTACCCGTATGAGTTTTTCTTGGGGTATTTAAAAAAGAGAGAGAGAGAGAGATGAATAGGTTTTAGTTGCTGAAAGATTCTTGCTTTACTACCCGTATGAGTTTTTCTTGGGGTATTTAAAACAGAGAGAGAGAGAGAGAGAGAGAGAGAGAGAGAGAGAGAGAGAGAGAGAGAGAGAGAGAGTTTTTCTTGGGGTGATAACTTATGCTACTTAAGAAATTCATCTCTTGGTCAATAATCTGCAGAAATAAGCATACGTGTGACAAATTTTATTGAGGAAAGTTGTACAGTTTTTTCGTTTGCTCACCACGTGTTATAATTGTATAATATTTTCCCCTGGCTGTCCGAAATTTGAGCATGTTTGTGGACTTAATGGAGTCCTGCTCGTTGTGCTTAAAACATTTTTCATAATAACTCAGACTAATTTCAATAAAGTAAATGGCTGATAGATGTTGACATGCATGGGTACATGAAAGTCAAGGTTGAGGGTCCTGCCTATTTGATAAAAATTCATTTGGTTGTTTTTTCTTGCTAATTTTTGCGTAAACTTTGTCTAGCAAAGAATCTACCACAAAAATTCAGGACTTTTATATCTCATCCAGTGATGTTAGTTCACAGTTTCCTATTAATTAGTAATCTGATGCTATTGATTCATTCATGTTGTTTGCGTTAAAGCTTGAGCAAATCCAAATGGGTTTCTGGAAAAGAGTCAACCTATTTCTTTCTCCATGTTATTTATTTCTAATCCTTCCCTGCTATGCTAAAGAAGCAAAATTTTGGTTGCTTGACTCTCTTTGTTACATGTCACAAAACCTTTGTGCTAATTAGCTCTCATTTGTAACAGGGTGGACATGCTATTCATGCAGATTTCATCAGGCAGCTGATGACTGCCATTTAAATTGGAATATGGGCCTTGTTTGGATGGGGAAAAACCTGCCGTATGCTGGCAGAAAGGAAGCCTCTTGAACTGCACCGACTGTTTACTTTTAGGCTATTGACTGAACTCAGCCTCCTCCAATTTGGGTTCTTAACATACTTGCTAGTCTAGGACAGAAGGGGACATGATCACCAACCTTGACCAGCAGTATCTCCCTTTCTGTATTAACTTGAAATCCATAACAAGGTGGTCTTTTACTCTCCTTCTGAAGCTAACTTTCTTCCTACTGTTCCTTGAGCCTTTTTCCTTTGGCAATGACACCCTCTCTTCTTGTGCTACCAATACCGCTACGGCTTGCTCCTGTCCTGCATTTTGTTTAGAAGTGGTTACTCTTCTGAAGAATACTGCACAAGAAACTGCAAATTGTATGCTTTCTAGCAAGGATAAAATGTAGTATACTATGTACTATGTAGCCCAGGAAGTTGGAATGTCTGTTTATTTAGTCATTAGCCTTGCAGTTTCATCCATCGAACAAGAGGAAATGGATTTGTTCAAATCATAAACCACGCAATGCCCATCAGCTGCCTAGCAGACTTATTAGTTTATGCAATTTGTTTTTGAAGTTTATCTTCAAAAGCAAAAGGAACTCAATATTTAGCATTGGTTTTTACCCTGGAGTGTGAAAGAGCAAATGGCGAAGCCTAATATTGACTTCAGTAGTAGAATGATGCCTTAAATTCTGTTCTTTTCAATTCTAAGCAAACAAGTTCTACATGGTTGCAATGGACTCAAAATTAACTGAAAATGATGCCTTGAACTCTGTTTTTCTTCTGGTTTTTGGCAAAAGCTTCCTCTTGTGCACCAAAATGTCTAATCTAGATAGTAAACCATCTCTAATAAATACATTTGGGCTCTCAGTATAACATTTGACATCAATTGATTAACCGACTCCGCTTACGACACTTGCAAAAAAAAAATTATAATCCATACTCCCGCGCATATCCATCCACTTATATGAGTGTAACTACAGGTGCAGACGAACTGAATTTCAACGAATATTTTAAAATTCAGGTTTGATTTGAATATGTTTCATGAGATTCGAGTTCGAGTTTGTGATGAAGTTAAAATTAAGCTTGTATTTGAATTCGATAAGTTTTAGAAAAAGTTTGATTCGGTTCGACAGCTCGATTATGATTCATGAGCATTATTTGATTTGCAAACTCAGATTGGCTTGTGAGCTCGAGTTCGGTTTGTCAATTTAAAATTGATTTTTTTCATGTAAATCATGGGCTTACGAATCGAGCAGCATAGTGGAACTGAATCGAGCCTTTGAGAAGTTTATTTTGTCAAGGCTTTGTCAAATATTCGAGCCGAAAACATTAACCTTGAATTTGATTCGTAAAACATTTCGAGCTAAAACTATTATTCAGATTCAAATTCGTTAAAATTGAATTTGATTCGAGCCTATAACGAATTGAACTCGAATAGCTTGCTAAAGGCTCGTTTCGTCTGAATCCCTAAGTGTAACTAGGTTTCCATCTTGCAAATGCGATGCCTTCAGACTAGTAATGGTTACCGCTTTCTATTCAGCCTCACGTCCTCTTGTTGGTCACTTCTTATACAGTCTCGCCATTTGTTTTTTGCTATCACGTGTCAGCCGGTAATTTTTCACCGACTTCTTGTTGTGTGAGAAGACCCGCACTGTTCGCCTTGTAGTCTCACAACTGCACCCGCAATGTCTTGTATTGTGATACAAACGGATTGAAACAGTGATGTATTACCAGCTGATGTTTTAATTTTGTGTTTCAACCAGAGAGATCGATGTAGGACAGTGATGTTTCAATTTTGAACAATCCCTACATAGATCAATCTATGTCACTTTTCAGAGACTGGTGTATACATAGATCGATCTTTCAGAGAGATTTATCCCTCATAATGTGTTTTTATCATTTTGTTTCATTTCAAAAGTATGAAATACATTTTAACTATTTTTTCAAACATCTTTTAACTTCATTAAAATAATTCATATTCGGACATTATTACCCCATGACATAACATGATTTACAAATACACCGTTAGATGCTAAAAAATGAGCAGGCTGATTGCACCACCCCCTAACAAACTCAATTTGAATACAAATTCGAATATTATATATAAAAAAAAAGGAACGTCATCTGACTTGTGATTTAAGTTTAGAACCAAATTAACTACGTTGTATCATAATGATAGGTTGTTATATTTTAAACTGATATTATGATACAAGTTAAATCATAATGGGTAAAAGTGAAAAAAAAAATCTAAATTTCATATTTAATTTGGCATAGCTATTTGGCCTCTACTCCCTTCCTAACTGCTGGGGTGAGATCTGAAGAGGTTGGAAAGGAGGCAAAATATGAGGCCTCCAATCACGTCCTGCCACGTGTAAAAAACATTGTCAGTGGTCCCACCACATTCAAATTTTTTTTTTAAAAAAAAAGACAATTTTTTTACACGTGGCGGGACGTGATTGGAGACCTCATATTTTGCCTCCTTTCCAACCTCCTCTGATCTCACCCGCTAACTGCTACTACTATTTCTCTTTCTCACCCCACAGTTGTGTAAAACATCTGTGCTTAACAGCAAAGCCACTGTGCTAACTCCTTTATTTTATTCACTTTCCCTTCTCCAGTCTTCTATTTGATCCTTCCAGTTCTCGTATAAAATATTTTGACCAACAAGTCCCCGCAACCAAGTATCAAAATATACAATACGTGAGTGTATGTATATCTATGTATGTGTGTGTATATATATGTATATATATATGTATGTGTATACGTATATATAATTATTACTTTTTATACAACATGCCAATAAAATTATCAAAGTATTTCCGTTTTTTTATGACAATCTAAATATTTAACGATTGCTTATTAATACAAACTGGAAGAGACCCATACATAGGGCAATGTTTAAACATAACCACCTTGAGAATATTTTAATGTCATGTTACTATGATAAGCTATTTCGTAGTAGATTATTATAAGCCGATCTTTTCAATAAACATCGACTATTTCCTTGATGCCTTTGGCATGTAAACCACGTTATTATTTAATTCATGCATTTTTAACGACTCAATTCGTTTCTATTTCCAATGGAATCAGGGATACATTCTTTGACTTTAGAGTATGATGGAATATAACAAAACGATTCACTAAATTGGTTGTGCTTTTTATATCGTGAAGTAGCCAGCGTCAATCGACACAGCTTGACGCAATTTTCATTATGGATCATTGGAAAACAACCTCTGTGTGTTTCTATCACATGAGTATGATTGCGTACATCCGACCTCCCATACCTTGCAATAGGCAGGAGTCTCTAAGATAATGAGATAATGTTGTAGTTATGTTTTTATTGACTCAATTCATTAGAGGATATGTCTTCTATTTAATTGATTTAATTCTTTTATCTTTTAAAGGTTCAATTATGTTCAATATCTAAACTGACATGCACTATGCTCAATAGTTCAATACTTTTTTCCTATCAAATAAACTTATAATGTAATGTTACAAGAGAGACTGTAATGACCTAATACACTAAATTTAGTTAGAAAGATAAAATAATATTTTTATTAATAGACAGCTATTTATTGCATTTACTTAAAACTAAATAAAATTAACTTAAAGGGAAAAAATAAGAAGAAGGGAAAATGGCGCTCAAGAAGTCAGCTGCTTAGAAGGGAGAAAATGAGGGAGAGGACAAAGAAAAAAGAAAAGAATAGGGAGCTTTAATTCACGTTGTCATACTTTAGATTCCGAAACGATACGACTCTTTTCAATATTCTGCATAAATGTAAAAAATGTACTACATCGAAAACGCCCTATTTTACTTGTTTGACTTTATTTTCTTGACTGCTTCATCCCTTCCACATCCGATCACTGAACGGGATTCATCTCACATATTCATCATGTCTTATAAAGTATAAACTCTAAGCTAGTGTTTGAAACTCATATTTAAATTCTAAATCATAGTATATCACGTACCTTAACAAAGTTTTAACTCAACTTTTTTTTTTGTACTTTGTACTTTATCGTAAAACTAACTTTTACATAAAATAGTAATCTTATTTGCAAATACCGATTAGATCATATTAAAGAGCTCATCTCAAAGATTAAAATGGGTATCATACTATATATTTTATATTATTTATATTCATAATTTAATGTATCATCTTTATTGAATTACGAAATCTACATCAAGTGGATTCAAACATTCCATTTTCCGAATTATAATCAAGTTTGTCAACTAAAACATAGTTCCCAAACACTAGGTTAACATATACAATACTAACTTATTCTTAATTTTTTTGAAAGTTAGTAATACCATAATTTGGTTTCGCTTGACCTAGACAATGCTCTCTGTCTTAAAAAATATTATCATAGTTTAATTTGAGCAAGATTTAAAGAAATCAAACTATTCTGATAAACATTCTTCTCTATGTTTAAGTGAACTAAACCAAAAAAATCACATAAGTTTGAATCAAAAAAGTAATACAAAAATATAAACAATATTTTTGTAACCAAGATAATAACTTCATGTAACTTTTAGACTTCATGCAACAGCGCACCTACATGTAAATAGGTTATGCGACTCAAGGTTGCATTCAAGATTTTTGTTCGAATCTTGACAACTACGGTGTTGGTGTTTGGACTCTATCATCAATTTTTTTTATACCAAAATAGGTCTGGATTGAGACACTCACAAGCATCAATTCCTGAAACTTTTATCTAAAAGTAGGAGTGTTCGACGAACAGAACAGTTTGCGAATTGTTTAAGTTCTGTTCGTGTTCGATTCGTACTCGTTCGGTAGTCGATAAACGAGTCGAATTCGAACAGCTGTTTGGGTTCGTTTACTAAAACGAGCCAAACTATTCGCGAACTGTTCGGCTTGTTTAACCAGTTAAATGATTATCAAGTCAAACTCGAATCAATTTTAAAGTTCGTTTAACTAAAAGAATCGAGCTGAACAGTTCATTTAGCTAAACGAATCCAAATTCGAAAACTTAGTATGTGGTTTGGTTCAGTTCGTTAACACACCCATGTCTAAAAGATTGCTAAACAATATGATTTATATTTTATGCTAATTTTGTCGGGACCCGAGCAGTCAAAATATTCCAGACGAGGGCATCTAAGGTTATGCAATCTAAGTCTTGAAATAAAAGAGGGAAAAAGAACAAACTCCGAACGCATTTGAACAAAGGGTAACACTGTAATTTCTAATCTCCGAGATCTCCAAACTCGCTGTCCAAATTCCACGTAGTCTGCTTCACTCAACTCATAGTCTCCTACTAAGCTACCACTGATACTTATTTTTGTCTACAGAGAGAAACTCTTCTCTTACACAAACAAAAATTAGTATTTATATAAATCTCTCTCAATTTCTACAAATTTGGGTATCTTCTACGTATACTATCATACATGCTAATCAAATTCATTGTTTTCGTTTTTCTGATGCGAATGGAAATTTTGAGAGAGGGATAAGTTAAGCAGATCGGAGATGGGAGATTTAACAGCAGACGGAGGGACTGTGGGTGAGTTGAGCTCCGGCGACGGCCGCGCTGGCAATGTGAATGCCACAGCGACGCCGTTGGTCGTGTCGGCGTCGTTTAAGGAAGGGAAAAGTTCGGGGTCGATTTCGAGGAGGAGACCACCATCGGTTGCTAGGCCGAGTTTGGACGCTGATGAGTTCATGAACCTTCTGCACGGCTCGGATCCGGTGAAAGTGGAGCTTAATCGGCTTGAGAATGAAGTCAGAGGTGAGTAATGCGAGCTGGATCCGACTGGATTGGTACCCTAATAAAGATGTTTTATTCTTCTATCTTTTTCCTTTTTGAATTTCAAAGTGGTTTCGTTGTGTTTGTGCAGATAAGGATAGAGAATTGGGGGACGCTCAAGCGGAGATCAAGGCGTTGAGGTTGTCTGAAAGGCTTAGAGAGAAGGCTGTTGAAGAGGTTCTGAGTTTTTATTTCCCCCCGTTTTTTCTATAGTTTATTTTTTTTTTTCAAACTTCATTGAACCATTACTATTTTCTCTCCTTCTTTTGGAGGGACTCTATTTTCTTTTTCCTTGAATAAGGCAACGTTGAAGTGGAAAAAGGAAAATGGTGCTTTCTAGAGCTTTTAATTTGCCATTTGAGTTTTTCTTGGTTTCGTGTAAGCAATTTTTTTCCTGAATACTGTTAGCCTATATTTAGAAACATCTCAAATTGTAGGTGGCTTTGGTCTTGTAAACTAAGGTTTAAGATGAACGAATATGCAGATTGTGCATCGTTCAAAGCTTGACCTCCAAAATCACCCCGAAATACTTCATTCTGTTCCAATTGACCTCCTTTCTTGTGGCACATGCCAGATGCTATCATGTTTTTCATGACTGAGACAGACTATTATTATATATATTTTAATATGTCTCTGCATCCTTATCGTGCTTTGATGGATTAGTTAAAGATTCTTAGGCATTCTTATGATGTTAAACTTGGAAATTAGTATGGGGCTAGATTAATAATTAGGTGATTACTTTTATTTTAGCAGGGATAAGACATGCTAATAGGAGATCAAAATTCCATCAAGTCAAAATGATGAAATTTTTTAGTATTCTGGTGTGATGCATTCACAGAATGAAGCCCTTGAGTTGAGAAAAATTCTTTATTTTTTCATACAGAAGATGCTGTTTTCTTGCTAAACTATTAAAAAAGAGATTATGAAAATAATTAGTATCTTATAACGAGTATATTTGTGCTGGGCCAGGGGCAGTGGTTTACTTCCTTTCTAAGTTGCTAGTTGCTTGATTCAGTCATCTATGTTCCAGTTATAAACGTCTATAACTGTTGCCTCTACTCTCTAGCTGTCATGGTTTAGGGCTATGCTGTGGATGCAATTTTAGAAATGCATGTTCCGCATTCTAGAACTTGTGGTCTATCGTTACTGTGGTATTGTGGGAACTTGTAGCCTATGAGCATGGACATGTTTCACTAAAGGATTTTGTGGTGCAATAAATTGTCACTAGATTAATCTGTTCTATTGCTTCTCCTGAAGTGGTTGCATACTGAAAACCTGAACTACACATTACAATTCGTTTCCTGCAGGGTAGCTCCACTGAATCATTGTTTTCTGTTATGTATACTGTGCGGTGTTTTTTTCCCCCACTGCGGCATTCTTTTACTTGTTTTGTACTCTTTATTGAATTATATGTCTTGGTTGGACTGAGAGTTGGTCTTGCAATGTAGCTTACCGAGGAATTGACCAAGTTGGAGGAGAAGCTCAAGCTAAACGAATCGCTTCTTGAAAGCAAAGTACCGAACAAAATTCTTAGCACCACCTTTTCCTTGTTATCGTGAAAATGTGCTTGATTATTGATGAAAATGTATTGTATTCAGAATCTTGAGATTAAGAAAATCAATGATGAGAAGAAGGCCTCCATGGCAGCTCAGTTTGCAGCTGAAGCTACTCTTCGGAGGGTTCATGCTGCTCAGAAGGATGATGACATGCCACCCATTGAGGCCATCCTTGCTCCGTTGGAGGCTGAGTTAAAGCTTGCTCGACAGGAGGTTTTGCTTTTCTTTCTCTTGGATATCTAATTTTGGTTCTTAGTCAAAGGCATGGTGATTTATCACGGTGATGAATGGTTCAGATTGCAAAACTTCGAGATGATAACAGAGCTTTGGATCGGCTCACCAAATCTAAAGAGGCTGCATTACTTGAGGCTGAGAGAACAGTGCAAGTTGCTCTTGCAAAGGCATCAATGGTTGATGATCTCCAAAATAAAAACCAAGAGTTAATGAAGCAAGTAGAAATATGCCAGGTTTCAAGTGCTTTTGCTGGTTTATTCTTGGATCATAGGATATTTCCTTTCTACCGACTTTTTTTTTTCTCAATTTCTTTACTGCATTTATGTCAGGAGGAGAACAAAATTTTGGATAAATTGCACCGTCAAAAGGTTGCAGAAGTAGAAAAGCTTACCCAAACTGTGCGGGAGCTGGAAGAGGCTGTTCTGGCTGGTGGAGCATCTGCTAATGCTGTCCGAGATTATCAGCGAAAAGTCCAGGAATTGAATGTGATGTCCTATTACTTGGCTGATATGAATATTCCTTTATGATAGGTAGTCCTCATATCATGCTGATGTTTGTACTTGCTTTGTGTTCTATAGGAGGAAAGAAAAACCCTTGACAGAGAGCTAGCCCGAGCAAAAGTAACAGCAAACAGGGTTGCAACGGTGGTTGCTAATGAGTGGAAAGATGCTAATGACAAAGTAATGCCGGTGAAGCAGTGGCTTGAGGAAAGAAGGTTCTTGCAGGTATCTCCCTCCTTTTCTCCTTTATTATCTGCTGTACATATGCCTCTGGAGTTCCTGTAATACCCAAAACTTGTTTTGTCAGGGAGAGATGCAGCAGTTGCGAGATAAGCTTGCCATATCTGATAGAGCAGCTAAATCTGAAGCACAGTTGAAGGTGATGATCTGGACTGATATCAAAAGCAACTGAGGACTCTTTGAACTCCATGTAAAATGTGTTTGTATTGACGTTTTTACGTTATCTAGGAAAAATATCAATTACGTCTAAAAGTTCTGGAAGAGACTCTGAGAACACCGAGTTCAAGCGTCCGGAGCACACCAGATGGAAGGAGTTCAAGCAACGGTCACTTGCGACGCCAATCACTTGGTGGAGCCGAAAATATATCTAAGTTGACATCCAATGGATTTTTGCCCAAGAGGTCACCATCTTTTCAGATTAGATCTTCTGGGAGCAGTTCTCTGTTGAAAAATGCTAAAGGAACCTCAAAGTCATTTGATGGTGGTTCACGGTCGTTAGACAGAAGTAAAGTCCTCCTGAATGTAACAGGTCCCAATTTCAAACAGAGCCAGTCTTATGATGGTGCCAAGGATACTGAGACTCAAACCAGTAACTGGAAGGAAGCTCAAGATGAAAAGCCCATTAATCTACCAGTGACAGATACAGAGGACTCTGTGCCTGGTTTGTTGTATGATTTGCTACAGAAAGAGGTCATAGCTTTGAGGAAGGCTGGTAATGAAAAGGATCAAAGCCTCAAAGACAAGGATGACACAATTGAGGTCCTTTTGTTTTCCTTTTCCTGTTGTTTCATGATAAAAGCTACATCACATGTCTTCTTGCTGAGGTGGATGCTTGCCTTATTAGATGTTGGCCAAGAAAGTAGATACATTAACCAAGGCGATGGAGGTTGAAGCGAAGAAGATGAGAAGGGAGGTAGCTGCAATGGAGAAAGAGGTGGCAGCCATGCGTGTCGATAAAGAGCAGGAGTGTAGAACAAAACGAGTAGCAAATTCAAAAGGTCCAGTGACAAGCTCTCAGTTGCTTCCTGGAAGGTACGTCATTTAGTCAAATAACAGAGACTTCATAAATTATTATTTATTTATTCGTTTGTTTGTTTTTGTGATACATAACTTAGTGCACATGAAGCTGGGGATTGTTAGCTGTGTCATTATTAATTTTCCCCCTTCTTTTGTACCATATCCGGTCATTTCTGCTGGATTATTTGTAGTTTGCAGGTTCTAGAATAAGCACGCATTTTTAACTTAGAGTTTATACCCTTCGCTGCTATGCTTTATCCTAGGCAAACACTTTCTCGATCTCAATTTTATGTAACTGCTCCTCTTTTCCTTTTCATTTTTGTGGTAACTCGGAGTTTTCCTCCTATCTTAAGGTTGTGCTTGCTAGCTGGAAAGTAAGAATTGAGCCTTTGATTAGGGAGAAGAATGTGGAGACAATCTTTTGTATTGTCTGAGCTACTCTAGAAAGGATGTCAGAAATATAGGGTCCGAGATTCTTTAGACTCGGGGTAAGGTGGATTGGGACAGCATCTGCATGAAATGGGCTTCGTCCCAATAAGAATTACTTCCTTCTGCAAATGAGATTATATTGCAAAAAGATTGGAGGTGCTTACTATGGAGTAAAAGCTTGGATGAGTGCATGGTATTAGAAGGATAATGTAGAAACTGGGTTTTGTTGCTTGGTTTAACTGCTCATTGCAGAAGTAAAGGATTATAATGATATGTGCTACTGTTAACATAAGTTCTGTAAAGGAGTTGAGCAAAAAAAAAGTCAGGCTTACTGTTACAAATAGTGTATTTGTTCATTGAAGATACTAAAGTGGTCGATCCTTAGGCGAGATGTAAGAACTAAGCACTGAGAAACTTATTCATGATCTGATTGTATGATCCTACTAGGCCTGACAATTAAATCCATTTTATTTCCATTAAAGCTAGTTTCTGGGAGAGTTATGTTGTCTGCAGGAAAATCATTGATGTGTACAGAAGTTGGAAATCCTATTTTCTGGAGAGGTTTATTTGCACTAAAACTTGTGTCAAAAGAAAATAAAGTTCGGAATCCACATCTGAAGTTCCATTTTTGAATAAATATATTGGAGACTTGAGGAATTTTGTCCTGGTTATTATTACTTACCCTTCCCATGACACCAGGTCTCTTTACACCCAAAAAAAAAAAGGTCTCGTTACCCCTCATATCCGATGGACTGATTACAAGAGTTGATAAAACTCCAAACTAAACTGGTGAAAAGAAACCCACTGTACAAAATGGGAGTTCCAAACTGAACTGGAGAACATGGTTGGTGGAGTGAGCCCAGTTGGTTTTGTTAGCTTTCAGCTTAATTTCTACTTTAAGAGGTTTGGAAGCTGTGGTTTTCTGGTCCCAACTTTCTTAGACCCTGAAAGATGCCATCTTCTGTGCAGAAATGCTGCAAGAGGTGGGCTAACACGCAGCACTCAATAACAAGAGGTCCACATGTAGGCTAAAGAGCAGCATTCAACTTTGCAGCTGCTGTTTGTTACCTTTCTGTTATTTTCATGGTTGCTAGTAGAGTTCTTCCAAGCACGCCAATGGTTTACACGATTCAGCTTTTGCAAGAACCTAAGCGGTCGTCCTGAACCAGTAGTACCTTCGGTAGGCTTCCGACTCTGACCCCCCCCCCCTTCCCCACCCCAACCATCTAGAGATCATGAAGTTGAGTTTGAAATCGAGCTAACCCTATTGCAGAAAGTGTTCGAGTGACAGTTGTATTGTTGTATAGATAGTAGATTATTGCTGTTCTTCGTCACCCCCTCTACTTTATCTTTTTCGTGTCTATAATTGTAATCTGCAGTTAGTGTGAAATTGAGTGGTTCAGTTTGTCAATATTGTAATCAGATCAGATTAGTTTCTTATAATAACTTTCTGATTCATCTATGTTTCGTTCAATTATTCAAATTCTTGTTGGTTGTGAACATATAAATATAAATTTCTCAACTTCAAAGGCATCTTGGTGGGTTGATTTTTCTTTTTAGGCTGGAAGTGTTTACAATGCAGTTCTGTTGATTGAGGAAAATAGTTGGCCATCGTTAATATACAACAATAATATTATCTCATTGTTTTAGAGGCTCCCGTCTATGACGGGGTAACAGGGGTCGAATGTACGCAACTATACTCATGTGTTTTTTTTTGTAATTACCATACCCATGGGTTAGAAACACACAGAGGTTGTTTCAACACTATACCATAGCCATCGTTAATATGGTAGGGATAAATCCGATAATTCTTTTAATTTTTCATCGGCTTTTAGGTTACAACCCCCCCTCCCCCTGCAAATGTGGTGGAAAAGGAAGAGAGATGGTGGCTTCAAAACAGCTGGTTGCAAGGTATTGAGTAGGCAATATGACTAGAAATGCAGTGACTACTGCCTTTTCAAAAAATTTTATTCAACATAATTACGTTGACAAGTCAAATATGGCATTATTTCATATTAAAAATTAAACTGGGACAATATTTTTAGAATTGAAGAGTTGTAGGAGAGTTTAAGCTCGGAGGATATAGAAAATGATAAAGTAATCAAGACAATGATAACATAAATTACATGTCCATATCTTGGAAAAGAACACCAAGAAGTAATAGTCAACTTTCTTACATCTAAATTAAGAATACACAAGGTAATAGGAAGAATCACAATAGTATGAAAATCAAATAGAAAGAAAACGATAAATCAAAGAAAGAGAATAGCTGAGACATGACAAATGTCAGCGTCTTTAAAACAATTTTGTTTTCACCAATGAGCAATGTGGACTATTAGCAATGCTTTTTAAGGATGTAACGTCTTCTCCTGTTCGCTTGCTCTACGAGAAAGAGATTGTACTTGTTTATTAGAAGTATTTAATATCAAAGGAAAGAAGAAAGAGGAGAGAAAGAAAAATTATGCAGGAATCTTCACAATTTTTAATGTTTTTCAAGAGTCTTAAACTCTGTCGCCAAACGTTCGACTCTCTTCATAATTCAACATGCCATACCTTGAATTCAGGGTATGACGACTGGTCGAACCTAGAATTCAAGGTATGGCGAAAACTGATCAAAACCAAGTTAAATTTCATTCTCCAATTAACCTTCTTATATGTTTTTATATAAATTTTGTGCGTGTTCTAAAGTATTTTTATGTACTTTTTTCCTGATAATTTCTCATGTGATCCAAATTTATATAAAAACATGCACAAACACTTATGAAACAACCTCTTTAATATTAAATGAAGATAATGCACATAATGGACAATGACTTCTGGCTTGAATTTCCAGTAGTGCAAATGGAGTTATATAAATAGGAATAAGATGACCAATGTCTTGAATTTTATTTTACTATTGTTTATATAAAAAAAACAAAAGATGAGTCATTATCTAACCTCATACAAACTTGTAATGTGGTGCGAAATCGGCTATGCACCAGTCCTATGTTTTCATAAGCGATCTAGTGAGTTATTCTAAACTCTTTTCAGATGCGGTACCACCTTCACAGTTATATAGGTGAAATTCATCAGGTGCGTACTACTCAAACCACTATAAACATGGTTGCGAATATCATTAAGAGATTCTTAAAATCTCATCCTCAAACACTTGCAGAGCACTATCTTCAATAACACCATAGGGAGGGACAAGTTCGGTAGGCGCTGAGTAGAATTCTTCTATGACTTTTTCTACTACATAAAACTCTATTTGTAGGATCTCTATTAATAGTAGGTTGGGTGCAAATCATAGAGAGTTCACATCAAATGGAATAAATCTCATCCCCTTCAATGTTACAAGAACTAACTTACATTTAGTTCTTTCCAAGCCACTCTCATAGACGTTGTACTGTCTATGATTTATCTCAAAGAAATTTTATTGGGCTATCCTTATAGACCTCACATTGTCTATGATTTACCCTCAAAAAAGCTCATGAGCACTCACATCATTATAACATTCAAGTGTTAGCGCCTTCTAAATTTTTTGTCTTTTGGTGATTCCTGTCATTGAATCACTTAACTAACATATCATTAGTCCATAAAAGCTAACTAGAAACAAACATGGAAACATTGAGCTTTGTTTATCAAGCAAACTATTAAAAAAAGAAGTTTTCAACCAACTCCTCAAACAAATAAAATCAGCATTATAAACATCTTTAACATGGAGTTAGTTTTATCAACAAACAAAATAAAATTAATTGCATTGCATCACAAAAGCCTATCATACACATAAGCTCAAAGAACAAAACATTCTACCAAGTAGAACAATAAACTGACAACCGTTTTAGTATTGATCTAATTTTATACTTCAACCTCCTAAACTTCTTTAGAAGTTATACAACATATACAAGCTATTCACGTGTTCAACTTGTTAAAAAGAACTTTTACTTTTATACAAGCATAAAGAACAAAACCCCTACATTTCTCCATAATCTTATGTCTATATTAATCACAAAACCTCATTCCTTAAACCAAACACAACATTCAATTTACTACATGAGTATTATCAACCATACAACTTTAATTAGTCATTTAGTGACAATCAAGTTGTAGCGTCATTCAACTCAAAGGCTTTTAAGAACGAACATAGACGTAATTAGTCATTTAGTAATCAACAACAAGTTATAACTTTTTTATGAACCAAGATTCATAAGAAGACAACATTTTGATCTTTCAATCACACAATAGACTCAACAAAATCAATATTCATCAAATCCTTATATTTAGTTTTGTGTTCTATTTACATAATATACTGAATACAAGTCTTGCCATCCTTAAACATGCTCATGATTCATTATCATTTCTTATTAATCAAATGTCAAATCTCATTTATCAACTTAATTATTGATCTTGAAACATATCCAAATAAGTCAAATGTTATCCAAAATAAAATATATTTCTCATTCTTAAAAAAACACTTTATCAACAACTTGGATAAATAAGTCCAACTCACAACGCTTATTTAAACTTAATTCACATGCTAACATCAAAACCTAGAAATCCATCTTAAATTATTCATATGAACTCCTTTTATCATAACCACAAAAGACATCAAAACCTAAGACTAGAAATTTTCATTTACATATATGTATCATCATCATAACCACAAAATAACTAGTTTAGTTATTTCATTTCAACATAAAACTCCATCCTCAAATGATAGGTTGAAAGCAAACTATCAAATATCTATCTCTTAGGTTTCCATTTAATCATATAATGCTTTCAGCATTATATACAACTAGCATGCTTCACATTTGAACTTCTAGGCAAATTTCTTCTTAGCATGATATTCCAATTGAATTAACAAAGCCAACTCATGAACTCATAATCATGGATTTAACACTAAATCTTCGTTAAAACATTAAGCCAAATTATGTTTTATACTTAAACGCATTTAAATTCATGCATATATTTTTCTGCACATCATAAAGAAAAACATGTATTACATGCATTTAGTCATATTCTTTATTCTCTTGATGGTGTTAGCATTTTCACTATTTTGTCTTCCATTGCACAAGAAAAATGAATCAATCATATTCAAAGACTAGATGTAAACCTATCAAGATTCAAATGATCATATACAAAAACAGACAAAGTTAGCCTTGTTTGGTAGCGACCCAGAAATCAATTTCTACCAATAATAGGAACACAAAACACATTGTCAACTCCAGTCTTGTAGACAAAGTTAACTTTACGAGTACGTTAGACTTTGCAACTACATGGATTTGTCGTGCATCCTTAAAGAAAACTATTCACCATTTTTTACTTCTTGAAAATCAAGAAATAAATATCTACTTGTTGCAATGAACCTGTTATCTCAACGAAGATGACGACCGTAGTGATCTCCTTATCTTTCACCGTGTGGACATTTCCATTGATTTCTTCTCGTTGTTCATGGTCAAAGATTGTGTTGATGCTGTCTTTGTTGCACATTTTTTTGTTCCATTTGGGCTTCTTTTGGATGACACTGGAATCAATTCCAAGCTTGCCTTGTTTGCATCCAAGTCCAATTTTGATAAAATTAGCCACTTTCAAGATGAGCATTCCACAACTAATTGCCCAAATTCTATTATTGTGTATGTGGATCTGGTAGCTCCATTAAAATATTAAGAACAGATTTGATCAAAAATGTTTGATGATTTTATTCATTCACATTCTCGTCTTTATATAGGTACAAGAATTCCCTATTCTAGGAAATACATCAATCAGCATTTACACTAGAATCAATCAGTATTTATTTTGATTGATTTTACATTCATTGGAAATTATTCCCTTCCGTGATTATTCCCTCCGTGATTACTTTCTTTCCTTACACTCCCCCTCAAGTTGAGTCAGTGGGTCGCCAATGCTCAACTTGCTCAATACTGAGTGAAACACCCCTGCTGGAACTGCTTTGGTCAAGATGTCGGCCAATTGGTCTTCTGATCGTGTGTACTGGAAAACAATCACACCCTCTTTGAGTTTTTCCTTAATAAAATGCCGATCTACTTCGACGTGTTTCGTTCGGTCATGCTGGACTGGATTCTCAGAAATACTGATGGCCGCTTTGTTATCACATATGATGTGACAAGCCCCTTTTTGCGAGAGATCCATCTCTGTCAACAGCTTCATTATCCATAGAACCTCAGCTAATCCGCGAGCGATCCCTCGAAACTCAGCTTCGGCACTAGACAGTGCCACCACCTTTTGTTTCTTGCTTTTCCAGGTTACCAAATTTCCTCCGACCAAAGTAAAATAGCCCGTCGTGGATCTCCTGTCATTTGGATTGCCAGCCCAATCAGCATCCGTATAAGCTTGAATGTCTAGGTGACCATGTTTTTGAAAGAGTACTCCATGTCCAACCGAACCTTTCAAATACTTAACAATCCTTAGCGCAGCTTCCATATGTGCCTTCTGAGGACAGTGCATGAACTGACTTACTATGCCTACTGCGTATGCTATATCAGGTCTGGTGTGTGACAAATAGATTAGCTTTCCTACCAATCGCTGATATTGTCCTTGATCAACACTCGTCTCTCCTTTAATCACCTGTAGACCATGATTCATAACCATTGGAGTTGCTGCAGGTTTACAGTCGACCAATCCTGTTTCCACCAAGAGATCCAATATGTACTTTCGCTGACAAATGAAGATTCCCTTTTTAGACCTAAACACCTCAATTCCCAAGAAATACTTAAGTTGACCCAGGTCTTTCATTTCGAATTCTTGAAACAGTTTGCTTCGTAGTCTGGTTATTTCGTCGTGGTCATTTCCAGAGATGATTATGTCGTCCACATAGATAATCAGACATGTGATCAGTTTTCCTTTTTTCTTTAGGAACAGTGTATGATCCGAGTTGCTTTGCTTGTATCCAATCGCCTTCATGGCTTTAGTAAACCTGCCAAACCATGCTCTTGGAGACTGTTTTAGACCATATAATGCCCTTTTTAACCCGCATCCTTCTCCCTTATTAAATCCAGAAGAAAAACCTGGAGGGGCTTCCATATACACTTCTTCTTTCAGATCTCCGTGAAGGAAGGCGTTTTTCATGTCAAACTGATATAACGGCCAATCTTGGTTAGCTGCTATTGAAAACAGAACTCGGATCGTATCTATCTTGGCCACAGGAGAGAACGTCTCTGAATAGTCTACCCCATATGTCTGAGTATACCCTTTGGCCACAAGTCTCGCTTTATACCTCTCAATTGTTCCATCGGACCGAAACTTTATTGTAAACACCCAACGACATCCTACGAGTCTCTTTCCGGGCTTTAACTGGCATTTCTCCCATGTCCCATTTTTCTCAAGCGCATCCATCTCTTCTTGCATTGCGAGTCTCCATTTTGGATTTTTCAGTGCTTCTTCCACACTTCTTGGTATATCTGTGTTATGTACTGATGTGGTAAAGCTTTTTGCCGGAGCGGACAGTCTCCCCCTTACCATATTAGTCACCGGGTATCGAGAGTGGCGAGGTTGATATTCAGGCTCATATCGTACTGGAGGAACTCCACGATTCTGTCTGGGTGGAAGAACATACCTGCTAGGGATTAAATTATCTGCAACTGGCTGTTCAGATGTTTCAGTCGTGACAGGAAAAATATTCTGAGAAAGAGACTGAGTGGAAGACAAGTTACTAACCTCAGGAGGAGATTCGGTTGGGGTCAAGTCTGAGTGTGGAGCTGAAGTATTGGATTCTCCTTTGTTTTCTGAATGCAGTCCGTCGGTTTGGCCTACTTGCTCTGTTGGAACTGTCGCAGGCAAACGAGGACTAAGGAGCCAATCTAGTGAGTCATCCCTGTATTTCTCCCCCTGACTACTAGATTGGGTCTGGAAAAAATATTCAGTTTCAAGAAAGTCACAATCCATAGTAGTGTACAAGCGTCGGGTGGTAGGATCATAACATCTGTAGCCTTTTTTATGAATACCATACCCAAGGAATACGCAGCGGATGGCACAAGGTTGAAGTTTATTTCGGTGAGTTTTAGGGATGTGGACATACACTGTACACCCAAATATGCGTGGCGTGAGTGTCAGTGTGCTGGGAACTGGGACGTGTTGAGTGAGTGTGGCAAGGGGTGTATGAAGGTCAAGTATTTTAGTAGGAAGTCGATTTAGAAGATAGACTGTTGTGGCGACTGCCTCGAGCCAATAAGTTTTGGGAACATGAGACTCGAGCAGTAGAGCTCTAGTAGTTTCGAGAATAATGCGATTTTTTCGTTCGGCCACTCCATTTTGTTGCGGAGTGTCCGGACATGTCGTTTGGTGGACTAGGCCATGGTTGTGAAAAAATTGTTGCATCTGGGTATTGACATACTCGCCCCCGTTGTCGGAGCGAAGGATTTGTATCTGGCTGTGAAATTGAGTTTGAACGAGTTTATAAAATGTCGTAAATTTTTCAAACACTTCGGATTTGTGTTTGAGAAAATATACCCATGTCATCCTTGTACAATCATCAATAAACAATAGGAAATATGCAAAACCATTAGGGCTCGGGGATGGAGATGGACCCCATAAATCAGAGTGTATTAATGAGAACGGAATAGAACTTCTTGTATTATTTAGAGGAAATGTTTTGCGATGACTTTTGGCCAATATGCAAGTATCACAAGAAAACTGACGACTCGTATTAAACAGTTTAGGAAAGAGATGTTTCAGATACCCCCAGGAGGGATGACCTAGACGGCGATGCCATAACCATGCTTGCCTGTCAACTGTCCCGTGAGCAAGCGCTGCCGCCCCATGGTGGTCTACTTCATCAACAAAGTATAGTCCATTACGTTCAGAACCAAGCCCAAGAATCTTCCCCGTCCGAATATCATGCAAGAGGCAAAAGGAGGGATAGATTAGTACAGTGCAATTTAGTTCTTTGGTAACATGACTGATGGATAAAAGTTTATGCGACAAAGTGGGAACATAAAGGCAGTTAGTAAGTCGAAGGGAAGGCGAAATATCAATAGTGCCGGTCCCTTCCACCGGTGAATGTCCTCCATTCGCAGTTTGAATTATGGATTTTTTTGGTTGTGACAGACTTTGGAAGTCTGTTGGATCAAATGACATTGTATCTGTGGCTCCGCAGTCAAATAGCCACTTTGAATTTTTTTTCTGTGAACTGAGGGTTCGAAATACCTGCACAAATAACATTAGAGATTGCCTTTTTATAAAAAAAGGCATTATGACCCCCTTCATAAATGCTGGGCGGTGGAGGGCAATAATTATCCCTCTCACCTCCCAAAAAACTTTCGGCTGCCCCATAATTTTCTCCCGCTGTCACTTTATTTTCCTCTGCTGGCTTACCTTCTTCCTCATGCGTCTCCTGCACTGCTCCACCGGCGATGGCTGCGAAGGGCTGCTGAGCCTCAAGGTAATCAGAATATGAGTGATTAGAGACCGATTGAAGATGGTTCAAGATAATCAGAAAAGTTGGGATGATTCTAAAAGAATAACGTTGGAATTTGAGGTTGGAGACATGGTATACCTCAAGGTATTGCCTATGGAAGAAGTGATGAGATTTGGCTCAACGTGTAAGACCATTAACTTGTTGCCTAAACTAGACAGAATAATATATCCTAAACTAGTATTGATCTAGATGGTAGTGTTGCATTCACGTTGCGTATCTCCTACTTCGAATCTGCATCTTTTCAATGACAATACAATGTACTAACTTGAATACCAAATTTTCGTCTCCAGGACATATCCCAACTGGTTCCGGGCAGGGGTTCTCGAAAGAGAGGTCAGGGTTCAATTCTTGCCAAAGGCAAGAAAGTCCCTTCCCAGCAAGTGCATAGTGTGAGAGCTTCTTGGCCTGTAGGTTTGCCTGCAGTGTTGGGGGCTCCTTATGCAGACTACTGCGTAAATGACCAAGCTCGTGCTAGCGGGTCGTTGGGTACCTAATTTACCTCCATACACTACTTTTGGGACTGGGTGTGGCAGGGATCACTTAGAATCTCGTGTGATCCTTTGCTGGAGAAGGATCTTGGATCATTTGGTTTGAGATCTGCTTCGAGTGCCGTCAAATAAAGCATATCCCGTGATTTGGATATGTCCATATGAAGAGAGGTACATAGTATTACGTGTGTATACATGTACAGGGAAAATTACTACAACAAAAATTCTACTAACTTTGTGAGGGGATGGGATCTCCTCACCCCACTTTTCCTCACCCCACTCATGACCGCGTGACACGTGGTAGCAGGATGGCGTGGTGAGGCTAAATGCGGATGACCCTCATCTAGCTTCACCACCCTCCCTTAATGCCACGTGTCGTGCGGTGACACGTGCGATGAGGAAAAGTGGGTGAGGAGATCCTATCCCCTTGTGAGACTCAGGACATCCTAGGGAGCTCCTAGAGGATTAATTATAAGCAAATCAAATATGTACAAGACGAGAAGCACCAAAAATAAGATGAGAAAAGTAAAAAAGAAAAGAAAAAAAGGATGAAATAAGTATGGAAAAAAAAAGGAAGCAAAACAATTCTGATGACTAAAAAAGTTCATAATGAACCGGATTTGTAGTTAATTTTGAGGACTATTCGTAAAACGTTGCGTAGTTAAATAATTTGAAGTTTTGAAATCATTTATATGATAATCACGTATCTCGTTGACTACTTCGTGTAAAAAATTTAATTACATTAGAATATTCCATACAATAATTGTAGGATAATAAAGTTAATGATTATTTGAGATATTATCTTCAACTCAATTTTAAAATTTTAAAATATTGTTTTTCTAAACAAGATGCATAATGAGATCAGGTGTGAGTTGAGCTAGGGGCCAAAGGATTTTTTGAATTATATTTTTATTTTATACGAATTTATAATGCCAAACTAACAAAAATAATGAAGTGGATCAAAGAAAAAAGAAAGAGATAGAGTGTATTTAGACAATTTTTATTTCTCGAATTAGATTCTGTCATTTAAAATTATATTTTTATGCTATAATTATATGATTAACTAAAAATGCTATATTCTTTTACATGAAATTGCTGCTAAATTTTTAAATTGTTCTACTTTTGTATTTGACATGCCCTTTTATGTGCAGAATTTTCTAAATTAATAAAATTACTCGCTTTCCGTCTCAAGAACATATCACTCAAGTGGGAAGCGTACTGTGGGGATGAGGCTACCATGTGAAAATGATTTGAGGAAATATAATTACGTACACCATTATTGGCAGCAGAAATCATTGCACCACCACTAACTTCATTTCTTAGATACAATCTATTACTCAGTTTTAAAAACGTTTATCTTGGAGCAAAAGTCAAATCTTTACTTCTTGATTTTGCATCTGCTCCAAGATAAACGTTTATCTTGGCATGCATTAGTGATGTTTATTGGCAGGACCACACTTTTGTTTTTTCAATCCTAAAAAGATTTTTAAGCATGGGGTTAAAGATAACGAGTATAACTTTTTTGGATTCTTCATCATTAGTTAAAAGTGTTTACCCGTGAAAAACTTTTTGACAATTTCCATTGGATTCTTTCCTCTCAATGCAGCGGCCGGGTTCTTGCGCGGTTCAGATCTGGGCAGCACATATGACGTAAAATATGAGCCTTCGAATCACGCATCAACACGTGTAAATTTTTTTTACAATTTCCATTGGATTCTTTTCACTCAATGCAGTGGCCGGATACTTGCGGTGCCGTTTAATCCTTTGCAAACATTATTGTCTTTTTGATGTATATGTTATTAAGATTGTTAGAACCGAAATTAATAATTAACAATATTATCAATATGTACAAAAATGATATGCGGTATAATGAAACAATGTAAACCAACGTGTAAGCATGAATTAAACCAGGCCTTTGTTTATTTATACATACAGATATGCGATAGGTAAGTTTGATAAATAAATATATATATATAAATATATATATATCCGAATGCACTCGAGCATATATACGTATACTGTAATGAAGAAATGGATTGCAAGTAACCTCTTTTAATTTCCAATGGATGTATATATCCCAATAATCATTTAATTAGTGAAGCACTGAGCATGACAATTAAGAATATGGTTGAAACAGTAATGTTTCAACATAAAAGGAGTGAACAATTTATCCAAAATGCATAAACATGCTGTTCAACAACGCATAAAGAAAATGCAAACCGAGGCGAGTCTAGGACTCTGTCCTTAAGACAAATTGCTCCGGTATTCTGTGCCCAACCGGTAGTAGCAAACGTCTCCCAGGATACAACGGCTTCTGTTCATACGAACGGCACTGCAACGTAAGAACTCGACGAACCTGTAAGGTGCTCTGATTTCTCGAACGCAATGAATGCAAGAAAACGTTTTATGAAAAACAGAAGTAGAAGAAGAAGAAGCTGCGTACGCCTTTAGATTTTCGAAATCTCTATCGAAAACGTTTCAACATGAAAGGAATTTATAGAGAGGAAGAAGTTACTGGAAGTTATCAGATGATTGGATGCGTACCGTTAGATCAATCAGTTTTGATCTGTACCGTTAGATTGGAAGAAACCGCCCCACTACTGCAATAACCACCGAGTAGTTATTGGTAGTGGAAGAAACCGCCCCACTACTGCAATAACCACCGAGTAGTTATTGGTAGTGGAAGAAACCGCCAAATAACTTCCAATGTTACTCCAACTTTGAGCGTTAATTTTTCATTCACCCGGTATCAGAATCGAGTGATTCAACAACCTAAATTCATCTACGCGTTACATAGATAATTTAGGAATTTTTAGTTTTCGTTTTTGATTAACGAATACTAATCGTAATTAAGCCCAAAGTATGATGTTTGACAAAATCCACTTGCCATCCAAAATTTTCCGACTCCCACAACTAACTTTTCTCCAACAATCCCCCACATGAATGGAAATTAATGCAAATGTGAATGCAGACTCTATCGAGAAATCAGATAAGGATATGTTGCCTCAGAAGAGGTAGCTTCTGGCTTTGAACCTTTCTTAGTGATGTACCATCGGATCCACTCGGCTGGGTAGTGAACTAATGTCTTGAACTATCAGCCTTTAGTGTGAACCTAGACAATGATACTCACACAACATTTCCTCTAACACCCCTTTTTGGTTCTCATGGTTGTGTTCATTTTGGCCATGAACAACCTGGTTTCAGAAAGTGTATTAGAGAATTCTTGCCTCTCAGAATTCTCATAGAAGCGGCCCCACTTCACACTTACATAGGTGATTCCTATCAAGAGTATTCTGCCATACCCCACTTGATTTATTAAGATATAGGACATCATTAAAAGCATCAGCTTACCCTCATTTCTCTGCAGACAGCACTTTTATTTAACGGAATGAGTAAGTGCTAACTGAATCCTTATAACTTAGTTTTCCCATTGAACCAAGATTCTGGGATCTCCAGTCAACATGGTTGGGTTACCGTTACAAAGATTCATGCTTGGTAGGCTTGAGTCCCATTCCGTTTGTCAATTTTGACATATGATCCCCTAGGTAACGTTTTGTAAGCAGATCTGCAAGATTCTCCTTTGATTTTATGTAATCAATGGAAATCACGCCATTAGAGATCAACTGCTTAATGGTATTATGTCTCCGACGTATGTGTCGTGACTTACCATTATAGATGCTGCTTTGAGCTCGTCCTATAGCTGACTGACTGTCACAGTGTATGCTTATAGGAGCGATTGGCTTAGGCCAGCATGGAATGTCTTCTAGGAAATTTCGAAGCCATTCAGCTTCTTCCCCAGCTTTATCGAGTGCTATAAACTCAGCTTCCATAGTTGACCGAGCTATGCACGTTTGCTTTGTAGATTTCCATGACACAGCACCACCACCTATAGTGAATAAGTATCCACTGGTGGATTTAGAATCTTTACAATCTGATATCCAGTTTGCGTCACAGTATCCTTCCAATACTGCTGGATATCTTGTATAGTGTAATCCAAGATTCATTTGAGGTACCTCATTACTCTATTTAGAGCTTTCCAATGATATTCACTTGGATTACTGGTAAACCTGCTTAATTTGTTTACTGAACAAGCTAAGTCTGGTCTTGTACAGTTCGTTATGTACATTAGACTTCCAATCACTTGTGAGTACTTCAATTGAGCTACTGGTTCACCTCGGTTCTTCCTTAAGTGCATACTTAAGTCAAGTGGGGTTTTTTACTGGTTTTGCATCAAACATATTGAATCGTTTGAGAACGGACTCAATATAATGACTTTGTGACATGATCAATTCTTCAGTTACCCTAGAAATCTTGATTCCTAGGATAACATTGGCAACCCCATTATCTTTCATGTCAAAATTCTGTGTTAACATCTTCTTGGTATTCAAGATGATGTCACGAGTACTGCCCATGATTAACATGTCATCTACATAGAGACATACTATCACATAGGCATTAAGTGTGTTTTTGATGTAAACACACTTGTCACACTCGTTGATCCTGAAGCCGTTTGTCATCATTACTTGATCAAACTTCAAGTGCCATTGTTTTGGTGCTTTTTTAAGTCCGTACAAAGACTTAACAAGTTTACAAACTTTCTTCTCTTGTCCTGGCACAACAAACCCTTCTGGTTGTTCCATGTATATCTCCTCCTCCAAATCACCGTTTAGAAAAGCCGTTTTAACATCCATCTGATGGATTTCTAAGTTATAGACTGATGCAATCGCGACTAGCACTCTGATTGATGTAATCCTTGTCACTGGTGAGTAAGTGTCAAAGGAATCAAACCCTTCTTTTTGCCGATAACCTTTGGCTACCAAACGCGCTTTATATTTGTCGATAGATCCATCTTCTTTTAACTTCTTCTTGAAAATCCACTTGCATCCGAGTGGTTTACTTCCTGGTGGAAGATTGACCAGCTCCCAAGTATGATTTTGAAGAATAGATTCTATCTCACTGTTGATTGCCTCTTTCCAGAATGAAGCTTCTGGTGTTGACATCGCCTCTGAAAAGGTCCTTGGCTCATTCTCTACCATGTAGGTTAGAAAATCTGGTCCAAATGATGTTGGTATTTTGGCTCGTTTGCTTTGACGGGGTTCGTCAATTTCTTGAGTCGTTGTATCCCGAGTTCGCTTACTCGTATTGGCTTCTTTATTATTTCTATCTTTCTTTGGAAAGACGTCTTCAAAAAACACTGCATTTCTTGACTCCATGACAACATTTTCATGTATGTCAGGGATGTCAGACTTGTGCACCAAGAATCGATATGCACTACTGTTTGTTGCATATCCTATAAATATACAATCAATCGTTTTGGCCTTATTCTGACTTGTCTTGGTTTAGGTACTGCTACCTTAGCCAGACACCCCCACACTTTTAAGTATTTGAAACTCGGTTTATAACCTTTCCAAAGTTCATAAGGGGTCTTATCCATCTTTTTAGATGGAATTGTATTTAGAATGACATTGGCAGAGAGGATTGCTTCCCCCCACAAGTTCTGAGGTAAACCCGAACTTATCAACATAGCATTCATCATCTCTTTAAGAGTTCGATTCTTGCGTTCAGCAATACCATTGGATTGAGGTGAGTATGGCGCAGTCGTTTGATGAATAATGCCATGTTCTGAACAGAATTCATTAAACGGTGCATCATATTCACCACCTCTATCACTACGAATTATCTTAATTCGTTTGCTAAGTTGATTTTCAATTTCATTCTTATAATCCTTAAAGCATCAACGGCCTTGTCTTTGCTGCTTAGCAAATAAACATAGCAGTATCAAGTGCAATCGTCAACAAAAGTCACGAAGTACTTTTTATCACTTATTGTTTTGCACAAACTTTAAATCACAATTATCTGTGTGAATTAACTTCAGTGTTTCTTTCAATCGAAGGAAAAGGAGCCTTAGTCATTTTCGCTTCAACGCAAACTTGACATTTTTTTTCCTTAGTCATATTCAGTTTAGGCAACAAATCAAGATTTATCATTCTTTGAATTGATTTGTAATTAACGTGTCCCAAACGTAAATGCCATAAACAAGAAGACTCAAACAGAAAATAGAAACATTCTCATTAACTATTTCTTGCACCAGTTTCCCTTCATGAATACAACGGTTGCAAAATGTTCACAGCTCTTTAGTTAAATCCGCGTTTGTCCTCTTCGATGCGCAATCGGAAGAACAAATCTCCCATTGACATATTCTTCTGCTCATATTTGAGCTTGCTACTGAACTCCCTCCACGAAGGAGGCAGCTTATCAATTATAGCAACTACAGTGAATGATTCACTAAGGAAAACACCCTCTTCCTCCATTCCATACATCAACCTCTGAATATCTTCCATCTGTACCATAACAGACCGAGACTCCGACATCCTGTAATCAAAAAATTTACAAATAGTAAATTTCTTCCTGTTGAAATCCTCTGGGCGGAATTCCTTATCTAAGGCTTGCCACAATGATTTCGCAGTTGTAAAGGTGTGATAACGCCTATACAGAGGAAATTCAAGGCAACTCAATATATAATTCAAACAAAGGAAGTCCTTATAATCCCAAGCTTTATCAAGCCAGCTATCCAGCATATTTAGGTTCAGGTCCTCGACCGGTACACCCACCGGAGGATTCTCGGTCAGACACTCGGCCAGGCCTAACGTGGTCAGGAAAACCAGCATTTTCTGTTGCCAACTTATGAAATGGGAATAGCTTCCTTCGAACCTTTCAGGTTTCTCAGCCTGTCTAACATATGGAACAGCAGAATTCACTTCCTCGGACGGACCAAGGTACTCGCCATTGAAAGAGTTTGACCCTTCACTTTCCATCACTGTAAAGTGCATCAAAACAGATAGATCAGAACAATTTCAGATTTCTGTGGAAATACAGAAACAAAACATGTTACACTGTTCGTGTCGAACCGTCAACTTTCGCAACAAAACAGAAACAAATTCTGTTGACACGTACATAAATGAAACAGAAACTAGTTCTGTTTTCTCATCCAGAAATTAAACAGAAGCAGAATTCTGTTTAAACAGTACAGAAAAATATACTTGAAAGCTGCACAAAATTTGTCTTAAGATTGTTATTAAGATTGTTAGAACCGAAATTAATAATTAACAATATTATCAATATGTACAAAAATGATATGCGGTATAATGAAACAATGTAAACCAACGTGTAAGCATGAATTAAACCAGGCCTTTGTTTATTTATACATACAGATATGCGATAGGTAAGTTTGATAAATAAATATATATATATATAAATATATATATCCGAATGCACTCGAGCATATATACGTATACTGTAATGAAGAAATGGATTGCAAGTAACCTCTTTTAATTTCCAATGGATGTATATATCCCAATAATCATTTAATTAGTGAAGCACTGAGCATGACAATTAAGAATATGGTTGAAACAGTAATGTTTCAACATAAAAGGAGTGAACAATTTATCCAAAATGCATAAACATGCTGTTCAACAACGCATAAAGAAAATGCAAACCGAGGCGAGTCTAGGACTCTGTCCTTAAGACAAATTGCTCCGGTATTCTGTGCCCAACCGGTAGTAGCAAACGTCTCCCAGGATACAACGGCTTCTGTTCATACGAACGGCACTGCAACGTAAGAACTCGACGAACCTGTAAGGTGCTCTGATTTCTCGAACGCAATGAATGCAAGAAAACGTTTTATGAAAAACAGAAGTAGAAGAAGAAGAAGCTGCGTACGCCTTTAGATTTTCGAAATCTCTATCGAAAACGTTTCAACATGAAAGGAATTTATAGAGAGGAAGAAGTTACTGGAAGTTATCAGATGATTGGATGCGTACCGTTAGATCAATCAGTTTTGATCTGTACCGTTAGATTGGAAGAAACCGCCCCACTACTGCAATAACCACCGAGTAGTTATTGGTAGTGGAAGAAACCGCCCCACTACTGCAATAACCACCGAGTAGTTATTGGTAGTGGAAGAAACCGCCAAATAACTTCCAATGTTACTCCAACTTTGAGCGTTAATTTTTCATTCACCCGGTATCAGAATCGAGTGATTCAACAACCTAAATTCATCTACGCGTTACATAGATAATTTAGGAATTTTTAGTTTTCGTTTTTGATTAACGAATACTAATCGTAATTAAGCCCAAAGTATGGTGTTTGACAAAATCCACTTGCCATCCAAAATTTTTCGACTCCCACAACTAACTTTTCTCCAACAGTATATAACAGTTCAGTGACTATTTTAATATCTCAATTTTTTATTTATGTTTAATAAAATTCATTCACTAATACATATTCTTATTATTGTACTATCTGTGCAGGTACATATAAAGCCGGATGTATCACTGGAATCAAACTCTCTCCCTTAGAATGTAAGTATTGTTTGTTTGTCTCTCACCCTCCCCAGATCCAGACCCAGACCCATACCCTAACAATAGCTTTGGATGTCGTTTTGGCTATCGTTGGGATATACTGTATATGATTGTTATTGTTGTTATATTATTTTTATATTACTTTTTAAATGTGATGTATAATAGTGTTGTAAAGCTAAAATAACATAATCTGATCAAGTGAGGTAGGTTATATGATCAAAGATATTATGCCAATAAACTCATGAGATTCTCGTTTAAAGAAGATAAAAGAGGTGGCACATATTATGAGCATGTTTTGTGCGATCCCTCGTTAAACAACATTAGGGAAAAAAAATGTTTCACATCATTATTATTGCACGATCTTTGGGAATGTAAATATACCTTTAACTTTTAAATTTTTGGCGTACATCCCTTGTTACAAGACGTGCAGAAATATTAATTCTTTTGGTGGCAAACATACTAGCAATCGTTAATCGTGAAGGGTAAATGAGCATAAGACGACGTATATTGATGTACCATCTAATAATGGATTTATGCACGCGCACATCACAATCATAGAGATTATCTGAATTGGTGAGTTTATCTTTAGATGAGATTATCTTAACATAAGGTAATGTCGAGATTGAATAATTTCAAGAATTCATTCAAGTTAGTCTAAATTTATAAGGTTATTCTTCTTTTATAGAGTTTGTTTTCGGTTTTATTTTTTCACTTGTACAGTGGTTGCTATTTATCTACAATGTTTTCTAACGTTTACAACAGTAACGGCCAATTACCAGCGTAGCTTGGTCATATGTACAGAAACTAATATTTACAAGACTAAATATGACAGCTTGGCCTTAATGTTGCTGCCTGACTTATGCTTCGCCTTGTCACCTCGTCACCTCGGGTCAGCACATTTTAGCTTCCTCTTTGCTATCCTTCTTCTCTAAGCTTGTCTTAGTTCCGTGCTTCACTCCACCTCAGCTCCTCCTTGTTTCAGCACGACCTTATTTCGTCCGCTTCACCTCAGCTATTCTTTCGTTCAGCACGACCTTATTTCCTCCGTCCTTTTTCTCAGCTCAACCATTTCTATATTCAGCTCAGCTGACTAACTTTGTCCATTGTCTTATTTCCTATCACGGTCATTACTTGATTCAGGACGCGCACCTCGTCTGGGCTTGTTTGTACACTCTCCCTCAAGCTTAGTTGTATATATTCATACAACCAAGCTTGAATATTAAGTATTGAAAGACACTTGTTGAAACTGGCTTCATGAGGAGGTCTGCGATTTGGTCTTTGGTGGAGATGTGTACTAGGCTGACCTCATTTTCTTTTACCTTCTCACGGATAAAATGTCTTTCTATTTCTACGTGCTTTGACTTGTCATGCTGAACTGTGTTCTCTACTATACTTATTGCAAAGACACTGTCACAAAAGATTTTGATAGGTAATCATGTCTCTATATGAAGGTCTTCAAGGGCTCTTATGATCCAAATGCCCTCATAGATTCCTAGTGCAAGTGTCCTCAGCTCTGCTTCCGCACTGCTTCTTGACACTACAGGTTGCTTCTTGCTTCGCCAAGTAACCAGGTTTCCCCATAGGAAAGTTCCATAGCTTGTAGTCTATCTCATGTCGATCTTGGATCCGGCCCAGTCTGCATTTATAAACACCTTGATACTACGGTCTACGCTCTTCCTGAAATACAGTCCTTGTCCTGGTGCATTCTTAAGGTACCTGAGAATTCTTAGAGCAACTTGGAGGTGTTCATTAATAGGATTATGCATAAATTATGATATAAAACTGACTGCATAACAAATGTCAGATCTAGTATGTGATAGATAGTTTAATTTTCCAACCAATTTCCGGTAACTAAGTTTATTGGGGGTAATATCCCACTGATCTCTTGGCTTATGTTCATGCTCTATGGGGTGCTTGCTGACCAGTTTCTTTTAGGAGGTTTAGTACATATTTCCTCCGGGAAATAAACATTCCTTCTTTGTTCCTAGCAATCTCCATTTCCAAGAAGTATCTTAGCTTACCTAGATCCTTCATTTCAAATTGCTTACATAGTCGTGATTTAATATTATCTATGCCATGGTTGTCATTCTCCTTTATTATGATATCATCTACATACACTATCTGCATGGTTAGCTCCCCCATAAGAGAAACTCTGGTGAACAGTGTATGATCACTATTGATTTGGGTAAATTTCAGGTCTCTTAGTGTACTAGTGAATGTTTTAAACCAGACCCATGGTGATTGCTTTATACCATATAGTGATTTCCTTAACCTGCAAACTTTATTTTTATTGGTTTCATTGCTGAGCCTTGGTTGTATACACATATAGACTTCTTCTGCTAAGTCTCCATTTAAGAATGCATTTTTTTTACATCTAATTGATACAGTTCCTAGTCTAGGTTGATGGCAATAGAGAAAATGACTCTAATGGTATTTAGTTTAGCAACTGGAGCAAATGTTTCTAAATAATCTATGCCATATATTTGAGTAAAACCTTTGAATATTAATCTTGCTTTATATTTATTCACAGTTCCATCATTGTTGTATTTAAATGTGAAGATCCATCTACACCCAACTGGTTTTATAGTACCTAAGGTGGGAGTTAGTTCTCAAGTTTGATTCTCTACTGAGGCGTTCATCTCTTTATGCACAACATTTCTCCATTCAGGTCAGCTTAGAGCTTCTTCTATATTTTTAGGTAGGATGTTGTTATCAAATGAGCATACAAATATCCTAAAGCTTGGGTTCAACTTATTATAGGATATGTACTCTTCTATAGGGTATTTGGTGTATACGGGGTTCTTAATACATTCTATTGTTCCTTTTCTTAGTGCTATTGGTCTGTCATCTGTTTGAGTTTCAGGGTCATATTCATTAGTTTCTTCTAGAGAGTCATTTTATGTAGTTTGATGCATTTGTTCTGATATATCAGGTTGGCTACCACTTCCTCGGACTTCCTGATCATTGGAAATAATAAAAAAAGTTAGTTCCTGATTGGGAATTGGTAGTGCTGTCATGAGGTATTAAGTTGCTGAGCTACGCACCTGCAAGATTGAGCTAGACTGAGTTTCTCCACACTCTATTGTTTTCCAATATTCGTTGTGACTTAAATCTTTTGTTTCAGTTAAAGGTTTGTAAAATGCGTGTTTTCATCAAAGGTTACATCGAGTGTCACAAACATTCTTTTATTAGCTGAATTTATACCCTTTCTGTGATCATGAGTATCCTAAGAAGACGCACTTAACTGATCCAGTATCCAATTTTCCCCTAAGGCTGAGCTGAACATGTACACATGCTGTGCATCCGAATAGTTTGCATGGTAAATGTGAGAGTAGTTTAGTGTGTAGGTAGTGCCTGAGGAGTATTTCTCTAGGGTTTTAAAGGACAATGTTCTGGACGGCATCCTGTTTATTAGGTATGTGGCTGTAAATAAGGCTTCACCCCAGTTTTGCTTGGGTACGTTCATTGCAAACATGATGGCTCTAGTTACTTCAAGTAAATGTCTGTTTTTCTTTCAGCAACACCATTTTGTTGTGGAGTATGGGTACAGGAAGTCTGATGATATGTACCCTTTTCATGCATAAATGTTTGAATAGTGCTCTCTAAATATTTTGTTCCATTATCTGACCTGAGTGTTTTAATGGCGTAGCCAAACTAGGTTTTAATAAGTATAAAATATCTTTTAAATATATGTCCGACCTCACTTTTACTTTTTAGTAAATAAACCCATGTTACTCTATATGGTCATCTACAAAGGTCAGGAACCATCTTGCACCGTTGATGTTAGTTACCTTAGATGGTCCCCATATATATGAGTGGATAAGATTAAATGGTGCATATGACTTGTATATTTTTGCGGGGTAATTCTGTTTAGTGTGTTTAGCTAATTGGCAACTTTCACAAGTGATGTCTTTAAGGTGAACCGAGCTAAATAATTTTGGCATTATACGTTTGAGATATACAAAATTAGGATGACCCTGTCTGTTATGCCATAACAAAATATCCCCTATCCAAGAATTTCTAGGATGCAAAATACTAGAGGTATCCTGATAACTTGGCAGCTCGGATGTACTTATTAAGGCTCGGGTTTTGACTCCAGAAGGAACAATCCTGCTATATTCTTAGCACTGCCAATCATCCCCTTCATTTTGTTTTCCTGAAAACAACATTATATCGATGAGAAGCAGGCTATACAATTATTATCCCTAGTAAGTTTGCCAACTGATAACAGGTTGAAGCTTAGACTAAGGACATACAAGACGTCTTTTAAAATGAGTTTATTATTAATTGTAGCAGAGCCTATTCCAACAACTTCTAAGAAAGTTTCGTTACCAATCTTAACCTTCTTAGGTATTGAAAACAGAGAATAACAGTTCAGAAGGTGCCATAACATGTTATATGATCAGTTGCCCTAGAGTCTATAATCCATGAACTGCTGGAGCTCGGCTGAGCGTAGCTCGCCATTGTAGTTTGAAATGATTCAACTTGGCCACGTCGTCTATTCAGCAAATTGATCAGAGTAGTAATCTGATCCTTGGTAGGGACCTCAGCCTTAGCTACCTGAGCTGAGCTGAGTTGTGTTGTATTTTGCCGAGCTGCGTCAAACTGTGCTATGCTGCCAACCAGATGAGCAGCGCTCTGTCCAGCAGTGGATGACTTTGGTTGAGTCCTCTAGGGTGCATTGATAGACTTCACAAGTGGTTTCCCTTCTCGTACCAACTTTGCCTGCAACTTCCAGCAGTCATCAACTATATGACCTTTCTTCTTGCAGTATTTGCACACTTTACTTCCAGCTGAAGTAAAGTGTTGTTTAATAGCCAGCAAACGCTTCTGCTTGTTGTTCAGTGTGCAGAGCTGGTGTTTCCAAATTTGGAATACCTCCTACCATGGCCTTTTTCCAGCTTTCTTCATGTTTGATTTCGGCGAAGGTAGCATTCAGGGTCTGTAGCGGTTCTATACTCAGAATTCGACTTTGGACACTGTCGATTATCATGTTTAATCTAGTCAGGAAGAGAAAAACTCGCTTCTGTTATGTTATTTCTTTGTACAGTCCATCATCAGTGATACAGGACCCCTGATGTGTTTCAAAGGAATCAATCTGCTGCCATGCCTTCGTCAGGAGAGTATATTATTTATGCACAACTAGATTGCCTTTTTTAAGCTCATAAAGACGAGCTTCAATTTTGTAGAGTTCAGAGATGTTGTCCTGCCTTGAATACATCTCCTTAACTATAGCCCAAATTTCTGATGTAGTATTGTACATCATAAAATTATCAGAAATATTTGGTGGCAGAGAGCGTATCAACCATGACGTAATCATGCTATTTTTCAACTTCCGCAGCCGGTAGTTTGCATCATTTTCAGATAGAACAGTGACAGTTCCATATAGGTATTCCTCCTTGTCTTTGCCTGTAATGAACATTTTTAGGCCTCGAGACCACAAGAGGTAGTTATCTCAATTGAGTTTATGGCTGGTGATGACAATGGAGGAATCATCAGATATTTTAGGACCACGTACCACTCCAGATGCCTGATCAGAAGTAGAGATGGCCTCTGTATATTCAGCCGTGCTGCCGAGAGTAGTTATTTTTGAAGAAATTTTAAGATTTACAGAAAGAATAGTATATAATAAGGAGTAGTAGAGAATCAGATTAGCTCTAATACCATGTCGAGATTGAAGAATTTCAAGAATTCATTCAAGTTAGTTTAAATTTACGAGGTTATTCCCCTTTTATAGGGGTTGTTTTCTGCCTAACGGTTTTAGTTTCTCACTTGTACAGTGGTTACTGTTTATCTATAGTGTTTCCTAACGTTTACAACAGTAACAGCTAGTTACCAGCGCAGCTCGGTCATATATAAAAAACTAATATTTACAAGACTAAGTATGACAGCTCGGCCTTACTGTTGGTGCCTGACTTGTGCTTCACCTCGTCACCTCGTCACCTCGGCTCAGCACATTTTAACTTCGTCTTTGTTGTCCTTCTTCTCTTCAGCTCGTCTTAGTGTGGTGCTTCACTCCACCTCAGCTCTTCTTTAGTTCAGCACGACCTTATTTCGTCCGCTTCACCTCAGCTATTCTTTAGTTCAGCACGACCTTACTTCATCCATCCTTTTTCTCAGCTCAGCCATTCCTAAGTCTAAAATCGTAACTTATGGGCAAGGTCATCACTTATCTTCTAAGGTCACGTCTTATTTTCAATAATATGCTTAATATATCATCGTTGCTTACGGCTAAAATCGGTACTTATGTCTAAGATCATGACTTAGGAGCAAAATCATAACTTAATTTCTAAGATCATATCCTAAATCTATGCTTCCGCCGTGGATCTGGATCGATGCTCTGATACCACCTGTAGCGAACGGTCCCGAGCCCTAGTACTCGAAACGACTCACTTGCCATATCTCACTAAGGAGAATACAAGGTGTCGATACGATCCATTGCACGTCCGCAAAATAACGTAAATCAATGTCAGCGGAAGTCATAAACTAAAATCCTCAATAAAATAATCATCATTATTAATAAAATGTCTAGGCAAATCTAAATCGATACAATGGTCAAACGTAGATAGACACTAAATCTTTAAAATCTCGTATATCAAAATCACTGCCTCAACTAAGTCCTCAAAAATCTCAATTGAATGTCCTCCGTCTCGAAATCTTCATTCTCGATCATCCACGGTATACTAACTCATTACCTGTCTATCTGCAGAATTAATTGATAACGTGGGGTGAGCGACATACATCGTCCATCAAGTAACCTGACTATATTTACTATGAGATCATACATAGAGAAGCAAGTGTAAATAAAATAATTAAACAACAAGATATAAAATA
This sequence comes from Eustoma russellianum, assembly GCA_036186865.1. Classification (NCBI taxonomy): domain Eukaryota; kingdom Viridiplantae; phylum Streptophyta; class Magnoliopsida; order Gentianales; family Gentianaceae; genus Eustoma; species Eustoma russellianum. Next base: position 16,168,136 of record AP025062.1, on the reverse strand, counting down.
TCATGCTTCTCTTTGCAAATAAAGTTTACCTTTTTGTCCTTCCTGAACAATCCAGCAAGTAAGGCACACGCAACATAGTCATCGCACACAAGTGTTAGTACAATCAAAAACCCTGATGCGGCTTTTTCAAAATACTGAATGCAATGACTCGACAACTATTTATCCTTTTCCGTTTCCATTTCATATTCTTTTCCATTTTAATTTTCCATTATCAATCTTATTTCCAACTTCCATTTTCTGATATCATAGGCAATTACCCCTCCCGGTATCCCTATCCGATATCCATTTCTGATATCTATATGTGATTACCCCTTCCGGTATCCATATGCAATATCCAATCTCATCGATGCAATGCAATGCCCATGGCTTTTACCTTACAGTGACTTATATTGCAAGATTTACGACTGGTCCCCTAATGGTCAAATATGACACATACACTCTATCGAATTAGTCAAATATGTTTGGACGCTCTATCAAAATAGTCAAATATGCCCGAATGCTCCGTTTGTTTTGGACCAACCCAGCTTACCGATATATTTCCTTTGTAAGGGTGACTTTTCCAAAAACATGCAATTTCGCAAACAATTTTCAGTTATTGTTTCACTTTTCCGTTTATCACTTTAATTTTTTTCAATTTCGTTTTATTACCCACGTATGAATATACCCACGCATATGCTCGTGCCGATACATGTGCATATTCGCGCTTATACTTACACGTATCATTTGAGCTCATGACTCAGCCCGTGCCCAGCCACAACCTTACCACGGCCCTGCCAGCCTGGCATGCTGCTTTGCCGCAGCCGTGCCACGACCCTGCCATCCAGAACTAGCGACCTTGCTAAGGCCCTACCAGCCAGAGTCGCGGCCTTGCTACAGCCCAACCTATGGCCAACACACCAATTTCGAACAAAACAATTTCCAATTAACGCGTATATATTCACATAATTCACATGCATAAACATCTCCATATTACACATATTACATATACATATATGTAATCGATACATATTTACAATGATTACATACGTATAAACAACAATCTATGCAAATCACAAATAAATCATGCATGATCCGACTTGATACGAAAATAACATTATAACTTTGGAAAATCATAGCAAATATAGTAAGGGTAATTGCCTCTTAGCTTCGATTATACGTAATTCGAGAAGAACCGGGATGAACGGACCAAAAGTTTGCTTTTTCTTGCTCCTTGAAGGGGCAGCCTAATGGGTTGAAGGGGAGGGGTGTGCTGGCCGTTCTTGATGTGTCAAGAATAATAGGTGGAATTGTGTTGCATGGGTGTATGTATGTATATACATATGTGTGTGTGTGTGTATATATATATATATATATATAAGAAAGACAAAAGGAATTTGGATCTTCCATTTGTTTTCTTTGTTGCAGCGGCAAAAACATAGGGGATGAGGGCAGCCAAGCTGCTGTGGTGTGCTTGAAATTTGGGAGGGGAAGGGGCCGGGCATGGGAGGGGTTTTTGGGAAAGAATTCGTTCCTCCCTGGAGTGTTAAAGGCAATACCCAGGGAGGAACGAATATGTATCGGGGGTGATTTTAATGGACATATTAGAAAAAATAGTGATGGTTTTCAGACGGTACATAGCGGGTTTGGTTATGGAGATAGAAACGAACAGGGTAGAGATCTGCTAGACCTAGCAGTAGCCCATGACCTATGCATTATAAACTCTTTTTTTAAGAAAAAAGAATCACATTTGATCACGTTTAACAGCGGAGGACGTCACACGCAGATCGACTATTTTCTGATGAGGAGTGAGGACCGACGTTTGTGGAGAGACTGCAAGGTTATACCAGGAGAGACAGCGGTGACACAACACCGTTTATTAGTGGTAGTTATAACATTGAGCCAAAAGTTGAGTAAGGGGGTGGGAAAATTCCCACCCAGTATTCGATGGGGAAGTTTGAAGGACGAAAAAATTAATATATTCAGAGACAAGGTCATCTCTGCGAAACTAGATCGTCTAGGTGATGACACAAATCAGATGTGGGAAGTTATGGCGACTACTATTACTCAAGCGGCGAGAGAAACGCTCGAGGTAACAACAGGAAAGAAGTCCGTACATAAAGAGGCGTGGTGGTGGAACGAGTATGTGCAACAAAAAATAAAAGACAAACAAAAGATTTTTAAAGAGCTGTTAAGATGCACCAATGAGGAAGAAAAAGTGCGATGGAAGGATAATTACAAAATCGCCAGGAAGGAGGCGAAGAAGGCAGTGACAGAGGCAAAGACTGCAGCTTATAAAAGGATGTATGAGAGACTAGAAACAAAAGAAGGAGAACATGATATGTTCAAGATTGCCAAAGCTAGGGATCGAAAGAGGCAAGACCTAGGAGGCAGGAAGTTCATAAAAGGAGAAGATGGACATGTGTTAGTCAAAGCACATGACATCAAGTTGAAATGGCAAACATACTTTCACAATCTTTTCAACGGCAGTAGTACCGACTACGAAGAACGAGAAAGCACCACTAACCAACAACGACAACATAATAACTCTGAATGTCAGAACATCACACAAGGAGAGGTGATGAGAGCACTGAAGAAGATGGGAAGAGCTAAAGCGGTCGGCCTAGATAACATACCGATTGAGGCGTGGAAGCATTTAGGAGAGGAAGGGGTCCAATGGCTAACTACTCTGTTCAATCGTATTTACAAAACAGGGAAGATGCCAGATGAGTGGCGAAAGAGTGTCGTGGTCCCCCTATATAAGAACAAAGGAGACGCACAGTGTTGTGGGAACTATTGAGGGATTAAGTTGCTAAGCCATACCATGAAGTTATGGGAGAGAATAATCGACACTCGGATTAGGAGAGAAACTCAGGTTACGGTGAACCAATTTGGTTTTATACCAGGAAGGTCAACTACGGAAGCAATACACATTCTCAGGAGATTAATGGAGAAGTATAGGGAGAAGAAGCGCGGTTTACATATGGTTTTCATTGATCTTGAAAAAGCATATGATAGTGCGCCGCGTAGCCTGATATGGGATAGTCTGGAGGCAAGAGGGATCCCTATCAAGTATATAGACATAATTAGGGATATGTATGCTAGGACAAAAACAACCGTTCGTACGGCTGTGGGGAATACAGACTTCTTTCCGGTGGAGGTCGGTCTCCATCAAGGGTCTGCGTTGAGTCCATTTCTTTTTGCCGTTGTCCTTGACGAGCTGTCAAAGCAGATACAGGAGGCAGTTCCGTGTTGTATGCTTTTTGCTGACGATATTGCATTAGTCGCAGAAAGTAGACATACCCTGAGTATGAGAGTAGAGCAGTGGAGAGATGTTTTAAAGAGAAAAGGCTTAAAGATTAGCCGTTCTAAGACCGAGTATCTGCACTGCGACTTCAGCGGAGTAGCAGACAGTGAGGATAGCCAGCTCACCATCGATGGTCAAGTGGTACCACAGGTAAGTAAGTTTAAGTACCTAGGATCATTTGTGCAGCAGAATGGCGACATAGATAATGATGTAGCACATCGAGTTCAAGCAGGCTGGTGTCGATGGAGGGCGGCCTCAGGGGTGCTGTGTGATAAAAATTTCCGAACTAAATTAAAGGGAAAATTTTATAGGGTGGCAGTGCGACCGGCAATGCTATATGGGACAGACTGCTGGGCCATCAAGAAGGCACAACTACAGAAGATGGAAGTGGCAGAGATGAAAATGCTAAGATGGATGTGTGGGCATACAAGGCTAGACCGGATCAGAAACGAGGTGTTTCGAGAAAGGTTAGGCGTGGCTAGTATAGCCGATAAGATAAGGGAGGGAAGATTGAGATGGTTTGGGCATGTCAAGCGGAGACAGACAACAGCGTCGGTCAGAGCAATTGAAAGCCTAATTGTAGAGGGAAGCAGGAGTAAAGGCAGACCCAAACTGACTTGGGATGAGCAGATAAGACACGACTTACTAGATTTGCACCTCTCTGAGGACATGGTCCAGGATAGGAGTTCGTGGAGACATAAGATTAAGGTTAACGAGGTATAAGGCATATATGGGGACACTTTAGAGTATATGTAGGAACATAGATAGGCGTAGACACTATCTACGCTTTAGATTAACTTCCCACTTGGTAGCGTATATTTTACCGTTGTTTTTACATTACATGTACATATATACGTGATGTGTATTTTAATATCGAAAGGCCTTTATTGGTGTCTCTTGAATTTAGTCACTAACACACTATCACAACATATCCCTATTATCATGTCATTTATGCAGGTAGAGCCGGGGGTCTCACTGGAAGCAAACTCTCTATCCCTTGGGATAGAGGTATTGTCTGCCTACCACTTACCCTCCCCAGACCCTGACGATAGCTTTTGTTGTCGTTGGGATATACTGGGTACGGATGATGATGATGATGAACTTAGGATATATCTTTTGTTATTATTATTATTGTTGTTGTTGTTGTTTTTGTTGTTGTTGTTGTTGTTGTTGTTGTTGTTATTTTATATATATATTTTTTGTATCCCCTAGACGCGGGGTATAACAATTAGAGGCGTTGTCAATAAATGAGCAATCAATATAGGGTAGACATGAGAGAGATACAATCTTTTTGAGTGGTAATCATAGTGCAACAGCTATTTTTCAGGACACCGAAGTTAGCGACTAAACGTACATTGTTAATGTATGTGCCGTATGCCATAATTTGGATGTTTTATGTTATACGTTTATTATTAATAAAGAGGTTTTATTATCATTATTGTTGGTTAGCATAATACACAATCATGATATATATCCCTGGTTTATTATTGTTATAGAGATAAAATAATTTATAACCAGTATGAGTATTGATTTGATAATCCTGAGATGATTATGTGTATGGTGAAACAAATCAATCTAATAGATACTTGTTAGAGAACAATGTATTGGATAGACCCATCATGAGATTACTACATGGATTAGCGTCATAAGTAAATCTCATGATAGTCATGTTTTAATCCTTAGACTTGAAATTGTCATAGTTTCTAACATAAGGACTATTATATTTTGACATGATCTAACGTTATCCGTAACTGGATAATAATAAAGGTCCTGATTGAGTATGATAGAAATTATGTAGAGGATATTGAACAACCAAGATATAATTTGTCCCTCTCTTTTGAGAGAGATATCTTTGGGCCCCTCGATTAGTGAGACTATGAAATGCATGCCCGTGCTCAAATGAATTGATAGTGTGATTAATGTCATTTGTTTTATCAGTCCACTTAGAGATCGAGTAATCATATGTTTGAACAATATAAGTATGACGCTGACCATGACTTATGTTCAAACTAGATATCGTGTGACAAAGGGATTAAAGCATGTACTATTATTAGGCTAGTTGGACTTTACTCATATCAATTGCGTAGTCGTAATGCCTTGCTCGAGGCCAATTACAACTTGTTGGTTTAATAGAGATTTAACTAACTAACAATTAATATGGCCTATCGGGTCACACACAAGAATGCGTATAGGCTGATATTAATAACATTAATGATATTAATATTATATATTAATTATTAATATTATTATTATTATTTTCGTTTTTTATATACTTATATGTACCATCGGATAATAACAATAGAATCCATATCTGATATGGATTTTGATTGGTCTTATCTAATCCTAACAGAACCCGTATTTGATACAGATTATGATCGGCATTAACTAATCCGATCTGGAATCGGATTTTGATGTGTGTATATATATATATATCCTGGTATATCTCGTATTAGAGAACATACAACAGAAAAACCCTAGAGCCGTTTTTGGAGAAAAACAAGTTCTCTCAGCCGTGCTGTTCAAGAGATAGCACTCCGGGCGAAAGCATTCGTGTGGATACCGGCAGAGGGTGTTCGTGTCATCGCATCTCCTATGTCTGCGGATTTCGAATCTACAGAGGTAACGTTTTGAATTTCTTTTTTCGAATTAAGCGAACAATATGGATCATTGGTAGGAAATCAGAGATCAAGCTTTGTTTTTCCGCTGCGCGTTTTAGCAGTGATCTTTTCGATTTACTAACATACATTGCCTTTCACCGATCTTACATTTAAATTTGGTCTCCTCTCCTGGAACATTCTATTTTGTCGCCGAACTCATTGCCGAATTTCGTGACTCTGAATGGCGAACTAATAATTTTAAGTTTGTTCCTAAGTTTGGTCAAACTTTGATTTTAATTTTTGACTAATTTTTAATTTTAAAGTTTGCGTGACCAAACGTTTGGAGATAGCCATTTTTGAGTTTGATGACTTGAGTTGCCGACTGCAAATTCTATGTTTGATGATGCATTCAGTCACTTGGACAGAAACTTATTTAAAGGTTCAACGAACGTTTGGTCAACCCGATTTGAGTTCGGTGTAGTGTATACTGAGGCTCACCGAAGGTTCGATCAAGATCATCTCTAGTCTGGTCTTGATTCTCCTGAAAACTTGACCTTTTGTTTTGCAAATTGTCTGAAATATTTTATACATATATCTCAAGTAAATCATCAAAACATACTATAACCCAACAATCTTTTGTTTTTTGATGATTTCAAACCAAGGTTCTATTTGCAAACTTTTAAAAGTCATTTTGAAAGCTCCTACTACCAATGTGCCAAAATGCTCTCTTAACTAGCATAACTCCCTCTGAGTTTATGCTTTGCCCAATACCCAATCAAGTCAATATACAATATTCATTTATGCTTCATACTCAAGATTCTCCCTCAAACCAACCCAAAGAAATGTTTCCACCTCAAAATCAAACATTACCCCGATACGTGACAGTTAAAAATCAAACGTTACTTTAATGCATCACATTTTCTCCCCCTTTTGAAATATCAAAAAGAAATGAGAGACATACATTTTTCCAAATTATAGCCACCATTGAACAATATGAAGTACATCTCAAAGTAATAGAAACCCATTATTAGTCAAAAACTAAAGATATCCTACATCGATAGCAGTAGTTAAACATAGTTTTGGAAGTTAAAAGTTTAGACTACTCGTGTACATAAATTGATTAAAGGAGCAAGGATGGGGATGACTAAGACTCTTCATCTAAGGAAAAACATATACTTGAGATAGCCGCCTCTGCCTCAGATTTGAACTCTGATACTTCTTCTGTACTTGAAGTTTGGATTTTAGTGTGCTCACTTCATTTTCAAGTACATCAACGTGAATAATTTCTTCAGTTCTTGCTCCCTCTGAGTTTATGCTATTATGTACTATTTCTTTTCAAAGTTCATAAGGAGTCTTTCTGAGAAATGACCTTAACTAAACTCTAGTAATCACATAGCAAGCGGTATTGACAGCTTCGGCCCAAAAGCACTTAGGCAAATCAAATTCATTTAGCAAGCTTACTCATTTCTTAGAGTGTTCTATATTTTCTTTCAAATAAACCATTTTGTTGAGGAGCTACAGGGGCCGAGAAGATGTGTCGATACCGTTTGGATACAAAAAATTGTTGAAATTGACAATCAAACTCTCCACCTCTATCACTCCTAATTTCTTCATTTGTGTCTTCTTTCAAATTTTTTAATATCTTACAAAGCTTAATAAACCCGTGGCTATTCATTTAGCTTGAGTAACTACAACACCAAACAATTTATACTTTGGTATCCTTTGATGAATGGGCCCGTTGGGCTTAGTTCTTTGACCTTTAGGTATCAAATCATACATACCAACATGTCTAGCTCTACACACATTTATTACATGTATTTTCTTGTTGTAATAGAAACAATTGAGCTTACGAGATAGTGAAGTATTTTTGTCTCTTTCAATCTTTGAGCTCTTCACTATATTTTCTTTGATGGTAATGAGCTAGGTTCAATGGTTGAAATATTCTTTATTTCTTCAACCTTGGAACAGGAGGCCTCAAATACTAAGCCAGCCTTATTATTATTGACTTTCTGTTTTTTCAAGTAATTTGTCAAGCTTTTCTTTACCATTAATTAGTTTTTGTAAATACAATCTTAGTCCTTCACATTCCATACTAGTTTCTCTATTATCTAGTGATATGATCTTATGCATGGTTGGTATAATATCATTATTTTGATATATCAAAATGTGCTTTTGATGCAAGCTTTTGTTTTTGAATATGCATTTCCTAAGTTCTTTCTTAATATTCTTATATTTCAAATTGAATTTTTCAAAGTTACCTTGTAAATCTCCTACCTCATCTTGTAAATCGAAATTTGAAGATGTAGAATGTACCTTAAGATTCTCTTCGATTATCATAAGGCAAGTGTTTTACTTTCTTTGATCATCTATTAAGGCAACAAGTCTAGCATCATTGCCTTCATCATCTTCACCTTTCAATTTGGAAAGAAGATCATCCCAAGTTGTCACTTTCACATTGAAAGTCTTCTTCTTTTGAGGAAAGACTTTTTTATCTTGCTTTTGTGGCTCTTTGGCGTGGCAATCTGCAGTAAAGTCTTTTGATCGACCACGTCTATAACATTTTTCACCCTTTTCTTTGCCTTTGAGTGAACTTTTGAAGAACTTCTTTGCTTGAGATTTGTTTCTAGTCGTAACCCTTCTAAATTTCCTAACTAGAAGTGCAACTTCTTCATCCTAATCTTTAGACTCTACAACTAGCCCTTTATGTGACACTTGTTGAGGATTAATAGGATCCAACCTATTTTGCTCATCAATCAAGATTTCAAGTATCAAAAGATTTCCTAAAATTCATCAAGAGAAAGTGTGTAGAGATTCTTGGACTCGATGATGGTCGTCACCTTAGGCGTCCACTCTCTTGGCAAGGAAGTAAGTAATTTTGAGTTATTTTTTTGTCGAGCATGGAAAGCTGATTTACGATTCGGGTGATCTGAATCGGTCAATAGTTTCATCAATAGAAAATTTGAGCTTTTCTTCACCAGTGCAATCGCATTCATCCTTTGAGATTGATTTACATTTTGAGTTCATAACCGTAGAAACTTCAAGTCCTTTGACAACCACTCTCCATATATCAAACCTGAAACCTTTCAAATGATTTACTATCCTAAAATTCCACAAAGAGTAGTCTTGAGCATTTGGTGTCGTAAATATAGTGGAAGATTTGGTAGTGAGCTTGTAGAAGTAGAGGTTGTCATTGTCATATTTTTCAATGATCTTTAACCTTGCTACTAAAAGATTGACCAAGCAATCAAGGCTAGGTTATGATACCAATTTTTAGGTCTAAAAAATCATTCTAAAAAGGGGTGAATAGAGCGTCGGGCAATTTTTGTATTTTTTTCTCTATTTAGCTCACATCAACTCCAAAAATCTCCAAATATGAAAGAGAAAGATGAGAAATAATGGATGGAGATGCATAATTTAGAGTGATTCGAATCTTCATGTTTTCACTCCACTACCAATTTGTCTCCAAAGTGGATTTTAAACAACTTTTTACTACCTTCAACAAGGAACAATAACTATAACATCCACTACTACAACAACCATTGCACCAACTAATATTGAAGTGGATTATCACTTTATATGAGATGTAGTCAGTAACACTGTTTGAACTTTTGTGTCTTATGGGTAGTAGTTAGCAGACATCTTGACTAAAATTCTTTCTCCGGAGGTCTTCAACAAGTTGTGTAACAAGCGGAACATGTTTGATGTGTATGATCTAACTTGAAGAAGAGTGTTAAGTTAAGTTAAATGTGTAATTAGTCCATTTTTAGTAAACCCAAGTAGGGCTTATGTAGAGATTTATATATACACTTGTATATACCATGTTGTAAAGTGCGAAGTATACATGAAAATTTTTGTTGTTGTATATGATTCCCGTAGAAGAAGCCATGATTTCGCTATACAACTTAAAATAATAAAATATTATTTCTTCAGTATGAAATAGACTAGATATGAAATTATGCTGAGATTAGATTTCTATGAACTTTATGAACTGAAGATGTTTTAGGAACGGTTCTGAGATTCTGAGATTTTCTATGACACCTATGAGGTTTTCTATGACTTTTTGCATGATTTTCTCAATCCTAAAACTTATAATTTCATGATTTTTTTGATTACCTAGCACTTTTATATATGCATATGCTATGTTTGATACTGAGCCTCTTGCCGATGCTAATCTCACTTCAAGCCGCCAGAGTAGGGGAGCAAATGAGTCAAGCGGCTCGTGAGCCGATCAAGTTCGATTCATGATACTTAACAAGCCAGTCTTAATGTTTGATTTGCTAACCTGTGAGCATACTTGAATTTAAAATATATAAAAGTTATGTATAATATTTGTTTGATATAAACAATAAAGTAACATGATAATCGAAAATTATGGGAATAATAATATTTTCACACATAAAACAGAATATTGATTTGATAAATATAAGCTAAACAAAAATGTTAGACATGTGCATATGATTGTCAAAAATTACAAGTTTCCTCAAAATAGGTTTGGATTATGTTCGAGTTTAACTCGACTTTGAAAATATTCGAGCTCAAGTTTGAGATTGAAAGACACATAAATGTCGTGATTGAGCTCGAGTTAACATTTTTTGGAAATTACTTGTTTAAAAGAAAAGATTGACTCAGCTCAGATCATTTGAGCTACTACATCAGAGTGACGTGACACAAATAAGGTATTGATGGGCTTTTAGTCACAACCAATTCACAGAGTAGGTGCACACTTGAAGCATAAACCGACGGATCGGCTTGCTCATTCTAGGGGTGGCAATCTCAGTCACGACACGAAAATACGACCCGAACCTGACACGCTCCTCTCGGGTATGGGTATAGCCTTGGCGGATTTTGTGTATAAATCAAGTAAGACCTGAAACTTACCCGTTAAGAGCGAGTTGTGTCCAGGTACATCCACGGGTTATCCATTTATAGCCATCATATCCGATTTTTTAAATATATTTTAAACATAAATTATAAATTATTAAATAAAAAAATATAAAATAAAAAAAAACTCCTAAAACCTAAAAACCTTATCCCTGATTCCCAATTTCTCATTTCCTTTCTTCTTACCCTCTGCAATTTTTGTCCGGCGCCCCTACCCATCATTCTCCATTTCTTCTCTCTTTACTCACTCTTCACTCTTCTCAGTTCTCAGTTCTCACTTCTCACTTAAGCGACAGCCGGCAAGTAAACATTCTTAGTTCCGTTCCGACAAAGCTTGTGAAGCTGAAGGACAAACCGAAATTCATTACAAGCAGTAAAGGACATTGTATAGATTGAGATTATTCAAAGTTATAATTTAAATTTTATATTTTAAAATTTTAAATAACTTCTGTTCGGAGGTCTTCCATTAATGACACGCCGTCACCGTCATCGTCCTCGTCCTCTTCGCCAGATATACTCCTCTCTCCTTCATTCTTTTGCCACCTGACTTTCCGCCTTCTTTGGTTCTGAACCTATTGTTGTTTAAATGATAATAACAATAGTCGGTTTAAATACATGAAATCCGAAAAATAAACGAAACCTGAAAATATCTGAAAAATACATGAAATGACATGTACACGATCTGAAATGTTTATGCTTGTCAAGTTTGTGGGTATACCTGATACATGACACGAAACCTGATATGTACAAGTTTGGGTATCTACTTTCGTATATGCGAAGCAAACGGGTAAGGTATAGATCTGGTACTTTGATACCCGAAGCCCGAAAAATACAAAACACGAGACACGAAACACGATCTATTTGCCACACTTAGGTTATCCTATAATAATTGCAGATGAGGAGGATGTGACCAGATATCTAGTGTATTGTTATTCTTTACCATTACGAGTTTGTTTCACACACGGCTTCGATTGAGCTACCCACATATGCTAGATGATTTTCCTGCGGCTAGTAAATATACTTTAGGCAGGATCCTACTAGCTTATCTCTATCATCAATTATGTTTTGACGCTATGGAGAGACAGTATGTTCTAGCAGAATCAATTGGCCTTCTGTTGCTGCAGATTCGGAAGAGGCTTCTGATTTTTTTGATCCAACCTCGTCCTAACACTCTCCACGATGGTGATGTTGGAGGAAATGGAAGTATATTGTAATTGGGTCAAGTTGCAAACTGTGGTTAGAAACGTACTTTGAGCTAATATTATGATTAGTTTCATTAATGATAAGTGGAAACTAATGAGTCTTTAATTATCTACGCGGTGAGTAGATAATTGTAGGCTTTTGAATCACTCGATTCCGATACCAGGTGAATGAGAAATTAATACTCAAAATAAAGGAAAAAGTCAGCTCAGCTTGGTCTAGACCTGGGCGTGGGCCTAGGTAACGAACTAAGCTGCCGACCTAAAAGGCTCAGCTTATGGACTGGGCTACAGACCAGACTGTGGGCTGCAGACTGCAGGCCGAGTCCAGTAGCACCATGTTGGATCTCGTCAGCCCGGGTGGAGGTTGTTATTTTCAAACTCGCCAGGTTGTTGAGATAGGATGGCAGTTAAATTTGAAAAAGTGGTTCAGATTTAGTCGGCAGAGCTGAACTGAAGTTGTTATGATCTGACGGCTCAGATTGGACAGTTCGTTGATCTGACGGCTGGCAGGCAGACCCGGTGCAATTCTGATCCAACGGTTCAGGCCGAGCCGGTATCTGATCCTATGGCTGAGATTGGAGCGACTGTAACAGCCGACCTCAGAATTTCCCTATAAATAGTGGCCGAGGATGATCTCTGTGAACACACTCAGAATTCACGAGTTCTTCTATTCTCTGCATTCTCCCTCTCTGCAATCTCCCTCTCTGCATCTTCATTCTTCCCAAGCATTCTGCATTCCAGTATATCGAGAAGGTGAGGACACTCTTAAAGGTTCGCAGAGTTCAGTACTGTAGTGCCGCACGTCTGAACTGGTCTCCGTTGTATCCTGAGAGACGGTTACTCTTCTGGTTGGGCACAGTGTAGCGGAGCAATAATGTCTTAAGTACAGAGTCCTGGACTCACCTCGGATCTCTGCTCTGCTGAGCTGAGAAGGTTATTGCCAAGCCGAGCTCTGCTTTGTGCCGAGCTCTGCAGTTCTGAGAACATTCGTTGTTCTGAAGCATCGATTGCTGAACTCTGCTTTGTGCTGAGCTCTGCTGTTTGGCTGAGGACATCCGTTGTTCTGCAGCTCTGCCGTGCTGAGCTCTGGTCAGCTGAAGTGGCTGAAAGCACAAATCTCGGTTGTTGTGCAGAAGTGCCGAGGTCGGCAGGTCGGTGATCAGCCCAAAACGAAAATGCAATTGCGCCGACTGGACTGATTGGATCTGTGTGGTCAGACTCTTTAGTTCAGCTTGGTTAGAAGGTTGACAGCACAGAATAGTGGTTCTAAAGTGTTGTTCAGTTAGGTCGACAGGTCGGCCGTACTGTACAGAAGTCAATTTGTCCGAATTATATCCAACAAGTGATACATCGAATCATGCACTTTTCGAGAGGTAGCTAGACATTTACAAAAATCATATTAATTCTTTAAGAGAAGGTGACTTTATATGGATGTCTTACACTTGGAGCAAAAAATGTGAAATCCCTCATCCCTAGGGTCCCCACCGGCCCAGTCCCAAGGAGCATGTGTGGAGGATGTAAATCAGGAGCCCAGCGGTCTCCTAGGTTGGGTGAGATCTTACGCAGTTACCCACACAAGGTGTCCTCCCACAAACCAAACCTTTGGCGTAGCAGCAGAGGAACACCAACACTGTGTGCGTCCCTGGAATCGAACTCTTGACCATGGATGTCTTACACTAACATTATGTATGATAGGATTTTCAACAACAACAACAACAACATTACCCCATTGGGCGGGGTATGAGGGAGTCGGATGTACGCAACCATACTCATATGTTAGAAACACATAGAGGTTGTTTTCCGATGACGCGTAATGAGCGTCAAGTTGTATCGATCAACTGCTACTTCACAATATAAGAAGCGCACCCAAATTTTTTATCTAGTCGAACGTGCTATAAAATAAGATTTGTTTGAGACCCGCTCAAGATAATTCGAGCATGTTATAAAATACTTGAACTCGACTCAAATCAATTATAATGATACTTAAGTTCGACCTGAATATGTTTGACTTTTTCGAGCATTTCAGCATTAATCAAGCAACATTAATTTTAGCTTTAAACTGTTTCCGCACCTAAGCAGAGGCTTCACGAATCGATTATGAACTGTTCACGGACAACTTGGTTCATTCACACACCTATTGGACAACCTTCATTATTGTAGACACTTTCTAGCTGTTGTTTTTTCCCCTTAATTTAAAAGAAAATTAGTTTTTTTTCGCACATAAAAGAAAGTTAGTTGAAAAGTACTTTTCCAGAAAAATACTTATAGAAAAGAAGAAAAAAAAACAAACAAAAAAAGTACGGCCGACAGAGAAAAGGTGGCTTTTTTCTGGATGAGATTAACTCACCATTTTTCTCTCAGCCAATACGTCACCATGCAACACGTGGCAGTAGCAGTGAGTAGTAAGACTAGATGAGGTGACGCGTGGAGTGAGAGGCTTGGAGTAAGAAGATCATATCTCGGTTTTTTCTACTCCCTCAATCATCACTCTACGCCACGCCGACTCTCCTTTCGTCATAATAAGGCATGGAGTTAGACCTTTACCCTGACCGGTAGAATCTTTGAGTGCTTCCTCTCATAGCTAAAGCTATAAAACGGCTCCCCTGCTCCCTTGTTTTTGTTTGTCATAGGTCACCAATAAACAACAAGAAAAGTACAGTAAGAGGGAAAAACAAATGGGCAATAGTCGAAGTAACCTCAAGAATGCATTGATAGCATTGCTTGTTCCTTTTCCTTCAATTCTCTTCTACCTCACATTTCTAAACCATTACAATGATGATAACACCAACCCTTTGTGGATTTGGTGCTTCCATCATCCTCTTCTCCTTGCCCACATCCTGTTTTTCCTCAATGTTAACGTCATTTTCTGGTTCATTGGGGTCCTAGAATCAAGCCATTGGGTCAGTCTTCCTTTTCCAACTTTAGTTTTTCAATGGGGAATTATAACTTGTGCTACTTTAATAGTTTAGGATTATTTTCATTTCCACTAAATTTACGGGTTCGTCTTTCTATTTCGTGAATTTGAAGTAAATATTGTTCCATTGTAGGGAGACAAAAATGCATCAATCTTGATTTTTAGCCGGAAATGCAATTTCTTTTTTTTTTTCTTTTCTGTGTGGTGTATTGCATTCATTCATTTCCTAAAATTTATTCTAATGATTTCTGTTCATGTAAAGAACGGTTGTTTTTACATAATGGGACAGGGAAGTGTTATAGAGAGTTGGAGAGAGTCAATCTGAACACTGTAAATTCTGTGTCTTTTTAATTGGATTTATTTGTTTGACTGGTTGATGTTTTAATGACTTGGTGGATTTTCATGGTTCAAGACATAGAATTGGCTTCTTCTTTTTTCTTTTTTTTTTTGGGGGGGGGGGGGGGGTTTGGGAGGGGTGTGGGTGTTGCTAGTTTAATGGGATTTATGAAGTGATGGTTAATGCAGATGATTGGTCCTTACTGGACAGTGATACCAGTGTTGTTGGTTCACTACTATGCCAGCCATCCCTTGGCAGCAGATTACAACGTTTGGAGGTCGAAAATTGTGATTTTCTTGACATGGGTTTGGAGTATTAGGCTGAGTCATAACTACTTTCGGCGTGAAAATTGGCAGTGGGGTGCTAGAGAGGACTGGAGGTTTACAGATTTGGGCAAACAGTATGGGAAACATTGGTGGTGGATTTCATTTTTCGCTATCTACTTGTCCCAGCAGGTTGTTGTCTCATTTACTTCTATTTTAGGAAATTTTATTGATGTTGATGACATCTGGATGAGAATACTTTTGACTTAATGAGGGGGTTTAGTTTCTTGTAGATGCCATTTTCAGCATAATGGGGCTGAAAGAAACTTTGCTTTAGTGTTTTTGCATTTCCTTATGGCACCTAAACAAGCAACTACTTTTGAGCTATCAGAGAATTTAAGTAGTATCAGAGAATGAAATTAGTAAACAGGAAACTAATGTTGTTTACCTTCTAAATTGTCACCAGAAATCCTAATGAACCTTCTTGATCTAAACATAATGACATTACAATTTTGTGCACCTACAACAATAACATTACCCCATTAACTTAGAGGGTTCCCCCTATGGCAGGGTAAGGGGGTCGGATGTACGCAACCATACCCATGTGTTACAAGCACACTGAGGTTGTTTCCCGATGACCCATACTGAAAATTGCGTCAACATGTGTCGATCAAATATAAGAAGCACAACTAATTTAGTGAGTCATTTTGCTTTATTCCATCATATTCCAAAGTCAAAGAAGGGTGTGTCCTTGACTCCATTGGAAATGAAAAATTGTTACAGCACACACAGAGGTTGTTGTTGTTACAGCTAATAGTTGATTTTTAATCTAATATGAATCTTCTTGATCTAAATATAATTGCACGTGTGATTTTGCAGGTTCTTCTCATGGGAATATGCATGCCCTTTTACATAATTCACTCAGGAAACAAGAATTTGAACATCTGGGACTTTTTTGCGGTGATCACTTGTTTGTCTGGAATCAGCATTGCTTATCATGCTGACACTCAGCTCTATCATTTTGTCAATAGAAATTATATGTTGAAAGAGCAGGGCAAGCCAGCAGTACCCAACCTTGACAGTGGTCTGTGGCGTTATTCACGACATCCAAACTATTTTGGGGAACAGTTGTGGTGGTGGGGAGTAGTTATTTTTGCATGGAACCTTGGCAGTGGCTGGACATTTATTGGTGCACTCACTAATAGTCTCTGTTTAGCTCATGTAACGGTGCTTGTGGAGAATCGAATGTTGAAACAAGATCACCGGGCAGAAGCTTATAGGCAATACCAAAAGGAAACATCAGTTTTTATACCTTGGTTCAAATCATCATCACTCCAACAAGATAAGGATGCTTGAATCCCAGATATTGTAATTTTGTTTTTTCAGAATGTATGTATGTGCATGCTCATGTCCTTTAATGAATAGCAGTGTGCTTTCAGAAAGAATGAAGTCGCAGGGTCTATATGTGTCTCCTGTTGCATCTTCATTGTTTTGAATTGGGTAATGTGTCTATGATGCAGTTCTCGGAATTCCCATGTAATAGACAGAAAAGAAGTTGTAAATTAATGATTATGGTTAAGTGTCCTTTCATGAAGGCAGCAATGATGATTGCGTTGTAGATGTTAGGTGAAATCCGCAGTCGTTCGTTCTTATATTGTGAAGTAGCGGTTGATCGATATAGTTTGACACAATTTTCATTGTGGGTCTGTTTCTAACATATGAGTATGGTTGCATACATCCCTTTATCCATATCTCGTCATAGGCGGGAGCCACTAAGACAATAGGGTAATGTTGTTGTTGTAGTAAACGTTTCATAAGCGTGTCATTCATGATAAAGAAACATATACAAACTTTTTAGGAAAGAGCGTATCCGGTGTATTAAGCTCCTGCGTTTGTGTAGGATTCAGAAGGGGTCGGATCGCTTTCCGATTTTATATACGCAGTCTTACCCTACACTACACTTTGTGCAAGAGGCTGTTCTCGCACCTCAAACCTGTGATTTCACAGTCAAAAAATAGCAACCTTACCCGTTGCTCCAAGACTCGACCTCAAATATACAAACTTTTTAAGAGTAGAAGACAAAACCAAAACCGTTGGTTTTTGTTACTCAAGAGATTTTTGGCTTCAAAAAACGAAAAGAAAATTCAGAAGCAAGTCCTTATAATGCTTAACGGAGTGAGATACAAAGCATTATTTTTGCTGGAGGCGGGTCTTGAAGGTTTGGAAAGACAAATTTTGCTCAAGAAATTCAATATTAGAAGGATCAAAAGGCCCCTTTACTCTGTCAATACTTTTAATCACTGCTCTTGATGGCAGCACACTTCTTGAAAGATCTGATGATGTACTGTGGCTTAAACATGATGAGAACCCCTACAAACACACATCTTTAAACAGAGGCCTTACACCAATAAATTAGTCATCCACAAGCACCAGAAAGAATAAGGTAAATCCCTAAACATGATGATAATTCATTAACCACACTAGCACATTATATGCCTATTATTGTATCATTTATGCAGGTACATATAGAGTCGGGAGTCTCACATGAAGCAAACTCTCTATCATTTGAGATATAGATATTGTTTGCCTCCACTCACCCTCCCCAGACCCTAATGATAACTTTTACTGCCGTTGGAATATACTGTGTATGATTGATTGTTTGATCGATTGATCTGAATTTTTCTCTAACTTTTCTCATAATAAATAAATAACGTCTCTTCTTTAACTTATACTGCCTGTTGAAAAAATATTATCATACACGGTTAAACAAATATATTTGGTAACAAGACCAAAATATGGAAAAATTTTAACACAATAGCTCGCTGAAATAGTAATTCATGTCATTCATGATCAAATTACAATATATAATGTATAAAATACTTTAACAATTTGATTTTAAATAATGTTTGACCAACTACGTATTTGACTATATATGATACAATTTTTGAAAGGGAGTAGTCAAAGTCTCTTCTTTCTTTCTTTAGAAATAAAAGTATTTGCTCTAGCTCATATATAATTGATCTTTATAGGTCTCTTTCTTTTACACTTTTGGGCTGTTCTATAACTTATGTTTGAATAATGTATGCCAAGGTAAATTACTCAACGGACCACAGGGGACCAAGACAAATAGGATACGTTCAGAACATGAGCAATATAGTGTTGATTAATATCAGATTGGGATGATGATCACATGTTTTCTTTTATAATAAATTATTTTCTTTTTGTAAGAATTGGAAAAGGATAAAAACTCAAGTATGATAAAGAAAATAATATTTAATTATTAGATCCAAATATTTTTTTGCTCTTATTGTTATTAAAATATTATTTTTGTTAACTTTTCAATATAAGATAAATTTGAAAAGTGAACAAAAATTTCAATGTTGTAAAATGAATACCTTAAGTTTTGTAACTCTCATGTTTATAGACTATCACTACATTATCAGAAAAAGGAAATTAAGGAGATTTTACAACAACATATACCCAGTATATCCCAACGACAGCAAAAGTTATTGTTAAGGAATTAAGAAGACTTTGGTACCTTAAATATTATGACTTGCACTTGTTGACCATCAACGGCAGCGTTTACAATGAGAGCTTCATTCCTCATAGATTGAGTGTACGTCTCAAGCATTGCTATCTCCTCATTATATCCATACCCATCTTCATCGTCTTCGTCCTCAATTATTCTTGCTCTCCTTCTAGCTTTGCATTTTAAACATAGATCAATTTGCCTCTCTAGCTTCAAAGACATTGTACGAGGGTAAATACGACGTGTTTTCGCGATGAAATCGTGATTTTGACATGAAGGTTGATGGAAGAAGAGAAGGGGAGAAATGGGATTGGTCCATGGAAGCAGAAGTTGATTGATCATGGGATAAGCAGAACTTGTTGATGTATCATGTGTGGCCAAAATGAGATAAGCTTTGGAAATTATAATGTCTTTAAGAGACAACGACAATGTCACGCAAGAGAAATAAGAGCCCTTGGATTATTTATTACAATAACAAATTACAACCGTTGGATCATAAAGGTACGGGTAACCGGTTACACTCCCGGTTATGCGCCATAAAACAGAAAAAGAAAAGATTTATTGAATTTTTCTACTAATCTCGTCATTAATAGTACACATGTCATGTCTTTTTCTGTTAACTCATATTTTTAGACAAAGTTAAAGTTTTAAATCTTCTTATTTTCATACGTTAGTGTACATCGGACCTTCTACACCCTGTCATAGACGGAATACTCTAAGACAATGAGTAATGTTGTTGTTGTAAGTATAAGATGTTTAATCCCTTGAGATATCACAAATTCATTTTCATCTCTCAAACCCCCAAGTGAAATGTAACCAGGGTGAGGAAATATCAAATCCAAAAAGCATATTTAAACCAGTAGAATGCAAAAAAAGCAGGATCCAAAGATTGAACATGACATGACACAGAGCATACAAAATCATGATTTATAAAAAGAAAGTTAATGTAATATGAACAAAAAGATTTAGATACCATTTGCATGACACATCTCAATGAAACAATTGCAGTAGAATGTAACTGCATAAGCCTACATGGAGTCAAACAACAAGTTAACCTCACTAGAACAGAGAGTTCATCTACATTAAATCATAACTAGATTAACTCTTAGCAGCCGTGTGATATACATATACCTAAATACTTACAGCTTCAAGATACTGCAACCAAAGAAAAACACATCCGTGTGTCTGATTATCAAATTAAAGTAACAATGCTACTATATTTATGGTCTTAAATAACCAATGGCTTCATGTATCGGAAAGAGCATGCCCTCAATGACGCGCTACAAGAACGCCTTCTTTTCTTCACATTCTCCATCATAATTGGGACATCATCATCCGCATTGTAATGATCATCCGGTTTAAGATGTAAACCGAGTCTCTCTAGAGGCTTACGAAGATCGCCTTGATATCCGATTGCATATCCTGAGGGATAAAACTCACGTAAATCTTCAAGTTGCTTGACGTAATCACCTTCATTAAACTCTATAGTTTTCATGACCTCGTCCAGAGTAATCCTTGCAGCTTCTCTGCTTTTCTTTTGGGACCTTACTTCTCCTTTATGTGATTTCGACTCGTCTTCAACAGGTTGTTTATTTTTCAACTGCTCTCTTTGCTCCTCTTTTTTCCCGGGACGTATGTGTTTGAGAATAGTGTCCTCGTAACACCTCAAGATCTCAGCAACACGGTCTGGGGCCTTGAAGGCCTCATCCTTATGAATAGTGGATGGAACAGTATCGGCTTTGAGACTCGAAGTCGAGAGCTTATTTATGCTGATCCTTTTCTCCTTATCTCTAGAACTGGTCAACTTAGGTGAGTTTGAATCCATCGGTTTGATTCCAATCTTGTCCCTTGGAAAGATGGATTTCTCGTCATTCAAAACCCTGCTCGAATCAGATGATGAATTTGGTTTGGGTTTTTCTGAGGGGCGAAAATTCAGGGTCTTCTTGGATTGCTTAGTAAGAATTGAATCTTTCACCGTTATGATCTCTTCAGAAAGGGGACATATCTTAGGGACAGTGATTTTTTCCATTTGGAAAGATGAAATTGGTACCCCTTTGTATAGAATCCTTATTGATTTGGGTTTTTGGAGAGAATTCAGGCTGATGACATTGGGATCTTCGTTTTGGGTTTTTGGAGGAATCAAAGAAACTTTCCTTCGTCGTTCTGGAGAAGAATTACGATATGCATCAGAACCAGCAAAACACATCTTGTTCCTTGGTACATTGTTTATGAGTTTTCTGGAAGAAGTCATCTCTGTGGGCTTTGGCCGAGAATTTTGGATTTTGGAAGACACGATTCTCGGATTCAAATCCAAACAAACCCTTGACTTGGAACTTTGATTTCTTCTGGATTTTCTGATCATCCTGTTTTTGGGATTCAAATCAAGAAAAACCCCCTGTTTGAGCTTGAAGCAATTGGGTGATCTGGGCAGCTTCTTGATAACCATGGTTATTCAAGATTTGAAGTGTTCGGACAGATGATCTCGCAACAAATTAGGAATTTGGCAGATGATTTTGCAACAAATTATTGATCAAGAAAACTCGGAAGCTTTGCTCTCTGATTCTTGATTTGGGGGAAGTGACTTTGTAGTTTTGGAGGTAACCACCCACTTTAAATCTTGAATTTGTATTTCGTTTTTTTTAATGTTACAAACATTCCGTTTTGATTGCGACATGAACAAAATATGTTAGTTTTAATAACAAAACGTAATCTTATTGTATATTTGGAAGAAAAACTAAATTTATATAGGACATATTTGTCAAAACTGTTCAGTATCATGCAATACGGTTTTGACAAAACCGTCTTGTGCTATTTTGACTTTTGTCACAAGGCAGTTCTGTCAAAATCGTCTTTTGCATTTTTTTTTGAAAAAGAAATTATTTTTCAATAACAAAATAAGTTTGTGTCTAGTTTATTTCTATTGATGTGTCAACGCAACATTTTCTCAATAAATAATGTTTTCACATTCTATTCAAATAAAATGACAATTTAGAATCTGTGTTCATTTCTTTCACGTGCGTGTCAAACTGTCAATGCAATTGCAGATGAATTTATATTTGAATTTTCGTGGTTAAGCGGAGCAAATAAAAACAAATATCGAAATAAAATAACATAACATAAGAATGAATCAAAAGTGTGCAAAAGTATGTGTATGCACAAAATGTCGTAGAAAAAAGTACAATATAAAAATCAGAGGTTCTCATCAGTACCACAATACTTCTTAGGCCGATGCCACTGAGCATATATATCACGTCTGGATGGACCTAGATCTTCTAACAGCTGAGACTGCGGCTGCAAATGTAGAGGCGGCAGGTCGGGCTCCAGAGATGCTATATTTATGTGCGTCTCTGGTTGTCTTAAATCTCGCTTTAGATCTCCATCAAACTGGAGTCATCGGGAGTGGCAGGGAGAATATGATCTATGTAAAATATATCATCCATGTCATCTTAACCAAATGCATGACTCTCGTTGACTGCGGTGTTACATTATGCTTCTATAACCATTTCATGTAGAAAAATCACTTCTTATCTTCTGTATTATTGAATAATTATATTCAGCAAATACAAGTTAATCACTATATATAACTCTATAATATTTCTAACTACTCCTTAAACTATTAGAATATTGTAGGTCATAATTAAGATATACTTGAACAAAAACTATGAATTCCATTTGGTGATATTGTAAAATAATGATTCAAACTCAAGTGGCCTAAACAACAAGAACTTACATACTGTAGAATTTTTTGGGCTAAAAAAAGTCTAAATTTAAAATGAATATTGCGTTTTTTCTGTGTACCGATTTATGAAATTTTCTACTAATGTTGTTATTAATAGTACATATGTCATGTCTTTTTCTGTTAGCGCATATCTTTAGACAAAGTTAAAATTTTAAATGTTATTATTTTATTATTTATTTTGCCTCGATTAGAATTTACAGTTAATTTACTAGACACGATGATTCCACATAAAAGAAAACTTTATTTGTTTATTTCAAATGTAATAAAAAGTAGTATTATTAACATCGATGTATTAGTCGATTTAAAAAATATATACTTATTTTTATGGGCAGCCATTTTGAAAATTTTAATCATAACCTTCACAATAATTGTTAAATTATATCAACCTGAGTTATAATTTCTATAGTTTAATAGTGCTTAAACCCAAAATTTCCTTTCTAGATTATTACTATGGAATATTAGTGCGATTATACACCAACAAATGTATATACATAATTATTCATTTCTTTCGTCGTTTCAGTGCATAGCATCACGGCGAATTATAACACCCTTG
Source organism: Eustoma russellianum (assembly GCA_036186865.1). Taxonomy (NCBI): domain Eukaryota; kingdom Viridiplantae; phylum Streptophyta; class Magnoliopsida; order Gentianales; family Gentianaceae; genus Eustoma; species Eustoma russellianum. The sequence goes on along the minus strand of AP025062.1, from coordinate 16,144,838 downwards.
TCACCGTTCCATACATGTTACACGTATTATAACAATTTAACGCTTATAAAAATTTATTCTTTCTCTATGAGACTTTTCATAAAAGAACAAAGGCAAAAAAAACAACCCTGTTGAGAATGTTGTTTAAATAATTTTCAAAAGCATGATTTTACCAAATTATGTTATAAAAATGTCAAAAAAAAAGTTGAAACAAATGAAAAATTAGCATCGATCTCTCAGGTTGAGACACATGGATCGATCGATGTACATCATCGTCTAACATCGATCGATCATGTTGGACAGAATAAAACCAGAACCTTACTGTGAGACATCGATCTCTCAGCCAGAGATACATCGATCGATTGATGTACATCAGCCTCTACATTGATCGATCGATGTCAAATAGATTGAAAAAAAACCTCATTGTGAGCCATCGATTTCTCAACTGGAGGTACATCAATCGATCGATGTATACATCAGTCTCTTAAATTGTGACCTGGATCGATTGATGTCAACAAATTTTTGGAAAATTTCTCAACATATGACAAACTAATAATCAATATTGGTATATACATGATCTTCTTTACATGTAATGAGATTTTAAACATCACATACATGTTTATTATGTTTCAATATTTGAATTTAGTGCGTTTATATATGCATTTGTTATATCACTAACTTGCCAAGGAAGTTTTTACAATTTATCATGAGGGCAAAAGAATATTTTTGAGCTTTTGCAAGGCTATATCTTTTGAAGAACATCCATATGAACGAAAAGATAAAGTTGGAGTATTATTACACCCTTATGTGGCATATTTGGTGCTCAAAGGTATTTTGGTCAATTTGGAGATAAGGGCATTTTGGTAATTTACACAGATTTATTTTTTGCGTAATGCTAAAATGTTTGCCCTATACATGTCTCTTATATCATATTCATTGTCTTCATGGTATTCTTGGCGTTCATGATCATCACATTTATATCAACCATATATATTATAGTTTTTGGTTTTCTCGGGTTTCTTATGTTGTGACATTTATTTTATAACATATGATCATCATGGTGTTATCATACACATATTTTGGGACTTCTTTCTCATTATTTTCACAAGAATTTCGGCCTAAATGGTTGAGGAACAACCAGCCACACAAAAAGAAGAGAAAAGGGGAAGCAGTTGGGTCAAATGGTGATATTTACAAGGCAACAGATTCTCTCCATTATCCAGCCATTATTATCTGATTTCCCACTTATTTTGGAAACTCAAAAACGTCCATATATGTTTACATAAGGTGGACAAATCAAATTTTTTACATATGTGCAAGACTACACCATATGAACCAACCAAAACACTCCTAGATGACATGTTAGCAAGGAGTTGCATACTTGGCACCCAAGATGGAATATATCATGGTTTTTGGAGCTCAAATCCTACATATTTTGTCAGCATATATCCCAACCAAGTTGTTGAAGAGGTTGAGAAGAAGGTGGAGGAAGAAATAGTGATCCAAAACCAGTTAATCTTTTACAAAAATCTATACAGAAACTTTCAGCACTTAAAGTGGTATAATCACATTGCTTGAATGTGCCAACTAAGCCAGATGGTAAAGTGGTCATCCAATCAAATGAAGACATGTGAGATTGATGACATTGAAAGTGACATGTGGGCATCCCAATCCACAAGGGTCTGCTCACACCTATAAATAGGAGTGGAGTTGAAAAAGGAAGGACACAACACTTGAAGCTTTTCTCTTCTCTTCTGCTTCCTCTCCTCCATTCTTCATTCTTGTTCTTGCAGCTAATGCTATAGACAATTTTGAAATGTTATTGAGCTGCATTTGCACCTCTTGTACTCATAAAAGTTGTGATTGATTAGCCATTCTATAAAGCTACATCAACAGTTGGTGAGGTGTATTCATTCTTGTGTTGTAAGGTGCTGAAATCTAGACCGGATTAGGGTTGATGTACAACCCCAGGATCAAATACTCTATAAGGTGTAAAATGATCGTTTCATGGTGAAAATCCAAGGGAAGGTGTTCCTTGGGTCACATTGACCGAACCATGATAAATCCTTGTGTTCTTGTCTTCTTTACCTTTCTGTTTGATTTTTCAAGTTTCTGCACTAAACTTCTAAAATCTGAGAAAAATAAAAAAAACATTTTAAAAAATTTTGACTTTTGGTGTCAACCAACTTCAGATTGTTACATTTCATTTGTAACAACAATCATTTGATTTGAACAAAGAAAAGTTAGTCAATCAATCATTGCAAATTTGTTACACAAATCTGTCAGCAAAACTGACATGTCTTCAAAGTTTTGCAGTTCTGTATTATTTGGCTAGGATACTTAGTCAGGCTTTTTGAAAATGTAAACTAGACTTCATAATCTTTGTTTTGACATAAAGAGCACGACTTTTGAATAAATATACAAGATGTTATAGTCTTTAAAAAGAATAACTTTTCTGTTATGTTCTGAAAAATCTGTATAACTAAAAGTTTTTATTTTGTTGAAGAATCAAACGACTTTGGATTTTTTTTTAAATTTTTACAGGAGTGACAGAACATCTTGAAGTTTGTTCCTGGAAAGTTTCAAGGGTTTTGAAGTTCTACATAAAGAGAAACAAGTTTTCAAAGACAGATTCTGATTCTGAGTTTTACAGAATCAGTTTTAAGGGGTGTTTTCAAAGGGTATAAGGATTAGTGTAATTTCCACTAACCAGTATTCACTCCCCTCTAGTGGTGTTAATTGCAGCTGTTACGGTACAACAAACTCAACATTCTAAATTACAAAGAAAAAATAAAGGGAAACGCTTAAAAAGCGGAAACATATCTCTATGACTTTAAAATACTAAAGGAAAATTCACATTTTAATTAGCGGTGCATTTTTTTTCCGGAATATTAGTTTTCCATAATCACTCTCATCCAAATATTACTCATATACTTAATTGCCAACGGGCAGTATCAAAACCGGAGAAAAAAAGGCAAAAAAAAAAAAAAGAATACTTATACAAACTGGTCATTTTCATAAAACGAATAAATTAGATTTAAAAAGAAATAGGATTATTATGCCGTTATCATAAATAGGATTATTATTATAGTTTAGAAATTTTATCATTTATTTCAATTAGAGGGTAGATTATGTACCGTAGTCCTGTATGTGCCAGCAGCTAAAAGACTTGGCATATTTCAGTTCCAAAACAATACATAAAACCTCAAATTATCCCTGAAAAACATGAAATTTAAGAGAATTCCATATCTAACCTTGAACCATAACAACAACAACAACATTACTCTATTGACTCAGAGGCTCCCGTCTATGAAGGAGTATAGGGGATGTACGCAACCATACCCATGTGTTAGAAACACATGGAGGTTGTTTCCCGATGACCCAAAATGAAAAATTGCGTGTCGATCAATTGCTGCTTCACAATATAAGAAGCACAACCAATATAGTAAGTAATTTTAATTTATTCCATCATATTCCAAAGTCAAAAAAGAATGTGACATTGAATCCGTTGGAAATAGGAAGATAACCTTGAACCATAAGACGAACGCAAAAGAAAGCACAGCATCAAGAAGAACAGATTCCTCGACATCCCGTACTGGACATTCCAAAAGAGCTCAGAATCAGATTACACAGTCACTATAATCATCATTGATCATTTACATTCATACAAAATTTTGATTAAATATCACCGTGATATCTTTTCCTTATCTCAACTGCCATATGATCTGCGAGGGATCTAACAGATATCATACACCTGCTATTTTTTCAGCTTTGAGACCAGAAAGAATATATAGAACAGTCTAACGTACCAACAGGGTACTTACATTTTCCTAACCTATATCAAAATCATCACCATAAAAACCCCTCGTACCATAAAAGAAGCAGTAGATCACTGAAATAAATCAGGGATTTGGGTCATAGTAAAAGAAAACTGACAGTCTGAACATGCATCCATCCATCTTTGACTAGGACAATTCAGATTAGAAAGTGTTAGGAATAATTCACGTCAGATTGACTTCTGTACAATTTGTTCTTAGAATAAAGCAACGGCCGACCTGCCGAACTGAACTAACATCAGTTCAGAACAGTGGTTTTGTGCTATCAGCCCTCCAGCCGAGCTGAACTGAAGTCAGACTGATCAGACAGATCAGGTATACTGTGTCCAACCGGATGGAACAATCGTCTCCCATGATACAACGGAAGTCAGTTCAGACGAGCGGCACTGGAGCGTATGAACTCTACGAACATGTAAGATGCCCTAAACTTCTTGGACTTGATGCAAAATGTAGAAAGCGAAGAGAGAAGAAGAGCACGTGTATGCCGAGGAGGAGAGGAGAATATTGGATTCTGAGTGAGTGTGACCAGAGAGGTTAGCTTAGCTACTATTTATATGAAAAAAATTTGATTAGGGTGGTTAATTGACAGTTTAACCACAGCCGTCGGATCAGATTGACACCGTTAGATCAGATAACAGACAACCGCTTTTCAAATTTGAATAACCGATTTTCAAAATTAAATTACGGTTACGTAACTGATTTTTCAAATTCGAATTACGGTTAAGTAACCGATTCTCAAATTTGAATTACGGTTAAGAAACCGACTTTCAAATTATTTTATCCCTACTTAGAGCATTAACTTTTCATTCACACACATCAATTTCTCCAACAGAAAGACGGTGAGGTTGCTAAGTTACTGTTATTATCTAACACCACTAGAATACACAAAAGCAGGATCCAAAGATTGAACAAGACATGACACAGAGCATACAAAATCAGGAGGTAGCTATATGCACCAGATAGAAAAGGAAAGTTGATGTAATATTTGCAGGACAACGTTTCAATGAAACAATTGCAGTAGAATGTAACTGCATTAGCCTACATGGAGTCAAACCAGAAGTTAACCTCACTTGAACAGAGAGTTCACCTACATTGAATCATACAAGAGCGCTAGATTAACTCTTAGCAGCCGTGTGCTATACATATACCTAAATACTTACACCACCAAAATACTGCAACAAAAGAAAAACATGTCCTTGTGTCTGATTATCAAAGAGAAAATTTCACTTATTGAGAGGTTTAAATATGCTTTTCGGATTGATCTTTCCTCACCCTAGTTACATATCAGGTGGGGTTTGAGAGAGATGCATAATGACTTTATGATATCTTAAGGGATTAAGCGTTGTATACTTAATGGCAGTTGTATAATAAAACTGTGTATTAGAAATATGGCCTCATACATGGAGTTCTGAACCATTCTGTATAAAATAGAAAAATTAGGATAGAAGTTGGTGTTAGATAATAACAGCAACTGAGCAACCTCATTATCTTTTCTTTTTCTTTTTCTTTTTCTTTTTCTTTTTGCTAAGGCACAATCATTTGTAATGTCACTGTTGTTATTAATTTGAATTGTTAAAATATGCCCAGCAGAAGGATTTTCTTCATTCGATTGATTTTCGTTTATAATACAAAGACCCTACTTATAGTGACTATTACACTGCATACAAGGAATAAATCAATCAATCATATGTACTAACTATGGTAAGGATTTGATTCCTCCTCTTATGGTAAGAATCAATCATATCTACATATGGTAAGGGTATCAATCACATTTATTTAGTCATTATCTTCAACACTCCCCCTCAAGTTGAACCGTGGGATCTACGCGTTCAACTTGTACAAGATGTTGGCAAAAATTCGCCCATTCACGGCTTTAGTGAGTATGTCCGCAAGTTGGTCTTCTGAGCGAACAAACGGCAATGCAATAACTCCGTTATCAAGTTTCTCCTTGATAAAATGTCGGTCAATCTCAATATGTTTGGTCCCATCATATTGGACCGGGTTTTCTGAAATACTGATAGACGCCTTGTTATCACACTTGAGACTTGTTGGGCCTTCTACCGGGAAACCAAGTTCTGTCATGAGTTTTCTCAACCATAGTACATCAGTGACACCTTTCGCGATGCCTCAAAACTCTGCATCAGCACTTGATAGGGCCACCACTGACTGTTTTTTTACTGCGCCAAGTTACTAAATTCCCACCAACCATAGTAAGATACCCAGAAGTAGAGCGCATGTCCTCTATGTTTCCAGCCCAGTCTGCAACGGTATATGCTTCAATGTTTAAGTGTCTGTGATTCTGAAACAGAATGCCTCATCCTAGCGTGCCTTTGAGATATCTTAATATCCTAAAAACTGCATCAAGATGTTGCTTCTGTGGTTGATGCATGAACTGGCTTATTACTCCAACAGCATATGCAATATCTGGTCGAGTGTGAGACAGATATATCAGTTTTCCAACTAGCCTCTGGTACTGCTCTCGCTCTACGAATGGAGCTGATTGATCCACTTCTAACTTCTGATTAGGGACCATTGGAGTATCGACCGGCTTTCCATCCAGTAGCCCTACTTCGGTTAATAAGTCCAAGGCATAATTGCGTTGAAATATGTAAATGCCTGTAGCTGATCTTAGTACTTCGATTCCTAAGAAATACTTCAGGCCTCCAAGGTCCTTCATCTCGAACTGAGTAAATAAGTGGTTCCTGAGACGAGAAATTTCGTTAGTATCATTTCCAGTAATAATCATATCGTCAACATAAATAATGAGACATGTAATATGGCTTCCCTATTTTTTGAAGAAAAGTGTGTGGTCGGCGTTACTCTGTTTGTACCCGCCTTTTTCATAACAAAAGTAAACCGTCCAAACCATGCTCGAGGTGACTGTTTAAGTCCATATAACGCCTTTTTTAACCTGCACACCTGTTCTGGCCCAAACTGCTTATCAAACCCTAGTGGAGGTTCCATGTATACTTCCTCCTGAAGTTCCCCATGCAGAAAAACATTCCTTACATTGAACTGTTGCAAGGGCCAGTTTTTATTTGCAGCGATAGAAAATAACACCCTGATAGTATCTATTCGTGCTACCGGAGAGAAAGTCTCGGAATAGTCAATGCCATATGTTTGGGTGTATCCTTTGGCGACTAGTCTGGCTTTGTGTCTCTCAATGCTTCCGTGTGCTTTGTACTTAATGGTAAACACCCACCTGCAGCTAACAGTTTTCTTACCTCGGGATAGCTGACACTTTTCCCCAGTTCTGGTTCATTTTAAGTGCCTCCATTTCTATGTCCATTGCTTTTTTCCAATGTGGTTGACTGCACGCCTCACTCACAGTCCGGGGAACTTTTTCATCATACAAGGTTACAAGGAAACTTCGTGCTAGTTTTGGTATACTTTTGCATAGTCCCTGGACAGGGTACCTGGATGCTTGGGTGACCTTGGTAGGAGAGTACCTTTCTGGTGGTATCCCCCTGTTTCTTTGGGGAGGTAGTACCCGTCCCTGATTCTTTGGAAAAAGGTTAGCACAGTCTATATGTGATTTCTGTGTAATGGGAGAAGTAGGAGAGTTGGGTGAATTATCAGAAACAGGAATATCACTAGAAGAATTAGATGAATCATCATTATGTATACTGTCGTTTACCTGTTGCGGGACATTTATTTGGGGCACATCATTGGTTGGTACGAGACTGGTGTCCTCTTTATCATGGTGTGCTGCTGAGCAGTCGACGTCATCTACTTGCCGTGTTGGTTCAGTCACCGACCGATGTGGTATAGACAACCAATCGAGAGTATCATCAGTAGTTATCTCCCCCTGATACTGAGATTGGTGGAAAAGAAGGGTTCGGTTTCCCAAAAGACACAGTTGAGGGTGATGTGGATATGGTGAGTGCGAGGGTTATAGCATCGATAGCCCTTTTGGGTAGAGGCGTAGCCAACAAAGACGCACTTCTCAGCACAGGGGTCAAATTTGGTTCGTTGGTGTTTGGGAATATGGGTAAAGACAGTACATCCGAAGACTTGTGGGGGTAGTGTCAAAATGGAAGGAATCGTAGTTTGTGTGGCCAAGACTTGCAGCGGTGTTTGGTGATGGAGGGTGGAGGTAGGAAGGCGGTTACTGAGCTATGTGGCAGTGGACACCGCCTCCGGACAGAAGCCACGAGGAACATTGGCATCTAGCATCATAGCTCGTGTCATTTCTAGCAGTGTACGGTTTTTCTGCTCAGTGACTCCATTTTGTTCAAGAGTGCCAGGACAAGAGGTTTGATGAATGATACCATTATCCAGGAAGAACTTTTTGAGTGCCCTTCAAAGTATTCCCCACCATTGTTGGATCTCAAGATTTGTATGGAATTGTGTGGTGATCATTTTACGAAATTCAACAAATTTGGTACTCACGTCAGATTTGTGTTTAATAATATAAAGCCATGTCATTCGAGAAAAATCATCGACAAAGATAAAAAAAATATTTATAACCAAGCAAAGTAGAATGAGGAGCAGGGCCCCAGACATCTCAATGTACTAAAGGAAAAATTGTGTCCACACAAGTATTATTTGCCTGATACGATGCTCGAGGCTATTTGGCCCGGAGGCAAGTGTCACACAGTAATTTAGGCATTTGAGGGGAAAAAGGTCTAGGAATAGAAATTTAAGATAACTAAACGATGAATGTCTTAACTGGCAGTTCCATAGCCACAACTGACGAGTAACCGATCCAGTGGCAAGATTAGACCATCCCTGTTGCTCTACGACATCCACATAATAGAGGCCACCATTCTCAGTACCACGTCCAATTATGCTCCTTGTATGAGTGTCATGCAATAGGCAAAACGAAGGATACATGAAGACGACACAATGTAGTTCTTTAGTAATGTGACTAATGGATAATAACTTGGTGGAGAGAGAGGGAACAAATAGACAGTTAGGTACGGTAATGTTATTGGTGAGAGCAATAGTTCCGCCGCCAAGTATAGGTATGGTTTCTCCACTAGCCGTTTCAACATGGGACTTTAATAGAGAGGATGTCGCAATAAAGTCAGTAGGGTCATATGACATTGTGGCGGTGGCCCTACTATCAATGATCTAGTGAGAGGTACGGATGGGTGGAGACTGAGTAGTGTGGCATATAGACGGATGTTGGATGTGGATAGGAGGGTCATGATGTTGATTATGGAGAATATAAGGGGTAATGTCGGAATCGTAGTGGGTTGGAGAGTCACAGATGACGTTTTGGGCAAGGTCAGGGGTTCAGTTAATATTTTCAAGAAAGATATGGATCAGAGGAGTAATTTCAGGAAAGCAATGGGCCGGTTTGTATGGTTCAGAAAAGTCAGGGGCTGGGTTTGACATAGCGGGAAGGAGTGGGGATATTCTTTCTTTTCCAGAAACATCAGGGACTGGATTTACATTACCAAAAGAAACAGGGGCTTGTGGTTTAATTTATGGGTATAAAAGAGGGAGGGGGCTAGGGTTTTCTCCCAACCCCCTTTTACCTGTCGCAGTCTTGCCCTTTGCTCAAGAAGCTTCGTCCTGCACAGGTCCCTTCGATTGTCCCTTGCCGCTACCGTCTATTGGCTGAAATCCTCCCCCTGGATGGCCACTGACCTCTCCAGGAGTGATGGTGGCTGATCCAGCGGTACTAAATCCGGCAATGGTTGGCTTCTTTCCTTCCCACCAATCTGGATATCCCAATAGCTGGATGAACTGTTTTCTTGTGTGACCCTTTTTCTTACAGTAGTTGCATAGGAGATGGCTTTTGTCAGTCTTCCCTTCCCGCAATGATGAGGTTGAGCGGGTTGGGTTGGTGTTTTATCCATGTTTCTCTGTCTGTGAGGCTTTGCCTCGTCCTTTGCTTGCGGTTGGAGCTCTGCTCACCAGCCCTTGCCCAACTCCCAATGATGAGTCACTCTCTGAGGGGGTTTGTCCCCTGAGGATGATGTTTCGGACTTCTGCTTGCCTGATTTCAGAGAACGCCGCCTCAACCGACGGCAGGGGTTCTCGTTTCACAATTTCCTTCTTTTCTTGTTCAAATTGGTCTCCAATGGCCATGAGGAACTGATAAAGACGGAAATTTTGGGTTTTTTGGTTATACAATTGGATGTCCTCTGGACAGACCATTGATTCGGGTCTTTGGTATCAATTGATATCCATACATCCTGGAGTCTGTTCCAGCACTCCTCAACGCTGCCATCCCCTTGCCATATGGTACTTGCTCGCTTGTATAGATCGAAGATCTGGAGGCCATCGCCTCCCAGGTCGTAGGTAAGTGTGAAACCATCTCACAAGGCTTTGGCAGTGGGATACCGCGTAATATTGCTAATTATGGTAGGTTCAACATTCTGTAATATCCAAGTGAACACCTTATTGTCGTCTTGCTCCCATCTGGGATACTGTGGGTCACTGGGTGATGTAGGTGGTGGATTACCCGTTAGATGAGAAACTTTTCCTTGGCCAAGTATGACCCTGTATATAACAGTGGACCATAGAGAGTAATTGTTACTGTTCAACTTTACTGAAATGCGTAAAGTCTCTGGTGCAGGCACTGATACTAGCTGTAAAGATGAGCACGGACGAAGGCTATCCCGGAGGATTTGGGCTACTTGTATGGCCAGGTCTCTAGGGACAGAACCAAATGACTCTGGTGTATTGTGATGTTCTTTGGTTTTGTCGGACATGATTATAGTTTTTCAGGTAAATATGATGAGAACAGATATCACAAAGCAACACAGTTATTCCAACTGTGAGGGGTTATCAAGCAGAAGGCCGTATGGCTAAAGAAGAGGTAATAGGGCAATGATGAATTTTTTCTGAGCCTATTCTCAGGAAAAAAAATTTCTTGGGTCAAAATTTTTACAGAGAGGAAGTATCCTACTCTGATACCATGTTAAAATATGCACAACAGAAGGATTTTCTTCATTCGATTGATTTTCGTTTCAAATTTCTTATAGTGAGTATTACACTGTATATAAAAGGAATAAATCAATGAATCATATGTACTAACTATGGTAAGGATTTGATTCCTCCTCTTATGGTAAGAATCAATCATATCTACATATGGTAAGGGTATCAATCACATTTATTTAGTCCTTATCTTCAACATGAATTGTCCTCGTCAAGGTGGATGGATGCATGTTTAGACTGGAAAGAGAACACTTTGGTGAGCGAATTGATTGAGCCAGCAACTGGAAAATGGAATGAAGAGATAACTCAATCAAACTTCATGGATTTTTGAAGCAACTCGTATCCTTCCAATCCCTTTATCTGCTGCAGCTTCGGAGGACCACCTAATGTGGCATTCAGCAGTAAAGGAACGTCTAGCGTTCAATCTGGCTACAAGGTTGGACTCAGGGGCAGAGGGAAGGGAGGGCCTGAGGGGGCACGTGCCCTCCCAACGTCGACGGAAAACATTATACAGATATGTAGGTGTAATTGTATTTTTGGCCATTCAGTTCAAAGTGTGCCCCTGCTTACAGAACACTAACTCTCTGTTACGTGGTCACATAGTGTTTAACATTCAGTACTTCTCTGCTAAGTGACTAAAATGTGTTTAAAACTTACTAAAATACGAGGATGGCGAGAAATCAGATATCCAAAATACTGCATCGGGTTTGATTGATAAGATGGACTCTTTTGAGTTTGTATTTGTTAGGAAATTTATGTTGAAAATTTTAGGAATGACAAGTACACTTTGTAAGATTCTACAAGTGAGAGATCAAAACATAGGGTGTGCTCTTAATATTATCAACGGGGTAAAAAAGAGCTTACAATAATATAGAGAGGTTGGTTGAGATAATTTGCGAAAAGAAGTCTTTGAGTTTTGTGAAATACATGAAATTGATGTGCTTAATATGGAGGATATTGTCATTGGCCAATCTAGAAAAAAGCGTAAAGATGGTGAACCGATGATATACTTTCATCATTTTTGTGCAAAAATCTTCATATAGATACTTCATTTATCTTTATTGTGTTGATACATATGACATTGATGATTAATTTGTCTATATCCCAATTAATTTTTATTCATATAAATTCTTAGGTGATTGACATTATTGCTATTGAAATGGATGAACACTTCACAGAAGCAAACACGGATTTACCTAGATGTGTAATGTGTCTTGATCCTTCAAATTCTTTTGCGAACTTTGATCATTGTCAATTGTTGCATCTTGCTGAGTTATATCCAGATGACTTCACTACCTTGGAATGAATGGAGCTTGAACATCAACTTGACAATTACATTGTCGATATGAAATCAAATGAAGTATTCTCTAATATAAATAATCTTGGAGATCTTGCAAAGAAGATGGTGGAGAAAAATTATCATAATTACTTTCCTTTAGTATATCGACATTCGAGTTAGCATTGATCTTACCCGTTAGAACGTCTAGTAGTGAAAGAACTTTTTTTGCAATAAATATCGTCAAGACTGATCTACGCAACCGGTTGCTGGATGACATAGTATCGGATTGTTAATTGTGTTACTTTGAGCATGAAACCTTTAGCACCATTGAAGATGAATATATTATGCAACGATTTCAATAAATGTCATCTCGAAGAACCTTTTTGCATCCCTTGGCAATTTCTTCTCGTCCTACAATAGACAAATAAAAGGCATGTATCGATATATATTACTATATTCATTTAATAATTATGATCCGCATATTGTTTGTTGTGCATTTTTTGTACATTGGTTGGTAAATGTGTTTTCTTTTACGTATTTTATGTTATAATACAAAAATATGTCTAGAAAATTTTATCGGTATTTCCAGTCCGAAACGGCGGCCGATGGTATTCCTGTGGCGAAGCCTATCAGTGCCCCTCCAAGAAGGGACTTCTGGCTCCGCCACTGGTTGGACTAAACCGAAACTTGAAGGAGGGCTCGCCAGGATGGAGCTCATCGTCCTCACCATCTTTTAGTCACCCCATCTGGAAGATTTCATGGAAGTTGCAGACTTTGAGACATAGTCTGTTTGAATGGTCTACTCCACGTGCAATGGCGGGAGATACTGACGATGCGAGGAGATGGTGGAGTTACAGAGGGACTTCTCTTGGAGAATGTTACGCCCCGCACCCTCCGTAGAATAATTAAGAGATAAAGAAGAATTAAATGAGATTAATGACGGTCAACTGTAATTAATTACGAATTAAATAATAGGATTAATGAGAATTAATTGAGGGTTTAAATGTTGAAATTAATGAGGATTTAATTTTGAATTAAATATTAGGATTTATCCTTTAAGATAAATAGGGAAATAGGATATAATTTAGAAACTCCAAACTTTTCCCTTTCCTTATAAAAACTGACATAGCGTCAGTTTCCCCTTTTCTCAGAAGAGAGAACGACGCAAATCCTCTCCTCCTAGGCGGTTTTCATCTCCCCTCAACCCTAGGCGAAGAACTCCGCTAGATCTTCATCCAATCTTCGTCCGTTCTTCGTTCCTTCTTCGAGTAATCAAAGGCAAGTAACTTTCTTATAAGTTCCTACGATTTGTGAAAGATAAAGGGCCTATTTTGATATCAATTTGGATCACCATGCAGTAATTTCTCTATGTGAATCTATTTGTGAGATCTATGTGTTTTGGTTTGAGATTTGGCCATTATATGTTGAAATCTTGTTCGTTGATTGTTGTTTATATGAGATCATGTAAATCCCAACCCCTTGAACCCTATTTTGTTGATAATGGCGGTTGAAGGGAAGGGGGAAGTGAAAAGGTTAGGTTTTTGGGTTTGATTTGATGAACACTTTGAGTGTTAGGTTTGAATCCGTGAATCGTATGTTAAAAGTGTTGTTTTGGATGAATTAAGGATGGATTGATAGTGGGAAATAGGCTTGGAATGGTTTGGGAGAAAGTTGGGATCGAATTGGGGGTGATTTCAGCAGTTTCTGCAGAAAAACTGCAGAATGGAATTCTGGAACGGGGACGTCGATCGATCGACGTCAGGGTATGACGTACGTCGATCGATCGACGTATAGTAAGTGAGGGGATGACGTGCCTCAGAAGGACGTAGATCGATCGACGTAGGATGAGTGAGAGTTCGACGTGCCTCAGATGAACGTCGATCGATCGACGTAGATTGAGTGAGAGATCGACGTGCCTCAGATGGACGTCGATCGATCGACGTCAGGGTATGACGTACGTCGATCGATCGACGTCAGGGTATGACGTCAACTAGTTTTGTGGGAAAGCAAGGGAAGAAAGAGGGAAGCTAGGGGATCCTTTGGGTGACTTTAGGGACTCCTTAGGACATGATTAAAGGTAGTCTAAGTATTGGGAACATGATTTAGGAGGGTGAATCAACTTGGTGACTTCAAAGGATTTTCGAATCGGATTTCGATGAGGATGACCTAGGAGGGTTAGGAAATGAACGTACGTGGTGTTATAGAATTCCATGAAGGAAAGATAGGGGTACTCGCATGGGTTGGTGACTTTTTGAAATCAAGGTTAAGTGTTGACGATCTAGTTGAAGCCTAAACTTTGATGTGTAAGTTAGGGAAATCTTGTGTGTTGCTCTTACTTGCGCATGTGAAAAGGAACTGCATATGTGAATGAGATATGTGATTGAAACGAGGAGTCTTGCATCATGGCACTTGCATTGCATATTGTTTTGAAAAGAGATGTGCTTCGGTACATATTTGCGAAGGTGACCTGTAATGTAAACCGGGATGGAAATATAAGCCGGGGCGCATTGCAGGGCACAAAAGGCTGTAACGCAAACCGGGATGGAAATATAAGCCGGGGCGCGTTGCAGGGTATAAAGTCCTCTGCAATGTTAATCGGGATGGAAATATAAGCCGAGGTGCATTGCAGAGTTTTACGAGATCTGTGATGTAAACCGGGATGGAAATATAAGCCGGGGCGCATCACAGAGCATACGAGCCTGTAACGTAAACCGGGATGGAAATATAAGCCGGGGCGCGTTACAGGGTAACGAGTTACGAGACCGGACATTGTGACATGCATTGCACTGTTTTAAAAGAGAAAGCGTTCATGCATATGTAAATGTGTAGTGTAGTGCATATTTTGACATGCATCACGAGAGTCAATGTGGTATGAGCGTGTGTGGTACCTGATTGCCTACGAGTTGTTAAATGTGAACAAATTGTTGTACTTGCTTTACGACGTTATTCAATTCTATATTTGGAAGTTTACAAGACATGTGCCCCTCAAATCCCTTGACTTATATATTACTCATGTCTTGCCATGTGTGATCCCGTATGTCTTATAAGCGGGTTACTTGCTAGCGTTTTTTTCGCTAAGGGTACTGCCTTTGGTTTTGCAGATGAGCCTAGTTACGATATGATTTTCATTGAGGACGAAGGCGAGTGGGCAGAATGGGATGCTTAGACCTTGTGGAAGGAATTGATTAGATAGATTCTGTTAATTTCTGTTCTTAATTTGTCTGAGGATTTAGATGGCTGCGACCATATCCAGTTTTTGGGTATTCACTTTGTCTTTTGATATACTGCATTGATGATTTAGATTCACGAGATATATGTTTCCGCACTTATTTCTCTTACGTCATTGATGATGTGTAATCGAGAGGTGAGACGTCTTGTAGTCTTCTCAGTAAGCTACGACGGGTGTACCGGTTCGGATTCCGCTGTCCGGGTCGGGGCGCTACAGGTGGTATCAGAGCCTAGGCTTCAGATCTACCTCGGAGACCTAGGTTATGACATGTAGAGTCTTAAGTTATGATTTTCACCTTAAGTTGATCTTTAGGTCTAAGTATGTGATCCTATATGTAAGTTTGATTTGGATGGGTGTGTGCGAGCGCGATAAAAGTTAGTCAATAAACGTTACTTTATTTAGGGTACAAATCCTACCTTGTACAACGCATATGGGCTTTCAGTACGTATGTTTTTGGAATTGCTGAATGCTAATAAGCGTTGATTTTGCAGAAAAATGCCTCCCAGAAGAGGTAACCAAGGAAATGGTGGCAGTGGGGACGAGAACCCTCCACCACCACCACCAGTGTTAGTACCCCAGGCACTGATAGACGCTATCACAGTGGTAGCGCAAAGTGTTGCTCAGCAGCAGCAGCAACCCCCCTACTCTACCACCGTCTCGGCGTGACATAAGGTATTACACTGAGGAGATGTGAGGGATGCATGTCCCAACCTTTGAGGGAACCACTCAGAGGATGCGGCTCCACCGCACTCCGTGCTTCTCCAGGCCCTGATGTTAGAAAATAACTTACGATTTTGCCTCTAAGATACAACCTTAGACCTAAGTGATGATTTGAACTTAAGGCGATGATCATGAACATAGGCAATGACCCCAGTTATAAGCGATGATTCTGGACATAAGTCACGATTTTAGACGTAAGTAATGATATTGATTACGAGCTGACTTTAGACATAAATATGGAATTAGTAATAGGTGTGATTATGTACTAAGTATGATTGGGAGATAAAACGCGATCTTAGAGGTAAGAAGGGTGATGCTAGGAACGATCCTAGAGATAAGATATGATCCTAAACTATAGAGGGCCAACGGTTTTGGAGACACATATATCTAAGATACCCCATGCACTTCTCCCTTATGTAAGGCTGATCACAACTCTCTAAGCCGTGATCTTAGCAACCCTAGTTGAACATTATATAATTGATTCAAATGAATTATGATGTTAATCAGAACATTCTAGTACAAACCTTAGATCAATATTACCGGGTCAGGCAGTAACTCGGCTACCTTACCATAATTGCAACATAGTACTTGACGCCACTAGGGTAAATTAGAGAAGGTCCATATTCTTACCTGGACGGTATTACCATGGTAGGCTTAGGACTAAGTTGGGACCATAGCTACTAAGAAATGAAAAGTAATAGTGGAATAAATACTAAGGGATGATTTATATTAGCATGATAGAAATTAAGCAACGATTTATGAGCATTATGATCAGTAGAGTTAGTGAAAGATACTGTCAACGGAGTTTATAGTTTACAGTTAAGATGCTAATTTTAGAATTACCAACATATGCCGATCATATTAGTTTTATTAGCGATATGGATCGGCAGTGACATACGAAACCCTACTATAGGATACACATTGGAATGATAAAGCGTCACAAAATCTTTAGCTAAGCGATGAACCCCTAGAAACATAGAGTTACTTGGCTTGAGTCGAGTAGGCTTGAAGTTGCAAGGAAGCAAGCTTGAACAAGTAATAATTACGGTTCAAGTGAGACTAACTGAATTAGAATTAGCGGTTAAAATAACCCAGTAAGAAGTGCGATGGATTAGTGTGGCGCACGGAAGTACAGTAAATGAGAATACCTTAAGACGAATAATATTGAGTTTCCATGCTAGGATTGGAGTGTCTCAGCTAAAGATGTTATCATGGGTAGACGAACATTAGACCTATAAGATACGGTACTTAGAAAGATTTATTCCTGACCGTAAGAGTGGATTATAGAAACTATACGAAGTATGGATAAATATGTTTCAAGCGGTTAAATATTTATACATGAGCACGTACGCCAAGATATACCCTATATTTCAAAGATTTTTCAATTTTTCTAAGTATTTTAACTAGCTTTCTTATTTATAGCCTGCTACCTTAACCATGTTATATCTTCTTCCGTATTCGTATTCCAACCTGATGGAATTTCAACTACTATTGACAAGCTCTGAAAAATAGATACATATTAAAATGTTGAGTATTTGAAAAATAATATGTCTATATATTTCTGATATTATTTTCACAAATTTTCGTTTAACTATGTTTATTTTGTTAAAATAATGTGAGTTGTTGATTATCGATATCGCAAGCATCTTATTCTTGGAATTATCACCTGGTTGCTACGAAGTTACCTAATATTTTGCAAGACAAAAAGGTAGTTGCAAAACGTACATTCTTTTTGAAAGAGATATACCACTTCCAAATTATTTTATAAAACTTTATGTCGTTGAGTTTCAAATGGTTTTAAGGAGGTCCTACCTGAAACACTCTTGAGAGTAGGATATACTCATATATATTCTTTTCTTCCTTGTTTGAGACATTCTTGCGAACAAGTTAGTCTTTCTTTTTATAAGAGGTCATGTGAATCAACATCTGCGAAGATGATTTTATAATACTTTAGCTCGCATGTTTACCAAAAAAAAAAAAAATTTAGATACTGTATAACTAATTGAAGTTATATTTTGAATTATAGCCACTTAAACTGCATTTTATTTAAAAAGAAGCATGTCCATACATATAGTTCGTATACTAGGCTTATGACGGTATCTCTGAGAGATTAAGAGCATGATCATAGAGCTAGTTGGTAAGTATATAAGAATTGCTTTTGAAGACTTAGTTGCGTTAAGGAGGGGTAACGGTTACCGTATTGGCATACACAAAGGAGGTTAGTATGGTTGAGTATTTAAGTGATAAATCATATGGGATAAGTTTATGAATCGGGGATCGTAGATTGCGATAAGCTGGGTGATACACGTCAAGTGGGTAAGTGGAAGATTGTAAGCACTCATTAGCGAGGACTAAGGATTGAATCGCATAAGGGCTAGAGCACCTTGAGAGACGTAGTATCGACTAAATTAAATCGTACTAGAGTACATCGTATTTCAGAAAAAAAAAATATACATATGGTTTCAGGGATGAATCTTGTGAGCAGGGCGTAAGTTAAAGATTGGACTACACGTAAGAACTGACTTTAGAGGGTTGTGCATGATAACCAATATAAGTTCGATATAGACCGACGATTAAGTCATGAAGCATGTATATTGACGTTACCCTTAAGGTTGATTCGAGGACTATACAAGAATAGGTTACGATCTATCAGGCGGAGGACAATAGATTTAAAGAGTACATGGTGTGCTTACACACTGAATGATTTGAGAACTTCGTCCTGTACCGAGGAAGTGAAATGAGTACCATATCGGAATACGCAAGGAATACTAATTTCGGTCATGACCTTAGTAAATAATTTATGAAGGGCTATACTAAGTCATTAATTTCGTAACGCACAAGTTTCGAGGACGAAACTTTTTGTAAGGGGGGTGGAATGTTACGCCCCGCACCCTCCGTAGAATAATTAAGAGATAAAGAAGAATTAAATGAGATTAATGACGGTCAACTGTAATTAATTACGAATTAAATAATAGGATTAATGAGAATTAATTGAGGGTTTAAATGTTGAAATTAATGAGGATTTAATTTTGAATTAAATATTAGGATTTATCCTTTAAGATAAATAGGGAAATAGGATATAATTTAGAAACTCCAAACTTTTCCCTTTCCTTATAAAAACTGACATAGCGTCAGTTTCCCCTTTTCTCAGAAGAGAGAACGACGCAAATCCTCTCCTCCTAGGCGGTTTTCATCTCCCCTCAACCCTAGGCGAAGAACTCCGCTAGATCTTCATCCAATCTTCGTCCGTTCTTCGTTCCTTCTTCGAGTAATCAAAGGCAAGTAACTTTCTTATAAGTTCCTACGATTTGTGAAAGATAAAGGGCCTATTTTGATATCAATTTGGATCACCATGCAGTAATTTCTCTATGTGAATCTATTTGTGAGATCTATGTGTTTTGGTTTGAGATTTGGCCATTATATGTTGAAATCTTGTTCGTTGATTGTTGTTTATATGAGATCATGTAAATCCCAACCCCTTGAACCCTATTTTGTTGATAATGGCGGTTGAAGGGAAGGGGGAAGTGAAAAGGTTAGGTTTTTGGGTTTGATTTGATGAACACTTTGAGTGTTAGGTTTGAATCCGTGAATCGTATGTTAAAAGTGTTGTTTTGGATGAATTAAGGATGGATTGATAGTGGGAAATAGGCTTGGAATGGTTTGGGAGAAAGTTGGGATCGAATTGGGGGTGATTTCAGCAGTTTCTGCAGAAAAACTGCAGAATGGAATTCTGGAACGGGGACGTCGATCGATCGACGTCAGGGTATGACGTACGTCGATCGATCGACGTATAGTAAGTGAGGGGATGACGTGCCTCAGAAGGACGTAGATCGATCGACGTAGGATGAGTGAGAGTTCGACGTGCCTCAGATGAACGTCGATCGATCGACGTAGATTGAGTGAGAGATCGACGTGCCTCAGATGGACGTCGATCGATCGACGTCAGGGTATGACGTACGTCGATCGATCGACGTCAGGGTATGACGTCAACTAGTTTTGTGGGAAAGCAAGGGAAGAAAGAGGGAAGCTAGGGGATCCTTTGGGTGACTTTAGGGACTCCTTAGGACATGATTAAAGGTAGTCTAAGTATTGGGAACATGATTTAGGAGGGTGAATCAACTTGGTGACTTCAAAGGATTTTCGAATCGGATTTCGATGAGGATGACCTAGGAGGGTTAGGAAATGAACGTACGTGGTGTTATAGAATTCCATGAAGGAAAGATAGGGGTACTCGCATGGGTTGGTGACTTTTTGAAATCAAGGTTAAGTGTTGACGATCTAGTTGAAGCCTAAACTTTGATGTGTAAGTTAGGGAAATCTTGTGTGTTGCTCTTACTTGCGCATGTGAAAAGGAACTGCATATGTGAATGAGATATGTGATTGAAACGAGGAGTCTTGCATCATGGCACTTGCATTGCATATTGTTTTGAAAAGAGATGTGCTTCGGTACATATTTGCGAAGGTGACCTGTAATGTAAACCGGGATGGAAATATAAGCCGGGGCGCATTGCAGGGCACAAAAGGCTGTAACGCAAACCGGGATGGAAATATAAGCCGGGGCGCGTTGCAGGGTATAAAGTCCTCTGCAATGTTAATCGGGATGGAAATATAAGCCGAGGTGCATTGCAGAGTTTTACGAGATCTGTGATGTAAACCGGGATGGAAATATAAGCCGGGGCGCATCACAGAGCATACGAGCCTGTAACGTAAACCGGGATGGAAATATAAGCCGGGGCGCGTTACAGGGTAACGAGTTACGAGACCGGACATTGTGACATGCATTGCACTGTTTTAAAAGAGAAAGCGTTCATGCATATGTAAATGTGTAGTGTAGTGCATATTTTGACATGCATCACGAGAGTCAATGTGGTATGAGCGTGTGTGGTACCTGATTGCCTACGAGTTGTTAAATGTGAACAAATTGTTGTACTTGCTTTACGACGTTATTCAATTCTATATTTGGAAGTTTACAAGACATGTGCCCCTCAAATCCCTTGACTTATATATTACTCATGTCTTGCCATGTGTGATCCCGTATGTCTTATAAGCGGGTTACTTGCTAGCGTTTTTTCGCTAAGGGTACTGCCTTTGGTTTTGCAGATGAGCCTAGTTACGATATGATTTTCATTGAGGACGAAGGCGAGTGGGCAGAATGGGATGCTTAGACCTTGTGGAAGGAATTGATTAGATAGATTCTGTTAATTTCTGTTCTTAATTTGTCTGAGGATTTAGATGGCTGCGACCATATCCAGTTTTTGGGTATTCACTTTGTCTTTTGATATACTGCATTGATGATTTAGATTCACGAGATATATGTTTCCGCACTTATTTCTCTTACGTCATTGATGATGTGTAATCGAGAGGTGAGACGTCTTGTAGTCTTCTCAGTAAGCTACGACGGGTGTACCGGTTCGGATTCCGCTGTCCGGGTCGGGGCGCTACAGAGAAACTCTTTTGCATTTTGTTGAAGCTGAAGGAGAAGAAGCTGGTGCAGGTTTTGTATCTTTGCTTTGGCATTTATGGAAAGAGAGGTGCGGATGGATTTCTCAAAGCACACGAATTCATATCCCATCTATCTACAACCATTCCACATCATTGGTGGAGGAGTACATTGCTGCCATCCCAAGAAGTTTCAGCAGTGGCTAAAAAGCGGCTGCAGAGGAGAAATGGAAAGCCTCAACACCCGTCTATATTAAGATCAAGGTTGACGTGTCTGCTAAACATGATATGGCAGCCATTGGAGTCATTGCAAGGAACTCGAAAGGGGCTGCTCTGCAGACGATATCAAGGCGAGTGCTGTGGAACCCGAGTGTTGAACGGATAGAGCTTACAGCAATCAAGGAGGACAACATGGGAGCTCCATGCATTGAGTTGGAGACTGATTCGCAGCTGGCATTCCAGCAAACACAGAGCATGGAGGCTGATTTTTCTTAGCTGAACTTCTTAGTTGGAGAAATCATAAACATTTCCACTTGTTTTCTTGATGTAATCTTCTCGTTTGTTAAGTGGAAACTGAACAAAATACACACAGATAATTGGAAATTTCTGTATATTCTTGTATATGTTTCACAACCTTTACACAAACTTATAGTCTAATATTACACATGTACATGGAAACCTAATAAATGAGTATCAATCACAATATTCTACGGTATCTCTTCTTGACATATTTACAATTTGTTATTTTTGGTATGTCTTCAATCTTATCAATCACAAATTAATCACAAATCCTAACACTCCCCCTCAAGTTGAATCGTGAGATCCATCACGTTCAACTTGCACAAAATATCCTCGAACGATCGTCCACTTACTGTTTTAGTCAATACATCAGCCAGCTGATCTTTTGATCGGATAAACGGAAGCTTAACAAATCCTTCTTCCAACTTCTCCTTTATAAAATGACGGTCTATCTCAACATGCTTGGTTCGATCATGCTGAACTGGGTTTTCAGATATGCTAATGGATGCCTTGTTGTCACACCACAGCGGGGTCGGTAAATTTACTGGTAGACCAATATCTTTGAATAGTTTCTGAATCCACAAAATCTCAGTGATCCTTTTTACAATTCCCCGGAATTCTGCTTCTACACTCGATAAAGCCACTACCTTCTGTTTCTTGCTTCTCCAGGTGACTAAGTTACCTCCCACAACTGCAAAGTATCCGGAAGTATACTTTTGGTCTAATAGACTGCCATCCGAATCCTCATCTGTATATGCATGAATATCTAGATTTCCATTATTTCAGAAGACAATTCCCCTTCATGGGGTATACTTTAGGTATCGCAAGATCCGCATAACTGCATCCATATGATGTTCCTGGGGGCTATGCATAAACTGACTGACTGAACCTACTGCAAAAGCAATATCGGGCTGAGTATGTGACAAATAAATCAACTTACCAGCCAGTCGCTGGTATTGTCCCTTGTCTGCACGTGTTGCCCCTTCTATTACCTTTAGTTTCTGATTCACAACCATTGGAGTATCACAAGGTTTGCAGTCAAGCATTCCAACCTCTGTAAGCAGATCCAAGATATACTTCCGTTGAGATATATTAATTCCTCCATTAGATCTCAACACTTCAATGCCCAAGAAGTACTTCAAGCCTCCGAGATCCTTCATTTCAAACTTTGTAAACAAATGTTTTCGAAGACGATCAATCTCCTCAGTGTCATTCCCAGTAATTACCATGTCATCGACATAAATAATTAGACACGTCACCAAATCATTCGGTATCCATCTTGTTTCATAACTTCTGTGAACCTTCTAAACCATGCTCTCAGAGACTGTTTTAGCCCATACAGGGCTTTCTTCAGCTTGCACACCTCCCTTGTTTTAAAACCTATTGAAAAACCTGGAGGAGGTTCCATGCACACTTCTTCTTCTGAGTCACCATGCAGAAAAGCATTCTTTACGTTAAACTGATGGAGGCGCCAATTTTTATTTTCAGCAACGGAAAACAACACCGGAATTGTGTTAATTCGAGCCACAGGGGAGAATATATCTGAATAGTCGATGCCATAGGTCTTAGTGTATCCTTTTTCCACTAGCCTAGCCTTGTACCGTTCAACACTCCCATCAGATTTGTATTTGATGGTGAATGCCCATCAAAATCCCACGGGCCTTTTTTCGGAAGGAAGGATACACTTCTCCCATGTCTGATTCCTTTTTAAGGTTTCCATTTCGGTCATCATAGCTTCTCTCCACATCGGTTGACCTTGTGCCTCTTCTGCTGTTCTTGGTACCTGTTCTGAGCATAGTGACATAAAGAAACCTGGGGCCAGGTCAGATACTTTGTTAAATGAAATATTGACTGATGCATGGAGGAGCCTGGTGCTTATGTCGGAGAATATCGTTCCGGAGGAACTTCCCGCTTAGTCCTTGGGGGTAGGACCTGTGCCCGTTGCTACTCAATTGAAGTATCCCCATATACTTTTGAATCAATGGAACGGTCAGGTGTGATATCTGTGTGACTATTATCTTTAAGGGTGGGGGATCAACAATGTCTACAGTGGGAACAATGTCACTAATGTCAGAGTCAATATGAGATTCAGAGGTATATGGCGTATTATGTGTATCAGAAATTATTATCTCTGGCACTTCATTCATTGGCGGGAGATCATTCGAAGGTACTGGAGCCATGAGTGGTATGATGCCGGGAGCGTTAGCACGGTCGGTGTCATCTAATTGCCCTGTTGGAATAGTCGTAGGACAGGTGTGTGGTGATACCAACTAGTCTAGGGTCCCATCGTCTGGAATCTTCCCCTGAACCCGAGAGTGGGAGGAGTAGTAGTACTCCATTTCTAGGAATACATAGTTCATAATGATGTGAATACGGTGGGTACGAGGGTTATAGCATCGATAGCCTTTCTGAGTGGTCGCGTAACCCACAAAAACACATTTTTTTGGAGCAAGGGTCAAGTTTTGTCTATTCGTGTTTGGGAGTATGGATGAAAACTGTACACCCAAACACTTTCGGCAGTAGGGTAAAGACCGAAGGTATGGTGTGTTGGTTAGTCAAGACTTGAAGTGGAGTTTTGTAATCTAGGGTTTTGACGGGAGACGATTTATAAGGTAGATAGTTGTGGTTACGCGCTCTGGCCAAAGACTCATTGGGACGTGAGAATCAATCATCATAGCTCGTGTCATTTCAAGAATAGTACGGTTTCGTCTTTCTGCTACCCCAATTTGTTCTGGTGTATGAGGACAAGATGTTTGGTGTATGATACCATGATTACGAAAATATTGCTTAAATTCCCCCGTGATATATTCACCCCCATTATCGGAGCGAAGAATTTTGATAGTGGTGTTAAATTGAGTATGCACTATTTTGGAAAAATGAACAAATTTTTGGTGAACTTTGGACTTTTGTTTCATAATGTACATCCATGTCATACGTGAGAAGTCATCAATGAAAATCACATAATAGCGAAAGCCAAAAGAAGTGGTATATGGAGAAGGACCCCAAACATCAGAATGAATTAAAGCAAACATTTGTTTGACACGAGTATTATTAGGCAAATAAGACGCCCAAGTATGTTTCGCTTGAAGGCATGTACCACAAGTAAACTTATTTGGTTTTGAGGTAAAATAAGGTAGGAAATAGATGTTGTAAATAGTAAAATGGTAGATGACCTAACCGGCGATGCCACACACCTGCCGGTCAACCATCCCGGTGGCAAGATTAGACTGTCCCTGTGGTGACACAACATTGACAAAATACAACCCTTGGCGTTCAGTACCACGTCCAATGATCGCCTCCGTACGAATATCCTGCACAAGAAAAAAATTAGGATACATAATAACACGACAATCTAACTCTTTAGTCAATTGACTAATGGAAAGAAGCTTGGTAGATAGAGATGGTACATAAAGACATTTTTAAAGGGTAACATTAGGTGTAATAGAGATTGATCCACTATCAACACAGGGATAGATTCACCTTTGGCAGTTTCAACAGTAGTTTTGGATATTGGTGTGTGAGTGTGAAGGTCAGAGGAATCGTATGTCATTGTGCCGGTATCGCCACAATCGAATATCCATTGGGAATTTGGCCTTTGAGAAATTAGTGAGGGCAAAATAGTCATTGTTTCTTTTCTAGGGGTATTTTTGAGACTGGGGTATAATTACAGGACTTGGGTGAAAGGGTTAGTAATTGAAGGGGCACAGGCGTGTTATTGGGTTTATTTGGTGTGGAGATTCCATTCTCAGAAGTTATGGGGACACATAGGGTATTTTGCACAACTCCAGGATCACGGGTGGAGTTCTCCAAAAAACCAGGGACCTATGGTGCAATTTTTGCATTATTTAAGTTAAGAGGGTTAGGGTTTCCCCTAACCCTGGTACCTCTGTCCGCCGTTTCCTCTTGGTTCCTGCGTTCCTTGGTTTCTCCCCCTTCCTTTTGCTTGCTTTCCTCTGTGCTGCCTCCTCCGGTGGCCTGAGTATGAGCAGCTTTCCTTTTCTTCTTGTAATCCTCCCACCAGTCGGGATAACCATGTAGTTTAAAGCACTTCTCACGGTTGTGCCCTTTCCTTTTGCAATGACCACATTCTTGGTTTTTGTTTTCTCCACCACCCCGTGATGGGTTGCCTGAGCGTGGTGGTGGTGCCTCTTTGGCGGTTAGGCCCTGTCCAACCCCGTATGAGGACTTTGATTCCGACAGGGTCACTGTTAGAACTCCATTTTGGATTTCTGACTTTCGAAGTTCATTGATGTTGTTTCTATCGATGACCTAGGTTCCCTTTTGAATATCTCCCTCTTGGTGTCTGCAAAATGGTCATCCACGGCCAGGAGCAGTTGATATAGTCTCTGCTCTTGGACTTTTCGGGTATACATAGCTATGTCTCTGGGGGACTCCATGGGATTCGGATCCATGGTGTCTATGGTCATCCATAGACCTTGGAATTGGTCCCAAAGAGCCTCAAGTGGTCGGTTGCCTTGTTTGATAGTGTAGCACCTTTTATGCAGATTAAATATCTGAAGAGGATCTGCTTTTGACCCATATGTGACGGCCAATCCGTCCCACAGGGCCTTTGTCGTTGAGTACTTTGAAACATTGTTGACCAGGTTGTCATCAATGTTATCTATCAGCCACGTAAAGACCAGTTGGCCACTTTGCTCCCAAGTAGTGTATGAAGGATCAGTATTGGCAGGTGGTGGAGGTACCCCAGTAATATGGGAGCTCCTCCCCCTGCCCCCTAACGCAATTTTCATTAACATGCTCCATAGATTGTAATTCCGATTTAGAGATGGTGTTGATGATGGTGCGTTTAGACTCTGTTGCAAAAATTTCGCAAATTGCTCGGACAGATCGAAATTTGCAGGGAAGTTGGGTTTATTTTCTGAGGTTCCGGCATGGTTTCAGCAGTCTCTTGATTGTGTGACATTTTTGCTATATATTTTTGCAGGCAACGATACACTGACTGGAACAGGGTAGAGCAATGAAGGAATCTGAGCCTCAGATAAGAACAAAACACTTGATGACAAAACTCCTGAGCCTCAACACGGTTGGGTCTTGGCAATGAGGAGTTAAGCAAAAATCTGAGCCAACGATTTCTCAGATCATAATAGGCTTCCAGAAATTGGAACCTGCTCTGATATCATGAACAAAATACACAAAGAGAATTGAAAATTTCTGTATATTCTTGTATATGTTTCACAGCCTTTACACAAGCTTATAGTCTAATCTTACACATGTACATGGAAACCTAATCAATGAGTATCAATCACAATATTCTATCATATCTCTTCTTGATATATTTACAATTTGTTATTTTTGTATGTCTTCAATCTTATCAATTACAAATTAATCACAAATCCTAACAGAAACTAGATTCAGATACCTAGGAAATGGATTATGGGCTAAGCTTACCAGATGTCATACTCGTGAACAAGTCTCATATGCATTTTATTTTAATTTACTTGACCAAAGTTTGACGACGATGTGAAACACTATTGTGATTCCAGGTAAGAAGGAGAACTCGAATCTCATCTCTCTGTATGTATGAGTGAAAAAATTAAAAAAAAAACAAAAACAGAAAAAGTTAGCCAAAAAATTATTGTTCAAAATTCATTTTGGTTCATGATTTACACTTCTGTTTTGACTGACGAATTGTTATGAAAAAGTATTTAAATTGTCACTATACTAAAACCCGTATCCATTCATGTCCCAGTTTACCGTTGACGCTCATATGTATTTCTTCTCGCTATTCTTTGTAACGTTCAGAATACCTAAGTTTGAGTGTGATGGCGACACAATAATGTTCCGACAAACTGATTTCTATTGTTTGAAAGATTAGTGTAGAAACAAACCCATCGAAAGTGTGTCGAGCTCAGCCGAAGAGCGTCGACCTGAACAAAGTAATGACTAAGATGGGTAATAAGACGTGGCCAAAGTCAGCTGGATGTAGGAATGACTAAGCTGAGAAAAGGATAGACAGAACAAAGCTGTGCTGGACTAAAGAAGACAGATGAGTTGAGGTGAACTGAAGCACGGAACTAAGGCTAGCTGAAGTGAAGAAGGACAGCAGAGCAAAACTAAAGTAAAGATGTGCTGAAGCAAAAGTCAGGCAGCAATGCTAAGGCCGAGCTGCCATACTTAGTCTTGTAAATATTGTAACTTAGGACTTCTACTGTATATATGTCCGAGCAGACCTGGTAACTAGAAGTTACCTTATAGCCATTAGTAGTCTAGTCAAGTTACTGTAGATGAACAGAAAATACTGTAGGCAAGTAATAAAGCTATTAGCAGGCAAAGCAAACTCCTATATAAGGAGAAACACTTGTTTTTGCAACTAACTTCGAATGAATTTTTTAATTCTTCAATCTCGACATGGTATCAGAGGTAATCTGATTCTCTCTAAACAGCCTGCTACTTTTTCTGCATTTCTTGAGATACTTAAATGACTACACCCTTTAGCTCAGCTGAATTTATGGAGCCACATCCACTTCGGATCAAACATTCGGAGAGGTCCGTGGTCCTCAAATCTCTGACGATTCCTCCATTGTTATCACCAGCCACAACCTAAATGGATATAACTACCTCTCATGCTCTCGAGGGGTGGAAATGTTCATCACCGGCAAAGGTAAGGAGGAATATCTGTATGGAACAGTCACCGTTTCATCCAAAAATGATGCAAACTACCGGCTATGGAAGTCGAAAAAAGCATGATAATGTCATGGTTGATATTTTCTATGCAATCAGACATTTCTGATGACTTCATAATGACATTACAGTAGAAATCTGGGCTGCAGTCAAAGAGATATATTCATAGCAGGACAACATCTCTGAGATATATGAGATCGAAGCTTATCTTCATGAGGTTAAACAAGGCAATCTGGTTGTGCACATATATTATACTCTATTGACGAAAGCTTGAGAGTATATTGACTCCTTCGAAACACATCAGCGGTCTTGTATCACAGATGCTGGTCTATATAAAAGAATAATAGAACAGAAACGAGTATTTCGCTTCCTGCTTGGACTAAATCCAGAATTCGACAGTGCCCAAAGTCGAATTCTGAGCACAAAACCACTATTGACCTTGAATGCTGCCTTCGCTGAGATCAAGCACGAAGAAATCCGTAAGAAGGTCATAATGGGAGGTTCCCTAAATATGAAGACCTCATCTCTGCATACTGAACAACCAGTGGAAGTATCTGGACTGTCTGTTAAACGACATTTTGCTTCTGTTAGAAGGAGAGTGTGCAAATATTGTAAAAAGGAAGGGCATACAGTCGACGACTGTTGGAAGCTTCAAGAAAAGTTAGTACGAGAGGAAAAACCACAATTGATGTCTGGCAATGCTCCATGGAGACCTCAATCAAAAGTATTCGTTGCTGGACAAAGTGCTGCACACCAGGTCGGTGACACAGCATTGCTTGATGCAGCTCGACAAAACATAACATACCTCGCCTTAGCACAAGTAGCTCAAGGTGAGGTCCCTACAAAGGATTAGATTGCTACTCTGATCAAATTACTAAGTAGACAACATGTCCGAGCTGAATTAATTCAAGCTAGAATGGCAGGTACGTCTAGCCAAGCTCCAACAGTTTATGGATCATAGACTCTGGGGCGACTGACCATATGACAAGCAATGTTAACCTTCTGAACTCTTATTCTCTGTTTACAATATCTAAGAAAGTTAAGATTGCCAATGGAACTTCCTTAGAAGTCATTAGAATAGGCTCTACAATAATTAATAATCGAATCATCTTAAAAGATGTTCTGCATGTCTCTAGTCTAAGCTTCAACCTGTTATCAGTTGGTAAACTTACTAGGGATAATAATTGCATAGCATGCTTACCACACGCTGAATGTTGTTTTCAGGAAAATAAAATGAAGGGAATGATTGGCAGTGCTAGGAATATTTGCGGGTCTGTTCCTACTGGAGTCTGAAAAAGTAGCCTTAATAAGTACATTCGAACTCCCAAATGATTAGGGTACCGCTAGTATTTTGCACCTGAAAATTCTTGTATAGGGGACATTTTGCTATGTCATAATAAACTTGGTCATCTCAATTTTGTATATATCAAATGTTTAATGCCAAAATTATTCAGTTCTGCTGACCTTAAAAGCATTACTTGTGAAACTTGTCAATTAGCTAAACATACTAAATAGAGTTACCCAGCAAAAATATACAAGTCATCTGCGCCCTGTGATATATGGGGACCTTCTAAGAAATTAACATCAACGGAGCGAGGTGTTTCCTGACCTTTGTAAATGACCATAATAGAGTAACATGAGTTTATCTACTAAAAAGTAAAAGTGAGGTCGGACAAATATTTATGAGATATTTTACACTTATTAAAAACCAGTTCGGCTGCACCATTAAACACTCAACCAGACAAGGGACAATATTTAGACAGCATAGTTCAAACATTTATGCATGAAAATGGTATATATCATAAAACTTTTTGTACCTATTCTCCACAATAAAACGGTGTTGCTGAAAGAAAAAACAGACATCTACTTGAAGTAACTAGGGCCATTATGTTTGCAATGGATGTACCCAAACAATCCTGGGGTGCAGCCATACTTACAGCCACATACCTAATAAACAGGATGTTATCCAGAATGTTGTCCTTTAAAACCCCCAGAGAAATACTCCTCAGGCACTACCCACACACTAAACTACTTTCAGAGTTACCATTCAAACTGTTCGGATGCATAGCATATGTACATGTTTAGCCCAGTCTAAAGGGAAAATTGGATCCTAGACCAGTTAAGTGCATTTTCTTAGGATACTCAGGATCACAAAAAGGATATAAGTGTTACTGTTCATCTAATAAACAAAATTTGTGACATTCGATGTTACATTTGATGAAAAAAATGCATTTTACAAATCCTTAATAGAAACAAAAGAGTTAAGTCAAAATGAATATTGGAAAATAATAGACTGTGTAGACAAAACTCAATCTAGCTCATTCTTTCAAGCTCAGCAACTCAGCTGAGCTGCACACTGCAGCTCAGCAACTGGGTACCTCAGGTCGGCATGACCATTTCCTAACTCAGAACTAATCTCCCTATGATCTCCAATGATCAGGAAGTCCTGGGATGTGGTAGCCGACCTGAGACACCCGAACAAACACAACTCACTATAGAAGATGAGGATTCTCTAGAAGAAACTAAAACTGAATATGAAATTGAATCCCAAATAGATGACAGACCAATAGCATCAAGGAAAAGAACAAGGGAATGCATTACCCATCTGTACCAAATACCCCATAGAAGAGTTCGTATCCTATAATAAGTTGAATCCAAACTTTAGGACATTTGTGCCCTCACTTGATAAGAACACCTTACCTAAAAATATATTATAAGTACTAAGTCAACCTGGATGGAGGAATGCTATGCATAAAGAAATGAATGCTTTGGTAAAAAATCAAACCTGGGAGCTAACTCCCATCTCGGCCACTATAATACCGGTAGGGTGTAGATGAATATTACAGTTAAATGCAATAATAATAGAAGGAGTAAATGTAAAGCAAGATTAGTAGCCAAAGGATTTACTCAAACATACGGCATAGGTTATTTTGAAACATTTGCCCCACTTGCTAAACTAAATACTATTAAAGTCCTTTTCTCTGTAGCTGTTAAACTTGACTGATAACTATATCAATTAGATGTAAAAAATGCATTCCTGGATGGAGACTTCGCAGAGGAAGTCTACATATGTATACCACTAAGGTTGAGTAACGAAACTGATAAAGATGAGGTCTGCAGGTTAAGAAAATAACTATATGGGCTAAAAAAATCACCAAGGGCCTGGTTTAAAACATTCACTATAATTGTGAAAGACCTAAACTTTACCCAAAGCCATAGTGATCATATGCTGTTCACCAGAATTTCACCTAAGGGGGATTTAAATGTTCTAATAGTGTATATAGATGATATCATAATAACTAGGAATGATAGCCATGGCATAGATAGTATTAAAACATAACTATTTAAGCAAATTGAGATGAAGGATCTAGGTAAGCTGAGATACTTCTTAGGAATGGAGATCGCTAAGAACAAAGAAGGAATGTATATATCCCAAAAGAAATATATGTTGGACCTTCTAAAAGAAACCGGTATGCTCGGATGTAGACCAGAAAACACCCGGTAGAACCTGAACATAAGCATAGATATCAGGGGGATACTACCCCAACTAATAAACTTAGTTATCAAAAGCTAGTTAGAAAATTAATCTACCTATCACACACTAGGCCTGACATTTGTTACGCAGTGAGTTTTGTATCAAAATTTATGCACAATCCTAATAATTCTCAGGTACCTTAAAAATGCACCAGGACAAGGACTGTGTTTTAGGAAGAGCGTAAACCGAAGTGTCAAGTTGTTTACAGATGCAGACAGGGCTGGATCCAAGGTCGACATGAGGTCAACAACAGGGTATGGAACCTTTCTATGAGGAAATCTAGTTACTTGCGCAGCAAGAAGCAACCAATTGTGACAAGAATCAATGCAGAGGCAGAGCTTAGGACACTTGCACTAGGAATCTATGAAGACATTTAGATCAGAAGAGTTCTCGAAGATCTTCATGTAGAGGCAGGATTACTCATCAAAATTTTTTGCGACAGTGTCTCTACAATAAGTATAAAAGAGAACACAGTTTAGCATGACAAGTCAAAACATATAGAAATAGACATACATTTTATCCATGAGAAGATAGAACGAAATGAGGTTAGCTTAGTGCACATCTCCACCAAAGATCAAACCGTAGATATCCTCACGAAGCCAGTTTCAACAAGTGTTTTCTAGTGCTTAATTCCAAGCTTGGTTGTATTAATATATACAAGTAAGCTTGAGGGAATGTGTAGAAACAAGCCCAGCCAAAGTGTACCGAGCTCAGCCGAGGTGCACCGACCTGAACAAAGTAATGGCCGAGCTAAAAAATAAGACGTGACCAAAGTCAGTCAGCCGAGCTGAGCTGACCTGGATGTAGGAATGGCTGAGCTAAGGAAAGGATGGACAGGGCAAAGATGTGTTGTACTAAAGAAGGCAGATGAGCTGAGGTGAATTGAAGCACAGAACTAAGGCTAGCTGAGGTGAAGAAGGACATCAGAGCAGAACTAAAGTAAAGATGTGCTGAGCTGAGGTATCGAGGTGAAGCACAAGTCAGGCAGCAACGCTAGACCGAGCTTTGATACTTAGTCTTGTAAATATTGTAACTTAGGACTTTTACTGTATATATGTCTGAGCAGACCAGGTAAGTAGACCTTACCTTATAGCCATTAGTAGTCTGGTCAAGTTACTGTAGATGCATAGAAAACACTGTAGACAAGTAATAAAACTGTTAGCAGGTAAAACAAACTCCTATATAAGGAGAAACATTTGTACTTTTTCAACTAACTTGAGTGCATTCTAGAATTCTTCAATCTCGACAATAAGCTACGAACTTCAATGAAAGTATGCTAAGCGTTGTGCACTTCCATTCACATATCAAATTAATAAAAGCGATCAATTCTATTTAAGCGTACAGTTAATGAGGTAACCCAACTAATTCATGGGTGATGTTCAGGGGAATTTGGAATGCAACGGATTGCAAAACCTTGAAGTAGAATCATACACTAGCTACTTACTTCCTGCCTATTGGGATCTCCCAACATTTTTCTGCACAAATTTCCTTGGATTTTGAAATTTAGAGTTGCATAAGATAACCTAGCTGATAAGATCCATGTTCACCTAAAACTTCTCTTATTTTATCAAACTTATTAATATGAAACAAATCTCAACACCCGTCTTTACAAAGCAACGTAATTTAACATATAAACATGCTTAGAACATGTCTTCAATAACAAATCAAGAACCAAAAAACAAACATATGTATTCAGACGAAAAAGAACGACAATAAATTGCCAACTTTAGGCTAGAAAATAACTTGAATTTGGTACCATATTGAAATTTAGGTTTACATGTGATGAGACATATATCCACAGAAAGCCTTAAGGCAACCGGTGACGGTATTCATCCTCGTATAATTTAGGTTTTTTAAACAAATTAACCAATGTGAGACAAAGATCAACACCTGTCTTTACGTAACAATGTAATTTGTCGTCCTCAAGAACAAACCACGAATCAAGTTGTAAATAGTAAAGCGAAGACGTGCATGAAGTAGCAATTTTATTTTATGGAGCAAAGAAAGCAAGAAGCCAAGAAAGAATTGAAGTATACTAAAGAAAAAGAAAAGAACTTTACTGCATGAAGAAATATATGGAACAAACAAGAGAAAGATAGAATGTAAGAAATCAAAGTTAAGAAAAGTAAGTCAAAAGTTAAGGAAAACTCAAAAGGCATATGCATGGATTTGGGATTTATTTTGGTATTGAATGGTAGTATTGTATAAGTATTTGTGGACGTGTATGTGATTCATCATCATTAATGTGATAGACGTACATGGCTTTCTTATTGAGTGCCTAATATCTACTTCAGTACATAGTTATACGTGAGAATCAAGTTACGTAAAGAAAATTTATTATTGTATTTGTATTTTTATATTTATTCATGATAAGATTTCAATAAATGATGTACCGAAAAAATGTGCATAGAAGTTCAGAACTCGAGAAAAGTTAAAAATGTAAGTCCGAGATCGTCGATATAGAGCACCTTCCGATCGACAACATCAATTTACTTAGGGGAAAAAAAGGGAAAAACTTAAACCACATAAAAGAAATGCAATTTTCAAATGCAAAGATATTTACAGAGACCTCTTTTCTTCTCTTTCTAATTGTAAGAATGAGCTTGGATTAGATGCTGGCAATCACACGCTTTCTAGAAGGATAACTACAGGAACCTAATGCTGTCATATGCTTTTAAAACTCAACATTACGTTGACTTTACATGTTTTTGTGTTTTGTTTTTGTGTTTCATTATTTGTTTGTTCATTATGTGTATATCCAGGTATACAGAGCCGGTGGTCTCACTAGAAACAAACTCTTTATCCTTTGAGATGGAGGTATTGTTCGCATGTTTCTCACTCTCCGAGATTCTAGCAATAGCTTTTGATGTTGTTGAGATATGCTGGATATGCGTTATTGGTGTTGTTTTATATTTTGAGCTTACATGCTGGCGATAACACGTTAACAATAATGAGGAGAACAAGAGGAAAAGGCCGGCAGTAAATACATCTGAAAACAACGCCATAGATCAGTATCTGCAAAATGCTTGCTGTCTTTATTTGTCATTTCCATGCAGACAAGGCAATTTGTCCATCCCCTTGTGTACCATTTCTTGTTTGCTGGCTTGTGATAAATTTTAAGCATAGAACAGCCATATAT
Organism: Eustoma russellianum; assembly: GCA_036186865.1. NCBI lineage: Eukaryota > Viridiplantae > Streptophyta > Magnoliopsida > Gentianales > Gentianaceae > Eustoma > Eustoma russellianum. The sequence goes on along the minus strand of AP025062.1, from coordinate 16,109,627 downwards.
AACAAGATCAACTTGTACATGTTATCAAGTAAATAAAGAGATTAACTCATTAGCAAACAGGGGGTGATATTTTTTGGTGTAATTTTTGACTATAGAGAGGAAAAAATGGCACCAAAAGCCCGATCGACGCCACGAGAATCTGCAGTTAGAGTAGCTGCTTTTGCCCATGTTCTGTTTCTTGCCATCCTCATTATGTTGCTTGTTTGGCTGCTGCACTTCAGGGGTGGCGTTGCTTTCAAGTCTGATAACAAGCAGAAGATCTTCAATGTAAGTGAACGTATCAAATTCTTTTTCTGTCAGATTTGGCTTTTCAACGTGAAAAGTCAACCGTGTTAATATTTTTAAGACGGAGGAAGTCTCTCTAGGGATTTTCATGCTTTTTTTTTTCTTTGGAAATTTTGGTTGAATTCTGGAACTGATGAATTGTCTGCTTTTTCTTGTATGCAGCTGCATCCTCTGCTTATGACTATTGGCTTTGTTTTGCTTTCTGGAGAAGGTCTGTATTTTAACTCCTCCTTTCTTTCCTCTGTAAGGAGAAACAAATAAATATGCATGCCTGTGTGTATGCAACATATGGCCATCTATATATGTATCTATATATATTATCCGGATTTATATAGTATGAATATAGCGCACATAGTTTGCTACTAGGGGCAAGATCTTCAAAATATTTCACTTTTGTGGAATTGATCTGATCTTTAATTTTCTTTTCGCACCATTTTAGAAGTATATTTAAAAAGGGAGAGCATTTTTGAAACACAAACATGTTGTAGGGTGTTAACTAACCGAGCCGAACATAATACTAGGTTTTCGAATTCGGATTCGTTTAGCTAAACAAACTGTTCGGCTAAAATTGGTTCAAGTTCGGTTCGGTAACAATATAACTGTTTAACGAGCCAAACAGTTCGTAAATAGTTCGGCTCGTTTTAGTAAACAAAACCAAATAGCTGCTTACAAAAAAATACCGAACAAATTCGAACAGAACATAAACCGAACTCGAAGTTCGCAAACTGTTCAGTTCGTTGAACAACCCTATAATTGAATATTCCTAAAACTAAATTGTATAGACCTTTTACATAGGGTACTATTCAAACGACATCATTCTTACACACTCATTCATCTTACACTTTGACATACTCATTCTTTCTTTCTCTCTCTTTACTTTTTCTTTCTTTTCTTTTAGTTATATACAACCGTGATTCAGACATAAATACCTGAAATACTCACTTAATTGTTATATCATTCACATGGCATCGGCTACATGAATCAACTGTCTTCGCTGTGTTTTATCACTGACTATATGCTCTCCAATTGGATTATAAGTTATATCATTGCTTATCGTCTCTTTCAATATCTGCTTTAATATTCCTCTCACCATGTCTGCTTTAGTCTTTTCTCAATTACTTGCTTCAGAGCGTCATTGTGTGGCTCATTAATTCAATTCCTTTACAATTTTCATTATCTTGTATATCACATTTGTTTTTACACATAAATACTAAAATTCTTTGCATCTTCTGGTAAAACATCTTTCTAGTCTTAACAATCTTATTAAAAAAATCAGTGAACCACATAATACCTTCTTTTCATAGGCATTTCTAAGCTTCAATCAGAATATCATTGGGCTCAATCGCTTTACCAATTTTTTATCATTTTCAAAGCATCTTCTACATCTGACAATTGAATTATTGTACAATATATGACATTTTTATCTTCTTCAGAGTTACGTAACACACTCAATACGAGTTCATCTCTTTTTGATTTATTAAAAAGTTTTTAAAAGTATCTTCTCCATCTATATTTTATTGTCCTTTCTATTACTAAAATCTTGATATTATCGTCTTTAATACATTTGACTTTAACTCAAAACCACTGTAAAAGGAAAAAAGAAAAATGAAAAACCTTGCAATTGTAAAAGTTTGAATTGAAAAGATCTCTTGATCTTGGAGCTTCGGATTTAACCATTTTGAGCTATGTCTAATTGCATACAGACTCATTCATTCATTTAACTAGGGGAACAAAACTTTAATTTTTTTGTATTCTTTAATAACTTATACATTGTTGACAGTATATATAACTGTGTCTTATATTCCTTTGGCAGCTCTGATGGTGTATCAATCGAACCCGTCTCCGAGAAAGAACCAAAAGGCAATTCATGGGATACTACATTTCTTAGCTTTTGCAGCTGCAATTATTGGGCTTGTTGCTGTTTTCAGTTATCACCATGACCTCTCCATAGCACATATGTTCACCTTGCATTCCTGGTTTGGGTTGTCTACAGTTTGCTTGTTTCTTTTGCAGGTATTCACATATCAATTACTTTCTCCTTTTTCATACTCATGTCTTATAAATTCATCTTATTAAGAAAAAAAATTCATTTATTGAACAGCTTCACAATAAAATGAACGACCATTTCGCCTATATAAGATTTTTTTTTTCGTTACATGCATTCTGGGTGTAATGATAAAATTTTGCATTTATTTTTGTTTTGTTTTTTTTGTCCCTTATAGTGATTAAAAAAATGAGGACGGACCTTAAAGCAAATGATAAGGTTGCTGCTTTGTGACTTTGACGTCACGGGTTCGAGAAGCGGAAACAACCTCTTACACAAAGTGTAGAGTAAGGCTGCATACATCCGATCGCAAAGCGGGAACCTAGTGCACCGGGAATGCCCTTTTATAGTGATTAAGAAAATGATTATATAGCTATAAAATTGCCATTAATACCAGGGTTAATACAAGTAGTTGTACAAGTTGGTATTGATTAGAAAATGAGTTGGAAAAAATTTTAAGAAACCTTGTCTATTATAAAGAGCGATTATTTATTATCTTTATCAAGTTTGGTGGTTTTTTCTCTCCATGTTGTGCAGTAAGTGGGATTCGTTATAAGGGTGAATTTGAGTGTTACACCTTAATTTTTACCCATATTGGATAGAGGTCAAGGACGGTGGATATTCGCGTAGAAGCAGTTGTTATAACGATATCTTGTATCGTTATAAAATACAAATAGAAGTAATCTCTTTTCTGTTTCAATAAATTGACTTAAACAACTTATACAAAAAAAATTTCCTACTTTCTATAATTATAGTGTCTTTTGACCAATGGAGTCAAGGACACATTTTTCTTTGACTTTGGGATATGATGGTGTAAAGCAAAATGACTAATTAAATTGGATGCGCTTCTTATATTGTGAAGTAGCAGTTGATCGACACAGTTTGATAAAATTTTCGTTATGGACCATCGGGAAACAACCTATGTGCTTTTAACACATAAGTATTGTTGCGTACATCCGACCTCCCATACCCCAGCATAGACGGGAGTCTCTAAGGCAGTGGAGTATGTTGTTGTTGTTGTTGATTAGTTAAGTATATCCTTGTATTCTATAAGACAACAACAACATTACCCCATTACTTTAGAGGCTCCCGCCTATGACGGATATAGAAGATCGGATGTACGCAACCATACACATGTGTTAGAAACACACAGAGACTGTTTCCCAATGCGTCAAGCTATGTCGATCCAACTGTTACTTCACAATATAATAAGCCTAACCAATTTGGTGAATTGTTTTGCTTTAGTCAATTTAGTGAGTCATTTCTATAAGACAATGGAGTAATGTTGTTGCGGTAAGTATACCTTTGTATTCTACTCTTACTATTGAATAAATTATATTCAAATGAATGATGCATGTCTATGACTTTCAATTTGTCAGTTCTTGCTTGGGTTTGCAACATATGTGTTTCCACGTGGAACATCATCAACAAGAGGGAAATTTTCTCCATGGCACATTCTGGCCGGCATCCTCATTTTCTTCATGTCAATCCTCACTGCAATTACAGGACTCCTTGAAAAATTCATCTTCTTGGGGTTAAAACGAAGCAAAGAAGCACTTATAGTCAATTTCCTAGGCCTCCTTATTTTCCTCTATGGGGTTGCTGTCTTTTTTACTGTGCTCCATCGTTACTGGTAGACGATTAGACACCTCGACATTTTTTTTTACTATGTTTTTGTTTTCCTGCAAATGCTTTATTTAGTTTTACTTTTTTTTATATTGTTGAAGTCTTTTTTAGAATGTTGTTATCTATGTTGAAAAAGACTGGGAAAGGTACGTCATTGTCCTTAGCTTTGTACTTTTCTTTGACATGTATCCATTTGATTCATATTCTTAATAAAACTGGTAGTCATACGTCTTGCCTATATTGTGTTGGGTTTCCTAGGAATTGTACCTTCACTTATACACACACACATATATATATGTATATGTATGTATGTATGTATATGTGTGTGTATGTCACTACCTGTGTCACAAAACAAGGGTACAATTGACCGTGAGTCTTATCTTGTTAAAACAAAAGGTCATGAATCTCTTATATCGTATTAGAAACGCACGGAAACTTAAAATACTAATAGAAAATTAACATCATCCTCATAAATAAATCCTTAAAACATGATCTCATAATTTGTATATAAATATATACATCAATATAAACAACCACGGGAAACAATTCGACTAGTCATAAATAAAGTTTCTTGGGTAGGCAAACAATTGTATCATAACCCAAAATTATAAACTTTCTTCATGCCAAGTCAACACCTGCCCATTCATTTGAACAGGTGAAAAATTAAATGGAATAAGCTCATGGATGCTCAATACAGGAAGCCATCATATAACAAATAAATTTCTTTTATATCTTTCTTCTAGTAACATAGAGCAAGGTTTAGCTCACTGTCATAAAGTCTCAGGAAAAAAAAAAAACTAAATCTTCGCTTATCATGCTATAGAATTATTCATCCAACAATTAGTCATACCACATTATCATGTCTACAAGCAGAACATGAGTTCTCTGTTACTCTTTAATCATCTTTACATATCTTAACTTGGGTTAATCATGAGGTAACTTGAGTTAATCATGAGGTTTGTCTTAGCATATGATCACATCCCTTTAAGCATAACTTGATATGATATGAGAGTTGTCGTTACCCATAGAATTCTTATTATGGTACATGTTAATATGTTTGAATTCTTATTATGGTACATGTTAATATGTTTGCCTTAGCGGTTGTACTCCCTCCATCTAAAAATATTGTCATACTTTTTATTTTGGTTTGTTCCAGAAATAGTAATATACTGGTAGTCAAAGTTTTCATATCACCCTTTTAATTAACACTTCAATGATTTTTCTAGTTTACCTCCCGTAGAATAGGTATAGTGACCAAAACAGTTTAGCTTCCTTACATTTTGTTCTAATCAAACTAGAATAACTTTTTTGGGGTGGAGGGAGTATTCACCAATGTCACAAGGTTTATCTTTACATGCGGCATTAGTTGATCGTATTTATTCAAAGGTTTACCGTTGCTTTTGTAGCGTCCTGTCCGGGACTAGGGTTTCTGCACGGTGCACCCGCCGTACTCTACTACGATAAGTACAAAACATTGATACATACATGTGCATGTCGACATAAATTACGAATCGATATAGCAGAAGTAACATAAAGATAAACATACGACATGCATACATATACAAATCGTCATAATCTGTACAAATCATAATATACAAAGTCCCAAAATAATATAATTACATCATGATCACATACCTTAACCCATGTCTAACAAATCTTCCTCCAAAGATAATTCGATGAGAACATGCTTATTATCCAGTGAACCTACCGAGACAGAACCCTTAAACCCTATTCAATCAATAGCTTTACGAAGAGGGATCATCGCTGGTCAACCAAAATCGAATTTACCAACTAAAGCGAATTGGTAGGGTTTCGCTAGCTTCCTTCGTCCGTAAACATGACGGCTGCTTCTGTTATATCTCATTTTTTTAAAAGGGGCGAAATTGGTATTTAGGCTAATTAATTACTAAACCTAATTTGATTAGGAAATTTTTCCTAAACCCTAATCAAATTTCTATTTAATCACGTGGATTCCCCTCCTCCACAAAACGTACGCCGTCTTCTACCAGAGAGAAAAGCGGTTCTTGCTTCTTCCAAGCTTCTAGGCCGTCGGTTCTGGGAGAGCACTACGAACCCGAACAACTCTTCAAGGGCGTAGTAATTGCCTTCGATTGCTATGTAGGTGCCCCTTAACATCCTTTGTATGAAAACGGTACAATCCTTAATTTCTTTACGAAATCGAGATCGTGCATCAATAATTGTGACTGTATAGATGACTGTTTATTTGATTATAGGTGTATGTGATTAATTGTATATTCGTATATATGTATGGTATTATTTTCGTATGAACAGCAATGAAAAGATTTCATTTTTTTGATTGGTATATGAATACCGGAATCGGAAGAAGGAGTGTTGGTGGCGGCGGCGCGTGGCCGGTGGTGGTGGGCTATGGCCACGTGCTACCGGATTGAAAGAGTGGGCTTGGTGAAGGGGGCTGAGGGGGGGTGCGGCTGGATGGGGGGTGCTGGGGAGTAGGGAGCCGGGGCTGAGGGAGCTGGGGTTGGGGGCTGAGGGATGTTGGCTGGGGGGATAGGTTCGTTCGAAATCAGAGAAAGGGGAGGGTACGAAATTGTTACTGAGGAAAGGAAGGAAATAGAAAATAAAAGAATAAAGAAAAAAAAAGAATAAAGAAAAACGGAAAAAGAAAAGAAAAAGGTAAAAGAAAAAGGAATTGAATAGGAAAAGGGACGAAAGTTTAGCAGGGGAATGAATTGCTGTGACGCAGGAAGCTGAGGGCGTAAGGCATAAAAAAAAGGAAAAGAAAAAGAAAAGGAAAGGGAAAGTAAATGAAACATTCCGTATGTGATTTATGTGCATCCATGCATCACGACATTGCATTAAGGTATGCGAGACCTAAGTCGCATATCTGTTCTGTTAGGGTATGCGAGACCTAAGTCGCATATCCGTTTTGTTCTGTAGGGTATGCGAGACCTAAGTCGCATATCTGTTCAATTAGGGTATGCGAGACCTAAGTCGCATATCTGTTCTGTTCTATTAGGGTATGCGAGACCTAAGTCGCATATCTGTTCTGTTAGGGTATGCGAGACCTAAGTCGCATATCCGTTTTGTTCTGTAGGGTATGCGAGACCTAAGTCGCATATATGTTCCGTTAGGGTATGCGAGACCTAAGTCGCATATCTGTTCTGTTCTGTTAGGGTATGCGAGACCTAAGTCGCATATCTGTTCTGCTAGGGTATGCGAGACCTAAGTCGCATATCTGTTATGTTATGTTCTGTTAAGATATGCGAGATCTAAGTCGCATTTCGGTTTCGTTCTGTTCTGTTAGGATATGCGAGACGTAAGTCGCATATCTGATATGTTCCGCTCTGTTCCGTTCCGTTCTGTTAGGTCCCGGGATCATGCATTTCACGATACTATGTATGTTTCCGAGAATGTAGGCTTGTCATGCATCACGTATGTGGCATTGCATTTCACGCTCATTTCGCATGATTATGTGTTTTGACTGTTTTAAGAAGTTATGACCGTTATATGTATTTGCGAAAACGTGGACAGTCTATTTTTGGGTTAACGTACTTATATGTATTTCACTACTGTTCTAGCATGTATGATCTCACAGGGCCGATGCAGGCAGGGTACCTACTGAGTGACGTTTTTGTCGCTCACACCGTTCGTTTGTTTTGTTGCAGACGATTTAGGGTACGATTACAAATGTGTTGGAGAGGACTCTGAATGAGCACATTGGGACTCTTAGAGACTGATGATCAAGAATTGAGGAAGTTTTATTTCATTTATTATTTCATTTGAGGATTTAGCTTAGGGATTTCATTTTACGCACTTTACGCTGTCGTTTAGGGCATTTTGACTTAATGTTGACTATACATGATTTTGGGAATTTTACTTTTGATTTAGGGTTTTGAGTTGATTTATTTCGCTTCCGCAATCGAATACTCTGTCGTTTTGATAAGTGCAGGAATTTGTACAGACGCCTTGTATATCCCTTAGTGAAATACGGCGGGCGTACCGGTTCTGACCCTAGGGTTCGGGACGGGGTGCTACAGGTGGTATCAGAGCCCCCAGGCTCTAGATCTACTGCGGAAAACGTAGAATTACGAAATGATCTTAGATGTAAGAGATGACTATAGATTTAAGTTTTGATCATAGATGTAAGTTTGATCTTAGACTAAGTTTGATCCTAGACGTAAGTTGTGATCTGAGACTAAGTTTGACTTTAGAATAAGTTTGATTTAGACTAAGTGATGATATTAGAAAATAAGTTACGAACCTCTAAGTCACAATCTTAGACATAAGTGATGATTTGAACATAAGCGATGGTCACGGACATAGGTACTGCTCTCAGTTATAAGCAATGATCCTGAACATAAGTCACGATCTTAGACATAAGTAACGATCTCAATTAAGAGTTGACTTTAGACATAAGTACTGATTTAGTATTAAGTGTTGATTACGAACTAATGATGATTTGGAAATAAGACGTGATCTTAGGCTTAAGAAATGATGATGATAAGAACGATCCTAGAAATAAGTTATGATCTTAAACTTAAGAAGTCGATCGATTTGAAACACGTATACCTAGGATATCCCATACAATTCTCCCTTATCTAAGGTTGATCATAACTCTCTAAGCCGTGATCTTAGTAACCTTAGTTGAATACTATATAATTGATTTGAATAAATTACAATGTTAACTAGAATATCCTACTACAAACGTTAGTTGACATATTAATGGGTCAGACAGTAACTCGGGTTGCCTTACCATAACTGTAACATGGTACTCGGTACCATTAGGGTAAAGTAAAGCGGGTCCATATCCTTACTTGGACGGTAACATCAGAGCAGGCTTAGGTCGAAGTTGGGACCATAGCTAATAAGAAATGAATTATAGTAGTATAATAAATACAAATAGATGATTTATAGAATGATAGAAACGAAATAGCGATTAGCGTAATAATCAGTAGAGTTTAGTTAAGGATATTTAAAAAGGAATGTATAGTCTAGGGTGAAGATGTTGAATGTAGGGTAATCAAAATAGGTCGACGATATTAGTCTTATTAGAGGAATTGAACAATAGCGACTTGTGAGAATCGACTACAGTATGTGCCTTGGAATACTATATCATTACAAAATGTGGGCTAAGTGTTGACATCAGAACGTTTGGTTTGAATCTAGTAGGCTTGAATTGAAATAGAGTAAGCATGAACCAGCAGTGGTTGCTTGTTCACGTGAGATTTAACTAGGATAATTAGGGGTTCAAATAACCAAGTAAAGAAATATAGTGCATCAGTATGGCGCGCGGAAGCATGGTGAATTAGAACACCTTAAGTCAATAAATATTTAGTGTGTCATACTAGGATTGGACAATTTAAGATAGAGATTTTATCATAGTAGGTGAAGGTTAGACTTATAAGAAACGATACATAGACGGATTGTTATTTTCAAAATAAGGATGAATTATAGAAATTATACGAAATATTAGACTATTATTTCTTTAGCAGATAAATATTTTATATAAGCACGTACACCGAATTATACCTATATTTTACAGGGACTTCAAAAGACATTTTATTTTCGAAAATACCTTATTAAGTCACATTTCTTTTTAGTCTACTAAATTTTACGAGACTATTTTTGTTTATGTACTTGTAAATAAGCATAATAAAAAAATTTCAATTCTTTTGACGACCTTGAAATAGGGAAAACTTTTAATATGTGTTGTTCTTGCAAAAAACGATGTGTTTATATATATTTCTTACAGAATATTTCAAATTTCTGATTTTGTTAAATCTATTTTTTTAGTCAAAATTAATTTAATTTGACGACTACCAATATCGCAAGCAGTTTAACCATTTACATGTTTCGAAGTTATTTACCCGCTTGCGATGAACTTACTTAACTTTTGCGGGGAAAAAAAGATAGCTTTCAAAATATATACGTGTTTTTTTTAAAAAAAAAAGGAAGGTACCATATTCAAATCGTTTCTTAAAACTTTACATTATTAAGTTTTCAATTGTTTTGACGCAATTTTACCAAAATTCCTTGTGAACAAGTTATATCATCATTTTTAAAATGGTTATTTGAGATATCGCGTTGTGAAAACAAATCTATAATACTTTTGGTTTTGTGTTTAGCAAAAAAATTAGAAGGTTCAGTATTTTAAATAGTTAAAACTATATCCAAAATCATAGCTATGTAAGCTACTTTTCTTTTAACTTGAAGAAAAATATGTCCATACATATATTTCGTATATTAGACTGCTGACGATATCTCTGAGAAATTAAGAGGATGATCATAGAGCTAGTTCGTAAGTATATAAGAACTGATTTTGAAGATTTGGTTGTGTTAAGTAAGGATAACGGTTACCATATTGGCATGCACAAAGGATGTTAGTAGAGTTAATTATCTAGGGGATGGATCATATGAGATAAGTTTATGAATCCGATATTGTAGATTGCAATAAGTTGAATGATACACGTCAAGTGGTATAAAGGGAAGTTTGTAAGCACCAACTACAGAGAATTAAGCAAGGATTGAACCTTATAAGGACTAAACCATCTTGTGAGATGCTAGTGGTGACTAAATTAAATCGTACTAGAGTACAGTATTCCGAAAAATACATACAGCTTCAGGAATGAGTCTTGGGAACAAGGCGTTAAGTTAAAGACTGTACTACACTAAGAATTGATTTTAGAGTGTTGCTCATGATAGCAAATATAAGTACGATATAGACTGATGATTAAGTTATAAAGCTAGTATAATGACAATACCCTTAAGGTTGTTTCGAGAACTATAGGAAGAATAGGTTACAATCCATTAGGTGGAGGATAAAAGATTTGAAGATTACATTGTATATATACACACTGAATGATTTGAGGACTTAGTCTGGTATCGAGGAAGTGAAATGGGTAACATATCGGAACACGTAAGAGATACTAGGTTCAGTCATAATCTAGGTAGATGAATTATGTAAGACTATACTAAGTTATTGATTACGTTAGACACAAGTTTCGAGGACGAAACTTTTTGTAAGGAGGGGAGAATGTTATATCTCATTTTTTTAAAAGGGGCGAAATTGGTATTTAGGCCAATTAATTACTAAACCTAATTTGATTAGGAATTTTTTCCTAAACCCTAATCAAATTTCTATTTAATCACGTGGATTCTCCTCCTCCACAAAACGTACACCGTCTTCTACCAGAGAGAAAAGCGGTTCTTGCTTCTTCCAAGCTTCTAGGCCGTCGGTTCTGGGAGAGCACTACGAACCCGAACAACTCTTCAAGGGCGTAGTAATTGCCTTCGATTGCCAGGTAGGTGCCCCCTTAACATCCTTTGTATGAAAACGGTACAATCCTTAATTTCTTTACGAAATCGAGATCGTGCATCAGTAATTGTGACTGTATAGATGACTGTTTATTTGATTATAGGTGTATGTGATTAATTGTATATTCGTATATATGTATGATATTATTTTCGTATGAACAGCAATGAAAAGATTTCATTTTTTTGATTGGTATATGAATACCGGAATCGGAAGAAGGGGTGTTGGCGGCGGCGGCGCGTGGCCGGTGGTGGTGGGCTATGGCCACGTGCTACCGGATTGAAGGAGTGGGCTTGGTGAAGGGGGCTGAGGGGGGGTGCTGGGGAGTAGGGAGCCGGGGCTGAGGGAGCTGGGGTTGGGGGCTGAGGGATGTTGGCTGGGGGGATAGGTTCGTTCGAAATCAGAGAAGGGGGAGGGTACGAAATTGTTACTGAGGAAAGGAAGGAAATAGAAAATAAAAGAATAAAGAAAAAAAAGAATAAAGAAAAACGGAAAAAGAAAAGAAAAAGGTAAAAGAAAAAGGAATTGAATAGGAAAAGGGACGAAAGTTTAGCAGGGGGAATGAATTGCTGTGACGCAGGAAGCTGAGGACGTAAGGCATAAAAAAGGAAAAGAAAAAAAAAAGAAAAGGGAAAGTAAATGAAACATTCCGTATGTGATTTATGTGTATCCATGCATCACGACATTACATTAAGGTATGCGAGACCTAAGTCGCATATCTGTTCTGTTAGGGTATGCGAGACCTAAGTCGCATATCTGTTCTGTTCTGTTAGGGTATGCGAGACCTAAGTCGCATATCTGTTCTGCTAGGGTATGCGAGACCTAAGTCGCATATCTGTTATGTTATGTTCTGTTAAGATATGCAAGATCTAAGTCGCATTTCGGTTTCGTTCTGTTCTGTTAGGATATGCGAGACGTAAGTCGCATATCTGATCTGTTCCGCTCTGTTCCGTTCCGTTCTGTTAGGTCCCGGGATCATGCATTTCACGATACTATGTATGTTTCCGAGAATGTAGGCTTGTCATGCATCACGTATGTGGCATTGCATTTCACGCTCATTTCGCATGATTATGTGTTTTGACTGTTTTAAGAAGTTATGACCGTTATATGTATTTGCGAAAACGTGGACAGTCTATTTTCGGGTTAACGTACTTATATGTATTTCACTACTGTTCTAGCATGTATGATCTCACAGGGCCGATGCAGGCAGGGTACCTACTGAGTGACGTTTTTGTCGCTCACACCGTTCGTTTGTTTTGTTGCAGACGATTTAGGGTACGATTACAAATGGGTTGGAGAGGACTCTGAATGAGCACATTGGGACTCTTAGAGACTGATGATCAAGAATTGAGGAAGTTTTATTTCATTTATTATTTCATTTGAGGATTTAGCTTAGGGATTTCATTTTACGCACTTTACGATGTCGTTTAGGGCATTTTGACTTAATGTTGACTATACATGATTTTGGGAATTTTACTTTTGATTTAGGGTTTTGAGTTGATTTATTTCGCTTCCGCAATCGAATACTCTGTCGTTTTGATAAGTGCAGGAATTTGTACAGACGCCTTGTATATCCCTTAGTGAATACGGCGGGCGTACTGGTTCTGACCCTAGGGTTCGGGACGGGGCGCTACAGCTTCCTTTTGAATGAGATATCTCTTTCACACGCGAGGTGATAGTTGGTTGAGTCACCACCTCCGTAAACGACTTTCGGGACCATGGGGAGGGCGGCACTGCCACAGCGGGATAGGAACCTCTCACCGCAAACCAATGCAGTGACGCGTGACCGCACGACACGTGGCAGCAAGAGGGGGTGGTGAGGCTAGATAAGGGTCACATGCATCTAGCCTCACCACCCCTCTTTGTTGCCACGTGTCGTGCGGTCATGCATGGGATAAAGGAAAATGGGGTGAGGTGATCCCATCCCTGCCACAGCGGCATGCCCGTCGGACATGAAAGACGATCAGCACAGCGACAAAATCATAGAGAGAGAAGTAATACACACATACACACACACCCTCTCTCTCTTATATCCTTTTCGAGGATTAAGTGGGCAACGATAATTTAACTATTTCACTAATCACTAGCATGACAGTGTTCATCAGTTCAACCCGCATAATGATTCCAAGAAGCTAATCCAGACAGCAAAAAAGTTCAAAACTTTACAATAGCATATATCTATTCAGTAACATCTGACAATATCAAGTAACATCCATGAAGTAAGAAACCCAATTAAATCCAAATACCAGCTAACTGTAACATTGTTATTGCTTCAAAATAAACACAGAGAAAGATCAAACCCATTGCTGCTTTGTCTTCTCCATTCTCTTCAACAATCCCGCGATGTCGGCTTGCATTCTCATCTTCATCTGGTAGTAATTGCAATGCGAATCTTCCAAGACTTTGAGCTTCTCCAACTTCTCAACGCGCCTTTGTTCAGTTTCCTGCAAACACAGCTTCGCCAGCTTCTCGCTATACTCCTCTTCTAATTTCTCGCACTTCAGCCTGATCATCCTCCTGAAACTTTCTGCTTCTCTCCTTGCATCATCTGCTCTGTTCTGGAACATTCTTGCCTCTGCTTCTTTAACTCTCACAATGCTCTCCAAGCTGTCAAATCCATCTTTCTTTGGTAGCTTCACTGACCATTCATCTTCAATAATTTTTTCCCTCATTCTAGAAACTTTCACCTCATTTGGATAAAGATCAACAGGCATGAAATCCTTTCTTCCACTCGAAGAGCTCAACCCGTAGCCAGATGGTTTCACGACAACGGGGCTGGATGCTAAAACGGGTGTTGGTTCGTTTCTTAGGGTAGCCTGAATTTTCGTATCTTTTACAGGAACACTATGCGAAGGGAGCTCTGATAAATTATCTGTATCTACATCAAATGCAAAATGGATGTGTTTACAATACTGTGTAGCAATATATCCAAGAAAGAAATTTACAAGGACACGTTAGGTTTAAAAATCAAAATAGCAAGTAGCTATTTAGGTTTTTTTTTTTTTTTTTTTTTTTTTTGGGGGGGGGGGGGGGGGGGGGGAGGAAACAAACAAGGACGCTAGCTCAAATTCATGCAAGTTTCTTGAGCTAGCCAAAAGGCTTGCAGACAAAAACTTCAATGCTTATTTTTGTTCCACCCCTGTTCTCCTAGATTCCATCAAGAAAAGATCACCCAAAAAGATGTTCATTCCATAAAGTTAGTCCCTTTCCACATCCCACCTTCCCCTGAGCTTCCACCTCATTTCCACACCACCAATGGCCTCCCACCTCACCTCATGCCCAACAGCAGTAGACATTAAACAAATGATAATAATTAATGGTCAGCACGCGTATGGGACAGACATAAGTGGTCCCTGGGTTCTAGCATACCGCCTTCGATAGCTGAACTTCAAAGATCAAAAGCTCATGATTGCACTAAACACCCTCTAAGTTGGCCCGTGTAGGAAAGAAATGTGGAAAAGGTTCCATATTGGAAACTGAAGTACAGCAACAGGATATATTCAAGTAGGGCCATGTACTCACCATCAAACAATACAATGTGTTACCAATGTATAGGTTAACAAGGTACGTGAATGTATGAAACCTTTTTCAGCTGTCAAGATAAAATGTTTCAAATCTTGTAATATAGTATAGTTTCAGATGAAGTGGCAGTCTTGCCACTAAACTCTATCTCGTGCCTGCAAGATACTCTTTTTCATGTAGTGAACAAAAAAGTTCACGAAATCTCATTCATTGGAAGCTCTTATATAACTAAGAGCAAAATCAACTTATCTTCCTTACTACTGCGGCCATCAAACATCCAAGCAGAGAACTGAAACAAGAAGTTTTTTTTTGTAAATAACTGAAACAAGAAGTTAGATACACCAAACCACTACAGTCATAAGAAAAGGCCTTGAACGCCATTCATAAGCAGAAAGATACTCGGACCAATTTCAAAATGGGAGTCCAGAATCACACAAGCCAAAGTACAACTAAATACTTCAAAACTGTCACAACCAAAAGTATGAACGTGCATTAGTTTTATTAGCGGAATTCCAGTACTTGGCAAAATCTCCCAATGTCTCTGAGGTTTCCATAGGCATTTCGCACTTTTTTCCCTTCTTTTTCTTTGTTTTTGGAGCATAGGGCAATTTGTGACAGAGTGGATACATTGGTCACTCTTTACGTATAGGATGAAAAGTATACTTCAGAGTTACAAGAATAAACTTCAGGGAAAAAGATATCTGATTATTCTGAAGTAATTTATACAGAGAAAGAATCAAACTATACAAGAGGCATGCCAAAAACTAAGGTACCACAAACATAGAGCCCAAAAACCAAGCAGATCATTATATAGAGCTAAACAAAGACTATATATCCTTAAGTTAGATAGTGAGCGATGCAAAGATGTCAACCATCTACAGTTTCTTTGCATAGTAAAGCTCGATAAGCCCAAAATACTATCAAGCAAGATGCAGAGGAAGCAAGCACCGCAGAAGACTGAAACAACTCAAATGATAAATACACATGTATGAGAAAATTTTCTAGTTGATAAAATTTACTGGAAAAAAAGAGAAAAGTTTGCAGGCCCCGACCAAGCAAACCTCAAGATTATCCTTGTGGAAAATAGTAATGAGATGGATTATTCAATTTCTTTTTAGGAACTCAACCTTTAAAGAGCTCACTGAACGCAGGCAGACATGACACACGCAATACATTGTCCTGCTTGCATATTCCAACAGAAAATTAAATTCACACTGACAGAAAAGAATGCCACTATAAATCCTTTCTTTTGCACAAAAAGATGAGTTCGTGCTGAGCAGAAAACATCTTTTTGCAACTCGCATGCCCTGTTGGGCATTTCTGATTGCAGATTCCCTTCAGTTATCATACACGTGGAGACGCCAGGGGTCAAAGCAAGTAAAAACCAAAAAGTAAGCATAAAATTCAAAGATGAAATGAATGTAGAACTTACAACTAAAAAACTGGAACATGGAATTGCAAACATCTGCAGGAGAAATTATCATCTTCTGTAACTTGGCAAGCATATCATTTGCCTTGACATGCAACTCCTTGCCTTTGAGATCTTCACTTGCACGGAAAGTTTTACTAACACAATCAAGCTCTTTTATTAGGGTTTCTAGGCCCCAACCTCTTGCACAAGACAAAAAGACATCCTTAACAAACCCATACATCTCTGATGCATGACTACATCCCAGACAGTTGAATTGCATCTCAGTAGTCCCTGAGGGACCTTTTAAGCTTGGACCTGGCCTTATCAAATTTTTGTCAATACCACAAGTAGCATGGCACCAGTGTGAGCAGACATCACATCCCACCCAACTGCAAGTGTTCGCAGCACAGTCAAAGTTCAGACAAACTGGACACATGCATTCACTGCAGAATCCCCTTTTTGTTGAACAGATCTTGCAATCACAATCCTCAACAGGCAACATCCTTTTACAGTTTATGTTTCGACAACGTTCAAGTAAGAAAATTTCCACAAGTTCGGAACTTGGAAGATTAATCTTACTTGATAAGTAGGACCCAAGACCCATTTTAATTGCTACCAAAATGTCAAGCTGGTTCTTGTGAGCCTTCGAAAGAGCTTCAGTGGTAAGGTCAGATCTTCTATCCAGCCTATTCTGGAGACCCATTAATTCATCTTTTCTCTCGGGTTTCAAAATGAGACCTTTCAGATATTCTTTTGTAGATGAGAGAGTTTCTTCTGGAAGGTCCTGAATGATCTGGGCCATTACAGAAATAGACTCCGAAACAATCTCTCGAAGTATCCTCTCAGGCCTAGATAACTTACGAGCTCTGCCAGCCTCTACAGCCTCCAAACCTCTGAAGCTTTCTGAACCTCTTTCCCTTGAATCACCTGATTGCGTATCCATCCTTGGCCTAGCAGGTAACTCAGATGGGAAAAAGGAATGATTATCTGAACTTGGTGCCCCATAAATACTATTTTTACTAGCATCTTTGCTGGCCATCTGATTAGCAAACGCGAAACTCCCAGGACCATTACTGGACAATGCAACACTTCCATCACCGATTGGCCTGAACCGGCTATGAACAGATCCGTTGGTACCCTCCCCTGCATTCCAAATCTGGTCTTCCCTGCGATGGCTCCCTACTGAATAATCGTAATTCTCAGTTGAATTTCGTGTAAGTGAGCAGCTGGCGTTGTGGGAAAAAGGATGGGAGCAGGAATAGGACATTGACGCCGCAGTAAAATCATTAGAATAGGTTGTCCGCGTATTGTTATCTGAAGGTTCTACTGACTGCCGAGTTCTAGCAATAGACCTTAACCTAGCTGGGAAATCCCCATTTTGAATAGGGGGATCACCGTTTTGGACACGGTTTGATCCAGCTAAAGAGAGTGAAACATCAGGCAATGCTAAAGACAGATTTAAAGTTTCCATTTTTTGTTTCTTATCCCTGTTTTCCACATCTTTATCCATAATTTCTTCTACATCCCTTTTCGAAGAATTCACAATATTCCCATTCAAACAAAGAAAGTCCCTCTCGATCCATCTATTATTTTCGTCACGATGATCCTCAGAAACCAAAATCCCTTTTCCTTTATAATTACTATTACCATTACAATCCATCTTCTCAAAAGAATTCAGCAGAGTTTTACCTGAAACTCCATCTTTTGAATTGTCACAGAGATAGCTCAAAGTCAGCTCTTGAAACCCAGAACTTCCAGCTCTCTTGGACTCACTGACACCGGAGCTCTCAAAATTTTTCATCTGATTTTCGGACGATTCTCCAAGAAATCCAAAACCCTTTTCGTTAGAATCTAGTTTCTCATCTGAGTTGTCAGAATTTTTGCTGTTAACCTTCGAAAAATCATCCTTCAAATTATTCTCTTCACCCACCAGCTTGCCTGATGACTCCCTTGAATTTTCTCTTTCTTTCATCATCACCACCACTAATTTTTAACAGATTTAAAAACAAACCCACTAACATAGACAGATTCAAAGATTCCTCCTCTTTTTCGGATAATATATATATATATTATAAAATAATCTTTTCAAGATGATGGGGGAAACTTACGATAGAAATGCAGAAAATCAGGAGGCAGAGAGGCTGAGCCAGGGGCGGTTGCAGAGCTAAGAAGAATCTAACAGTTAAAAAAATAATGTTGAGCTATCGACTGACTCCGTTGCTTTTCCACTACATTTCTTGAAATGTTTCGCAACTTGCAACGGCTGCATTTGTCTTCGTCTCAATTTTCATCTCTTTCCCCTAAAAAAATTATCTTTTATTCAATCCGGGTTCCCTTTTTTTTCGGCCTTTTATATTATTGGGTTCAGATTTCAGACGTTGAATTTTTCTTCTGTTCTCATTTGAGCCCAAAACGGACGCGTTTAATAGGTTCGTTGAGATTCCTTTGTTCTGAAGAACATTAAAGCGAATACTTATGAATTCTGACCTGGCTTGTTGATTTATTAACGTTATGCTTATTGATTCTTAAAATAAGGGAAACCATATGCTTATAGTTTATTATGTTTTATAAGTGATTACTAATTACGGATCTTACCAAACAGCATTATCGAACAACAACAACATTACCTCATTGTCTTAGAGGCTCCCGCCTATGACGAGGTATAGGGAGTCGGATATACGCAATTATACACATGCGTCACAAACATATAGATGTTGTTTTCCAATGACCCATAATGAAAATCGTCAAGCTGTGTCAATCAACTGCTATTTCACAATATAAGAAACGTAGCTAATTTAGTTAATCATTTTGCTTTATTACATCGTATTCCAAAATTAAAGAAGAATGTGCTTTTGGAACTGGAAAAACCATACAGTATTATCGAACAATGACGAGAAATGCACAAGAGGGAACATCAATCTAGAATAGGGAACTTTTCAAAAAGAAAAAAATTTTCTAGAATAGGGAATGGCTATTTTCGTTATTTTAGTATATATTCCATTTGACATTAATTATTAGGTGAAAAAATATTTTAGTTTAAATAAAAAATATACAGACGTTATACAACTTTATTTTATTACAGCTAGAGTACAGACGATCTTGTGAAAATCACATAAAAGTCCCTAGATGAGTTCAAGAAAACAGTTCAGTGCCCACATCCTGCTCTAAGCTAGACGATTTTGACAAAATTGTCCATCTCCCAGGTTTAACCAGAATTGTTTCCTTACAAAGTGAGAAATCTTCAAAAGTTTAACCAAACGCTAGTTGGTATTATTACATAGGAAAGAAAAAGAAAACGACAACTTCAAATATCGAAATAGCTTTCCATTCCAAAGGTAAAATGTACAATTATGTAATGAGATCGGTTATGATCATAATCATGTCTAATTGACGAAGGTTTATATAGTATATCGTATAGAGAGTTTGCAAAAGGAGTGTAACACTATTCGAATTCGATGCAAATACGGGAGCAATAGATCTGATGTGCTACTTCCCTTTAACTTCATATACGGCTAGATACATGTACGGTGATACTCGTATTTCAAACTATACAGATCTAGAGTCAGTTTTAAAGATTCTACTTTGTTGTCCAATCCTTTCAAATTTGTAGTTATATGTGCATGTTTGTCTGTTCCACCAATAAATTCTACAAATGTGGCTTGGAATCCTATTTATGGAGATTCGTAGGACTCATATGCCGATATTGTTGGGGATCTGGCTGTAGTTTGGAAATGTGTAGCTCATCCCAAGCATTTGTAGAAAATCAACTAGATACAAAAGACGAAAGAAACAAAGACGACAACAACGATGATGAAAGTGAGGATGATGAGGAGGACAGTGACGAAGAAGATGAGTTGGTGACCTTGAAGAGGAAGAGGATGAAGTGGAGGTGTCTGCCCCAGTAGTGCCTCTATTTAAAACAGACATTCCATATTTAAAAAATTTGTGGACGGCCACAAGACATAGACATTCATGTAGACGGGGAATTAGATGGCCGCTATAGAAGGAGAGTAGACAGGATCACCTGAAAAGTCGATATTGTTCAAAACCAAAGAGTGTGTAAAACATGCTATTCAACCATGGTGTTATGGTCTATGAGGTATAACAGGTTCTTCAAAGTTATGGCTAGTACAAAAAAATATTAACATGTTAGATATGCAAATTAGTAGACACAAAACTATCAATGACGGCTTAGGTCAAGTATGAGAAAAATGCATTAGCAGGAAGATTTGTATTCTTTTGTGAGAGTCATAGCTGCACGAATGTAAATATCATAGTGGATCATAGGAATGTTGATTCAAATGTAGTTAGGAGGATGATTATGTTGGATTTAATTTAATAAACCCCTGAATAGGACCGTTTAAATCGAATCAATGGACAAAGTAACAAAATGCGGAAAAGTATACCTTGCTCCATTGCTGTTGTTAATCTGAACACGTACACTGCAACTGCTCCGGCTGATGAAGAATCTGGCGTGATCCAAGGATTCACGACCTCCCACCAATTGTTGATATACCCCTTGAACGGAATCAACAATTCACTGCTTTACCCGATGGAGAGGCTAGGCAGTATGGACTTTATAGAAAATTTGGCACACCTTCCCTCTAATACTGTAATAGGCGCTGGTTTTGCCTTTACTGTGTATGCGTCTGTTTTTTATGATCTGAGGAGGTGAAGCCTCCTCCTTTATATAGAGGGGTGGAAGTATCTGATAGGTATAAGGTTTTAAATTTAATCTTAAATTTAAAACTCAACCTTATCTTCCTATTAAATATTATCCAATATTTAATTATTGTGCCAATAATTATCTACTAGCCACACGTGGGTTGTCGCCCCTCGGGGACCAGATGTCGTAACTTTATGGTCGCTGCACTTTGAGCCCATCCATCGCGGTCTCTGACCATATGACTGTCTACATATTCGGGGTTTCCATTTAGACCACACTATACATCCACGAACATACCCGATGATCACTTAACGTGTGGATGTTTTACGTAACAATTAATATTATTACGTGACATATGTGACATATAATATTATCATACATAACGTCCACCTTATGATTAATTCGTATAAACCTTATCAACGTGCTGCGCATCACACGTATCTCGAATTAATCCCAACAATCTCCCACTTGGACTATGTATGTAACTTAAAGATTATATGTCACCCTTTTGAGCTCATATACCGTATGTCCTTTAGTGTGTCTTTCCTTTTCCGGTCCATCAGCAAATGTTAGCAAAAGACTTAAGCCGCACGTCGCCACATTGAATTAGTGACTAGTCCCTCTTAAATCATGATACTAACATTCTACTGAATGACATGTATACTGAAATGGATATGTAGTGTGGAATTAATATGCTAGGTGATCATACATATCTAATTCCAACTTGGCCCTCTTTAGCGAGATCAATAGAATTCAGAATGTATGCCGTAACTGCTTAATGTACATTACTTCTGCAGAAAAACTTTAAAATAACCGGAATGTACATTATACTGTTAGTCTGAAATAAACAACTTTATTGAACACAAGAAAAACCTCACAGACTCCCACTAGGATAAAACATCCTCAACTGGACTAAGACCCATACGGCTAACATGCTTGTGAAACACTACCGGTTCCACGGCCTTAGTCAAAGGGTCGGCCACCATAGAGTCTGTACTGATATGCTCAATATTGATCAGACCACTCAGAATTCTTTCTTTAACAGCCAGATACTTCATCTCTATGTATTTCGCTTTAGATGAACTCCGGTTGTTATTTGAATATAGCACCGCAACATTATTGTCACAGTAAATCCTCATTGGAGACGTGATGGTCTCCAATACCCGCAGCACTGTGACAAAATTGTGAAGCCATATCGACTGATTGGATGCGTGGAAGTAAGCTACGAATTTCTCCTCCATAGTGGAGAACGCCAATACGGTTTGTTTCGTGCTTTTCCATGAGATCGCACCTCCGGCTAGGGTAAACACATAACCTAAGGTCGATTCATGCTATGATAGCATCCAGCAAAATCGGAATCTGTATATCTAGTGATCTCTAACTTGTTAGATCTCCGATACGTCAGTACGTGTTGTTTCATTTCTTGTAAATATTTCAGCACCCTTTTTGCTGCGGTCCAGTTATCCTTACTCGGATCAGAGAGGTATCTGCCTAACATTCCCGTAATGAATGCCAAGTCTGGTCGTGTACATACTTAGGCATACATTATACTCCCTACTACCGAAGCATAGGGAGTATTCCTCAACGTTCAAACTCTGTCTGGGACATTGTTTTAGACTGAATTTATCTCCTCTTGCCACAGGGGTATTAAGTGGTTTACACTTATCCATGCTATACCGCTTCAACACCTTTTCGATGTATGCCTGTTGTGAGAGACCTAAGATACCTTGGGTACGATTCCTCCGTATCTCAAGTCCCAACACATATGAGGCTTCACCAAGGTCTTTCATCTCGAAATGCTTTCTCAGAAAGGCTTTGGTGTCGCTCAACATATTTACATCGTTTGTTGCAAGCAGTATATCATCTACGTACAAGATCATGAATATGAACTTGCTCCCACTGAACTTGTGATACACGCATTCGTCAATTTGGTTTGCCTCAAAACCAAAGGAGACAACCACTTTGGCGAATTTGAAGTACCACTGTCGAGACGCTTGCTTGAGCCCATAGATGGATTTCTTTAGTCGACAAACCATGCCTTTTGGATCTCCCACCTCGAATTGAGGCGGTTGAACCATGTAAATGGTTTCGTCGCGTTCTCCGTTTAAAAACGCAGTCTTAACATCCATCTGATGTAGCTCAAGATCTAAGTGTGCCACTAAAGCCATGATTATCCGGAAGGAATCCTTCGTAGATACTGGAGAGAAGGTTTCCGTTTAGTCTATGCCCTCCTTTTGGGTAAACCCTTTAGCAACAAGTCGAGCCTTATATCGTTCTACGTTGCCTTTTGAATCCCATTTGGTTTTAAATATCCATTTGCAACCAACGGGTTTCGAACCTTTAGGCAACGAGACGACATCCCATACCTTGTTGTCGTGCATAGACTTTATTTCTTCTTCCATGGCCTTTATCCACTTTTCTGAATTTCGACATTGCAATGCTTGCTGGACGTTTTTGGGATCATTGTCCAACATACCAATATCGAATTCGTGTTCTTGGAGATACACCACATAGTCGCTAGGTATGGGGTTTCTCCGTTCACGAGTGGATCTCCTTAGGGGCACTTGTTCTTGGGATACTGTAGGTTCCTGAACTGCATCAGCCGGCAATTCATCGAGTTCTTCAGTAACTTCCTCAGGAACATGAACTTGTTCCTGTGGAGCGTCACTACTGGGATGAGGTACCTTAGGTGCGGGTATCGCTGATGCTATCTCCCCAAAAGATGGTTCGATTCGCATTTCTGTCGCATCTGAGTGTGCCTCATCTAACTCGATGATCTGCTGATGCAAATCATTCCCCCCCGGAACCAAAGTATCCTCAAAGAACTTTACTGAATTTGTCTCGAAAAACACTTTACTTGTGGGATTGTAGAATTTATACCCTCGTGACCTTTCCGAGTAACCAACGAAATAGCAACTAACTGTTTTGGTGTCCAACTTTCTTTCATTTGGTCTGTAAGGCTTTGCCTCTGCTGGACAGCCCCAAACCCTTATGTGGTTAAGGCTAGGCTTACGCTTAGTCCATAACTCATAAGGGGTCCTTATCGTTGCTTTAGTTGGTACTCAGTTGAGGATGTAAGCTGCGGTTTTAAGCGCTTCTCCCCAGAGGAATAATGGTAGTGTAGTTTGACTCATCATACTACGCACCATATCCATAAGTGTACGGTTTCGTCTTTCAGCTACACCATTCATACTTGGTGACCCATGCATGGTGTACTGAGGGACGATTCCGTTTTCCTCTAGGTATTTAGCAAATGGTCCTGGACACTGTTCTCCTGATCCATCATATCGACCGTAGTATTCACCCCCACGGTCCAATCTGATGGCTTTAATCCTTTTGTTGAGTTGTAACTCAACTTCAGCTTTAAAGGATTTGAACATGTCTATTGCTTGCGCTTTTTCTTTAATCAAGAATACGTAGCCATATCGCGAATAGTCGTCAATAAAGGTGATAAAATAAGAGTGGCCATTTCGAGTAACCGGATGAAATGGACCATTAATATCGGTATGAATCAACTCTAATGGACTATTTGCACGATTTGCTTCATATCTTCGGACTTTAGTTTGTTTTCCTTTAGCACAAAATACACACGACTCTAAGTCGGTTAAGTCTAAAGGATTGAGAATTTCTGTTTTGACAAGACGTTCTATTCTGTTTTTGGACATGTGTCCTAAACGTCGATGCCAAAGTGATCCTGAATTCTCATGAGTTAATTTTGTTTTAACGTTTCGCGTTACAACATGCAAGGTTTCCTGATGTGAAGCAACATTTATTGAATAAAGTTTATCAATTTCGGACATTATACCGTGACCAATCAATCTAGAAGCATGATAAAGTTGGAAATTTCCATTTCCAAAATAACCGTAATATCCACTTTTATCCAATCGATAAAACAAAATAAGATTTCGTTTAAACGATGGCACTACAAAAGTGTCATGCAAATCTAGATGAAAACCGGATGTCAATAGCAATCTGAAATGCCCGATGGCTTCAACCTTTATGCCGCTGCCATTTCCCCAATAGACGTATCTTTCATCGTCTCTTGGTTTTCTATGGCTTAGGCAACCTTGCATAGTCACAGATAGGTGAGTCGTGGCTCCCGTATCGACTCACCAAGTGGCTATATCCGAAACAAAATTAACTTCAGAACAAACTAAGAATGTACCCTTTTTCTTGAGACAAGATATATAACCGGTACAATTCTTCCTTAAATGTCCTTCCTTATTGCAAAAGAAACAAGTCATGCTTTTGGGTGTGTCAGCAGTAGGCACCCCCTTTTCCTTTTGACTTGCCTTTTGCACAGTAACCATTTCCGCAGCTTTGCGTTTCTTACCACCGAAATTGGTGGCGACAGCAGTCATAACTTTATGCACCCTTATGCTGTCGATTCCACGGTACTGTTTCGAGCAAGGTTTCTTTAAGAGATTGCCTGCCTCGGCTTTCTCATTCTTTACATATCTTTGCTCGAGATCGGCTAAAAATCCTCTAGCCGTCGTGGACTCAGAAACGTGTCCCCTGAAGCATTTGGGGATAGTCTTTTGCATGATCATAAGACACATGCGATTTGATCGTAGCCAGCGTGCCATGTGAGATTTTTCCTCACTGGTACTTTCGTCTGTTAGCACAGCTGGACGATCTATCTGTAACGCATTGTCTAGATCAGCAATCCCAGAAAGATCTCAAATTGATCTTTCCATTGCTTATAGTTTGAACCGTTCATTGTAGGAATATCCTTAATGTTAGACATTATTGCTGAAAAGCAAACAAGAAACGGACTTAAATACACAACACGTGTAATCTTTAAACTGCATACAAACCAAATATCAAAATAGAACCCCGATTCCATCTACCAATTGTCTTCCAATATTGGGGCTCTTTGGAGTCATCCCAATACCTTCCAACAATTGGGTGTAGTGGTCAATATGACAGCTCTCCAAGCACAGGTTAACCACCTTCCTTTGGACCGATGAGTTAACCTACGCTTTTAAAGCTTCGCCGCCGGCCCTATTTGGGTCCACTACCATGCTCATATGTGTCTTCGACAATCACACCTTCCTTTGGGCCGGTCAATGATTGCCTCCAACACATACATGCCCTTCACGATCATAACAAATATAGTGGCGATGATATGATTGCCGCACTTTAAGGGGATCATATTAAAGCCCTACATTTGCTAAGTCGCGTAACTTTATGGTTCTATATGATCCGCAGTTTCCTGACTGACCCTTTTGCACGACCGTGCATACTTAACACCAACATCCGTTTTGTTTTACTTAAACCAATTTGAACTAGCTTGATTCCCTTTACGGCTCAAATAAGAACCACCTTGAACCAAGCTCAGTTCTCCTTACGGTATAAGAAAACAATATCTTTATCAATCAATTTAACAAGTGATATAACCTTATGATGGGTCACATTGAGTGTGAAGGGAACCGATTCAGCAATACCCACTTGCCATAAGGGTGTATTACCATTCCACATAATTTCCAAGCCACCGGTGGAGTCACAATGGTCCTCGCTTAAATACCGGCTTTCTTAGACAAAACTATGTGTACGGTGTTTTTATCACAACTCAATGAGTCATCTATCACGAGTATAAACCGCATTGATTGATAAGTGTTGGTTAATTTAGCCAACTTAGCCCATCGAATTAACTTGGTTGAAACTCGGTCAAACCGGGTCAAACAAGATTCGGATCCTTATTGGGTTAAGTTCCTTAACTTTATTTGTTCATTTATTAACATGCATAAACATAAGGCATAAATAAATAAATAAACAATTAACTGCATGCATAAAAAGAAATACTGCAATAATAACCGGAAATTAACTTAACACTTGATTATTATTATTTCGGATTTCTTTAAAATAATAATAATAATAACAAGGATTTGTATTATTATTACTATTTTCCTTAATAAACTTTAAATAATAACAATAATAAAAGAATTTATTATCATTATTATTTACTTTATTTTCCTTTAAAAGAACTTTAAAATAATAATAATAATAATTACTTATTATTATTACTATTTTCTTTAATAATAATAACAATAATAATTAAATTATCATTATTATTATTATTATTATTATTATTATTATTATTATTATTTTCTTTAAAAGAAACTTTAAAATAATAATAATAATAACAATTTATTATTATTACTATTTTCCTTAAAATAAACTTTAAATAATAATAATAAAAATTATTATTATTTACTTTATCCAAAACAATAATAATATACACTTAAACAACAAAACTGAAATTAAGAGTAAATAAAGGGGCTGGGGTCGGGTCGGGTCGGGTCAGACCCGCCGGCCCAGTTTGATTTCTGGATTTTTTTTTTAAATTAATAAACTGTAATTGGGCCGAACCCAATTTCTGAATCCCGGATAAACTGAGCACAGCTCAGCCCGCCAGAAAGCCCTTTTTTTTTAATATTCTGAAATATCCTTTGGGCCGAAGCCCTACTGTGAAACCGGGTTGGACCGGGATCAGAAAGCCCAACCGCCGGCAGAATCTGCCTGGAGCAAAAATACTCCAGAAATGCAGGAGCAGGAGTCGATCCCCTGCCTTCTCTGTTGCTGTCCCAGGAGCTAGCCGCTAGGCCAGCAGTCTCCTTTTGTTTAATTTAAAGGGAGCTTTTGCATTTATATTAAAAATAAACAGAATTCCAGAAAAGGTTAAATGGGGCCGAAATTTACGGAGGATGGATTGAACCTGAGACCTCAGGACTGTTGGCGGTGGCGCTGGCCACCAGCGCCAGCGAGATTCCGTGCCACAAAGCCTCACGGCTTTTAATTGTTTCATACCAGAACCGGTTTTTTTTTTTCACCAAAAATTGTTTTGAAAAAGAAAACGTTTTGCCCCAAAAAATTTCCGTTTTTCATCATGAACAGATTAACAATAATGATTCGATTAGGCCTGCTCTGATACCACTTGTTGGATTTAATTTAATAAACCCCTGAATAGGACCGTTTAATCGAATCAATGGACAAAGTAACAAAATGCGGAAAAGTATACCTTGCTCCATTGCTGTTGTTAATCTGAACACGTACACTGCAACTGCTCTGGCTGATGAAGAATCTGGCGTGATCCAAGGATTCACGACCTCCCACCAATTGTTGATATACCCCTTGA
>AP025062.1:15968111-16079769 GCA_036186865.1 Eustoma russellianum | reverse complement strand
TCTATAAGAAAAAGAGCTTGAATGGGGACATTAACTACAAGAAAGCGTGACGTAGAAAAAAAAGCCTGTCATGAAAATAGTGTGTGGCGATTGAGTTAATCTTTCGTGGGAGGTCATGTTACATGGCTACCTTAGTGGCATCAAAAGAAGGAACAATAGTCTGTTGGAGGCATGATCCAGAGTCAAACACTATTAATTGCAAGGTGTTTGCCGTAGTTTTCTAGGCATTTAAACCGTAAATTCTTGGGCTTCAACATTGTTCTCCAATAATATCAATTGACAGTATGCATTTATATGTCACATTTATTAAAAAAAAACCTATTAATTGTTGTTACGGTTGATGCTATTGATCATATATTTCCAGTGGCTTATGCTATTGTCGAAGAGGAGCGAACATAATTTTGGATGGTTGTGTAGGAATATACATCAGCATATATTTGATGACATAAAAAAAGATATGTTTGATTTCGGACCGATCTAAGAACCTTCATGCATCAATTCGAAAGGATCTTACGTGGAAACTACTGTATGCAAATCATAGATATTGTCTTCGCCATAGAATTTTGCATAACTCTTCTAAGGACCAGACGAATTATATAGTGTGTCCTGGATGTTGCACTCTGAACGATTTCGTCAACTTCGTCTAGAGAAATGCTAAGCAATTCTCTCAAATCGTCTTTTCTATTAGTAGAACAAATTAAAATTGTGTAATATTTGTGTATTTCTTACTAACACTAATATATTTTTGTCCTTTTTCTCATTGTTAATGAATTTATCCTCGGATTCAATTTATTGATTTCTTTCCTGATTCAGTCCTTCTTTCCCAAGGGAAAAGAAAACATGTCAGTCTTTGATCATGTCGGATTATATCACCAAGTATTTGTTTGATGTGGTGCCGTTAGAACTCCGTCAGTTGTCCTTAATGAGCGAGTTGCTGACCTGCACAAAGAGAAAGGGTCAGGGGACCCGGGATCTATGGCCCCGGGTAATACCCTCCGACGCTCAAATCAGTTAAGGCCATTTTTAGGAGAGGTTTATATATGATGAAGGTTTTGTAAATTGAGGTTTTCTGGTAAACCTGTGTTTTTACTGCCGGGAAGGTGAGTTACTCGTCTGTAATTTTTCAGAGCCTGTTGTTACTTGTCCTTCTCTCTCCTGCTGCTCGGCCTTTTTGTATGGCAGCTTGGGCCAATGCATGGACAGAGCCCGGATATCGTGACAGGCAAGGAGGTCATTTGGATGACTCTTGTTCTTGCATGCTCGCCACGTGGCTCGGTACTGGGCTGAGTAAGCTAACTTGGGGCACCTGGCTGGGAGTTTCACCTGGTAGAGTTACCCAGGGTTAACTCCTAGAACCGAGATAAAATCCTCTAGAAACACTCAGAAGTGCCCGAGATGGCTGATGATGTGGGGTCAGCATGCCGAGATGAAAGTGGCCGACTTCGAAGAGCATTGGTGGGCCTTTCATGATGCTCGTAGCTGACGCCACTAAAGGTGGTCCGAGATCAGTGGGTAGATCAGATCCAAGGCCGAGTTCAACTCTTTGGCCGAGATGGAACCCTTAGGCCTAAATGAGGCCTTTAGACCGAGGTGAGATCCTTAGCCCCCAGGGGGCACTGAGACTGTATGGCCGAGATGGCCGAGAAGTCCTGTGGGCGAGATGGTGGTGGGGCCCTGTGACCGAGATGGACTATTTGTCCGCATGTGACCTGGTCAACCTCCGGGCCGACCCGCCATACTTAACCATTTTTACGTCTTACTTCAGCGTTGACCGTTATTGACTAACGTGAGGTATTTTTTGGCTCATCAGTCTTCTTTCCTCAATTTGACTTTACGGTAATCATATGATATGAATCAAACTAAATTACATATTTTTTTCCAAAATGGACGATACTTCTTGAGTTCTTGGGAAAAATGCAATGCCAAAAATTCTTGGAGAAAAAGGTCATTCTATGGTTCTGAGAGCTCATCGTCCCATCTTAAAGAGCATTGTGGAGGATGGAAATTAGGAGGCCAGGATATACGCAATAACCCACACAAGGTGTCCCTGCAAACCATGCATTCGGTCTAGCAACAGCGAAATAACCACTTGTGCGTGTCTCTAGATTCGAAATCTTAACCTTTTGGAGCTAAATCCATCACAAATACCAACAGAGCTATGGCAATGCCCAAAATTCTAGGTTCGCTATTAACGTGTAAACTTAATACCCATGTCGAGGAAAAAAAATATGATAAACTGGTACGTATCTAACAAGTAAGACAAGAAGTTAAGTATACAAAAAAAAATTTATTTTTTCTATGTAAGTTAATCAAATAAGTGAATAAGTAAAAGACAAAAATTGATAAAACAAAAACACAGTAGTAAACATTGACAGATAACTGAATACGTATGAGCCACGTTAATGGTTAATATTAAGAATCTTATCATAAACGTTAATTCTGGTAGTTCCTTTCTTGCTTGGACATTTAGGGTTCATAGATTAATCCTAGTAGCATGAAGATAATTTAGATAATGGAAAACTATGTACGTTAAAGAGTTTGATAGAATATAATTTTGTCTTCTTAAGGTTATATCCGAAGAGAGTCTAGGTTTGAATAGGATAATTATCTAAATGGAGTTATCGTGATTATCTAACTTACACGGTTTGCTCAACCATTGTAACTTGCAAACGATATAGAGTTTGGTCATAAATTATGTATGATGGGATCAAGTACGTGAATATTTTAACAGCGGGTTCTTGGATGATGGACGCCTGTATCACGAAGAAAATATTGGACAAGTTAGAGGTAAACTATTTTTGTTCTGTAATTTAATGGATTAGGTGGATTGAATCAATATATTCTTCTTGTGCCACGATTGGCTTTTGATCCGGCCCGGTTCCGTGTTTAATTCTATTTTTCTGAACACTAATGAATTTTCTTCCCTTCTACTGTTGACCAGGTGCGATGATACCCTCGACCGATCGGCCATCTGTTCCAGTTCTGCACAGATATTGTGTTTCGCTACATCTAATACTAAATGTTCTCGTTCTAAACTAACAGATATATACACTCTGAAACATTTATTTAATGTATCCGTATGTCAAATACACCGAATACTTAAACATATACAAATCCTTGTACGTTGTATTTGAAATTCTTTCTGTCACATACAACTGTCAAATACAACGTACAAGGATTTTCATATCATTGTATATATAACATACTTAATATAGTTTGGTATGATGATTAGTAGGAGTTATTGAAGTATTTTGAGAAAAACTTTGTATGAACATGCTTATTATTGCATGATAAAGTTATACTTGGATCTGGAGGTGAAAGTTATATAATATCCTAGTTGCATATGGTCACAATGGACTTGAGTTTTCTTGGTCCACCAAGAGGTTTTGAGAGAGATTTTTTGGTCCGCCAAGTGGTTGACTGTAGTTCCTACCATTGCATCCTGATCTTGTTAAAGTTGTATGTTAAGTTTTTATACTCCGATTTAAGCAATACAAAATGCAATATAAATGACTTTTGAATATAAAAAACCTGATTAAGTTTAAGACAAACAAGTTAGAGAAGAAACTCTCTACCTTCTTTCTAAGAAGCTCTCTTGTTCTAGGCCGAATACAAGCAAAATCCTCCCACTCATCACCCTTCCCCGTTATCTTCTCACCCCTCGTGTAATATGTCTACCTTTTCTTAGTTTTAGACTGAAATTCTCATCTTTTGGTTGAAATGACGCGTTCAAGAGCAGACAAGGCTGTTCTCTTGAGGAAGAAGAAAGCAACGAAAGCCGGTAGCTTGGACTCCATAAGCTCTAGCAAGAACACCATCCTTTCTGCCACGGGTGGAAAGAAAAAATCCAAAGAGATGGCATCCCAGCTTCATGCTGCTGAGGATGTTAAAGACTTCTCTTCAAGCAAGAAAGAAGTACAAGATAATGAAATATTCTCTTTTCATGGAAGTGCGGATGGAGAAGGAACTCCACATGCCAAAACCCAGCAATTTCACCAGAAAGAGTAGGTCGGCAGACCTGCTTTGGATGAAGATGAAGCAGGCCCGTCAAGTTCGAATTTTGGGAAGGAGACGCTGGAAACATGCATTACCCAGTGGGTAAAAACCTGAATGATGTGACAGTAGCTGTCAGTCAACCAACTACCAACCTACCTCACGTGACCTCAACAACCTCTCTCCTCCCTTCCACCAATCCGCAAAAGCCACTTGGACTTTTTCCCTCCAACCTGTCAGCTCCTGTGGCCTCTGCTGATGCATGAGTTGACCCTCCAACAATTCAAAAAATTCAAAATACCAATCATTATCCTGCCCGCCCCACAACTCAATCAGCTCAAACCTGCAGGCTAGCCAGCCCAATGCAAAGCTTGGAATACACTTGAATTGTGATAATTATATGTCTATGGTAATCTATTTCATATCGCGTATATATGTATAGATATATGTATATATATGTATGTAAATAATTTGTGTGAAATTTGGTGTCATATTTAATGCTGAAAATAGAAATATATTTACAGCAATAAACACATCCGGCCAAGACAGGTTTGGGGATTTTTGGTGATATAATTTGATAAGTGAATGAAATGATTTTATGTGAAACTAATTTAGAAATTAGTAGTGATTTTGGATGATTTTGATATTGGTGTAAGAGGAGATTTTGTATGATTTGATAATAGAAATAGATTGAAAATTGAAAAATGAGAATTCTAGTGGTTGGAGGCTGCGAATAGCAGCCACGCGTGAGCCACACGCACAGTTTCAGGGCAATGTGTTAGGCATGAATTATGCTTGCTGTCTGAGATGTTAGATGTGAGAAAATATGGGTGGTGTGTATTTTAGAGGGAGAATGAGGGGTAGGAAGTGGGTTGAGAGGAGTTAAGGTTTTGTGGAGTGCGGAGGGGGCTGGGCCGAGAGAGTGGGGGTGGCGGCAGGCTTTGATGGGGTCTAGTCAGTGGGGCCGAGGGTGTTACGATGAGGGGTGAGGTGAGTTGGATAATGGGTTGGAAGAAAAGTGAGTCGAGGGAGGTGCATGTATGTATATATGTGTATATGCATATGTATGGGCGTTGGCGTGTACATGTATATACGTATATGTGAGTGGTGGATCGAAATCGTAAATTGATATGTGATCGTATTTCACATTGAATATTGGTGTTTGGATGTTATTGGAATTGATTGGTATTTGATTTGATCGAAATTAATCGTCTGGAAAATATTTGAAAAACATCGACATTTGAAATCGAATTTGGAAAATAGTATCAATATTTGAAAATCGTTTTGAAATTGTACATCACATATTTGAAATTCACCCTTACAAGGAAAATATATTGGTAAGGCGGATTGGTCCCAAACAAACGGAGCGTCCAGGCATTTTTGACTATTTTGATAGAGCATCCGGGCATATTTGATCGCCAATTAGATCGTCCATGCATATTTGACTATTTTGATAGAGTGCATGTGGCATATTTGACCATTAGTGAATCAATTCATAAATCTTACGATATAATCACGTGTTAGGAAAGTGTCATGGTCATTGCATTGCATCGAAATCGTATTGGTATTGTTAATCGAAATATTGTATCGTACATCATTTCGTATCGTGTCGATCATCGTATCATATCGATCGTATCGATCATTTGAAATTGGATTTAGAAAATTGAAAATTGAGTTTGAATTGCATCGCATCAATTTGAAATTGCATCATCGATTTTGATTGTACTAGCATTTGATTGGTTATCGATTGGTTGATATATTGATTGGAATTGTTGAACTTGTTGTATGATTGTTATAAGGCTATAATTGTAAATTTGCGAATGGAAACATGCTATTTTATGTATCTTTATCCAATCGATAATACTTGTTTCTACGTGTATGATCCCATAGAAAGTACATTGAGGCTACTTACTGGACGATGTATGTGGTTCATACTATACTTTGTTTTTGTTTTTTTTTTTTTTGCAGAGATTCAGGTGTAAGGTCTAGTTTACATAGAGGATAAGAGTGAGAGGAGATTTCGACATTTGAGGATATTCTCATGAGATGTTCGAGGATTTAGTTGAGACAATTGTTTTTTATATTCGAGGTTTATGTATTTTGAAGACTTAATATTTATTATCTATGTTTGACATTTGTATCGAATTAGATTTGCCTAGACATTAATAATAATGATGATGATTATTTCGAGGTTTTTATTTTATGACTTCCGCTGACATTGATTTGCATCACTTTGCTGACGTGTAACTAATTTGTATCGACGTCTTGTATTTTTCTTAGCGAAATACGGTGGGTGAGTATTTGAGTACTAATCGCTACACATACTGCATAACGAGGGGTCTAAAGTTCTTCACCCCCATCACCACCAAAAAATTTCTATTAAACTAAAAAGAAAAAAACAAAAACGAAATAAAAAAGAAAAAGAGAAAATAAATAATGGGATCATTATTATCATTTTCCTATATCGGATTGAGGCATACTCTTAAAATGTACTTATTGAAATCTCAAGGATAAACATGATGTTGATATACATCGTAGAGATAGACATTATATTAGATGTGAATATCCAAAATATTATATCTTTTGTATACCATCCATATCAGATTAGATATAGATATCCAAAGGGTTTGTGCAAGTTTATCTTCACTCTATGAGTCCTATAAATAGAACCACATATCATATATGAATGACACATCTTGAGATACAAAGTTCCCTAATTTTTCTTTTCTCTTCACTACAATATTCTTGCTTGAGTTTATAACAATAGGATCATTATTATCATTTTCCTATATCGGATTGAGGCATACTCTTAAAATGTACTTATTGATAGTACGACAACATACTCGAGAGAGTAATTAAGCTTGGTTAATTTAAAATACTTTTAAGGACAAGTAACGAGGAAATTATTTTAGAAAGCACTGTGTGTATGTGGATACAAGTACACTGTAGCGCCTCGCTCCCGAACTCTAGCATCGGGGACAGCGCATCCGCCGTATCTCGCTAAGGAGAATATAAGGCATCGAATCTATTTCCAACATGTCCGAAAGGACGTAGAAATTTTTCTCGCGGAAACGAATTACCATAACATTAATTTACATGAAAAAAAAGAATCCTCAATAGCATAATAAATAAGTCATGAGCAATAGAGTCAATGTACTAGCATCTAAGTGCTATCAATCTAACTGGGTAGCGTCTAATGAAATCCCAAGTGAATAATAACAACAACCGCAAGGTCTCCTCGAATCCTAGATGCGGCCATCAGTCTGCCCACTCCACCGTATCAGCCCCGTCCTCAACAAAAACATAATCGTAGGCCTCCTCCTGCTCACCTAGAGGAGGGGAATAGGGGTGAGTGACGGAGAAATCACTCAATAGGCGCCTGCCTCCAAGTAGTACAAGACGAGCATCCAAAAATGATATAACACATAGCACATAAAACATGATATCACATAAGCATATGAAATAATGCGGAAAAGTAATTCACTCCAGGTAAAGAATACGCAACATCGTGATGCATGTCCCACTATGCATGTCACACGCAACAAATCAATGTCACACAAAATGCCGATATCTACACTGTGCAATGCATGAACCCGGGTCCTGCTCACCCACAGTCACCATACTGAGTGTGCGTGGCCACGCCACCGTACACCATCCCGAGTGTGCATGGCCCTGCCGCCGTACACCATCCTGAGCGCCCGTGACTCGTACGTCACGACCCGTCATAAATGCAATACACGTGCCATGAATGCAAAAACACAATCGCCTGAGGCCCTTGGCCCATCCTCGCCATTCTCCGGCACTCAAATCTAGGTTCAGTTGTTGCTCTTATGCTAACTCAACATTGTTCGACATCAAATCCACTTTTCCACGGCTTGTATACATTTATTGTGCATTTCCTATATTTGTTTCTCATTTTTTTCCTTATTTATTTCTATTTATTACCTAATTATTCGAATTAAATAAATTATCAAAATTACTGAAACTTAATGGAAATAACTTAGATTAGCATTTTATACTTTCTGGAATTTATTTATAATTTTCTGGTATTTATTTACATTTTTCCTATAATTATTACTATTTTAAACTAATTAATTAACAATTATACAATTTCCAGAAATTCCGAAAAACAAAATAATTAATATATAAAGTGGGGTGGCCCCTTTACAGCCGGCCCTGGTCCGCACGTCACTCGGTCTAGCCCGCCAAGGGTCCGGCCTGATCCGCTATCCCTTTTTTTTTCTTTTTTTGATAACAGGTATTTGGGCCGGTCGGTGTCTGGTCCGGTCCGCTGGCCATAAGGCCCGGCCTGCTACCAACCGCCCCCTATATTTTTATTACTCATTGCAATTGGGCTGGTCCTGCAGCTGCAGACCGCGACCCACTGAGGGCTTGCCTGGT
Source organism: Eustoma russellianum (assembly GCA_036186865.1). Taxonomy (NCBI): domain Eukaryota; kingdom Viridiplantae; phylum Streptophyta; class Magnoliopsida; order Gentianales; family Gentianaceae; genus Eustoma; species Eustoma russellianum. Next base: position 16,071,375 of record AP025062.1, on the reverse strand, counting down.
CTGCGCGCTGGCAGGCCGGCCCTAATACAGATTTTTTTAATATATACATTGCGCACTCAGCAGCAGGAGGTGCGTGCAGCCCAAGCGCGCACGTGAAGGCCACGCGCGGCCTTTTCTGGCGGCGCGTGAGGCGTACCTGCGACCTCCGGAGTCCGTTTTTCGTTTTCGATATACATTTCCACCTATTTCCAGTCTATAGGAACCTATACTAAGGCCAAAACAAATTTAAAAATTCCTAATTATGCCAAAAGTGTGGTATTTGATTATCGAATTTTTTCCTAAAATCAAATCCAAGGCACGCAAGAACAGTATACGCATTCCACAGTGTTTTCAAATTTCATACCTTTCCGCAGATAAATAACGTGCTATAAAATTCAACAATTGAGGCAACAAAAACACATAATATACCACTCAAGCATGCTTGGATTGCATCAATTGGAGGAGGAAAAGAGAACCTACTTGTAAGTTATGCCATTATGCGATACCGTGAATAGCTTGAGATGCTTGAATCTCTCTTTCCCTCTTCTCCCTTTCTTTACTTTTTCTTGCCAGCCGCGTTCTCTCCCTACTCTCTCAGTTTCTCCTTCTTTTTCTGTTGCTATCCTTTGTTTATTATGCTTTTAACCCCCAGCACCCCCTGCCCATTTAATTTGCTGAAATCTGGCGACATTTGGGGGGAACAACTAAAGAACGTTCCCCCTTATCCCTTTGTTTTAATTTATTTGTTAGTTTTTCCTCTTTTTTTAAACTTGTTTATCCTTATCTTCATCTTTATTTTACTTTATTATTATTTTTTTTACTCTCCTATCCTACGCTCCCTGAAGCCCCTCTTTGTATATTTATTTAATTATTTTTTCTTTGTTGTTATCCTATTTTATATAACAAATATTTATACCTATATCTAATTACGAAATCATTGGGCATAACCGATATGTTCTGATGAATTTAAATTTGTAAAATGGTTACGTCCAACAACTACCTCAGATTTAATTTAATGCGTAACGGCTAGTTTGAAAATTCCCGGGTATAACATCCTACTCATCTTACAAAAAGTTTCGTCCTTGAAACTTAATGTAACTTAATCATAAAGACCGAGGAGACTCGACATACCTTAATCAAAGAGTTTAGGGTAGCGCTCGCGCATCTGATCCTCCAGCTCCCAAGTCGTCTCGTTCTCCCTGTGATTGCTCCATTGTACCTTGACATATGGAATGATTCTCCTCCTCAGTTCTTGATCCTTGCGATCTATTATTCGAACAGGAGTCTCTTCATATGACGCGTCCAGTCTAATCCTCAAAGGTGGTGCATCCAGTACATGCTCGGATCTGGAACGTACCTTCTCAACTAAGACGCATGAAAGACATTGTGCACCTAGGCTAACACCGGGGGTAAAGCCAAACGGTATGCTGACGAACCGATCCTCTGAGTATCTCATAAGGCCCAATGTATTGCGGTTTCAGCTTACCTTTCAACCCAAAATTGGCTACACCCTTCGTAGGCGACACCCTCAAATACACCTTTTCCCCAACAATAAACTCCAGAGGGCGCCTCTTCGAATCTGTCCAACTCTTACTTCTGTCTTGAGCAACCTTAAGCCTATCTCGAATCAACTTTATCTTTTCCTTGGTCTGCTCAACCAGCTCTGGACCGGTGATAGTGCGCTCTCCAACTTCATCCCAATGGATAGGGGATCTGCCCTTACGCCCATAGAGCACCTCAAATGGAGCCATGCCGGTGGCGTTATGATAACTGTTGTTGTAGGAGAACTCTATCAACTTGATCAAAGTTGCATAATTAATTGGAAAATTCTATAATATTCATTATGAATTACTTTGATTAAAGGGTACCTTTAATTGATCGAAGAGGTCTTCGATCTGGGGTAGAGGATACTTGTTCTTGATGGTGATCTTATTAATCTCCCGATAATCAATGCAAAATCTCATACTGCCGTCTTTCTTCTTCACGAACAAGACGGGAGCTCCCAAGGGTGAGACGTTGGGTCGAATGAACTTCCGATCTAGTAACTCCTGCAATTGTTCCTTCAGCTCCTTAAGTTCAGCCGGTGCCATCCTGTATGGTGCCTTCGATATCGGTTCAGCACCGGGCAGAAAATTGATCTCAAACTCTACCTCCCGATTGGGCGGTAGTCCTGGCAGCTCGTCGAGAAATACATTTTTGTACTCATTCACCACATGTATCGAATCTATCAAGGGTACCTCTTTCTCTGCACCTATATCATATATAAGGAAGCCTTGATTGCCTTTTCTCAACGCTCGGTATGCCTGCGCTGCACTCATGTAAACCTTCTTGGACGCCTTTTATAACTTGTAATCTCCATGAAAGATAGTAACCTGTTTATCATGCGTCTGCATGCTGACCTTCCTTTGTCGACAGTCAATCGTGGCCTGATACTTAGCAAGAAAATCCATGCCCAGAATAACATCAAAATCTTGCATCTGGATCGGAATTAGAGTTGTAGTGAATTCTAGCTCGTTAATATCCAACGGACAGTCCTTATACTGATAGTGGGATACAAACACCTAATCACCGGTAGTTTGGAAGCGGTAAGGAATCTCCAGCCATTCAGGTAGAATATTCAGACTTTTGACGAACCTCCTAGAGATAAATGAATGGCTGGCCCCACTATCAAAAAGAACGTATGCTGGGACCTTGTTAATCAAAATTTCACCTAACATATGCAGGGTTATACATATAGCACTTAATCACGAGAAGGAAATGTATTCAAAGCAACTGAAACTTAAACACTTAATTAAGACGTACCTGCTACAACATCGCCGGTCTCCTCAACGTCGGCGTGTGTCATAACATGCACTCGGGCATTAGTCTTCGGCCTCCCCTTCTGCTGTGTCTGGCTCTGCTGTGGAGGGGGTGCCTGTCCATGCGCGGGGCTAGTCTCTGGCAAAGTGCCCTGGTGTGCCGCACCTGTAGGAAACATCCCTGGTCCTCCAACACTGACCCAGATGAAAGTGCCCACAATGGACACATGGTGTATTGTGTGCCACCGCCCTCACTGGCTGTACATCTGTCAACACTGGTCCCTCGATGGCCAATGGTTGAGTAAACTGTCTCTGCTGCTGTGGTGGTCGAAAAGAGCTTCCCGGCTGCTGGCGGCGGGGCACCTTTAACCATCTCTCGGGTCTCCCAGAACGATACTCCTCTCGTGGCCTCTTCGTCCGGTCATCTACTGCACCCTCCGGAGGTCACCCTCAACATCCTGGTAAACATCAAGTAGATCCTCAAAGTTCCCTAGTCTGGCACAAATAATCAAGGACTGAAGGCGAGGGCTCAGTCTAGTCTTGAACTTAGACATCTTTGCCTTCTCGTTATCCATAACGGAAGGCATATATCTCCCCAGCGCATGAAATCTCTCCGAGTACTGGTCCACGGTCATGGACCCCTGAGTAAGTAGCTGGAACTCAGTCATCCTCCTCTGTAAGGCACTCTCAGGGATGTAGTTCCTCTGATACTCTTCTCGGAACTGGGTCCAAGTCAAATGTGGGGTCAACCGACGCTGCACGCTAAGTCACCATTCCCTAGCATCACCCTCAAGGAATGAAACAACCACCTCCACCTTCAGGCCATCGGGGACCTGCAATAACCTCAACTGCTCGGTCACATTCTGGAGCCAGATCTCGGCCTCCTCTGGCCGTGTAGTGTCCCTAAACATCGGTACTCGGGAATGCTGCATCTCCCTATAAAAGAATCGAAGTCCTGGAGGTAGTGGTGGGGGCTGCTGCTGCAGGTGAAGCATCTGTACCTACTGCTGAGCCACCAAGGTAGTCAGGGTGGCTAGGGTATCAGCAAGAACTTGGGTGATGGCCCCTGACCCCGATGATCATCACCGTCGTGTCCTCTGTTACCTGCTGGCTCGCGTCTTGGAGGCATTTTCCTAGAGTTCAAGTTCATAAAAAGTGTGTAGGTTAGTCAAAAATAAATTAAATAGTTGATCGCGGGGTAAAACAGTAATTAAAAAAAAGCTCACGATCGGCACACACATCCCTTAAACCGATCATAACTTAGGTCTACTTCATTTATCAGGGGTATACTCGTCGTTTCTAGAAAAAGATCATAGCTTATGTCCAGGTGATCTAGTTATTCCTGCGCTTCCGAGGCGGATCTGAAGCCTCGGCTCTGATACCACCTGTAGCGCCCGGCTCCCGAACTCTAGCATCGGAAACAGTGCACCCGCCGTATCTCACTAAGGAGAATACAAGGCATCGAATCTATTTCCATCATGTCCGAAAGGACGTAGAAATTTTTCTCGCGGAAACGAATTACCATAACATTAATTTACATGAAAAAAAGAATCCTCAATAGCATAATAAATAAGTCATGAGCAATAGAGTCAATGTACTAGCATCTAAGTGCTATCAATCTAAATGGGTAGCGTCTAATGAAATCCCAAGTGAATAATAACAACAGCCGCAAGGTCTCCTCGAATCCTAGATGCGGCCATCAGTCTGTCCACTCCACCGTATCAGCCCCGTCCTCAATAAAAACATAATCGTAGGCCTCCTCTGACTCACCTGGAGGGGGAGGGGGGGAAATAGGGGTGAGTGACGGGAAAATTACTCAGTAGGCACCTGCCTCCAAGTAGTACAAGACGAGCATCCAAAAATAATATAACACATCGCACATAAAACATGATATCACATAAGCATATGAAAGAATGCGGAAAATTCACTCCAGGTAAAGAATGCGCAACATCGTGATGCATGTCCCACTATGCATGTCACACACAACAAAGTCATGTTACACAGAATGCCAATATCTACACTGTGCAATGCATGAACCCGGTCCTACTGAGTGGCTGTGGGTCGTACCCACCCACGGTCACCATACTGAGTGTGCGTGGCCGCGCCACTATACACCGTCCTGAGTGTGCATGGCCCCGTCACCGTGCACCATCCTGAGCGCCCGTGACCGGTACGTCACGACCCGCTATAAATGCAATGCACGTGCCATGAATGCAAAAACACAATCGCCCGAGGCCCCTGACCCATCCTTGCCATTCTTCGGCACTCAAATTTAGGTTCAGTTTTTGCTCGTATGCTAATTCAACATTGTTCGGCATCAAATCCACTTTTCCACGGCTTATATACATTTATTGTGCATTTTCTATATTTTTCCTCATTTTTCCTTATTTATTTCTATTTATTACCTAATTATTCAAATTAAATAAATTATCACAATCACTGAAATTTAATGGAAATAACTTAAATTCAGCATTTTATACTTTCTGGAATTTATTTATAACTTTCTGGCATTTATTTACATTTTCCTATAATTATTACTATTTTAAATTAATTAATTAACAATTATACAATTTCTAGAAATTCCGAAAAACAAAATAATTAATATATAAAGTGGGCTGGCCCCTTTACAGCAGGCCCTGGTCCGTGTGTCGCTCGGTCCGGCCCGCCAATGGTCCAGCCTGATCCACTATCCCTTTTTCTTTTTTTTTGATAACAGGTATTTGGGCCGGTCGGTGTGTGGTCTGATCCGCTGGCCATACGGCCCGTCCTGCTACCAACCGGCCCTTTTTTATAACCCATTGAAATTGGTCTAGTCCTGCAGCTGCAGACCGCGGCCCACTAAGGGCTGGCCTGGTCTGCGCGCTGTTAGGCTGGCCCTAATACAGAAATTTTTTTAATATATATATATATATATATATATATATATATATATATATATATATATATATATATATATATATATATATATATATATATATATTGCGCACTCAGCAGCAGGAGGCGTGTGCAATCCACGCGCGGCCTTTTTTGGCGGCGCGTGAGGCGCACCTGCGACCTCCGGAGTCCATTTTTCGTTTTCGATCTATATTTCCACCTATTTCCAGTCTATAGGAACCTATACTAAGGCCAAAACAAATTTAAAAATTCTTAATTATGCCAAAAGTGTGGTATTTGATTATCAAATGTTTCCGTAAAATCAAATCCAAGGCACGCAAGAACAGCATACGCATTCCACAATGTTTTCAAATTTCAAACCTTTTCACAGATAAATAACATGCTATAAAATTCAACAATTGAGGCAACAAAAACACATAAAATACTACTCAAGCACGTTTGGATTGCACCAATTGGAGAGGGGAAAGAGAACCTACCTGCATGCAGACAAGTTACGCGATTATGCGATACCGTGAATAGCTTGAGACGCTTGAATCTCTCTTTCCCTCTTCTCCCTTTCTTTCCTTTTTCTTGCCAGCCGCATTCTCTCCCTACTCTCTCAGTTTCTCCTTCTTTTTCTGTTGCTATCCTTTGTTTATTATGCTTTTAACCCCAGGGCCCCCTGCCCTTTAATTTGCTGATATCTGGCGATATTTGGGGGAAACAACTAATGCACGTTCTCCCTTATCCCTTTGTTTTAATTTATTTGTTATTTTTTCCTTTTTTTTAAAAAAAAAACTTGTTTATCCTTATCTTCATCTTTATTTTACTTTATTATTATATTTCTTTTTTTTTACTCTCCTATCCTACGCTCCCTGAAGCCCTTCTTTGTATATTTATTTATTTACTTTTCCTTTGTTTTTACCCTATTTTATATAACAAATATTTATACCTATATCTAATTACGAAATCACTGAGCATAACCGATATGTTCTAACGAATTTAAATTTGTAAAATGGTTACGTCCAACGACTACCTTAGCTTTAATTTAATGCGTAACGGCTAGTTTGAAAATTCCCGAGTATAACATACACAATCTCTACTAACCCTACTTTCTGACTAGTTAGGATTAATCAGATAACTATTTCTAGTGCTCTTATGACGAGCATGAAGCTGTAGCTAAGTCACAACATTCCTATTGCAGAAAGGCCTTAAACACCCTGTTGTTATTCTTAGATTTCTTTTCATAATTCATGTTTAATTATACTGCAGATATGATCTTAATGTGCATTATTGGATCTTTGTCCATAGGAGTGCCTTTCATCACTAATCAGACCACAATCCTTGTCCAAAAAAAAGAAAAAAAACACGCATGCAAAGAGACATCTCCAAAGCAGCATAGTTAAATTCAAGGTAGTTCAAAGACGAAAACACAGTTAACGTTGCATGTCACTGCTACTAGAAGAGTAGCTGGAATTGTCTTTCAAGTGCACATTCCATGCTTTGCAACTTCAAGGGATATTTACATTTAAGGAGGAAATACCTCCTTTTATACAGTTGCAACTTATTTGCTGAAGAAACTTGATTTCCTCTTTGTTCACTATCCCTGGACCGCTAAGTCTATCTTTTGCCCGCTTTTGGGCAACTTTTTTAATAGATTGGAGGCATGAGAACAATTTTCTAAGAAACAAGTTGAGAATATATGGCAGTACGGTAATGTGCATCAAAAACCCATCGAATCCAAACTTCTCATAGGCTTCCTTCAAAGAAAGACATGCTCCATCTGGAAAAGCTAGAAACCTGAACAGCATCATGATAAAATTTCACCAATTCGTGATAATTTCTTGACACCACATCAAGATCCACAATCATCAAGAGATGAATCACAACAAGTAAACAAGATCAAATACAATTCAAGAATTTGCACAAAATAACCGCCACACACGAAGAGAGAGAAAGAGAGAGAATATGAGAGAGCAAGAACAAAATATCTTTTATTGATTGCAAAAACTAAAACTCAACTGCTAATTCGGTTATGCTATATACAATCACGGTGCAGAGTCTTTTGGGAAAAAGACAGTAAAATGACACAAACGCCCTTGTTTTACAATTTTGCTTTTTTACTTAAGTAAGGACAAAATCGTCATTTCTCTTGGTTTTAAAGCTTGATGCGTTTGTCCACCGCCATACTGACTTCATCCTTCTGCAGTCTAGCCTGCGTTTATTCCTTCTTGATGCCTCATGCTTCATCCTCCAATTTCTCCCGTTAGCTGCCAACCACGAGCCTCAATTCAATCCCATGTCGTTGCTTCTCAATTCATCACCTTCATTTGTCCATCCTTCCTTCTTGGAACACACCTGCAGTTTCATCACCCCCCAATCCTGACGGTGCGTAGATATTGCAAGTACCTAAGGCACTGGTCAGGTATTGCAATCTGTTGACATCTAGTCCTTTTGTAAACATGTCAGCAAGTTGGCATTCCGTCCTAATAGGCATTGGTTTCACTACTCCCTCTTGATACTTTTGCCTAACTAGGTGCCAATCGATTTCAATATGTTTAGTGCGTTCATGGAACACTGGATTTTCTACAATATAAATCGCACTTTTATTGTCATTGAAAAATTCCACTGGTCCATCCCGTTTGATCCTGAGATCCTGCAACAGATATAAAATCCACTGTACCTCACAAGTCACAGACGCCAGTGCTCTGTATTCTGACTCCGAAGATGATCTAGAAACCGTGGTTTGTTTCTTAGCTTTCCATGAAATGAGTGATTCACCTAGAAATACACAGAATCCCGTTATGGATTTTCTTGTTTCTTCACAACCTGCCCAATTTGCATCAACAAAGGCCTTCAACTTCAAGTCAGTACCCTTAGCAAAGATGAGTCCTTGTTCAACTGTTCCTTTAATATATCTTAGCAGTCTGTGTGCAATCTTTATATGTAACTCCGTAGGGCAATCCAAGAATTGGCTCAAATGTTGTACAATGAACGCTATATATGGTCTTGTTATTGTCAAGTACAAAAGTTTCCCAACTAGACTCCTATACCCACTTACATCTTGAATTAGAGGGGAATCATTGTGAGATAGCTTGGCATTTTTCTGTATGGGAGTTGCAGCGGGCTTGGATCCAAGAAAACATGTGTGATCTAGTAGCTCCATGGCATATTTATGCTAGCATATAGTGAGCCCCCCCGGGGCCTAACTACTTCAAGGCCTAGGAAGTACTTAAGGTCCCTTAAGTTCTTAATTTGAAATGTGGTGTGAAGATAATTCTTGATGTTCTGGATAGCCAAGAGACTGGTACTAGCTAGGATTATTTTGTCTACGTATACTAACAGTGCAGTGAAGTCAGTGTCAGTATACTTCAAGAAGAGAGAGTGATCATGACTAGATTGCTGAAAGCCTTGTTGCATAAGAGCCTTGGTTAATTTGTCATTCCATTGCCTACTAGCTTGCTTGAGGCCATAAATAGATTTATTCAATTTGCAGACAACATTTGCATCAGGGACACTAACTCCAGATGGTAGCTCCATGTAAATGTCTTCAGATAAATCCCCATGGAGGAATGCGTTGTTAGTTCCAGTTGATGGAGATACCATCCTTGGCTTGCTGCTAATGCCAAGATAAGTCTCACAGTGGTCAGCTTCGCAACAGGTGAAAACGTATCAATATAGTCCACTCCCAGTTTGTTGGGTATACCCCTTTGCCACCAATCTTGGCTTGTATCTCTCTATGCTGCCATCTGGTTTATACTTTGTCTTGAACACCCATTTGTAATCTATAGGTAATTTTCCTGCTGGCAAAGGCACTAAGGACAGAGTATTATTAGCTTCAAGAGCTGCCAATTCTTGCCTCATGGCCTGACACCAATTCTCATCCTTAGACATCTCATGGTAACTGGTGGGATCAGGATTTATACTAATATTAAGAGCAAATGACTTGTAAGCAGGAGCTAGAGAATCAAAAGAGAGACAGGTTTCAATGGGATAGGGAGTAGAGACCAGTTTGCTTAACTGCTCATCCTTAGATGTATTGCTAGACTTTGAAGTAGTGCTGAGGTGATTACAAAAATATTCTTTAAGATGAGGAGGAGGATGTCTGTGTCTTGCTTGTCTATTGCATACTGACTCCTGACGGTCAGAATGTATTTGAGGAATTGCAGTTGGAGTGGCAAAGCCTGTGGCTTGGCTTTCTGGAAGGTTAGAAGGAGAAGTAGCCGCCTGATGTTGTATTGGTGATGGTAATGATGATGGGGATTGAGGTTGAAGAGAGTTGTTATGGTTATTAGATGGCATGGGTTGAGGTACTGAGGGAATGTACGTATATGGAGTTAAAGTTTGATGATTAGGATGATGTTGTATTTCTGAGGGTTTAGATTCAATTTTGAAAGGAAAGGATGATTCGTGGAATGTTACATTTCTGGAGATAAAGATGTCTTTGTTGTCCAAGTCCTGTAATATGTATCCTTTGGTTGTGTTTGGTACGCCCAAAAGGATACCTCTTCTAACCCTTGAATCAAACTTGGACTTGTCTGGTGTAGTATTGTATGCAAATGCAAGGCATCCAAATACTCTTAGATGATCATATGTGGGGACTTTGTTTTGTAAGATTTAGTAGGGAGTTTTCTGGGCTAGTATTGGTGTTGGAATGAGGTTGACAAGATAGGTAACATATTAAACGCAGAACCCCCAGTATTTCAAAGGAAGACATGTTTGAAACCTGAGGGCCCTTGCAATGTTAAGGAGATGTTGTTGTTTTCTTTCAACAAGGCCATTTTGTTGAGGGGTATATGGAAAATTTTTTTGATGTATTATGCCTTGTGTGCATAGAAGGATGTCAAGGAGAACTCAGGTGCATTATCTGAGCGGACTACTTTAACTCTTTTGTCAAATTGAGTTTGTGCATAGTGACAGAAGCTTTGGATGTAGAATGCAGCTTCTGATTTTGTTTTCAACAAATATGTCCATGTAAATCTACTATGATCGTCTACTATTGTAAGAAAATATGTTTGGCCATACATTGTGGGTACCCTATAAGGCCCTCAGATATCTATATGAATAAGATCAAAGCAAGACACACTACTTGACACAGACACTGAAAATGGCAACCTTTTGTGTTTTGCCATAGGGCATATCAAACACTGATCCTTCACATCTACAGCTATTGCATTTGGATCTATTCTACTTATTTCTCTGAGTCTTGGCATGGAGGCATGGCCAAGCTTGAGATGCCATAACATTGAGTTGGACCATGCACCTGCAATGAACACCACTAGAGGGGGAGGGGTGAATAGTGGTTAGCGGAAATTACATTACAACCCTTTGTAAAAATCCCCTTTGAAAACAGAATCTGAAACTGCCTCGGATTCAAAACCCGTTTTTGGAAAATTCAAAAATAATTGTACACAACTCCAAAAATTATGAAACTTTCTAGAATTTAACTTCAATGAGTTAACAAGACTCTGTCCAAAAATCAAACAAACATAAGATTGTTTGACCCTTCAAACAAATAAAAAGATGCAGATGGTCAATCTGGACAGAATTGGACAGAATGTTGCTGATTTTGAAAATAGTGTTTCTCTTTGAATACTCAACCAAACAGGTTGATCTTTATATCAAAACACTCCTTAGGATGCATAGATGAATTTTCCACAATGCCTGACCTTAAACAATTCATGATAAATACAGAATTTAAGTTTTCTCAAAACTGGTCAGATTGTATCCAGATTGGAGCAGTTATTTTGCAAAGACTGAAAGGATAACTTTCCCTTCCTCAAATCAAGTGATTCTTGTTGAAAATGAAAGCTAACAGTCTGAAGTATAACTCCACCAAAAATAACAAATTTTGGAAGTGTTTAGCTATTTTTTAAAATTGTGAGAAATTGTGTGAAAACTGCAGTAAAAACGGGCAGAAAACAGAAATGAAGAAACAAGACAAGAACACCGAGGATTTATCCTGGTTCGGTCAATGTGACCTACTTCAGTCCCAAGGAACACCTTTTCTTGGATTTCACTATCAAATGAATCACCTTACAACAAGAACCAAGCTTGATCCTTGGGTTATACACCAGCACTATTCAAGACTTGGATAATCACCTTCTAAGCAACACTTAGTTGCAACACCTCTAGCACCTATTGATATAGCCTTATAAGAATGGCTAATCAATCTTACAAATGAAGTTCAAGAGGCTTGTAGCTCAACAAAAACTACAAGAACACCTTAGCTACAAAGAATGGAACAAAAACAACAACAAAAAGAAGATGATAGCTAGACAATTCAACAAATGCTTGTAAGCTTCAAGTGTGTTTCATCTTCTTCACCATTACCTCTATTTATATTGTGATTTGAGCCTTGAAGATAAGACTTCCAATGTGTCACCATCTTCATCATCAAGTCCAAATGTCTTCTCATCATTGGTTGTCCTTTGTACACTTGGCAAAATGAGACAACATAATTGGTCCACCTAGGATGTCACCTTGACCGATTTTTACACCTTGAAAAATGACTTGGAATTATCTTGAAAATGTGAAGATAATATGGCCATAACAACTCCATCATCTTCTTAACTTTTTGGCAAGATAATAGGAATGTGAGACTTGACAATTTCAAAGAAAAAATTATCTCCAAGAAAGCCTTATAGCCGTTGGGTTTAAGGCTGAATTTTCCAAAAATACACTTGATTTAACCTTTGTAAAATGAAGAAAATAAGAAAGGATAATACCACCAAAATATCCCAACTTCAAGCACAATAATAGGGCATCTGAAGTCTTCAATTTCACTCAAAATATTTGCCAAGAAAAGCCATATAGCCGTTGGCTATATTTAGAAAATTCAAGTTGGAAATTTTGCCGACTAGCTCCTTTTCGGTTGGTCCACTTGTCACCAAGCCATAAAATGAACACCACATCATATCCAACTGCATATGAACGTTTTTCAACATATATATATATGTGTAGCAACTCGGATTTTTGAAGAAGAAATTAAATAGATAATAGTTGACAAGATTATGTCAACGTGTAACACCAAAATTTCCAATATTTCTTCTTATATGTTGAGATCATTTCCGCACCTTTAACACATTGAACAACTCTAAATAATGATGAATAATATGCTCTTATAACATATATAAGAGGGTCTTCAAGAAAAAATAGAATGTGACATCTCAAATCGTCACATATCCAGCTATAGTCAACAATATCATCATGTGAGAGAATAAAATAGAGAATCACCATATCATCTTCAAATTAACAATAAATCAGCTCCTGAATGAAGATAATATTATACTCAAGAGTTTCCTTGAGTGAAAATACCAAAAAATACCCTCGGGGGTGAAATGACCAAAATGCCCCTGGTATGTGAAAACTGCACAAATGACCCGGATGGCCAGAAATAATCATGATATCACCTTTGTCATGATAAATAGTATAAGAATACATCCTTGAAATATTTTCACCATGTAATGTTCCTATAAAACTCAAAATACCAATTTTGCCCTTTTTGGTAAGTTGTAGAAACTTTCAAGGCACGTTAGTGACAATACATTTAAAATCATCAAAATCACATAAGATTCACATAATGAGCATGTATAAGTCATATACAAATGAAAACAACCACTTTAACATATTTTAGAAAAAATTTTCTAAAAATCCTAAACATTTTGTGAGACGTGGATCGATCCATGTGAGGGGCTGACGTACGTCGATCGATCCACGTGAGGGGCTGACGTACGTCGATCAATCCATGTGAGAGATTGACGTCTCATAGTAAGTTTTTGGTTTTTCTCAGTCCAACATCGATCGATCCATGTTAGGGGATGATGTACATCGATCGATCCATGTGTCTCTGCCTGAGAGATCCACATCATTTTTCTTCACTTTTTCATCCTTTAATCACTTATAACACCATATGTGACATTTCTAAGTATTCACCACTTAAAATCATGACTTTGAAAATTATCCAAACATATTTCTCAACATTCTCTCCCTTTTGGATGATTTTCAAAATAACTTAACATGATTTTAATGTCACAACTCATAACCATTTGTTTAACATCATAAATCTTACCAATCGTTTTCAAACTTTGTTTTCAACAAAATTTTAAACAGTTATGTTCTCCCTCAACTTATACTCTCCCCCTTAACCTATACTCAACTTATACTAATTGAAACTTATCATACCAAATCATGACTTACCAACTAAAATCATGTTCTTATTCTATCTCCCCCTTTATTTTGCAAATCATGCAAAAGATAGAACTATACAATGGTGTCGTAAGTCATCATACCTAACTTGGCTCGTAAGTTTTCAAACGTGGCTTGATTAAGGGGTTTGGTAAAGATATCAGCGATTTGGTGATCAGTTCTTATATGGTTTATAACTATATCCTCATTTTGAACATGATCGCGAAGAAAGTGGTATCACACCTCAATGTGTTTGGCCTTAGAATGAAGCATCGGATTCTGAGAAAGATTGATCGCACTTGTGCTATCGCAGTAAATTGGAATCTTTTTCATTTTAATGCCAAAATCATTAAGTTGCTGTTTAAGCCAAAGTATTTGGGTAGTACATAGACTCAAAGCAATATACTCGGCTTCAGTGGTAGAAAGAGCTACACTAGCTTGCTTTTTAGAAAACCAAGAGATCAAGTTGGTTCCTATGAATTGACATGTACCGCTAGTGGATTTTCTATCTAACTTGCAACCACCATAATCAGCATCACTATATGCGTACAATTCCAACTTAGCGTTTCTATCATACCAAAGTCCTAAGTGAGGTGTATGCTTAAGATATCTAAAGATTTTTTTCACTGCATTATAGTGAGATATCTTAGGACAAGATTGAAACCTAGCACACATACACACACTAAACATGATATCAGGTCTTGATGCAGTTAAGTATAACAGTGATCCAATCATAGACCTATAGAGTGTGTCATCAAAAGGTTTACCATTTTCATCCTTATCAAGTTTGGTGCTAAGACTCATGGGGGTAGTTGTAGGTTTCAACTCTTCAAAGCCAAACTTCTTAATCATATCATTGACATACTTAAGTTGGTTAATGTGAATTCCTTGAGGGGTTTGTTTGATTTGAAGGCCTAAGAAGTAGTTCAATTCTCCTACCATTGACATTTCAAATTCTGACTTCATACACTCTTCAAAGTCTTTTACTAAGGTAGGGTTGGTTGAACCAAAGATAATATCGTCTACATATATTTGAACTATTAACAAGTCATTATCTTTTCTTCTTAGAAATAATGTGTTGTCGATGGTCCCCATTTGATAATTATTTGCAATAAGAAAGTTTGCAAATCTATCATACCAAGCACTTGGAGCTTGTTTCAACCCATAAAGATCTTTCTTAAGCTTGTAAACATGATTAGGATTCTTTGGATCTTCGAATCCGGGGGGTTGTTTGACAAATACCTCTTCTTGGATGTATCCATTCAAGAATGCACTCTTGACATCCATTTGGAAGAGCTTAATATTGCTTAGACTTGCAATCGCAAGTAACAATCTAATTGCTTCTAGTCGTGCAACGGGTGCAAAGGTTTCTTCATAATCTATTCCTTCTTGTTGATTATAACATTGTACGACTAGTCTAGCCTTATTTCTTGTAATTTTCCCTTGTTCATCAATTTTATTCCTAAACACCTATTTCGTTCCTATTATAGACTTGTTTTCGGGTTTAGGTACTAAGTGCCACACATTGTTCCTTGTGAATTGATTTAATTCCTCATGCATAGCATCTATCCAACATATATCACCTAAGGCTTCCTTAACATTCTTAGGTTCTATGTGTGAGACTAAGCTATGTCCTTCAAGTTGACTTATGTTTCTACGTGTTCTAACCCCAACACTTGGATCCCCAATGATTAATTCTCTAGGGTGCCACCAATTCCTAGATTGACTAGGTTCACCCTGGTCTTGTTCAAATGTTTCATTAGTGTGAACATTATCATATGTAATTGGATCATTAATTGTATCTTCCAATTGCAAAGTCTCTTCATTTATTTCATCTAAAGGTTCATGCATGTCTTGTTCAGGGGGAGTTGGTTCTAGATGATCAAGTACAAGCTTAAGTAATACATCATCATCAAACATATTTTATGTTGAGTTGTATCACTAACTTCAAAGCATGCATTTTCATTGAATTCACATGTATAGATTCAATTATTTTTCTAGATGCAGGATTATAACACCTATATGCTCTAGAATTAGTTGAATAACCAACAAATTTACATTCGATAGAATTTTGTTCAAATTTGTCTAGATTATCCTTAGTGTTCAACACAAAACACTTACATCCAAATACTTTAAGATAATCTATTTTAGGTTGTCTATTATTTAACAACTCATAAGGTGTTTTATTTAATTTCTTTCTAATTGAAAGCCTATTTATAATATAGTATGCACAACTAACAGCTTCAGCCCATAAATATTTAGGTAATTTATTTTCACATAGCATAGTTCTAGCAACTTCTTGAATTGTTCTATTCTTACGCTCAACAACTCCATTGATTTGTGGTGTTCTAGATGGTGAGAATGCATGTTCTATTCCATGTAATTCACAAAATTTGATTACATCTTTGTTTTTAAATTCTCCACCTCTATCACTTCTAATTCTTTTGACATTTTCTTCGTATATATTTTCAAGTTGCTTGATAAGAGTTTCGATTGCCAATGGAGCATCGTCTTTGTGTGTTAAGAACAATGTCCATGTGTAGCGTGAGTAATCATCTACTATGACACACACATAGTAGTGTCCACCTAGACTTCTTATCCTACTTGGACCAAATAAGTCTAAGTGAAGCAATTCTAGTACATGACTAGTACTCACTTCATGTTTCGGTTTTAATGTTTCTTTAATGTGTTTTCCTTTTATACATGTTTCACACATTTGAAAAGTATCTAAGTCTAACTTAGTCATTCCTCTAATTAAATTCTTCTTAGATAACTTCTTAATGGTTGAAATTCCTATATGGCCTAATCTTCTATGCCATAAATTTACATCTAAGTCATGTGATATTAGACACTTAACCTTAGCATCTAACATGTCATCTAAGGTAAGTGTATAAATGTTACCATCTTTATTTCCTTTTAATACTATTTCTCCCTTTTTATTTATTATATCACAAGAATTGGGAAGAAAGGAGACATTATAACCGCAATCTATATGTTGAGAAATACTAAGTAAATTATAAGAGAGATTGCTTACTAACAACACATTTCGTATTTGAAATGTGTTTGGGTCCCCGATTGTTCCATTTCCAACAACTTGTCCTTTGTTGTTGTCACTGAATGTTACTTTTCCTCCATCAATATGTTCAAGTTCGGTGAATAGTTTGGGGTTTCCCGTCATATGCCTCAAACATCCACTATCTAAAAACCATTTGGTTTTTAGAGTCTTTGACTTCGCCTCCTTCTTGCATTCCTTGCGTTTATCCTACAATGAAGACAAAGTTTTAGGTACCCTTTATTTGGGTCCTTGAATGTTAGGGGCAATATTCTTGTTTAGATATCCCTTAGATATCCAAACTTGAACATACCTTTTAGGCACATTTTTAGCATGATTATAATTTGCAAAATAAGAAGGATTAGCATATAGATGATCATTCCACATAAGTGAAGATGCATTGTTATACACGTTACGCCATGATTGATAATCATTATATGATGGCCGATTTCTATAATGTGTATAAGGCATGTGATTTTGTTTGTTGAATGGCGCTATATAAGTTTGTTCATAGGCATTTCTATAAGACTTATAAGAGTGTTGCCTATATTTAGGTTCATAATAAGTTGGATGCATTTTATTATGTCTAGTTGCATTTGTATACATATAGGCATAATTTCTAGGTTGTCTAGATGCAAAGTTTAGCCTAGATGTATGTTTATGCGTGTTGCTTTTATGGGTGTATGTTTCATTTTTGTCTTAGAATAAACGGAAGAAGGAGTAGAAGAAGATTTAGCAGGCAAAGTTGTTTTTATATCTTTATAAGGTTGTTTAGTAGTTGAAGATACAAACTTAGTCTTTCTACCTACTTTGTCATCTTTTCTTTATAGCCTAAGCCGGTTTTATCATTTCCATACTTTTGTGATGAGATTAGTGTATCTAACATATTAGCACCCGACTTAAATTGTTCTAACATTTTTTCTAAGTTAAGTTTAGAAGACTTAAGTTGTATTATTTCATGTTCACAACTTTCCAACTTGGACTTAAACATATTATTTTTCGTTTTTATCTTTTGTTCATCTTTCCTATATGATTCAATTTTATTCTCTAAAGAATCAAGAGTAATAGTAGACTCTTGTTTAAGAGATTCTAATTGATCAGAAAATTCCAAGTTGGACGTCTTCAACTTGTCATTTTCTTCAACTAGTTTCTTCTTTTCTTTAGAGAGCCTCTTACAGTGAGCATGCGTTCTTAAGAACTCTTCATACATTTCGTCAAATGTCATGTCACTATCAGAATCACTATCAGAAGAAGAACATACCTCGTTGGATACGAAGCAGACTTGAGCTTCCTCAGTTTCGGATTCTGAGTCGGATGAGTCACTCCATGTGCTCACCTTCATTGCTCGTTTCCCTTTCCTTGCCTTAGACTCCTTTGTATTTGTCATTTGTGCCTCCTTGTCCTTGGCTTATTTATTATTGTTGTTATTATTATTATTATTATTATTATTATTATTATTCGTTGGACAATCATATGAAATATGTCCTTTTTGACCGCATTCATAACACTTTAATTCTTTATTATACCATTTGTTTATGTTATTTTTCCTAGGTTGAGAAGAAGAAGAAGAAGAAAGTTGTCTATTCCTATTAGGACGTTTGAAAAACTTTCTAAGTTTTCTCGCTATTAATATCAAGTCATCATCTAATTCAGTGTCACTATTACTATCATCATTATTTGTATGTGTTTCAGTTGTTTTGAACGCTATTGACTTACTTGATGATTTAGATTACTCGAACTTCCGTTGGTTTAGTTTTACCTCACAGACTTTAAGAGACCCGATCAATTCATCCATCTTAGTGATTGACTTTGTCTCCTCGATTGCAACCACCTTTGGATCCCATTCAACAGGAAGGCTTCGTAGCACCTTTTGAACTTTTTCACTATTCGTGAATGATTTGTCTAAAGCTTTAAGGACATTAAAAATGTTAGTAATCCTCAAATCTATAGATGTTATGAATTCGTTTGGCAACATGTTGAAAGACTCTAATTCAGTCATAAGCATGTTTATTTTTTATTATTTAACACCACTAGTACCTTCATGCTTTAATACAAGTGATTTCCACATGTTGTGTGCACTTGTGCAGTTTGAAACATATCCTGCCTCAGACGTTGTAAGTCCATTCAAGAGTAATTGCATAGCTTTAGTATTCATTGACATTTTCTTTTTATCTTCCGATGTCCATTCACTTTTATAATTTTTCTACTTCTTGAGTGACTCCACTAACTTGTACAACTTTTATTGGAATGTACGGTCCATCTTCAACTATAGACCATAAATCGATGTCTATAGCCATTAAGAATAGCCTCATTCTTAGTTTCAAATGAACAAAATTATTGCCATCGAAAAGAGGAGGGTGTTGAGTGGACATAACTTCCAACTCACCTTTGTGAGAAACTATTGCCATAGTATGTACCTTTAATCTGTGATAAGCAGGCTACAAAGAGTAATTGTTTCTTGGCTTTGTATTGATGTACGGTGTTGAATCTTGCTTCTTTGAGTGGTGTTGACCTTGCTCTGATACCAATTGTTGGACCGTGCACCTGCAATGAACACCACTAGAGGGGGGTGAATAGTGGTTAGAGGAAATTACACTACAACCCTTTGTAAAAATCCCCCATGAAACTTTCCAGAATTTAACTTTAATGAGTTAACAAGACTCTGTCCAAAAATCAGACAAACACAAGATTGTTTGACCCTTCAAACATATAAAAAGATGCAGATGGTCAATCTGGATAGAATTGGACAGAATGTTGCTGATTTTGAAAATAGTGTTTCTCTTTGAATACTCAACCAAACAGGTTGATCTTTATATCAAAACACTCCTTAGGATGCGTAGATGAATTTTCCAAAAGGTCTGACCTTAAACAATTCTTGATAAATACAGAATTTAAGTTTTCTCAAAACTGGTCAGATTGCAGCCAGATTGGAGCAGTTATCTTGCAAAGACTGAAAGGATAACTTTCCCTTCCTCAAATCAAGTGATTCTTATTGAAAATGAAAGCTAACAGTCTGAAGTATAAGTCCACCAAAAATAACGAATTTTGAAAGTGTTTAGCTATTTTTTCAAATTGTGAGAAATTGTATGAAAACTGCAGTAAACACGGGCAGAAAACAGAAATGAAGAAACAAGACAAGAACATCGAAGATTTATCCTGGTTCGGTCAATGTGACCTACTCCAGTCCCAAGGAACACCTTTCCTTGGATTTCACTATTAAATGAATCATCTTACAACAAGAACCAAGCTTGATCCTTGGGTTATACACCAACCCTATTCAAGACTTGAATAATCACCTTCTAAGCAACACTTAGTTGCAACACCTCTAGCACCTATTGATATAGCCTTATAAGAATGGCTAATCAATCTTACAAATGAAGCTCAAGAGGCTTGTAGCTCAACAAATACAAAAAGAACACCTTAGCTACAAAGAATGGAACAAAAACAACAACAACAAGAAGATGATAGCTAGACAATTCAACAAATGCTTGTAAGCTTCAAGGGTGTTTCATCTTCTTCATCATTGCCTCTATTTATAGTGTGATTTGAGCCTTGAAGATAAGACTTCCAATGTGTCACCATCTTCATCATCAAGTCCAAATGTCTTCTCATCATTGGTTGGCCTTTGTACACTTGGCAAAATGAAACAACATAATTGGTCCACCTAGGATGTCATCTTGGCCGATTTTTACACCTTGAAAAATGACTTGGAATTATCTTGAAAATGTGAAGATAATATGGCCATAACAACTCCATCATCTTCTCAACTTTTTCACAAGATAATAGGCATGTGAGACTTGACAATTTCAAAGCAAAAAGTATCTCCAAGAAAGTCTTATAGCCGTTGGGTTTAAGGCTGAATTTTACAAAAATACACTTGATTTATCCTTTGTAAAATTAAGAAAATAAGAAAGGATAATACCACCAAAATATCCCCAACTTCAAGCACAATAATAGGGCATGTGAAGTCTTCAATTTGACTCAAACAATCTGCCAAGAAAAGCCATATAGTCGTTGGCTATATTTAGAAAATTCCAAGTTGACAATTTTGCCAACTAGCTCCTTTTTGGTTGGTCCACTTGTCACCAAGCCATAAAATGAACACCACATCATATCCAACTGCATATGCATGTTTTTCAACATATATATATGTGTAGCAACTTAGATTTTTGAAGAAGAAATTAAATAGATAATAGTTGACAAGATTATGTCAACGTGTAACACCAAAATTTCCAATATTTCTTCTTATATGTTGAGATCATTTCCGCACCTTTAACACATTGAACAACTCTGAATAATGATGAGTAATATGCTCTTATAACATATATAAGAGGGTCTTCAAGAAATAATAGAATGTGACATCTCAAATCGTCACATATCTAGCTATAGTCAACAATATCATCATGTGAGAGAATAAAATAGAGAATCACCATATCATCTTCAAATTAATAATAAATCAGCTCCAGAATGAAGATAATAATATACTCAAGAGTTTTCTTGAGTGAAAATACCAAAAAATACCCTCGGGGGTGAAATGATCAAAATGCCCCTGGTATGTGAAAACTACAGAAATGACCCGGATGGTCAGAAATAATCATGATATCACCTTTGTCATGATAAATAGTATAAGAATACATCATTGAAATATTTTCACCATGTAATGTTCCTACAAAACTCAAAATACCAATTTTTCCTTTTTTGGTAAGTTGTAGAAACTTTCAAGGCACGTTAGTGACAATACATTTAAAATCATCAAAATCACATAAGATTCACATAATGAGCATGTATAAATCATATACAAATGAAAACAACCACTTTAACATATTTCAGAAAAATATTTCTAAAAACCCTAAACATTCTGTGAGACGTGGATCGATCCATGTGAGGGGCTGACGTACGTCGATCGATCCACGTGAGGGGCTGACGTACTTCGATCGATTCACGTAAGAGATCGACGTCTCACAGTAAGTTTTTGGTTCTTCTCAGTCCAACATCGATCGATCCATGTTAGGGGATGATGTACATCGATCGATCCATGTGTCTCTGCCTGAGAGATCCACGTCATTTTTCTTCACTTTTTTATCCTTTAATCACTTATAAAACCATATGTGACATTTCTAAGTATTCACCACTTTAAATCATGACTTTGAAAATTATCCAAACATATTTCTCAACATAATTGACATTGGTTTATGAAAGCAGGACATGTAAGAGCAGACTGGTGAGTTGATTTGCAGGAGATATAGTAGAGGCCATTCTGGATTTCAGCTGAACCAATCATCCTCTTGGAGAATTGGTCCTAGAGAATACAACCATTGGAATGAAAATAAGCACAAACCTTTGACACTGAAACAAGTTTTCTAAGGGAAAGCAGGTTAAAAGAAAATGCTGGAACAAGGACATTTGGCACAATTAAGAAAAGGCTAATGAATACTGTGCCAATATGAGTGGCTGGTGCAGTGAGATTGTTAGGCATTCGAACTGATATGTTGTTAACTGGAACATAAGAGTCAAAGAGTGTTAAAGAACAACAAATATGGTCAGATGCTCTAGACATACTACTTGGAAATCAAAGAATTAGAAATGATAAATCCGGTTTAGGATTTAATTCATCACTTTCTTCTATAAAACCTAAGTCCTTAAAGAAGAGGGCAAATAATAGAAAAACACAACAAAATTCATCACCTTCTAAACCAAAGCATATACCCACTTGTTTTCATTGCAACAAACTAGGACATGTGAAGAAAGCATGTAGAGCTAGATTTGGAAGCACATATGTTTGGAAGCCTAAAGGTCGACAAACTAACCCTAAAGGACCCAACCATCAAAGGGTACCAATGCATACATCTTTTGGTTTTGTAGGCTCTCAAGATAAATGGAGTAGCCAAAGAAGAAGAAACCAAATGGCTTATGGACAGCGGATGTTCAACGCACGTGACCGGAGACAAAACATTGTTCACCAAGCTCAAGCTCCAAGATGGTGGAACGGTGCATTTTGGCAATGGGAGAGCCAAAATCCTTGGACATGGAGAAATTGGTAACTCTTCTTTTACTATTAATAATGTATTATATGTAGAAGGTCTTAAGTATAATTTGATAAGTGTTAGCCAACTATGTGATGCTAATTTTCAAATTGAATTTGTGAAAAGAAAATGTGTTGTGAAAAAGAACGATAAGATTGTTTTTGAGGCTATACGTAAAAATGATGTTTACAAATTTAGCACACATGATTTGATATCATAAAATGTTTCTTGCCTAGTTGCCAAAAATGATTTGACTCAACTATGGCATAGATGACTTGGACATATTAGGTTTCAAAATTTCAAAGATATTTGCAAAAATGAAAAAGTCCAAGGCCTTCCAAAATTAAATTTCGAAAACCATGGCTTATGTGACACTTGTCAAAAGGCAAAACTTGTTAAAACAAGTTTCAAGCCCAAAAGTGAAATCTCTACCACTAAACCTCTACAATTGCTTCATATGGATTTGTATGGGGATATTGGTATGGCAAGTCTAAGTGGAAAACATTACACCTTTGTGGTGGTAGATGACTTCTCTAGGTACACTTGAGTAATATTCTTAGCTAAAAAGAATGATGCATGCCAAGAATTTGTAAAGCTTTGTAAGAGATTA
The DNA here is from genome assembly GCA_036186865.1 of Eustoma russellianum. NCBI lineage: Eukaryota > Viridiplantae > Streptophyta > Magnoliopsida > Gentianales > Gentianaceae > Eustoma > Eustoma russellianum. The sequence continues at coordinate 16,047,852 of AP025062.1, read as the reverse complement.
GAAAATCAAAGAGAGGACACAATTAAGGAAATTAGAAGTGATAGAGGTGGTGAGTTTGGTGGAGAATTTCAAGAATTTTGTGTATCCAAAGGGTATAGACACAATTTCTCAGCTCCAAGAACTCCTTAACAAAATGGTGTTGCGGAAAGGAAGAATAGAACACTTCAAGAAATAAGTAAAGCCATGCTAAACGAATTTGAGCTACCCAAATATTTTTGGGCCGAAGCGGTAAATATCATTTGTCATGTGATCAATAGAGTTTATTTGAGACCATTTCTCAAAAAGACTCCTTATGAGCTTTGGAAAGGTAGAGTACCAAATATTGATTATTTCAAGGTATTTGGTTGTAAGTGCTTTATACTTAACACCAAAGATAACTTAGATAAACTCGACTTTAAAGCGGATGAAGGAATCTTTATGGGTTATGCTCAAAATAGCAAGGCATTTAGAGTATATAATAAAAGAAGCATGAAAGTTGAAGAATCAATTCATGTCAAGTTTAGTGAACTCAATGAGGATAAATTAAACATTAATGATGATGATGATGATGAAATAATTGAAGTAAGCCATATAGAGAAATTTGAGAATCCAAAAGGTAATATTGTTATTGACCTTAGGATTGATCCCCTTGAACCTAAGGTTGAAGACGAAGAAGTAGGAGGAGATACCTTAAATTTACCGGATTCATATAAGTATAGGAAAGATCACCCTAAAGAGTTGATATTAGGTGAAACTAGCCAAGGCATAATGACTAGGAGAAAATTCAATGAAAATGCCTTCATTTCACAAGTTGAGCCTAAAAATATAAAGGAGGCAATAAATGATGAAGATTGGGTATTAGCTATGCAAGAAGAATTAAATCAATTTGAAAGAAGTGATGTTTGGGAATTAGTTACTAAACCTAGTGATCATCCCATAATTGGCACTAAATGGGTATTTAGAAACAAAATGGATGATAAAGGAAACATCACTAGAAACAAAGCTAGGTTAGTAGCCCAAGGCTATAGGCAAGAGGAAGGCATAGACTATGATGAGACCTTTGCCCCTGTAGCTAGGTTAGAAGCTATTAGGATGCTATTAGCATATGCATGCTATAAGGATTTCAAACTATATCAAATGGATGTGAAATCTGCATTCTTGAATGGAATAATTCAAGAAGAGGTCTATGTAGCTCAACCGCCGGGGTTTGAAAATTATGATTATCCAAATCATGTATTTAAACTCAAAAAGACCTTTTATGGACTTAAACAAGCTCCTAGGGCTTGGTATGATAGATTAAGTAACTTCCTACTTGAAAATGAGTTTTCAAGAGGAAAAGTCGACACTACTCTTTTTATTAAAGAACAAGGAAACCATCAATTGCTGGTTCAAATTTATGTGGATGATATTATATTTGGTGCTACTAATGATTCTCTTTGTGAGCATTTTGCAAAATTGATGGAAGGAGAATTTGAAATGAGCATGATGGGTGAACTCAACTACTTTCTTGGTCTTCAAATCAAGCAAACTCAAGATAGAGTGTATATATCTCAAACGAAGTATACAAAGGATTTGCTCAAAAAGTACAAATTTGAGGATGGAAGAAGTGTGATCACTCCAATGAGCACAGGTACAAAGCTTGACAAAGACGAAAAAGGAAAGCCAGTTGAGGTAACCAAATATAGGGGTATGATTGGTAGTTTACTCTATTTAACCGCTAGCAGGCCGGATATTTTGCATCTTGTGTGTTTATGTGCTAGATTTCAAAGTATGCCTAAGGAATCACATTTAGTTGCTATTAAACGTATCTTTAGGTATTTGAAAGGAACCTTGAAATTTGGATTGTTTTATCCCAAAAATGGATGTTTTGATTTAAGAGGATATAGTGACTCTGACTATGCCGAAAATCTTGTTGATAGGAAAAGCACCTCCGGGACGTGTCAATTCCTTGGAGATTGCTTAGTTTCTTGGTTCTCCAAGAAACAAAATAGTGTGTCACTTTCAACGGCGGAATCCGAATATGTGTCGGCCGCTTCGTGTTGTGCACAACTACTTTGGATGATCAATACTTTGAACGATTATAATGTCAAGTTTGATAAAGTTCCCATCTTATGTGACAATACCTCAGCCATAAGTATAGCGCAAAATCCAGTACATCAAAGTAGAACCAAACATATAGAAGTGAGGCATCACTTCATAAGGGATTGCGTTCAAAAAGGATTGGTATGCATTGAATTTGTCCCAACAAATGACCAACTAGCGGATGTATTCACCAAATCCCTTCCTACTGAGACATTTGAGTCTATTAGAACAAGATTAGGGATGATAAACATTATTTAGAGGGATAAAATTGAAAATCTCAAAAACCAGCATACGTCGATCGATCGACGTATCAAAACAAGAGATCGACATACGTCGATCTCTGACATCGATCGATCGACGTACGTCGAACTCAGACGCAGATCGATCGACGTTGTCGATTTTAGCAGGTATAAAATCTCTGCAAACGCGAATCCCTCTTCATTTGTAACATTTCAATCAGCAGAAACCCTACAAAAGCTGCGCCCCCTTTCTCCAAAACAATCCATTTCTCAAATTTCATCTCTAAATCAAGAGTTAATTATCTCTACTCTTGATTCTTGAGTTCATCTCTTGAATTCCTCCATTTTAACATAAGATTTTAAATCTCTCAAGCCCTAATTTCTCTCAAAAATGTCTTCAAGAAGCAAAAATACAACCAAGAGTCCAAGATCTTCTAGGGGTGGAGGAGAAGGGTCAAGCAACCCTTCTCATGGACAATCTTCTCAACCTAGAATGAAACAGTCTATGGATATGAGTGAAGGGCGCCTTCTTGCTGGGATTAGGAGTGGGCTAACTCTCTCCAACTTCCCTTGGATCAAAGCCAAAGATGCCAAGGAAGCTTTGAAGGAACCCCTACCCCCAGGGCAAGTAAGGTATATAACTAGGCATTCTCAGATTTTATATGATAAATGGGAAGATGATGAAAGAGCCACCATCCCACTCAAATTGCTTAGAATAAATGATATTCTAAGCAATAATGAACTAAGTCCTATCATAGAGTGGTTAGATGTTCAAGAATGGAGGAGTATATGGAATGAGAATGAGATGTCAAAAATGTCCACTAGGTATACTCGACTCTTTATGCCAATTTATGGATTGAATACATAAATGGACTTCCTTTAGCTCTACATTCCGTTATTGATGGACATCACATTAAATGGAAAGTAGAAAAAATTTGTGACTTGATTGGTGTACCCAACGAAGGGTACTTTGAGTTTGATGCGTGGAAGTGGGATGCAGTTAAGTGGAAAGTATCTGAAGGTCAAGTAAAGTCTTTCTTAGGTTTCCATCCAAGTAAAAACACAAATGACATGCCCTTAGTTTATCGTACACTTCTTGCCATTGTTACATTTTGTATCAATGGTAAATCCGCAAAATTGCCAAGTAACCTTGACTTCTACATAGCATACCGAATAGCTAACCGTGAGAAGGTTAACTTTAGGGAGCTTTTTATGACAATTGTTATCGAAGCCGCAACCAAACAAAACAAAGCCCTTCTCTATAGTAACCTTATTTATAGGATGCTTGTGAAGTCGGGTATTCATTTAGATGACACGGATGTTGACAACATAACGCACAAAGACTTCTATGATAAAGCCAACATTCAACAAATACTGAAGTCTAGAAAAGAAGCAATGAGGAGGGAACAAGAGGAGGAAGCAAAGGAAGAAGAAGAGTTTCCAGACGAGGCACCCATTCCTGAACCGGATACTCAAAGAGAACCAAGTGGCTTGAGCTTAAATGTCCCGGAACTTCAAGCTCAAGTTGCTAGTCTTCAATAAGAGGTTGGGGAGCTTCGCAGCAAGGTATCCATACATGAGTCGAGGTTTGCAAAGCTCAAGGCAAAGATGAAAGCTTGCATTCCTGGCATCACATTCTCTTCAGATGAAGACTAGGGTGTTTGTTTAGCTTGCTTGTTGTTCTAGTTTAGTATGTGTTGTTAGTTGTAAAACTTGGCTGTGTCTTTGAATTTAATGAAGTAATCTTGCTTATTGTTTGATGATTTCAAAAAGGGGGAGAAAATAGCTATTGGCTGGCGTATTTGTCAAAGTGTTCTATTGGCTATTATTAGTGGCTATTGTTGCTTAAGTGGCTTATTTGTTAAAATAGTTTATTGCATGATGAAATTGTTTGATGAAATAATTTTTGGTAGCTGGCAAAATGAGGTAAGTTTGGAAATTGGAATCTTTGTTAATTGTTTGTAAAATGAAAATGAGCATGAAGAGTTACTGATGCATGTTTGAGAAAGTTGGTTTGTTGGTACACGTTTGGTTGAGGGGGAGCAAATTTCAAAGAAAAGTATTTTGGTTGGAGTTGTAAAATCTTGTTCACATTGATTACTACGGAAGGTATAAAGTGCATATACTTAGGGGGAGATTGATATTTTTCAAGTTTGAAACATTCAAACAGTTAAAATGAAGCAAAAACATCTTTTAGAATCTTGGTTTTGAAATCATCAAAAAGGGGGAGATTGTTAGATTATAAAATGTTTTGATGATATAAAAAGATGCTTTAAAAGGACTAAGATGAAATTTCACACCTTGAATTTGAAGCAAATTGAGAAAAACATATTGCGAGACGTAAATCTCTCATGAATCGGTTGAAGTATACATCAGCTCCTCAGGAGGCACAAGGATCGATCCATGTGAAGCTTGGTAAATGTTTGAGCTCTCAGATCCACGTCATACTCTCAGCCAAGAGACGTGGATCGATCGACGTATAACTGAGAGACGTCGATACATACATCTGAGAGACGTCGATCTCTCAGCTAAGGGTACGTCGATCGATCGACGTCATTCTGAGAGACGTCGATCTCTCAGTTCTGGCACGTAGATCGATCGACGTCTCCAGAATTCAAAAATTTGCAAACGTTGGAACAAAATCCAAGGGAGATCTATGATATTTTCTCTCTCCAATCTTGCTCAAATTTCTTGTGGACTTTAACCCAACATACTACATGCTTCCTTGACTATTTTAACCATGTCTAAGATTCTCTAGGGTGGCTATTCAAGATCAAATCACTCCATAGGGTGGCTAAAGACTATTTGGGCACTATCTTGACATTTTTGAAGATGAAGACTTGGTGAAGAGCCTCAAAAACGTGGTCAACTTTATCTATAAATAGAAGAGCCTTGGATGAAGCAATTACACACTTTGAACATCATCTAGCTTCATCTTCCATTGTTGTATAGTTCTCTCATACTTGTAAATTTGCTTAAAGCTTGTTTAGCTTTTATTTGCTCTTCATTGTTGTATATTGAGAGAAAGTGAGTCAAGCACAAGAGGAACCATAAATATTTGATCTCTTGCTTGTGCTTAGACTTGTGAGAAAAGTGTGAACCTTACTATATTTCTTCAACCCACTATGAGAAGTTCTTGATGGAACTTTTGTTGAAGTTGTGAGGAAGCAAGAAGTTGTTCTTGCTAAGAGCTGTAGTTGCACAAGTGTGTTTTGTGCAAGAAGTTGATGTTGTTGTTGCTTACACTAAAGTGTTAGTGTAAGTGTTGATGTGGTTGTTCTTATTGTTCATAATAAGAAGAGTAGTTGTTGAAAATCCACTTTGGAAACAAAGTGGTAGTGGAGTAGAATCATTTACGATTCGAACCACTCTATATCCGGTGTACTCATTCATTATTTCTCATCTCCCATTCTTGCTCTGATTTTGAATATCTTTTTGAGTTGAGCCAAACGAGAAAATTCCGCAAAAGAGCCAAACACTCTATTCTCCCCCCTCCCTCTAGAGTGTATTTCGGACCTAACAATATGAGGAGACCCCTATCAGGATCGTGGATCGCAAGGACCAGGTGTTGAGACATCGAGTCATCCCTTATGTCAAAGTGCAGTGGACCAATCATACGGAGCGCGAGGCGACTTGGGAGCTCGAGGAGCTAATGCGAGAGAGATATCCACAGCTCTTCGAATAACGTACGTCAAGTTTCGAGGACGAAACTTCTTGTAAGGTGGGTAGGATGTTATGGCCGACACAATATATATATATACACACACACACACACACACACATACATAGATTTATTGTAATAATACTAAATAAAAAGTAATAATAATAATAAAGATAAGTACAAACTAGATGGTGATTAGAGTTACATTAGGAAACCTAAACCAAAATCAAATGGGAAAACCTAAAATCTACCCTAACTCCCCCACCATATATACACATACACGCATAATACTACAAACAAAAACCCCCACCCAGCCGCCACACACACACGCACAGCCAAGGGAAAAGAAAAAAAAGAAGAGAAAAGAGAAAAAAGATATAGAAGAAGAAGGCAGGCGATGCTCCGAATCCAAGTTTTAATCCGTTGAATTTATTCGTGTTATCATAAATCGAGGTAGGTGCCTCTTCCCCCTCAAATGAGTACGATCCATGCATGCTTTGATGACATATTTTATGTGATTTCTTGTCTTTATTTGTTTAAAATATAGATTTGTATTTGTTTATATTTGGAAAAGCATGAGGTAATTGTTTATTGCTGCTATGTACTTGTATGTATATGAATTTGGTGGTAGGATTGGATTAGGGTGGGAATACTCTGAATCAACTCAAAAGATTAGGAATTTACGTACTTAAGGAGGTTTAAAATTTCGTTTTGGCCTTAGAATAGATTCATATAGCCTGGAAATAGGAAAAAATTGAGTCTGGAGTCGAAAACGCGGCCGGAATGGCAGCGCGTGAGCCGCACGCGCCGCTGGAGGCGGCCGCGAGAGGGCCTCACGTGCGGGCTTGGGTCACACGCGCCGGCAGCGTTTTTTTAAAAAAAAGAGAGGGGCGGCGGCGAAACGGGATGGCATGCATGCGCCAGGCGGCTCGGACCCTAACGGGCCGGCAGGCTTACTGCAGCAGCCCGGGCCCAATTGCGTTTGACAGAAAAAAAACATAAATTCAGGCGGCCGGCTAATGGGCCGGGCCGGATGGCCAGCAGGCTGGACCGAAGGCAGGCCGACCCAATAACGTTAATTGAAAAAAAAAGGGAGGCATCACAGACCGGGCCAGACCTGGAGCACAGGTCGGGCCAGAAAGATAGCATGCCCGGTCTGACCCGGCAGTAAAGAAATTTCTATAATTTATTTTATTTAATAATTTTTGGTAATTAGAAAATAGTAAATAAATCATTTTTAATTTCCAGAAAATATAATTAAACACCAGAAAATTCTAAATAAATTACAGAAAATATAAAAGATTAAAATTAAATCATTTTCACTTAATTTCTGAATTTTGAGAAATGTAAGTAATTAAAAATAATTAGTAATAAATGGAATTAAATAATGGAAAATTAGTAGAAAATTCTAGAAAATTAATACAAGCTAAGGAAAAATAAGGGGGATGCTAAATAACAACTTTCTAATATTCGTAAAATTTATGAAACCAAATATTGAGTGTCGGAGATAGTGAGGATGGGCATACGGGCCCCAGGCGACGGTTGTTGAGTGCCGGAGTTGGTGAGGATGGGCGTACAGGCCCCAGGCGACTTTTGTTGTTGCATTCATGGCACGTGCATTTGCATTTGGAGTGGCTTGAGATGTACGGGTCTCAGACACTCAAATAGAGTGGACCATGGTGTACGGGCCATGAGTATTCGATTATGGTGGTTCATGGTGTACGGGCCATGAGTATTCAGTTATGGTGGATCATGGTGTACGGGCCATGTGCATCGGTTATGGTGGATCGTGGTGTACGGGCCACGGGCATCGGTTGGGGTGGATCCTGGTGTACGGGCCACGGGCATCGGTTGGGGTGGATCGTGGTGTATGGGCTACAGGCGTCTAGTCAATCCTGGGATCATGCATTGCATATAGGTCTAGGGGCATATTGCATGACATGATTCTTGTTGCGTGTGACACGTTGATTGAGCATGCATCATGTACTTGCGCATTTTTGTGTGGAGTGCTTTACTTACCGCATTTACTTTATCTTATGCATGTTATCTAATATTTATGTGCTATGTGGTTTTATCTTATATTTATGTGCTATGTGGTTATATCATATCTATGTGCTATGTGGCTATATCATTTCGGTATGCACGTTTTGTATTAGTTTGAGGTGGGCATCTACTGGGTGATTTTCTGTCACTCACCCCTACTTCCCAGGTGAGCCGGATGAGGACTATGATCACATCTTCGTTGAGGACGGGACGAACATAGCGGAGTGGGCTGGTTGAGGGCTGCAACTAGGATATGAGGGGACTCTGCAGCTGTTTTGTTATTATTTATACTTTGAGGATTTTCCACATACTACTTTACTACTTTTATTCCCATAATTTTTATTTAGAAATGTAATGATGATTATTGGAGCTTAATATATGTTATGGTTTACGTTTCTGCGAAAAATTTCTAAGTCATTTTTGACAAGTAAGAGTGGATTCGACGCTTTGTATTCTCCTTAGTGAGATACGGGTGCACTGTTCCCGATGTTAGGGCTCGGGAGCGGGGCGCTACACCCAAACCCTCGGCTCAGCCCCCTCCTCACACTCCAAAACCCTAATTTCATTCAACCCACATCTTACACCTCATTCTCTCTCCAAAAACACACCACCCACCTTTTCTCTCATCTAACATCTCAGACAGCAAGTATGGTTCATGCCTAACACACTGCCGCAAAAATCACTGCAAACGGAGACCACACGCGCCCTCGGAGGCGCTGCCACACACCGCCACTTCTAAACTGTCCTGATTGAGAAACTTTTTTGTGGAAACCAGGAAGTAGCAAAAGTTAGGACGAAATATGATTCTAGTTAAACGGAGTGACAAACACGGTTCTAGTTGGTGTAGAAAATAATCACTTCAACTGAATGAGAAGATCTTCCAGAAAATAGAAAGCAATTCTCGATGTGCAATCCGGAAATCCAAGACCTGCTTAAGAAAAGAAGTAAAAATAGATTGAAGTTGCAAAACATGCATTTCCTCCAGGATTCACTTAAGTTGTGAACTTGAAGCAGACTACCACAATGTACGAAAAACAAAAATTGCCTCCAACAACAAGACCAACTCCTGTCCAATGTACATCACCATCATTACTATGTAAATTGTCAATCAAGTGTTCCCAAGGTATCTAACTGAGAACAACTAACTTACTGCTTCCAAAATATCCCTTCTAATAGAGTGATGGCCTGTAATGTACTTGTCTCCCGAACACTTAATGGATTTGACAGACAGTGAAGGAGAACCATGTATCTCAAAGTCAAAAAGTTCAAATTTGGGCAAATGGTGAAGTCACTAATTTACAACCAAAGCAAAGAATCACTACTTTGCTTGAGATCCATATGGAAACAATGGCAAACAGCTGCATGTTGCTTGCTGTTACAGCACGCAAAAGCAAGTTTTTCCTGTGGCCTTTGTCTTCCTTTGATAATCTTGACAACAGGTGGAAACAATAAGAAAACTTAATCCACCAAAAATAAGAGTTTTTTATTCAACATTTTTAGACAATCATAGCATGAACATTTCTATAGAATTGATTATCTAACACGGGCAATAACTTGAGCCTCTTCCCAGCAAGGTGGAGTCACCTATTTGAACCCATTTTTGGCTCTGTGCACAACCATGTTACATACACAAACTTATTCTTATTTATCCCAAATATATATATCAGCAAATTTATGAAGTACTAAATGTAGAGTGAAAAAAAATTGTTTTTAGTATCACTAATCTTCTTAACTATGGAAAATTCCTATTATACACGATTTGACACGATACACAGTTAATTACATTCAATCTCCATATCTTCCTAAACAAGGTATGATTATATTTCTCTCCAACACTCTCCCTCAAGTTGATCAGTAGGTTCGCCAATGTTCAACTTGTTAAGTGGGTGAGTTGAAAAAATTTTAAAATTTTTTTGGGGTGTGCGCGGGGGTGGGGGAGGGGACGCGGGAGTGGTTGGGACGTTATGTGTGAGTTAGAAAACAATTTTAAAAAAATTCGCGAGAGGAGGGGGTGGGGGAGGGGACGCGGGGGTGGACCGGGTGGTCGGAGCATTATGAGTGAGTAAGAAAAAAAATTTTAAAATTTTTTTTTGGGGGGGTGGATGGGGGTGGGTGGGTGGGGGTGGTGGGTGGTAGGAGGATAGGTTGGTGGAGTGCTGGGGCCTTGTGGGTAATTTTTTATTATTTTTATCTTTTTTCACTAATTTTTTGATTTTTAAAATATTTTTTTATTAATTTTTACAATTTTTTAGAATTTTTAAATTCTTTTTAAATCAATTTATTCAAAAATACAATTTTATTTTTTTAATTTAAAAGGGTCGCCGCGTGTCAACTTCTGGTTGGTCTGAGAAAGTCAACGGCTGGTCAACGGTCGGTCAACGGTCACCTGGCTACAAGTGAGACATTTCGGCAAAAGAATTGTTGTTAAGTGAGTTTCATCAACGTTAGGCTGATAACTGAGTAATGGGCCAAACCTTAGGCTAATAAGTGAGATTTTCTCGTTTTTCTTTAACAAGCTTCTAGCTTGAACCATTGTCTATAAAAATTTCATATTCCCCTCATTCATGGTTCAATATGAACGCCATTAAGACATATATTTTTGAGACACAATAGTTTCCTTTCGACTTGGTGAGAAATGATGCCATATTAACCAATATAGGTGTATCACCCGTCAGTATATTGGTTGCTCTTCTGGAGCCTTCAATCAATGTCGTAGTACTCGACCCATATCATTCATCGTGGATGATATGTTAGTATCAAAATTAATTTTGAAACACCAATTCATAAATAGACAATGGTGTTTATTCAGGAAACACACTTCATATATCAATCACTGTGATGTTACCGACCTACGCAAAACGAACTTGTTGTCTTTTGTCGCCATCCTCATGGGATGCATTGATAAAGATCAAAAAAATGCCTTGGTGTTTGGCAAGTACATACCATTGGCCTTGGGCTCAACATCGATAACAAATTTCATCATGGTCCTTAATAAGTGCAGTATATTTTTTCACCCTTTGCCTTTTCTGTGACTTTTCCTTATTTGTCACATCATGTAGTAGGGTGCAAAATTTCTACCATGGCCACGACTGCAACCGTGTCTACGTCGATTATTATTACTACTTGCATTCGTTTCAGGGAATGGTTGTGCCCCGGGCGGATGAGAATTATGGTTTTGCATCGAAAGTTTATTGTATTATTTAGCAACTAGCACATATGAAATCATCTGAACTTATGTATGTATCTTTCTAAGAGGGCATCTTTACAAAACTTATACGAAATGTCTCATTCCATTCAAAACTCCGTTTTCTTTCTCAAGTCTTACCATACGACAATAGCTGATTCCGATCAACACCAGAACCCAAAAAAATATATTTCAAAATAATAATTCTATTTAAGAGCACAAGAAAGATGTAATTTTGTTTAAAAAAAAACATATTGCATCAAATCCTGATTTAAAGCATCAATTGAAAAAAATAAATAATAATTACTTCAATGTAAATTGTCACCTCTTTTAAAATTCTTGTAGCCAGAATTTAATTGTGGTTCTCCATAAATACCTCCGAATTTCCTTACTATAAAGCAAACATGTCATGTAAAGCCAACAACTCACTCAGGTGATCAGACATTGAAAGAGAGAGCACATCAAATCATGAAATTAATTTTCCTAAGCAGCTGTTATTATTCCTTCTCTTAATGATCTTACAAACCATTTTAACCTATGGGCATGAAAGAGGCAAATACTAAAGCAAACAAGCCACTGCATTTTTGTCTGTTCAAAACCCATTAACATACAAAATTCTGAAAAACCAAATTTACACAAATAGGCATAATCTTATCTACAGTGTGCCTACATCCGGATAGTGGAACAACATAAAGCCTTTCGCCTTTAATATATCTAAAGAAAAACAAAGGCTTTTCACCGGATTCTAATCCGATTATGAAAATTTTGGTTCCCGGTGACCATATAATTTTCACCGAAAAACATGACATGTCGACTACACATGCTTTTGACATGTCCACCACTCATGCTTCGGGCATGTTATGCTTCAGACATGTCAACAATTCATGGTTCATACATATCATGCATTGATCATCTTGACTATTCATGTTTCAGGTATGTCATGCTTCAGACATCTCGACTGCACATGCTTCAGACATCTCGACTGCACATGCTTCGGCCATCTCATACAAGCATCACAAATATTCATGCTTCCAGCATGTCAACTACTCAGGCTTTGGAAATGTCGATTACACATGCTAGAAGCATGTCAATTACTCATGCTTTGGACACGTCGATTACTCATGCTACATGCATGCTCAATATTCAGGTTTTGGACAGGGTGACTCTTACTGTTTCAGGCACGTCAAATATTCATGCTCCAGATAGGTCAAATATTCATGCTTCAAGCATGTTATGTGTTGGGTATGCAGATAACTCATGCTTGTTTTCTGGATGAAATATCAAGAGATTGTTCTGTATAAGACACTCTTTTGATGATAGTGACTAAAAGTCATAGGAAAGTTCAATCGTTCTTTAGAACCATCCTACATATCAAGGTTAAATATTGAAATAGTTCATTATGGGGAACAAAGAAAACCACTTAATTATTATGTTTTACAGCATTATGAATCTAATGCCTTGAATAACTTCCTTTTAACCCTGTTTCAAAACAGGATGAATGTATCTTTCACAATAGAACAACAAATAACAACATGCTTATTGAAATGTTCTTTCGATATCTAACATCCTTACTCAACTCATATATTCACAACTTGTAATACCAACATGAGAATTAAGCAAAGTCTAAGGACTTACTTGGTCGGTGAGGCCGAACAATAGGTCCAGATATTGAGTCGCACATGATTGCAGTCCACAACAAAGACCACGAGACCAATAAACGTAGCTTTAAATTATCTGCTTGTGAAACGCTCAATGGCAGCTTTGCAAGACAAGGATAACCATGCCTCAGTCTGCTATGAATTTGCAAGTGAATCTTCTATAAGATCAGGCATTTCTCCAGAAACGGTAAGAATGGACCACGAGTCGGTAGGTCCCTGAAGATTACGCTCTTGCCAAGCTTTAGATAATACCTCATTTGAACTCAAGAATGGACACGCTTTAGCAAAAGATTTAGATGACCTCGGCTAGAGTCAGGAAATGGAGTAGCAGATCATCTGGTCAAGTGTGCGCCCAAAATAAAATGACCTTATTCGTGCTAGGTTATGACCATATTCCGGCTGCATAGACGAGTCTTCTTCCTCACATACACAAAGCAGCAAGCTTGTGCTGAAGGTACATCATAAGGCTCCTTCACAGCTTATTGAAACTCTTCACTAGTGTTGAGGATTTGCTCACCTCCTAGGATGTAAGAAATGAATGTCCACGGTGCCACCGCCTTCCTCTTTTTTTTCTTTTCCATAGGTACTATCTTGAGCAACCACCATCACTGCTTCTAGGATACAACAAATGAATGGCCATGCCACCACGGTATATCTTTGAAAGTGTTAGATCTATCGTGCTAATAACGTGTTAAGAATTCAAACAACACAATATCTAAAAGACAATATTAGAGAATAAAAAGATTTTCTATTAATCTCTAAGTATATACCATTATACAATATCATGTCCTATATATAGGACTTTGGAAGTAATGTACAATCATTGATGTTATTAAAAAGCTTTTACGGTTCCTGAAAAAACTTTTGCCCTTATAAACCTTTTGGACATCCATAAAAATAATATTCGTAACAATAAGTTCATTATAGGGGATAGTTGAACAGAGTATCACTTCTTATTGGTCTTCTCCGCCTGCTTTGGCCACCATTCTTTGTGTGTTGTTTCTACACTACATTTCCAGTATACATTACCGCTGTGAAATCCAAACTGGATCCATCATCCTTAAAATCATGAAAACAAATCCACAATTTTCAGCTTATACTTTGTTGCTTCTGCTTCTGATCACCCCCTCTACTTTCTCATGAAAAAAGATGAGTTCAGGAACTGCATTCAGACTACATTCTGTAAGCGCGCCCGAATAGTAAGCCTCTGTTACTCAGTCTTTCGGTCTATCAAGATGGAATTTTGAGGCTTAAAATTGATGAGGACCCTGCTTTAAACCCACCCAAGAAAAGATTTGAAGTACCTGACGTGATTGTTGATGGATTTTTGAATCAAAAGTTATATTTGCAAAGACTTAACTTGGATAAAATTGACAATGATTTAGGGTCTTCATCTGTTGTTTACCTGGATAATGACTATGAAGGTGTGGTGAGACATGATCCGTTTGAGGTATTTGTGAGAGAAAAAGGAAGTAAGAAGAGAGTTTTGTCCGTGAATTCAAATGGGTTGTTTGATTTTGAGCAGTTGAGACAGAAAAACGAGGGGGAAGATTGGGAAGAGAAATTTAGAGGGCATACTGATTCAAGGCCCTATGGTCCACAATCAATTAGTTTTGACGTGTCGTTTTACGGTGCTGATTTTGTCTATGGGATCCCTGAACATGCTACCAGTTTGGCATTGAAACCTACCAGAGGCCCCGGAGTGCAGGACGGTTTTTCTGAGCCATACCGGCTTTTTAATCTTGATGTGTTTGAGTATCTTCACGAGTCACCCTTTGGCCTGTATGGCTCAATTCCTTTCATGATCTCTCATGGCAAGTCTCGTGGGAGTTCAGGCTTTTCTGGCTGAATGCTGCTGAGATGCTGATTGATGTCTTGGGTCCAGGATGGAATGATGGTAAGGAGATAATACAGATGCCGTCAGATGCGAAATGGATTGATACTTTGTGGATGAGTGAGGCTGGTATGGTAGACGTGTTCCTTTTCATGGGTCCTGGACCGAAGGATGTGGTCAGGCAGTATACTGCTGTGACTGGAAGGCCATCGATGCCCCAGCTGTTTGCTACGGGGTATCATCAATGTAGATGGAATTATAGGGACGAAGAGGATGTTTATCATGTCGATTCAAAGTTTGATGAGTATGATATCCCATACGATGTGCTATGGCTTGATATTGAGCACACAGATGGGAAGAGGTACTTTACTTGGGACAGGGTCCTGTTTCCTAATCCAGAAGATATGCAGCGGAAGTTGGCTGCTAAAGGTAGGAATATGGTCACTATTGTTGACCCACATATAAAGAGGGATGACGGCTATCACATTCATCTGGAAGCATCAAAGAATGGTTATTATGTTAAAGATTCTAGTGGCAAGGATTTCGATGGGTGGTGCTGGCCTGGTTCTTCATCCTATATTGACATGGTTAATCCAGAGATTAGGTCTTGGTGGGGTGATAAGTTTTCTTACAATAATTATGTTGGTTCAACTTCTTCCTTGTACATATGGAACGACATGAATGAGCCTTCTGTCTTTAATGGTCCAGAGGTAAAGGAGCATGACAAATAAGCCTTGCTTTTTATGTTTTCCCCCCTTCTTTTCTTGTTGCATGATTGCATAAATATTTGTTTTACTTTGCTTGAATATTGTCACGTAATTCTGATCTTGGTCTTTATTGCAGAAGAAGTAGAAGTAGATTAGGTATTCAATAACCTTCTTGCCTTTCTGTTTTATTTGAAGTGTGCAACTGGTACTGCTTATGGTGACAGTTTGGGTGATGATTGGGATGCGTTTCATGTGTTTTTGATGAATTGAGTCTTTGGGAGTCTAGGCAAGTTTGGGGTCTTGTTCTTATTTTGATTTCCCAAGGTGATCTTGATACATTGGATCAAGTTATAGATATTATGAAGATGATGTTCGTTTTTCTTAGGTCAGTCTTAATTACTTCTTCTCCAAAGCATTCTTTACAAGTTAAAATCAAAATGATGCTTTTTCAATATTGAGATTCCTTGAAATCAAGAGTGTTATTGAAATTAAAGTTGTAGTGGGCAGTTTTGAGTAGTGGATTGCTCAAGATGAAGTTTAAGGGGCCAGAAGGGTGCGAACTTGTATCTCTTTTGGAGATGGAACAGATGTCTTTTCTGGATAACAATAGAAAGGTACATTGGGTATACTTGTGGTGAATAGTTGCTGAGGGGAAGTATCTTATTTGTCCTTTTATCCATGTAATTTCTTCCACTTCACCAAATGGGGCATGTGGAAGAGAACATAAAATATGGAAACAGACTTGGCTGTATTTGTTATTTGAGGCCTAACCAAATGCACTGATTAGTCATGTGCTTGTTGAAGCTTGAAGGTCTGGTTATGACATTTGAAGCATTCAAATTTTCTATTACATATTTGAGGTGCTTTTTTCTTCTTTACTCTTCTCTTTGCCCAGGTAATGCATGAGTCATGGGTTTCCTTTGGCTTTTCGTATGTTTCGTATGCAAATTGTGTGATTATCGGCATACAGGAACCCATCACTGGTACATGTAGTAATGATCTATGTTTTAGAGTCACTCTTCCTCACCGAATAGAAACAGACATAGCCCTCTTGGATGTGTAAGTCACAAATAGTAACTCCATTGTGTCTTTTGTCCGTATGTAGTTTCCATGGCTGGGTGAAAAATTGTCCACTTGATCAATTTTAAGAGAACATTAGCCAATATGTTTCTTCTGGAAAAGGAGTTTGCAATTAAAATATTTTAAGGATTGCACTTCAGAATCCTGGATATTGAGTTTTACAATACACTTTTCTTTTTTGGTATGATCAGCAACATGATGAGGTATCTGGTTCTTATAGCTAAGAATTTATCCAATTATGTGGTTAAAAATTTTTCATTGTGGTGCATTCGTTGCTGCTTAGAAGTTGGATGGTGGGTTCAGTTAGATGCTGTGTCCTTTTTAGTCCCTGAAATAGGTTACATATTTTCAGTTGTATCCTGTTGCTCTGGGGTTTTGATTGAATCTTGTATCGACAGATTAAAATAAATGGTGGGATGGAAGCAGAAATGCTTTGCATAAATCTGTTTATACGTTGTAAAACTCTAAGTTGGAAAGCTAAGAACTCTAAGTTGGAAAGTTAAAAGTAAAACCATAACCTATATGTTTGGTTAGTTTTCTTTTTGATTAGTTTTGTTTTCATATTTGATTATCTTGTTTAGAAGAGAAGGGAAAAGAACTTGAGATGTGCCAAGAGAATTGTTCACGTGATAATGTTAGCATCAACATGAATGGCATTGAGGAGCCATCAATGACCAACCTAGAAGAGAATGAAAAGGATATGATATTTGCTCAAGAAAGGGTTTAGGCTAACAAAGACCGACATAATCATCATTTTAAGTTGTGTCAGTATACTTGAGCTTGAATTGTCTTATGACCTGGAAGACTGCACTGACCAGTGGGGTTGGAAAATTTATGATGCATGTGATGGCTCATAGGGCAGAAAGACAACTGGGAGTGTTGAAGAGTGTTATTTGACTTGAAGAGGTGTAATGCACATGATTGTTTTGAAAGTATATGTGCAATACACTCTTATTTTTGGTGAGTATGTTAATGCATGGAAACACATGTCCGTTCATGTAAATTTGTGTGCTGAACAATCTCGTCCAGCTGGAAAACTTATGTCCTTCAAATTTTTTTTCATTGATGTAGATTGTATTTAATATGACATTTGAAGAAGGCTGTAACTGAATTGAAACGTACCCCTGACAAATGTGAGAGTTTCGACTCATGCTTTTTGGTGCAGATATGATTCCCTAGGCATGTAATTCTGATACTCATCTTTGAATATCTTGGACTATAATACTTCTGAAACTAACAGGTGACAATGCCTCGTGATGCTCTTCATCATGGAGGCGTGGAACACAGAGAGTTACATAATGCCTATGGCTGCTACTTTCACATGGCCACAGCTGATGGGCTTGTCAAGCGAGGAGATGGAAAAGATAGGCCTTTTGTCTTGTCAAGAGCTTTCTTTCCTGCAAGTCAAAGATATGGAGCTGATTGTTAGTGTATGTGTCCTAGATCATGATTTGGATATTTATGTTATACATTTATTATTAATAAAAGGGGTTTTATTATCATTATTGTTGGTTAGTATGTTACACAATTTTGATATATGTCCCTGATTCATTATTGTTATAGAGATAAAATAATTTATAATCAGTATGAGTATTGATTTGATAATCATGAGATGATTATGTGTATGGTGATACGAATCAATCTCATAGATACTTGTTAGAGAACAGTGTATTGGATAGACTCATCATGAGATTACTACATGGATTAGCGTCATAAGTAAATATCATGATATTCATGTTTTAATCCTTTGACTTGAGATTGTCATAGTTTCCAACATAAGGACTATTATATTTTGACATGATCAAACGTTATCCGTAATTGGATAATAATAAAGGTCATGATTGAATGTGATAGAAATTATGTAGAGGATATTGAACAATCAAGATAGAATTTGTCCCTCTTTTGAGAGAGATATCTTTGGGCCCCTCGATTAGTGAGACTGTGAAATGCATGGCCGTGCTCAAATGAATTGATAGTGTGATCAATATCATTTGTTTTATCAGTCTACTTAGAGATCGAGTAATCATATGTTTGAACAATATAAGTATGACGCTGACCATGACTTATATTCAAACTAGATATCGTGTGACGAAGGGATTAATGCATGTGCTATTATTAGGCTAATTGGTTTGTACTCGTATTAATTGGGTAGTCGTAATGTCTTGCTAGAGGACAATTACGACTTGTTGGTTTAATAGAGATTTAATCAACTACCAATTAATATGTGCCTATCGAGTCACACACAAGAATGTGTATGGCTGAGATTGATAATATTAATATAGGATATTAATTATTATTATTATTATCGCTTTTAATATTAATAATATTAATATTGGATATTAATTATTATTATTATGATTTTCGTTTTTTTGGTGATTATATATATATGCATTATCGGATAATAGCGAGAGAATCCGTATCTGATATGGATTTTGAATATCCTGATATAATCCATATTTGATATGGATTTTGATTGGCATCAACTAATCCGATTGGGACTCAGATTTTGATGTCCATATATGTGTATATATATATCTGTGTATCTCGTATAGAGAAGACAGACGAAAACCAACAGAAAACGAAACCCTAGAATCGTTTTTGTGAAAAACCGAGTTCTTCAGCCGAGCCGTTTGAAGAGCTAGCACTCTGGGCGGAAGCGTTCGTGTGGATACCGACAGAGGGTGTTCGTGATTTCGCACCTCTTCCATCTGCAGATTTCGAATCTACGGAGGTAATTTTTGATTTCTTTTGTCGAATTAAACGAACAACATGGATCCTTGGTAGGAAATCGAAGATGAAGTTTTGTTTTTCCGCTGCGCGTTTTGCAGTGATCTCGTTTGATTTCCTAACAGTGGTATTAGAGCCACTTCTTGTCTCGTTTAAATCGACTATATCATGCTTATGTGCTTACTATTTTTCGTATGGCATGATATGTATAAAACAGTAATTCGATTTCATATGATGAGAGAAGAATGGTGTTTTTCAATTCGTTTTCATGAGATGATTTGTATACGACGGTAATCGTTTGTCATGTGATGCTCAAAACCGATTTTATTTATATTAGATATAATCACACGATATGTGTAAAACCTTATTCGAATCTCATCTGGTGATAGCGGATTGATGTTTTCAATTCGTTTTCATCAGATGTTATAATTCGAAATTGTTATATGTGATATAAAGTTTTCGTTTTCCATGAGATGATAAAAAACAATTATGTTTATATCGATATGAACAACCGATTGATGGTTCTGGTTTCGTGTTTCGAAAGACAGATTATCAATTCGATGATGATTCTGATTTCTGGTTTCGGATGAAGATTATCAATTTGATTGATATTCTGTTTTAAGGTTTGCGAATGACAGCAATCGATTCGATCGATGCTTCTATAAGGGTTTACACGTAATCAAAACAGTAAGATCGTTAATATGATTGACGCGTCTGTTTTAGGGTTTCGAAAAGAAAATTATCAATGCGATTGATACTTTCTGTTTGGCTTCGAGGGGCTCTGCATATGCGTACGCCGTATAGTGCGTTACCGTGACATTAAGAATGTCAATATATATTTATTTGTTATATTATGTTTGTGTAAAATATATTATAATTGTTGATGTCTTTGCATGGTGCATAGCATGGCCTCAGGACATATGTGATTGACTTAGTCATATTTCTGTTTTGGGTTATTATGGCCTGCGTGCCGCTGTAGTTTTTGTTGTATTTAATTATACAAGTAGTTAGGTTTTTCTTTATTATTGTAATAAATTAAGAATCAAGCTACAAAAGTGGTGATGACGACACATACCAAGGACGAGTGGATTCCATGGAGATGGAGACACGAGCTCAAGAGTAGAAGATATGTATCATTGCAAATGTTGTAATAGGAAGTCTTTCACATAGGGTTTCCTTTATGATCTTCATTTGGTCTCATGAAGATCATATTTAGTTTGGCCATGCTATGTCACATTTACATATTTATCATTTTGTATGAGATGCGTGGATGATGTATTATATATGCATATAGGATGCTACGATATAATGATATGCAATGCAAGACATAAATTAAGTTGAACCCTCATTAATAATTTAAGTCTTGATGCCATTCATGTCTTAAACACCTATTAAAACTGGGATTGTATTAAAGTGGTATTGCCAAAGCAATGTGCTTTAAACATTCCTAGCTACGTAGGATGAGTAATAGTTCTACTCATATGTTTAAAATTGGTTAGACTTAATTGGGCTATCAAAACGGTTTTGGGCCCAAGGCATTAGATGGAATCTAACATACAATGATATATGATGTCATTATTCCATAAATTCTAAGAGTTACATGAGATGTAATTGGTAAAGAAGTTACCTACCTAAATAACTTAATTTTAAGCGTCATGCCAAAGTTGAGTTTAGAATTAAGTCAAATATGGATCTTAGCTCACTAAAATATTTCTTTTGAGGGTTATGTTTTAGTGGGAGTTTTATAAATTTTAACCTCATTATTAATAAAGTGTTATTTTGCATGTTTTTTAGCTCATAAATGGCTGCTAATAACGATTCCACCTTATCGCTGCGATCAATCCTTGAGAAGGAAAAATTAAAAGAATGTGGGACTAATTTTGTTGATTGGTTTCGAAACTTGAGAATCGTTCTCAAGCAAGAAAAGAAGTCCTACGTGCTCGATGACCCTGTCCCTGAACCCCCTTCTGCTGATGCTTCTGTTGCTGTTAAGAACAATTATAAGAAGCATGTGGAAGATTCTAATGACATAGGATGTCTAATGTTGGCAACTATGTGTCCAGGACTTCAGAAAGACCTGGAACACTTAGAGGCTTATGAGATGAGTGTGCATCTCAAACAAGCATTCCAACAACAGGCCAGGGAGGATAGGTTTGACACCGCTGTTGCACTTTTTGACTGTAAGATGTCTGAAGGTGAATATGTTAACGCTCATGTTTTAAAGATGAAAGGCTATATAGATCACCTTGCAAGCTTGGATATCCCCTGAGTTTGGAACTCGCCACGGATTTAATCCTACACTCTTTGCCTAGCAGTTTTTCTCAGTTCTTTATGAACTACAATATGAATAATATGGAAAAGTCCATTCCTGAGCTACACGGTATGCTCAAAACTACTGAGGGGAATATCAAAAGGCCTACCCAAGTATTGAGTGTCAATATCAAGCTTAGGAAAGAGAAAGGTAAAGGCAAGGGTAAGCCTAAAGGTGCGAAGGGTGCAAAAGGGTCCAAGGGTCAAGCTAAACCTAAACCTGGTCCCAAGGCAAAAGTTCCTAAGGAAGGAACTTGTTTCCATTGCAACAAGCCTGGGCATTGGAAAAGAAATTGTGACGTTTATTTGGAAGAGTTGAAGAAGCTGAAGGGTAGTACGACTACATCTTCAGGTATTTATGTTATAAAAATTAATTTATCTACTTCTTCTTCCTGGGTATTAGATACTGGATGTGGATCCCATATTTCTACAAATATGCAGGGGCTCAAAAGGAGTAGGATGCTGAAGAAGGGCGAAGTGGACCTACGTGTTGGCAATAGAGCAAGAGTTGCTGCTATAGCTGTAGGGACCTATGAGCTTGTCTTGCCCAATGGGCTTTTGTTAGTTTTAAACAATTGCTTTTATGTTCCTACCGTGAGTAGGAATCTTATTTCAGTGTCTGTTTTGGATGATGAAGGTTATTCATTTTTAATTAAAAATAAGAAATGTTCTATTTTTGATTAAAAAAATGACTTGCTTTATTGTATTGCAAGTAGTTATAATGGCATGTATGTCATTAACCTTGATGATTCCAATGACGATAATATTTATAACATATCTTCAAAGAGAACTAAGCCAAATGAATTAAACCCTGCATATTTATGGCATTGTCGCCTTAGCCATATAAATGAGAAGCGCGTATCTAAACTCCATCAAGATGGATTATTAGATTCATTTGATTTTGAATCATTTGAAAATTGCGAGTCTTGTTTGCTTGGAAAGATGACAAAGACCCCTTTTACTGGACATAGTGAAAGGGCTAATGACTTATTAGGCTTGGTACATACAGATGTATGCGGCCCAGTCAGCATTAGTGTCAGAGGAGGATTTCAGTATTTCATTACTTTTACTGATGATTTCAGTAGGTATGGCTATGTCTACCTAATGAAACATAAGCATGAGTCTTTTGAAATGTTTAGAACTTTTCAAAATGAAGTACAAAATCAACTTAGTAAGACAATTAAAACGCTTCGATCAGATCGAGGTGGTGAATATTTGAGCCAAGAATTTGACCAACATCTAAGAAATTGTGGAATCGTTTCATAGTTGACACCTCGATGAACTCCACAATGGAATGGTGTTTCTGAAAGGAGAAATCGAACTTTATTAGATATGGTTCGATCTATGATGGGTCGAGTAGATCTTCCTTTATCTTTTTGGGGTTATGCCTTGGAGACAGCTGCATTCATTTTGAACTGTGTACCATCTAAAGCGGTTGAAAAGACACCATATGAGATATGGACTGGTAAGAGACCTAGTTTGTCTTTTCTTAAGATTTGGGGTTGTGAAGCTTATGTGAAAAAATTAGTGTTAGATAAGATAGCTCCAAAGTCTATCAAATGTATTTTTGTGGGGTATCCTAATGAAACTAAAGGGTACTATTTCTATATTCCCTCAGAGAACAAAGTGTTTGTTGCTCGAAATGGAGTATTTTTAGAAAAGGAGTTTCTATCTAAGAGAACTAGTGGGAGTATAGTACAACTTGAGGAAACTCAAGTTCCACAAGATATCATTGAACCGTCTTTAGAGACAATTTCAGAACCACAAACAGTTGTGGAGCCTGAAAATGTAACACAAGTCCAACGCAGATCTGATAGGATACATCGCCAGCCAGAGAGATATGGATTTCTTATGACTGATGATAGTGAAGTTATGCTCATAGATCAACATGAGCCTACTACCTATCAGGAAGCTTTGTCAGGTCCAAATTCATATAAATGGCTTGGAGCCATGAATTCTGAGATGCAATCCATGTTTGATAACCAAGTTTGGTCTTTAATTGATCCTCCAGAGGGTATTATGACTATTGGTTGAAAATGGGTTTTCAAAAAGAAAACTGACATGGATGGAAATGTGCAAACCTACAAAGCAAGACTTGTTGCTAAAGGTTTCAAACAAACTCATGGTATAGACTATGATGAAACCTTTTCACCAGTTGCTATGCTTAAGTCTATTAGATTCTTCTTGCCATTGCAGCATACTATGATTATAAGATATGGCAAATAGATGTCAAAACTTCTTTCCTTTATGGAAATTTACTCGAGGATGTGTACATGACACAACATGAGTGTTTGTAAATCATGAGAATTCAAAGAAGGTTTGCAAGCTTCAAAGATCCATCTATGGATTGAAGCAAGCATCTCAAAGATGGAATCTTCGTTTTGATGAAACAGTTAAGAACTTTGATTTCATCAAGAACGAAGGTGAACCTTGTGTTTACAAGATGGTTAATGGGAGTGTAGTAGTGTTTCTGGTCTTATATGTGGATGACATATTGCTTATTGGGAATGATATCCCCACCTTGCGAAACATTAAGGCTTGGTTAGGGAATTCATTCTCAATGAAAGACTTGGGTGAGGCTACCTATATCTTTGGTATCAAAATCTATAGAGATGGATCTAAAAGGATAATAGGCTTGAGTCAAAGTGCATACATAGATAAAATAATGAAGAGGTTCAACATGCAAGAGTCCAAGAAAGGATTCCTGCCTATGTCTCACGGCATTCATCTTAGCAAGAATCAATGTCCTCAGACATCTGATGAGTGAGATCGAATGAATATAATTCCTTATGCTTCTGCTATAGGATCAATCATGTATGCCATGTTATGTACTAGACCAGATGTCTCATATCCATTGAGCACAACAAATAGATATCAAGCTAACCCCGGTGAAGGTCACTGGACAGCTGTCAAGAATATTCTTAAGTACCTCAGAAGGACTAAAGATGTATTCTTGGTTTATGGAGGTTTGGATGACGAGTTAGTTGTAAATGGTTACACAGATGCTAGTTTCCAAACCAATATAGATGATTTCAGATCGCAGTCTGGTTTTGTATTCACATTGAATGGTGGAGCTGTTAGTTGGAAGAGTTCAAAACAAAGCACTGTGGTTGATTCTACAACAGAGGCTGAGTATATAGCAGCATCAGATGCAACTAAAGAAGCAGTTTGGTTGAAGAAGTTCATCACTGAGCTAGGAGTAGTACTAGCATTGCAAATCCTGTGGACATTTATTGTGACAACAATGGTGCCATAGCACAAGCAAAAGAGCCTAGGTCTCATCAGAGATCTAAACATATACTCAGGCGGTACCATCTCATTTGAGACATCATCGATAGAGGAGATGTCAATATATGCAAAGTTGACACAAACGATAATATAGCGGATCCATTGACTAAGCCTCTCTCACGGGTCAAGCATGATCAGCACACTAGATCCATGGGTCTCAGATATTTGTAGGTCTAGTGCAAGTGGGAGATTGTTAGTGTATGTGCCCTAGGCCATGATTTGGATATTTATGTTATACATTTATTATTAATAAAAGAGGTTTTATTATCATTATTGTTGGTTAGTATGTTACACAATTTTGATATATGTCTCTGATTCATTATTGTTATAGAGATAAAATAATTTATAATCAGTATGAGTATTGATTTGATAATCATGAGATGATTATATGTATGGTGATACGAATCAATCTCATAGATACTTGTTAGAGAACAGTGTATTGGATAGACCCATCATGAGATTACTACATAGATTAGCGTCATAAGTAAATGTCATGATAGTCATGTTTTAATCCTTTGACTTGAGAATGTCATAGTTTCCAACATAAGAACTATTATATTTTGACATGATCAAACGTTATCCGTAACTGGATAATAATAAAGGTCATGATTGAATGTGATAGAAATTATGTAGAGGATATTGAACAATCAAGATAGAATTTGTCCCTCTCTTTTGATAGAGATATCTTTGGGCCCCTCGATTAGTGAGACTGTGAAATGCATAGCCGTGCTCAAATGAATTGATAGTGTGATCAATATCATTTGTTTTATCAGTCTACGTAGAGATCGAGTAATCATATGTTTGAACATTATAAGTATGACGCTGTAGCGCCCCGACCTAGACAGCGGAATCCGAACCGGTGCACCCATCGTAGCTTACTTGGAAGACTACAAGACGTCTCATCTCTCGTATACACATCATCAATGACGTCCAAAAAATAAGTGCGGAAACACGTGTCTCACAAATCTAAAACATCAAATTTTAACCTCAACGTATAAAGTAATTACAAAAGAGTATCATGAAAGCCAACTAAGTCCTCAAACGAATGAAAGAAACTGGAATAAATGGCAACAGCCTCAACTATCTCCCAATAAGTCTCTAAGTATCCCATTCAGCCCACTCGCCATCGTCTTCTATGAAAATCATATCGTAGCTAGACTCATCTGCGATGACAAAGGCAGTACCCTTATCGAAAAACGCTAGCAAGTAACCCGCTTATGAGGCGTACGGGATCAACACATGGCAAGACATGAGTAATATATAATTCAAGGGGTAATGGGCACATGTCTTGTATACTTTCAAGAGCGTAGAATTATCAACATAAGAACATGAGACAGCATTAACAATTAACGATCATTCAAGTCACATAACAATCATCCCAAAATGACTCACGTGATGCATGACAAAATATTCACTACACTACACAGTCACAAATGCATGAGCAATTTCTTTTCAAAACAGTGCAATGCATGTCACAATGTCTGGTCACATAACTTTATACCCTGTAATGCACCACGGCTTATATTTCCATCCCGTGTAACATTACAGTCTACTTTATACCCTGTAACGCAGCACGGCTTATATCTCCATCCCGTGTAACATTACAGACAACTTTATACCCTGTAACGCACCACGACTTATATTTCCATCCCGTGTAACGTTACATCCAATTTTGCAAACTTTATGCCCTGTGCCGAAGCACAGCTCTTTTCAAAACAATATGAAAATGCAAGTTCCATGATGCAAGACTCCTCATTTCAATCACATTCTTCGTTCACATAATTTCAATTCACATTCGGTATCAATCAATCACACAAGATTCCCCTCACTTACACATTCGAGCTTATGCTTCAAGCTAGGTCATCAACACTTGACATTGATTCTAAAACTCAAAAACTAATGTGAGAACCCCCACATTTCTCTATTGAACTCTATAAAACCTCATACGTTCATTTCCTAACCCTCTTAGATCATTCACGTTGAAATCAGATTTGAATACCCTTCAAATTCTCCAAATTTGATTCACCATCTTAAATCATGTTCCCACGACTTAGACTAACCTCAATCAGGTCCTATGAAGTCTCTAAGGTCACCCAAAGGGTCCCCTAGCTTCCCTCTTTCTTCCCTTATTTTTCCACAAAACTGATGGACATCATACCCTCACATCGATCGATTGGTGTGACTTCATACCCTCACATCGATCGATCGATGTTCATCAGAGAATATTGATCTCTCAACCCTTTTCCACATCGATCGATCAAAGTCTGACTAAGACACATCGATCTCTCCCTCTCTATACATCGATCGATCGATGTCTGTCTGAGACACATCGATCTCTCAACTCCTTATACATCGATCGATCGATGTCTATCTAAGGCACATCGATCTCTCCCTCTCTATACATTGATCGATCGATGTCCCCGTTTTCTAGACTTCTCACTGCGTTTTCTGCAGAAACTGCAGATCTAAACCCCCAATCGATTTCCAACTTTCTCCCAACTATTCCAAGCCTAATCCTCCCTATCAATCCATCCTTAATTCATCAAATCAATAACCTTCCCACTCACATCAAGGATTCCAGCCTAAACTTAGATCATTCATCCACAAAATCCTAAAACGCTCACCTTTTCACCCCCAAACCTATATCGCATTGAAGTCAAATCAAAAGAGATTTACGGGGTAGGGATTTGCAGGATCTCAAGTAATCAACAAACACAAAATGAATTTCAACATATAACGGCCACATCATCAACACCAAAACACATAAATCACATATAGAATTCACGAAAAGAAACTACTGCATGGTGATCCAATTTGATATCAAAAGTAGGCCTTTTCTCTTTCGCAAAACGTAGGAACTTATAAGAAAGTTACTTGCCTTTGATTACTCGAAGAAGAAATAAAGAACGGAAGAAGAACGGATTCCAATTCTTGAAGAGTTCTTGATCTAGGGTTGGAGAGGAGAGCAAAATCGCCTATGTGGTGGAGATGAGCGTCGGTTTCTTTCTGTGAAGGATAGAAACTGACGTTCAATCAGTTTTTATATGGAAAGGGTAAAACTTGGAGTTTCTAAATGATATCTTATTATCTTATTTATCTTAAAGGATAAATTACTAATATTCAATTCTAAATTAAATAGTAATTAATTCTAAAATTTAATCTTCTCAATTAATTCCAATTAATTCTATTACTTGATTCTTTATTCATTACTATTAATGATCATCAATCCCAATTAATTCTCTTTTATCCTTAAATTACTCTACGGAGGGTGCGGTGCATAACATTCCACCCCCCTTACAAAAAGTTTCGTCCTCGAAACTGACGTACCCTATTGAAAAAGGTGTGGATATAGCTCCTTCATTTGTTCTGCAAGCTCCCACGTTGCTTCACGCTCCGTATGGTTACTCTATTGAATTTTGACATACGGAATTATGCGTCTTCGTAGGACTTGGTCTTTCCTATCCACAATCTTCATTGGATGTTCTTCATATGAGACATCTTCTTTAACATCCAATGGTTGAGCTTCAAGGACGTGGCTCGGGTCCGATACGTATTTCCTTAGTTGGGACACATGAAATACGTTGTGGACTTGTGACAAATTCGGGGGCAAGGCTAACCGATATGCACTTTCTCCAACCTTGCTAAGCACTTCGTATGGGCCAATATATCTAGGGCTTAACTTGCCCTTCATTCCGAACCTTGCAACTCCTTTGGTGGGTGAAACTCGTAGATAAACCTTTTCACCTTCCTCAAACCCCAAGGGTCGTCTTTTAGTATCGGCCCAACTCTTATTGCGATCTTGAGCCACCCTTAGCCTCTCTCTTATCACTTTCACCTTCTCAATTGTTTGTTCCACCAATTCTGGTGCAGTGATTGTCTTTTCCCCAACTTCATTCTAACAAACCGGGGACCTGCACTTACGTCCGTATAAGGCTTCAAACGGCGCCATGCCAATTGCACTTTGATAGCTGTTATTATATGAGAATTACATCAACTTCAGCATGCTATCCTAGTTTCCTTCGAAGTCCAAGGCGCATGCCCTCAACATATCCTC
This sequence comes from Eustoma russellianum, assembly GCA_036186865.1. Classification (NCBI taxonomy): domain Eukaryota; kingdom Viridiplantae; phylum Streptophyta; class Magnoliopsida; order Gentianales; family Gentianaceae; genus Eustoma; species Eustoma russellianum. The sequence goes on along the minus strand of AP025062.1, from coordinate 16,019,006 downwards.
CAAAGTTTGGATGGTTCTCTCGGATTGTCCATCCGTTTGAGGGTGGTACGCGGTACTCATTCTCAGCTCGGTACCCATCGCCTTCTGAAAGGCCCTCCAAAACTTAGAAGTAAACTTGGGGTCACGGTCTGACACAATGCTGACAGAGACTCCATGCAAACTCACAATGTTATCCACATAAACGTTGGATAATTTCTCATATGAGGTACCATGTGTCATGGCTATGAAATGGGTTGTCTTTGTCAAACGATCTACAATCACCCAAATCATATCATTTCCATTTCTGGTCTTGTGTAATCCTATCACAAAGTCCATAGTCACGTGTTCAACACTTCCATTCTGGAATCTCTAGTGGCTTCATTAAACCACCAGGTCGTTGATGTTCAGCTTTGACTTGTTGGCATACCAAACACCTCTCAACGTGCTCCGCGATGCTTCTTTTCATCCCCATCCACCAATAATTCATTTTGAGGTCCTTATACATCTTTGTGCTGCCGGGGTGGATAGATGACCTTGAATTATGAGCTTCGCTTAGCAACTCTTTTTGAAGCTCATCATTATTAGGTACGCACAACCTATTTTGAAACCATAAACTTCCATCTCCTCGCAATTGGAAATCCTTTACAGGTTCCGTAGTCAATTTGTTGCGTATTTCTCTTAGTGCTGGGTCACCATACTGCGCTTCTTTGATTCTGTCTACCAAATCTGGGCTGATAGACAAAACTGTAAGAACATTCACCACTGAATCCACTACTTCGAGGTCAAACTCCTCGATCTCTCTTTCCAACGGAGACTGTCTCGCATGGCTGGACTTCCTGCTTAATGCGTTCGCCACTCAGTTGGCCTTACCCGGATGGTAGTTGATGGTTAGGTCGTAATCCTTTAGTAACTCCAATCATTTTCTCTGTCTCATATTTAGCTCTTTCTACGAGAATAGGTATTTCAAACTCTTATGATCAGTGAAGACAGCACATTTCTCTCCATATAGGTAGTGCCTCCAGATCTTAAGAGCAAATACCACAGCTGTGAGCTCCAATTCGTGTGTCGGGTAGTTCTGTTCATATGGTTTCAATTGTCTTGACGCGTACGAAATGACACGTTCATTTTGCATCAAGACACAATATATAAACAGAAAATTAGTTCAAGACTAGCGTAAGTATATACAATGCATTAATTGTATTGAGGTACATACCTAGTCCTTTCTTGGAAGCGTCACTATAGATTACAAAACCGTCGGTGCCGGAGGGTTGTGCCAACACCGGGGCTGTGGTCAATCTCTTCTTGAGCTCAGTAAAGCTCTGTTCGCATTCAGCAATCCATTCAAACTTAGTCTTCTTCTGCGTAAGTCGACTTAATGGAACTGCTATGGTGGAGAATCCCTCGACAAACTTCCTATAGTAGCCTGCCAAGCCTAGGAAGCTTCTGACTTCGGTCAAATTTGTGGGTCTTGGCCATTCCGTGATGGCTTCTATCTTCTTAGGATCCACAGAAATCCCATCCTCCGAAATCACGTGACCGAGAAAGGCTACACTCCTTAGCCAAAACTCACACTTGCTGAATTTCGCATATAGCTTTTGTTGCCTCAGAATTTGCAACACCGCCCTTAAATGTTCAGCATGAGCTTGCTCATCGGGGGAGTAAACTAGAATGTCATCGATGAACACCACTACGAATTGGTCCAACTGCTCTTGAAATACAGTGTTCATCAAGTCCATGAAGGCCGCTGGGGCATTAGTTAATCCAAAAGGCATCACCAAAAATTCATAATGCCCGTATCGAGTCCGGAAGGCGGTCTTGGGTACGTCTTCTGCTTTCACGAGTAACTAATGATACCCCTGACGAAGATCAATCTTTGAGAACCATCGGGCTCCCTTTAGTTGATCAAATAAATCCTCAATCCTTGGCAGAGGATACTTGTTCTTGATGGTGATTTTTTTCAACTCTCGATAATCAATGCACAACCTCATGCTGCCATCTTTCTTCTTCACAAATAATACTGGAGCTCCCCAAGGCGATACACTGGGGCGAATTAACTTCTTATCTAACAACTCTTGAAGTTGTCCTTTAAGCTCCTTAAGTTCAGCTGGGGCCATTCTGTAGTGTGCCTTGGATATAGGCTCAGCTCCTGATATCAGATTAATTTCAAACTCCACTTCTCTCGATGGCGGCACTCCTGGTAAGTCATCCGGAAATACGTCCTTGAATTCATTGATCACCGGTATCTGATCTATAGAGGGAACTTCCTGCTTCGCATCTACTGCATACACCATAAATCTCACTACTCCTTTTTGTAAAGCTTTAAAGGCCTTAATCGCCGTCAAGTATATCTTCTTTGGGGATTTTGTTAACTTGACGTTTCCTTGAACCGTTATTTCATTCATCTCAGGGTCCTTAACAGTTACTTGTTTAAGTTGCAATCGATATTGGCATGATTCTTGGTCAGCCAATCCATGCCTAATATTACATCAAAGTCCTTCATTGGAATTGGAACTAAGGTCACCGAAAACAACTTTCCATCCAACTCCAACTCACATTCTTTGTACTGGTGATGGGAAATCAGTACTTGCTCGCCTGCTGCCTGCACCCTGAAGGGGTTTCAAGCCATTCGGGTAGACAGTCGAGTCATTTGGCAAATCGTTTAGAAATAAAGGAGTTACTGGCTCCGCTATCAAATAATACGTTCGCAGGTACTTTGTTAACTAGGATCACACCTAATCACAAGAGTGTAGCACATAGAGGTTTTCACATAAAACACATTTAATCACCAACTTAAAAGACTAAAATTCAACTTAAGCAACTATTATTTAACTTAAGTCGTACCTGTCACAACGTCAGTGTCCTCCTGGACTTCAGCGTCTGTCATCGCGTGGACTCTCGCGTTGGGCCTGCCTCTCTGCTGCTGAGCCGGTCCTGCTCCTACTTGAGACTTAGGGTTCCATTCGGGGCAATCTTTGATCCTATGGCCCGCCTTCCCATACTTGAAGCACGCTCCGGTAATTTTCCAACATTCACCCACATGTCTCTTCTGGCAGTGTGGGCATACTACGGGTGCTTGACGGTCGGGCTGAATCTGTTGTGGTGCCCTCTGAACCGGTCCTGCTTGCCCTTTTCTAGAGATCTTGACCCAACATCCGGGTCTACCACCATTTCTCTCTTCCCTTGGCCTCTTGCTCGACTCGTCACGAGCCTCTCTTGGCTGTGACCTACGCATGTCACCCTCTACGCGATAACATGCATCCAACATTTCCTCAAAAGTTTTCAAACTGGACCTCGCTATAGCCGTTCGTATGCGGGGGTTTATATCTTCCTCAAATTTCAACATTTTCATCTGGTTGTTTTCCAACACCATAGGCGTGAATTTTCCCAAGTCATGGAACCTATCGGCGTAATCAGACACAGTCATCCTCCCTTGCTCAAACTTATCAAACTGCCTCATCTTTTCCAAAATGGCAGTCTCAGGCACATAGTAGTCTTTGTAAGCCTGTACGAACTGCCTCCACTGAATAGAGGGCGTCATCTTTGGCAGAATCCCATTCCACCAGGCATTAGCTCTGCCGATCAGTAATGGTGTGGCTACATCCACCTTGAGTTCTTCAGGCACTTGCACAAGTCTGAAGCACTTCTCTACTTCATCCAGCCAAAATCCGGCTACCTCAGGGTCGGTGGTCCCTTTAAAGTTGGGGGCATGCATCTTCCGCATCTCCCCAATGTAGTATTTGATTCCTTGCTGAGGGGGCGGAGGAGGAGGAGGTTGCAGTTGCTGCTGGGCAACTCCTTGCGCTATCACTGTGATAGCGTCTATCACTGCTTGTGGTACTAGCACGGGTGGTGGTGGAGGGTTCTCATTCCCATTACCACCGTTTCCTTGGTTATCTCTTCAGGGAAGGCATTTTCTGCAAAATCAACGCTTATTAGCATTCAAATATTCCAAAAGTAAACACATCATCAATGACGTCCAAAAAATAAGTGCGGAAAGTAAACACATCATCAATGACGTCCAAAAAATCCGAACCGGTGCACCCATCGTAGCTTACTTGGAAGACTACAAGACGTCTCATCTCTCGTATACACATCATCAATGACGTCCAAAAAATAAGTGCGGAAACACGTGTCTCACAAATCTAAAACATCAAATTTGAACCTCAACGTATAAAGTAATTACAAAAGAGTATCATGAAAGCCAACTAAGTCCTCAAACGAATGAAAGAAACTGGAATAAATGGCAACAGCCTCAACTATCTCCCAATAAGTCTCGAAGTATCCCATTGAGCCCACTCGCCATCGTCTTCTATGAAAATCATATCGTAGCTACGCTCATCTGCAATGACAAAGGCAGTACCCTTAGCGAAAAACGCTAGCAAGTAACCCGCTTATAAGACGTACGGGATCAATACATGGCAAGACATGAGTAATATATAATTCAAGGGGTAATGGGCACATGTCTTGTATACTTTCAAGAGCGTAGAATTATCAACACAAGAACATGAGACAGTAATTCATAACCGTTAACAATTAACAATCATTAAAGTCACATAACAATCATCCCAAACTGACTCACGTGATGCATGACAAAATATGCACTACACTACACAGTCACAAATGCATGAGCAATTTCTTTTCAAAACAGTGCAATGCATGTCACAATGTCCGGTCACATAACTTTATACCCTGTAATGCACCACGGCTTATATTTCCATCCCGTGTAACATTACAATCAACTTTATACCCTGTAACGCACAACGGCTTATATTTCCATCCCGTGTAACATTACAGTCAACTTTATACCCTGTAACGCACCACGGCTTATATTTCCATCCCGTGTAACGTTACAGACAACTTTATACCCTGCAATGCACCACGGCTTATATTTCCATCTCGTGTAACATTAGAGACAACTTTATACCCTGTAACGCACCACGGCTTATATTTCCATCCCGTGTAATATTACAAGCCAATTTCGCAAACTTTATGACCTGTGCCGAAGCACAGATCTTTTCAAAACAATATGCAAATGCAAGACTCCTCATTTCAATCACATTCTTCATTCACATAATTTCAATTCATATTCGGTATCAATCAATCACACAAGACTCCCCTCACTTACACATTCGAGCTTACGCTTCAAGCTAGGTCATCAACACTTAACATTGATTCTAAAACTCAAAAACTAATGTGAGAACCCCCACATTCCTCCATTGAACTCTATAAAACCTCATACGTTCATTTCCTAACCCTCTTAGGTCATTCACGTTAAAATCAGATTCGAGAACCCTTCAAATTCTCCAAATTTGATTCACCATCTTAAATCATGTTCCCAAGACTTAGACTAACCTCAATCAGGTCCTAAGAAGTCTCTAAGGTCACCCAAAGGGTCCCCTAGCTTCCCTCTTTCTTCCCTTATTTTTCCACAAAACTGATGGACATCATACACTCACATCGATCGATCGATGTCCATCAGAGAACATCGATCTCTCAACCCTTTTCCACATCGATCGATCGAATTCTGACTGAGACACATCGATCTCTCCCTCTCTATACATCGATCGATCGATGTCTGTCTGAGACACATCGATCTCTCAACTCCTTATACATCGATCGATCGATGTCTATCTGAGGCACATCGATCTCTCCCTCTCTATACATCGATTGATCGATGTCCCCGTTTTCCAGACTTCTCACTGCGTTTTCTGCATAAACTGCAGATCTAAACCCCCAATCGATTTAAAACTTTCTCCCAACCATTCCAAGCCTAATCCTCCCTATCAATCCATCCTTAATTCATCAAATCAATAACCTTCCCACTCACATCAAGGATTCCAGCCTAAACTCAGATCATTCATCCACGAAATCTTAAAACGCTCACCTTTTCACCCCCAAACCCTATATCGCAATGAAGTCACATCAAAAGGGATTTACGGGGTAGGGATTTGCAGGATCTCAAGTAATCAACAACCACAAAATGATTTTCAACACATTACGGCCAAATCATCAACACCAAAACACATAAATCACATATAGAATTCACGAAAAGAAACTACTGCATGGTGATCCAATTTGATATCAAAAGTAGGCCTTTCTCTTTCGCAAAACGTAGGAACTTATAAGAAAATTACTTGCCTTTGATTACTCGAAGAAGAAATGAAGAACGGAAGAAGAACGGATTGCAATTCTTGAAGAGTTCTTGATCTAGGGTTGGAGAGGAGAGCAAAATCGCCTACGTGGTGGAGATGAGCGTCGGTTTCTTTCTGTGAATGAGAGAAACTGACGTTCAGTCAGTTTTTATATAGAAAGGGTAAAATTTAGAGTTTCTAAATGATATCCTATTATCTTATTTATCTTAAAGGATAAATTTCTAATATTCAATTCTAAATTAAATAGTAATTAATTCTAAAATTTAATATTCTCAATTAATTCTAATTAATTCTATTACTTAATTCTTTATTCATTACTATTAATGATCATCAATCCCAATTAATTCTCTTTTATCCTTAAATTACTCTACGGAGGGTGCGGGGCATAACAGACGCTGACCATGACTTATGTTCAAACTAGATATCGTGTGACAAAGGGATTAATGCATGTGCTATTATTAGGCTAATTGGATTGTACTCGTATTAATTGGGTAGTCGTAATGCCTTGCTAGAGGACAATTACGACTTGTTGGTTTAATAGAGATTTAATCAACTACCAATTAATATAGGCCTATCGGGTCACACACAAGAATGCGTATAGCTTAGATTAATAATATTAATATGGGATATTAATTATTATTATTATTATCACTTTTAATATTAATAATATTAATAGTGGATATTAATAATTATTATTATTATTATGATTTTTTGGTGATTATATATATATATGCATTATCAGATAATAACGAGAGAATCCGTATCTGATATGGATTTTGAATATCCTGATAGAATCCATATTTGATATGGATTTTGATTGGCATCAACTAATCCGATTAGGACTCGGATTTTGATGTCCATATATGTGTATATATATCTTTGTATCTCGTATAGAGAAGACAGACGAAAACCAACAGAAAACAAAACCCTATAATCGTTTTTGTGAAAACCCAATTTCTTCAGCCACGCCGTTTGAAAAGCTAACACTCTGGGCGGAAGCGTTCTTGTGGATACCGACAGAGGGTGTTCGTGATGCACTATTTGACCGTAAGATGTTTGAAGGCGAATCTGTTAGCGCTCATTTTCTGAAGATGAAAGGCTATATAGATCACCTTGCAAGACTTGGATATCCCCTACGTTTGGAACTCGCCACGGATGTGATCCTACACTCTTTACCCAGCAGTTTCTCTCAGCTCGTCGTGAACTACAATATGAATAATATGGGATGGTCCATTCCTGAGCTACATGATATGATCAAAACTGCTGAGGGAAATATCAAGAAGCCTACCCAAGTATTGAGTGTCAATATCAAGGCAATGAAAAAGAAAGGTAAAGACAAGGGTAAGCCTAAAGGTGCAAAGGGTACAAAATGGTCAAGGGGTCAAGCTAAGCCAAAACCTGCATCCAAGGCAAAGGTTCCAAAGGAAGAAACTTGTTTCCATTGCAACAAGCCTGGGAATGGGAAAAGAAACTGTGACGTTTATTTGAATGAGTTGAAGAAGCTGAAGGGTAGTGCGACTACATCTTCAGGTATTTATGTTATAGAAATTAATTTATCTACTTCTTCTTCCTGGGTATTAGATACTGGATGTAGATCCCATATTTGTACAAATATGCAGGGGCTCAAAAGGGGCAGGATGCTGAAGAAGGGTGAAGTGGACCTACGTGTTGGCAATAGAGCAAGAGTTGCTGCTATAGCTGTAGGGACCTATGAGCTTGTCTTGCCCAATGAGCTTTTGTTAGTTTTAAACAATTGCTTTTATGTTCCTACCGTGAGTAGGAATCTTATTTCAGTGTCTGTTTTGGATGATGAAGGTTATTCATTTTTAATTAAAAATAAGAAGTGTTCTATTTTTGATAAAAATGACTTGCTTTATGGTATTACAAGTTGTTATAATGGCATTTATGTCCTTAATCTTGATGATTCCAGTGACAGTGATATTTATAACATAACTTCAAAGAGAATTAAGCCAAATGAATTAAACCCTACATATTTGTGGCATTGTCGTCTTAGCCATATAAATGAGAAGCGCGTATCTAAACTCCATCAAGATGGATTATTAGATTCATTTGATTTTGAATCATTTGACAATTGCGAGTCTTGTTTGCTTGGAATGATGACAAAGACCCTTTTTACTGGACATAGTGAAAGGGCTATGACTTATTAGGCTTGGTATGTACGGATATATCGGCCCAATCAACATATTGCCAGACCATGATTTCAGAATTTCATAAATTTTATTAATGATTTCAATAGGTATGGCTATGTCTACCTAATGAAACATAAGCATGAGTCTTTTGAAATGTTTAGAACTTTTAAAAATGAATTACAAAATCAACTTGGTAAGACAATTAAAACGCTTCGATCAGATCGAGGTGGTGAATATTTGAGCCAAGAATTTAACCAACATCTAAGAAATTGTGTAATCGTTTCACAGTTGACTCCTCCAGAAACTCCACAATGGAATGGTGTTTCTGAAAGGAGTAATCAAACTTTATTAGATATGGTTTGATCTATGATGGGTCAAGCAGATCTTCCTTTATCTTTTTGGGGTTATGCCTTGGAGACAACAGCATTCATTTTGAATCGTGTACCATCTAAAACAGTTGAAAAGACACCATATGAGATATGGACTGGTAAGACACCCAGTTTGTCTTTTCTTAAGATTTGGGGTTGTGAAGCTTATGTGAAAAAATTAGTGTCAGATAAGATAGCTCCAAAGTCTATCAAATGTATTTTTGTGGGGACCCTTAGGAAACTAAAGAGTACTATTTCTATATTACCTCAGATAACAAAGTGTTTGTTGCTCGAAATGGAATCTTTTTAGAAAAGAAGTTTTTCTCTAAGAGAACTAGTGGAAGTATAGTACAACTTGAGGAAACTCAAATTCCACAAGATATCATTGAACCGTCTTTAGAGATAATTTCAGAACCAAAAAGAGTTGTGGAGCCTGAAAATGTTACACAAGTCCAACGCAAATCTGATAGGATACATCGCCAGCCACAGAGATATGGATTTCTTGTGACTAATGATAGCGAAGTTTTGCTTATAGATCAAGATGAGCCTACAACCTATCAAGAAGCTATGCCAGGTCCAGATTCAGATAAATGGCTTGGAGCTATGAATTCTGAGATGCAATCTATGTTTGATAACCAATTTTGATCTTTAATTGATCCTCCAGAGGGTATTAAGACTATTGGTTGCAAATGGATTTTCAGGAAGAAACTTACATAGATGGGAATATGCAAGCCTACAAAGCAAGGCTTGTTGCTAAAGGTTTCAAGCGAACTCATGGTATAGACTATGGTGAAACCTTTTCACCAGTTGCTATGCTTAAGTCTGTTAGAATTCTCCTTGCCATTGCAGCATACTATGATTATGAGATATGGTAAATGGATGTCAAAACTGCTTTCTTTTATGGAAATTTACTCGAGGATGTGTACATGACACAACATGAGGGTTTGTAAATCATGAGAATTCAAAGAAGGTTTGCAAGCTTCAAAGATCCATCTATGGATTGAAGCAAGCATCTCAAAGCTGGAATCTTCGTTTTGATGAAACGGTTAAGAACTTTGATTTCATCAAGAATGAAGATGAACCTTGTGTTTACAAGATGGTTAGTGGGAGTGCAGTAGTGTTTTTAATTTTATATGTGGATTACATATTGCTTATTGGGAATGATATCCCCACCTTGCAAAACATTAAGGCTTGGTTAGGAAATTCATTCTCAATGAAAGACTTGGGTGAGACTACCTATATCCTTGGTATCAAAATCTATAGAGATAGATCTAAAAGGATAATAGGCTTGAGTCAAAGTGCATACATAGATAAAATGTTGAAGAGGTTCAACATGCAAGAGTCCAAGAAAGGATTCCTGCCTATGTCTCATGGCATTCATCTTAGCAAGAATGAATGTCCTCAGACATCTGATGAGAGAGATCGAATGAATAAAATTCCTTATGCTTCTGCTATAGGATCAATCATGTATGCCATGTTATGTACTAGGCCAGATGTCTCATATCCATTGAGCACAACAAGTAGATATCAAGCTGACCCCGGTGAAGGTCACTGGATAGCTGTCAAGAATATTCTTAAGTACCTCAGAAGGACTAAAGATGTATTCTTGGTTTATGGATGTTTGGATGACGAGTTAGTTGTAAATGGTTACACAGATTCTAGTTTCCAAACCGACATAGATGATTTCAGATTGCTGTCCACTTTTGTATTTACATTAAATGGTGGAGCTGTTAGTTGGAAGAGTTCAAAACAAAGCACCGTGGTTGATTCTACAACAGAGGCTGAGTATATAGCATAATCAGATACAACTAAAGAAGCATTTTGGTTGAAGAAGTTCATCATTGAGCTTGGAGTGGTACCTAGCATTGCAAATCCTGTGGACATTTATTGTGACAACAATGGTGCCATAGCACAAGCAAAAGAGCACATGTCTCATCAGATATCTAAACATATACTCAGACGCTACCACCTCATTCGAGACATCATCGATAGAGGAGATGTCAAGATATGCAAAGTTGACACAAACGATAACATAGCTGATCCATTGACTAAGCCTTTCTCACGGTTCAAGCATGATAAACACACTAGATATATAGGTGTCAGATATTTGTAGGCCTAGTGCAAGTGGGAGATTATTAGTGTATGTGTCTTAGACCATGATTTGGACATTTATGTTATACATTTGTTATTAATAAAGAGGTTTTTATTATCATTATTGTTAGTTAATATGTTACACAATTGATATATGTCCCTGGTCATTATTGTTATAGAGATAAAATAATTTATGACAAGTATGAGTATTGATTTGATAACCATGAGATGATTATGTGTATGGTGATACGAATCAATCTCATGGAAACTTGTTAGAGAACAATGTATTGGATAGACCCATCATGAGATTGCTACATGGATTAGCATCATAAGTAAATCTCATGATAGTTATATTTTAATCCTTAAACTTGAGATTGTCATAGTTTCCAACATAAGGACTATTATATTTTGACATGATCAAACGTTATCCGTATCTGGATAATAATAAAGGTCATGATTGAGTATGATGGAAATTATGTAGAGGATATTGAAGAGTCGAGATAGAATTTGTCTCTCTTTTGAGAGAGATATCTTTTGGGCCTCTCGATAAGTGAGACTGTGAAATGGATGGCCGTGCTCAGATGAATTGATAGTGTGATCAATATCATTTGTTTTATCAGTCTACTTAGAGATCGAGTAATCATATGTATGAACAATATAAGTATGACGCTGACTATTACTTATGTTCAAACTAGATATCGTGTGACAAAGTGATTAATGCATGCGCTATAATTGAGCTGGTTGAACTATACTCATATTAATTGGGTAGTCATAATCCCTTGCTAGAGGCCAATTACAATTTGTTAGTTTAATAGAGATTTATGACTGCCACTTAGTATGGGCCTATCCGGCCGTACACAAGAATGCGTATGGGCTAAGATTAATATTAATAATATTAATATTGGATAATAATAATTATTATTATTTTCGTGTTTTTAGATATATTTATATTTATATATATAAATATTATTGGATAATATTAACAGAATACATATCTGATATGGATTTTGATTGGCCTTAATCAATCCGATTTTGAATCAGATTCAAATCTATATATATGGATATACAGAGCTCTGTATTGGACACAACAGAGATTTCACGGAAAAAACAGTCGTTTTTAGAGGGTGTTCGTATTTTCACACCTTCGTCTGCAGATTTCGTGTTCATAAATCTACGAAAGGTTAGATTTTTGATGCTCTTTTATCGATTTAAACGAACGACATGGATTCTTAGTAGGAAATCAGAGATCAAGTTTTGTTTTCCGCTGCGTATTTTTAGTAGTGATCTTGTTGATTTCCTAACACACACCACAAAGAAAAGGAATATGAGCTTCATTAAGAGATTCTTAAAATCTTACTCTCATAAACTTACAACAAGCACTATCTACATCAACACCATAAGGAATGAGAAGTTTGATAGAGCGGATATGAACTCCACTATTACTTGTTCTTACTCATTGACCCTCATTTGTAGGATTACTCTAATAGAATTGGGTTGTCATCATAGAGAGTTCACATCAAATTAAATAATCCCATCCCCTTGATGTCATAAGAAGGACTTACACTTAGTTCTTTTAAACCAGACCACTCTCATATGCGTCACATTGTCTATGATTTACCACAAAGAAACTTATGAGAAATTCACAACGTTTTATCATTCATCAAGTGCTAGCACCTTCTCAAATATTTGTCTTTCAGTGATTTCTGTCAGTGAATTACTTAACAAAACATCTTATTAGTTTATAATAACTAACAAGAAACAAGCTTGAAAATATTGAGTTTCATTTTTATTAACCAAACTATCAAACTCAAATACAAGATAAATTTTCTATTAACCAAACTCCTTCAACAAATATCATCAAAATTCATCATCAACATCTTTATCATGCAATTAATTTTACCAACAAATATCAACCATGAAAAATGGAATTAGTTTCACATACATCAAGAAAACATAGCATACTCATAAGCTTAAAACAACAAAACCTCAAATCAATTAGAACAACAAGCTAACAACTATTTTAGTATTGGTCTAATTTTCTACAACTTTCTAAATTTCTTTAGAGTTTATACAACATCTACAAGCTATTGACATGTCACAGACCAACATTCTAAAAATGCTCTATTTTAAAACATATATGAAGGACAAAACCCCCCACATTTCTAATTTCATGCCAATGTTGGCCATAAGACAATGATGCTTGAACTATACTACAACATTCATTTCACCAAATGAATAATATCAACTATACAATTTACTTTAGTCATCATGTTATCAATCACAAGCTACAATATTATTCAATACAAATGGCTTTCAATAATGGACATATGCTTAACTCTGTATGTCATTCCATAGTAAACTCCACAATTTTATAATGATTAAAGATTCATAAGAAAGCAACCTTTGATTTTTCAAGCATATCATATGGTTGACAAAATCATATTTCATCACCGATCTTACATTTACTTTAGCGCTCATCTTTAGACAAATAAATTTCATTATTTTTTCTCTATGTTTAAGAACATGAGAACTAAACCTATGCACCCATTTACATGCAACACTAAGTGCAAGTCTTACAATCCTTAAAACATATGTATCATTATGATGAAATAGACATCAACAAAATTCATAACAAAAGTTGTTGATGTATACATTTCTACTATCTTACAGAGGTGTATAAGCATACAATACATCATATAAAAATTATCGTACTTTCTTGAATTATACTTGTATACCATTCATAAATTTCCAATCAAGAAATATTCTAGACATCATAATATCCTCTATATTCCTCTTTCCTTACACACTTATTCATGCTCATAACTCAAAATCAATACATGTTAATCAAATGACATATGTCAATTATTAACTCAACTATTGATTCAAAAATCATATCCAAATAGGCCAACTTGGGTAAATAAAGCTAACTTACAACACATATATAAATTTAATTTAAATGCTCACATTCAAACCTAGGAATCCATCATAAATGAATTCTAAATTTTTCACAAAACTCTTTTTTGCATTTTAACATAATCATCAAAAGCTTAAGACAAGAAATTTTCATGTACACATATGTACCACCATAAAATCGCAAGAATAACTAGTCTTAGCTATTTTATTTTCAACATGAAATTATATTCTCAAAAAATAAAATCAAACGATCAAACTCTATCTCTTATTTTTTTTCACTTAATTATAGAATTCTTTTAGTATTATACACAACTAGTATGCTTGACATTTCAACATCTAGGTAAATTTCTTTTTATCATGAAATCTCAATTCAAATGATAAACTAAACTATAAACTCATAAACATGGGTTTAACATAATATCTTTGTTAACACATCAAGCCAAATCATGTCATATATTTAAATACATTTAAATACATGCATATATTTTCCTCAAATCATCAACAAAAACATATGTTACATGCTTTTAGTCATTCTAATGAAGATAGCATTCATATACTTTATTCTCTTAAGTGTATCAGCATTTTCATGATCTTTTCTTATGTAGCACAAGACAAGTGAATCAACCATGTATAAAAACTAAATGCAAGCCTAGTAAGAATTAAAAGATCATATACGTAGTACAAAATCAGACAATATTAGCCTTGTTTGGTAGCGATCTGAAAATCAATTCCTACATATGATAGGAACACGAGACATAAAGCCAACTCTAATCTTGTAAACAAAGTCAATTTTAAAAGCATTTTCTACTTTCCAACTACTTGGTTTTCTTGTGCATTCTTAGAGAAAACTAGTCTACCACTTTTTATTCCTTGAATTCAAATAAATATCTACTGATTGCAATTAAGTTTGTCGTGTCCACCAATTATTTTATGTGCCACCAACAAAGTTTATCTCGAAGAAGATGATGATCATAGTGATCTTCTTGCCTCTGTTGCATGTAAATCTGCTCTTTTTGGGCTTCCTTTGGTCGATGCCAGAATTATTTCCATGTTCGGCTTTATTTACGTTTTGTTTCCATTGAAAAGATAATAGATAAAATGCCACTTGGTCTTGTTTGCATACAAGTCCAATGTTGATGAAAATTTGCCACTTTCAAGATGAGTATTCTACAACCAGTTATCCAAACATGTAGTCCTCATGATTCCAAGCTTTATTGGCACCCAACGTCTGAGGAACAACCTCGCCTCCTTCCAACTTAAGATGATCTTTTTTGACTTCCGTATTCTTCTCTGTTTGCCTGAATTTATAGTCATTTTCAGGTTATCTAACTCATTATAAGGAAAACCATTAATGTGTTGTTTGATTGATCATTATAACTTCAAAATTTTGTAATCTTATCTTTTGATCCATTGTTGTTTAGCATGGTGTCTGTTTTTTGCTTTCAATCTTAAATAATAATTTTAAAACTTAGCATACTTTTTTAAGAAAGTAATAATAAACGTGAATAATTTTTTTAGGCGTTTAATAAGAAAAAAAGGTGATTATCAATAAAAGTTTTTGATCTGACATATTAAAATTAGACAAATTTTATGGTAATCAATAAGTATCTAGCACACAAGATTATCACATATTTATTTTTAGGATATCCCAAAAACATGTCCATATTATATATTAAGTTTTAAAGTTTATGTGATCTTCGTACAATATGTTTATTAACTTTAATAAAACACAATACACTAAATACTAAACGACAAAAAAAACAGAAGATAAAAAGAGAATATATTATAGTAGTAACAATTTTGAAACAACGGTTAGAACTAGTGAGTGAATGAAATATTTTCTACATTGATTAAAATATTTTCGGTACATCCAATTTATAACCTATACAATCAGCCTATCTTGGGATATGATTTGTTATGATTGATACGGATTTGAATTGGTTTCTATATCCACTATGATCCCAACAATCAAAGATATCCTAACCAACCACATGTTTTTATCATTTTAAAATATTTGAAATATATTGAATCTTATCACTCCTCCTCAAGTTGACCATTGAGATCTCTAATGTTCAACTTGCACAATGTTGACCAAAAAAACTCTACAATCACAGCTTTAGCGAGTATGTCTGCAAGTTGGTGTTTTGATCGTACAAACGGAATTTCAACAACGCCCCCTTCAATCTTCTCCTTGATAAAGTGTAGATCTACTTCAACGTGTTTAGCTCGGTCGTGTTGCACAGAATTCTCTGAGATACTTATCACAGCTTTATTATCACATTTCAACTACGCTGGTTGAGCCATTGAGATTCCCAAGTTAGCCAACACATTCTTGAGCCACAAGACCTCCATAACTCCTTTGGCTATCTCTTGAAACTCTGCTTCAGCACTTGAAAGTGCGACCACTTTCTGCTTCTTACTTCTCCAAGTTACCAAATTACCTCCTACAAAGGCGAAGTATCCTGAAGTGGGTCTTCTGTCGTTCGGATTTCCTATCCAGTCTGCATCAGTGTACACTTCAATGTCAAGGTGCCCATGTTTTTTGAATATTATCCCTTGCCCAGATGTTCCTTTCAGATATCTCACAATTCTCATAACAACTTCCAAGTGTTCTTTATGCGGCTTGTGCATAAACTGGCTCACTACCCCTACAGCATACGTAATATCTAGTCGCGTGTGAGATAAATAGATTAGCTTCTCTACCAACCTCTGATACTATTTCGTATCTACCAATGGCTTTTCTTCAACCCATCTCAGCTTTTGATTTATTGCTGCTAGCGTTTCACATGGCTTGTAGTCCAACATTCCTACTTTGGTCAACAGATCTAGCACATACTTTTACTGAGAGATAAAGATCCCTTTCTCTGAACAGCTTACTTCTATTCTGAAGAAGTATTTTAGGTCTCCGAGATCTTTCACCTCAAATTCTCTGAATAGCTGCCTTCAAAGCTCTGTTATTCCCTCCTGGTCATTTCCAGTGATAATCATGTCATCAACATTTATAATTAAACATGTTACAAGGTTACCTCTTTGTTTGATGAACATTGTATGATCCGCATTACTTTGCCAGTATCCTATTTCCTTCATAGCCTTTGTGAACCTTCCAAACCAGGCACGGGAGGACTGCTTCAGACCATATAACGACTTTTTTAGTCGACATGCCTCATGCCTACCAAAGTCTTCCTTGAAACCTGGTGGAGCCTCCATGTAAACTTCTTCTTTTAATTCTCCGTGTAGAAACGCATTTTTTACATCATACTATAACAAAGGCCAGTCCTTGTTTAGTACTACCGAGAAAAGTACCCTGATGTTATCGATCTTAGCTACTGGTGAAAACATCTCAGCATAATCGATCTCATAGGTCCGGGTGTATCCTTTTGCCACTAATCGAGTCTTGTACCTTTCTACTGTTCCGTCATACTTGTATTTTACTGTGAAGACCCACCTGCACCCAACCGGTTTCTTTTCTTGTGGTAAAGAACATGTCTCCCATGTTTCATTCTTCTTAAGGGCCCTCATCTCTTCATTCATGGCATCTCTCCATTCCTTAACTCTTTTGGCTTCTTGCACATTCTGTGCTGTTGAAGCCGCACTGGACACAGCACTTAGCCCATGCGCTCCAGTCACTGGGTATCGCGATCTTTGAGATTTCTATTCTAGAGAATATCTCCAGGGAGGTACTCCTCTGTTGCCTCTTGGTGGTAGGACTCTTGTTTGTATTTCAAGATTAGTTTCAGGAAATTCTAAGGCAGTATTAGGAGTCTTTAGAAACTCTAAGGCATTAATAGGAGTATTAGGAGTATCAGGAGTATTATGGAAGTTCATACTTACCTCAGGGACATTTACTGAAGGAGACTCAGGAGTTGCAGCTGGTGTTTCCGGTCGCTCTACCAGAAATATGGTCCGCTTGGGGCTCCACCTACATGTTTTGTTGTACCGTTTCTGGCATGCACTGGCTACTTGAACTAGTCGAGGGTCACACTCCTTTCGGTCTCCCCTTGAACCAAAGACTGGGATGAGGAGGTGAGATAATAGTAGTCTGATTCTATAAAGACACAGTCTATAGTAATATGCATACAACGGGTGGGAGGATGAAAGCAGCGGTATCCTTTTTTATCTTTAGTATACCCGACAAAAACACATTTGTGAGCACACGTGTCAAGCTTATTTCAGTCCGTTTTAGGAATATGGACAATGGAACACCCAAATACTTTAGGGGGTAGCATGAGAATAGATGTTACAGACACCTGGGTGGAGAGCACATTGAATCGGGTGTGTTTATCAAGAGTTTTTGTAGGTAGCCGGTTGAGTAAGTATGCTGAAGTAGCCACCATTTTAGGCCAAAAAGAAGAGGGTACAGATGATTCCAGTAGCATCGCACGGGTCATTTCAAGGAGAATTATATTTTTCCATTCTGCCACTCCATTTTGTTGTGGAGTATTATGACAAATAGTCTGATGAATAACCCCATGGGGCGTAAAAAATTGTTGGAGGCTTGTAGACATATATTCGCCACTATTATCCAAGCGCAAAATAGAGAAACGCGTGTGAAACTGTGTAGGTATCATGGTAAAGAAATCACATATCTGGGTACTAAAATCAGACTTATGTTTGCGAAAATATACCCAAGTCATGCGAGAATGATCATCAATAAAGGTAATAAGTAACGAAAACCCTGGGTTGTTGGGATCGGAGAAGGACCCCAAATATCAGAGTGTACTAGAGAAAAAACACGGGCAACACGAGTATTTGTGGGACGATAGGTACTTTTATGTTGTTTTGACTAAATACGTGTTTCACAAGACAAATTTGACTGGGATTTGGTAAATAAATTCGAAAAGAGAAATCTAAGATACCCGAAAAAAGGGTGACCTAAACGACGGTGCCATAACCAGAGCTGTCGTTGAACAGTACGGTGAACAAGCATGGACCGACCTGTTTGAGAGACCTCGTCCAGGTAGTACAGCCCGTCACGCTCAGTGCCACGTCCAAATATCACCTTCGAGTGAATGTCATGCAGCAAGCGAAAACGAGGGTAGATTAGAACAACACAGTCAAGCGCGGAAGTCAAATGGCTAATAGAAAGTAATTTAGAGGAAAGATTGGGTACATAAAGACAATCGTAAAGTGTAAAGTTGGAAAAAAGTGAAATGGAACCGGCACCATTGAGAGGAACAAGATCACCATTAGCTATCTCAACGTGTTGTTTAAGAGGGGTATTAAGGATGGAAAAATCGGAGCGGTCATATGACATAGTATCTGTTGTCCCACAGTCTAGGATCCATCTGGAGTGTTTTAGATTAGATGAGTGATGTGTAAGGGTTAAGGTTGTATTTTTGTTCGGGTGGTGGTATAACTCGGAGGCCAAAAACCGTGTGGGTTAAAGGTGGGGGCAGTATGGACTTTTCTATGGGCGACAAAAGGATTGGCTGAAGTTTGGGAGGGCAGTTTCGGCAATTCAAAGAAGTAAGGCTGGCCATTAAATGAGCAAGCCCCCTTACCTGCCTCATCGATCACTTCTCCCACCGCCCCTGCAATTATTTCTCCCCCTGCCATTATTTCGCCCCCCCCTCTACCTTCTTCTTTTCTCCCGTCCCTTCTGGATCCTTCTTGTGCCATCTATCCTGTAAATCATTTCGTTCTTTACCTACGAGGCTTCCATCTTTTTCTCTGTTGCTGGCGGGGCTGCTCTCAGCTGCACCTCTAGAGCTGCTCTCAGCCACCCCTCCAAAGCTGATTGCAGCGGCCCTTTTCTTGGCAGAGCCCCCTTTGATGCTTGTTGTTTGCGGCCTTCCCACCACTTCGGATATCCAACAAGTTAGGAGCACATTTATCGGGTATGTTTCTTCATCCCGCAGTGTGTGCACCTGAGTTTTGATTTATCTTCTTTTTCTCCACTGCGTGATGAGGCTCCTGAGAGCAGTGGTGCTGGTTTCTCCTGTCGTCCTTGGGTCTTCAGACCCACTCCAACACTCGATGATGACTCTAAGTCTGAGGCTATGCCCCTCAGTATTCCGATCTGAGCCTCCTCTCGCCGGATTGCGCCATATGCCACCTCCACAGTAGGTAGTGGCTCCCGTTTCAGTAAGTCTCTTTTTACACTCTCAAACTTGTTATCAACAGCTGTCAATAGTTGAAATAGACGTTGTTCTTGGACCTTTTGGTTGTAGATGGCAATATTCGTGAGATCCTTCATAGGATTTGGATCCCTGCCGTCTATTGCCATCCACACCCCTGCAACCTGTTCCAGCGGTCCTCTAGGTTTTCCCCATTTTGTATTATGGTGTTGGCCTTTCTGTGGAGGTCAAAGATTTGAAGTGCATCTCCCTTTGCCCCATATGTGGTTGTAATCCCATCCCATAGAGTTTTTGCATTTGGGTAGTGTGACGCGTTGTTCACTAATCTTGGTTCTATATTTTGTATCAACCAAGTAAAAACCAAGTGATCTTGTTGTTCCCACTAGGCATAACTGGCATCTGTAACTTGTGGTGATGGGGGATTTCCAGTGATGTGCCTCGTCCTCCCTTGTCCACCAATTGCTTTATTTATGAGGGTAGATCGGAGAGGATAATTATTCCCATTGAGCTTGAATCCTAGGGACAGATCATCGTTACTGGCAGTTGTGGTACCAATGGTACTTTTTAATTGGTTGATTAGTTGGATAGCCAACTCATCTCCGTTAGAACCTGAAGTGCCGTCGTTAGTCATATTCTGCCTCTTGATTTAGGTCTGACGGGTCAAGAGGGTTTTTTTAGACAATGATGGAAGTTGTTTTTGAGTCTTGATTTTCTCTGTGAACAATGATGAGTGTGGCTTGAGTTCACAGTAAGTAAAAAAGAACGAAGGAAGAAATACTTGACAGTGATGAATTTTTTCTGAGTCCTAGAAAGAACGAAAGGAGAAGGAACTGGACGTTGATGAATTCTTTTTCTGAGTCCTAGGATCAGTCAACACGCTCTGATACCATGTTAGAACTGGTGAGTGAATGAAATATTTTCCTTCATTGATCAAAATACTTTCGGTACATCCAATTTATAACCTATACAATCAGCCTATCTTGGGATATGATTTGTTATGATTGATATGGATTTGAATTTGTTTCCATATCTAATATAATCCCAGCAATCAAAGATATCCTAACCAACCACACGTTTTTATCATTTGAAAATATTGAAATATAATGAATCTTATCAACACCACATGTTTTCTCATTAAGGTGGAACACATAAAAATGACGATCTTTTTAAAACGTAAAGAGTAATTGACATGTAGAATTGATGAGTATTATGTTTTTATCGTTTTATAACTACTAGTATGACAAATAACTAGTAATGTGACTTATCCATTGACTCAAATAAAATTTACCGATCAAAAGTGTTGGTGTCTCCACATGGACGCGGTTTTGAGTGAAGAAGATCCACACGAATCATGCCATTCTTCGGTCTACAAAGAACGGAGTTCCCAAACCAAATATCTTCCCATCGCTTTTGTCCAATTTACTCTTTTGTCTTTCTTGACTCCCGACCATCGTGTCTTTTCGAGTATTACTTGTATATCTACATATGGTACATGTTCAAATTTCATTCCTTTCCCTTCAACCAAGTCTGCTCAATTTTTACAGGTCAGCTTACATGGTAGTTTGTCTTTTTTTATATAGAGGTTGAATAACTGTAGTAGGAATGAGTACCTAAGATGCAGTACTAAGCAGTAGAATTACGATATTTCTTTTAAAGTTTGGGTCTTTTTTGGTTTTTATTCGATTAGGTGTTTGTTTTACTGCAAATTTAGGAAAAACAGTTTATCTCAGTTCCGAGATTGATTCAAATTTCTGGGTTCTTGTTTCCTTGGGGAATTTTTGCCGTTTTTCTTTTGGCTCCCATATAGTATCGGAAGAAAACTTTGAGATTTTGGTTTCGGAAAAAGTTTGAAAATTCTTGCGGGGATTTTAGGGTTTGAGAATTATGGTCAAAACATTGGAGAATGGGTTATCCATTGCACCGTTTCTGTTGAAGTGCTATGAGATGGTGAATGATGAATCGACGGATGAATTGATTTCTTGGAGTGAATCATGTAGCAATAGCTTTATCATATGGGACGTTTCTAAATTTACATCGGAATTGCTTCCGAAGTACTTCAAGCACAGCAATTTTGCCAGCTTCATCCGCCAACTCAACATCTATGTGAGTTTTGTTGTTCGCTTCCAATCTTTAGATCAAAGCTTTTTGCAGTTTTTTGTTTCCTTCAATGTTATTTTAATAAACTTTACTGGCGAACTGTATTAAGAGTACCATGTTTGTGGTTTTAAAGTGTTACATATGATACGGGTCTGGTTCTGGGCTGCATTGATGATGGGAAATATCCAAGACTTGAATGTTTATGTAGTTGAATGGTTGGGTTTAGTCATGTTTGTTTGTGATCTTTTTGTTCAAGTGTCTTTTGTCACTTCTTCCTATTTGGTATAAGGGATGATTTGGATATCTCTTTGAAGAAAATTGCCAATTATTTTGGTTTGGTAGATTTATCAAGTGAAGAAGCTGATTGGGGAGAGTTCATCATAATATTATGGGCTTAGTTACTCGGTTATGACTTGAAACAATCATTGCTTACATTGACTTTTCTCATTTCAAATATGTTTTTTCTTGGTTGAGGAAGGTGCTTTTTGATACCGAGATAGAACAGTACAAATGTTTTGGTATGAGCAATTAAGATGCTTGGTTTATGTTTATTTCGTCAGAATACTGAATGCACAGTGATAGCTTCTGCTCTTCATATGTATCAAAAAGACAACACCTTTGATGTCATCTATGAACAGACTTGAGAAAAACAAAGGGCTATTTCCTCCTTACTGCATCAATACAGCCTAGCTTAGATTTGTTTAAACTGCACCTGCCAATATTCATCGTTATTGAGGCTTCAGAACTAAGAGATTTGGGAACTGGAATTAATCAATCCTTGATGTGCTCTTAATTGATTGGCTTCCACAGTAGATTCGAGATTAGAGTAGCTGCTTAAACTTATGAAACAGATATGTTGATTTGTTTACTTTTAAGTTCTTTATTGTGTTGATATTTCTCTTGGTTTTGTACTTTGTTTTTGCATTGCTATAATGGCCTACTTTCGTACACTCATAAGAAGCTCTATCAACTCTCTCATGATCACTAAGTGCCCTACTTTTGAATGGCAACAGTAGAAAGTGAAAAATTAGATGTACTATAGGACCTTACATTTGGATCCATATGATCTTACTAATAGCTCTAGAAGCCTATACTGAGCCTAAGGTTGACGGACATCAAGTGTTTTATTCAGGATTTTTTTTTTTTTTTTTGCTTCCCTAATTTATCAAGTTACTTTTTTCTGTTTTCCCTGGCGCAGGCAGTGATGTCTCATAATATACATAGAGTCTGATTTCAAGAATGTGGTTGCAGATCAGATTGAGAAAGCAATGGGTTAATTGCCCTTTTGTTTTTCTGATGTGCGAACAACGAACTTCTTTCGTTGAACAATTTTGTGCTTAGAATGTTTTTGAATCTGGCAGAAGATAGTTGATGTTCATGTGGAACTGTAATGAATTGTTCTTCTAGTTACTTTTAGCAATTTTGAACTGCTATTTCTATTTGATCATTGAGACTTCATCTCACAGTAATCTAAAACAAAAATGACAGTTGACGGAGTGGATCATACTGATGCGCCACTTGCATAACTATTTGTTATGCCGAAACTGTTTTCCTCTTTGTTTGATTTGAAAACTTTTGAGCATATTAAGTAACCTATCAAATTTTGTACCAGGGATTTCGCAAAACTGATACAGATCGCTGGGAATTTACGAATGAGGCATTTGTTAAAGGCCAGAAGAATTTACTCAAGAACATTATCCGTAGAAAGCAGCCTCAGGGCCAAGCCCAGAGAAAATCTTCTGAGCAACCCGAGGTCTACGCTAATGTGTCCAAAGAAGATAAGGGAGTTGATTTAAGGAAGGAAGTTGAAAGCCTAATAACAGACAGGAACGTACTCATGCAGGAGTTGATAATGCTTAGCCAGCACCAGCAGAGCTCTCAGAGTAAGTTAATTCTCCTGAGGGAACAGCTGAAAGGCATGGAGAAAAATCAGCAGCAAATGCTCTCATTTATCGTCATGGCATTGCAAAACCCTGGGATTTTTATTAAGTTTTTCCATCCAAAAGATAATATCTGGCTGCCTGCTGAGACCGGTAAGAAGATCGTAACACAAGTTGATGATTGTGACCCTTTATCCTCTGAGGGAGCAATAGTACCATATCAGCTTCCTATGGCTGAAGCCTCTAAGTTGGAGTGTGCCCCTGTATGGGAGCCTGCTGATTTACCAGAAATTTCAAATGTTGGAATTTCAATGGAGACTGGTAAGAATATTATACCACAAGTTGCTGATAATTGTGACCCTTTATCCTCTGAGGGAGCAATAGTACCGTATCAGCTTCCTATGGCTGACTCCTCTGAGTTGGAGAGTGCTCCAGTATGGGAGCCTGCCGATATACCGGAAACTTCGAATGCTGGAACTCCAATGGATTTGGAATTTTCTGATGAAATAGGAGACATCCTGAGGAGCATGGATTTCTCAATGGGGCCATTGGATGAGAAGTGGCTTCAATTAGAAAACCATGGTTCTTTTGTTCTTCCAGAGATACCTGACGATGATCTTATGCTGGAACAGTTCTTGTTATCTAGCCCTAGGCCGGACAATGCGGAACCTGAGGATCTTGATACTGAAGTTTCTGATAATCCTGGAGCAAAGATGCAGTCAGCAGTTTGGGAGGAAAAAAAATCTAACACTTCTAATTGCCAAAAAATGAATCTGTGATTTTAGTGAAATAAGCAATTAAAGGAAAATTTCATTCGGCGCAAGCTCAGTCTGTTTATCAGGGCTTTTAAGTCCTGAAAGTGGCTTTGAAGTTTAAAGTTCCTCAAACCAATGATATCTGATGCAGCGCTTTCATTTATTCTGCTGCTATTATTTTTAGCTAAATATAGGTAATTACAAAATCTGGACCATGTTCTTGCTACAAAGTACTTCAAATGCTCCTGTTTTGTCTGCCATCTTCCTAGTTCCTGTGGGTAATTTTTACTAACCTGCACTTCTTTTTTGTTATAGATTTTGTAAACGGTGACTGGTAGACTTTCTGGAGAGGTGAATATTGGGCCCTTATTGAATTTATGTATTCCTATGAAGTCCATGAAAAACGTCCTGTTTTCCTATAGATCTGTATAAAAATTTTCTGCATGACATATTCCTCGAGTGCTGAGCATTTATTTCAGCTGTTTCCTGCCTATGCTTTTCGCCTCTAATCATTATGGCACCTTATCAGGCCGTGGAGTACTTTTTCACATGCTCTTTGTTTAATTCTTTATGAGAAAAAGCCCTCCTTGTATCATTGATTAGACTTAGTTATTTCTGCTGGGTTGCTATTTCATTTTAAAATGTGGTCCTGATCTTGGGAGTTGAAAGTCCTCAGCAAAGGTAGCATGGACGAATAGGGGTGGCATTGTGCATGTCAACATGTAGAGTGAAAGTACAGTGGTTATGCCCACGCCGCCACCCCCCACCCCCAGCATCACTAAGTTTATCGTGTTAACTGTCCCTTGATTTCGAAGTTGTACAAAGTTTGAGAGAACAGCTTCCTTGTTGATTCTTTCATTTTATTCTGGATTTTTCACTCACAGCTGTGTTATTTTATAACGTTTTGAGGAGTATTTGATGTCTACAGTGAAGGGAAAAAAAGGGTATTGTTTTTGGTATCCATTTGAGTAATTGAAAGAACTCTTGGTTTATGGTTACTGATCAACAGATATGTTTGTATGCTTTCATTGTAATTTTTAAGAAATGAACACTACCCTTTGTTAATACAAGCAGCAATATTTGTTTTTTGAAGGGCTTGATTATTGATGGATGGGAGATGGTTAGTCACACTGCTTACGTTGTACAAGTTTCATAGTTGGTTCTGTTCTATCTCGAGTCCTTTGTTCTTTCCAGAAAGCTATGCTTTAAACTACTATGTTGTTCTAGCATACTGCCACACCAGAAAATTCGGACGTTATGCTGCATATATATCACAAATTTCTGACATAATGCTGCATATATATGAGAGCATGGCGTGTTACAACAACAGTAACAACATTATCTCATTGTTTTAGAGGCCTTCACTATGTAACAGCATGACGTGTTACATCGTGACTAAATTCTGACAGCATGCAACACATATATGTTGGATCAAAACAGCATTGCATGTAACATCGTGTTTCATAGAAAGAGCATTCACGATTCTACCACTTCATGCAGAGTGCATAATGAATGCTACACAACACATGTACTTTGAAAACGTGTATGAATGGTTGTGTAAGGTTACCTCAGAAACCCACCCTTACTCAAATGGGCATGGACAAGCAAAGGAAAATGTCGGGGATGATTTTGTTTAAAATAGGTGACTCACTACTTGCTTAGATTACATTGGATAAAGAATAGCCATATATTATATTTACAACAACAACATTACCTCATTGTCTTAGAGTATCTCGCTTATGACGGGGTATGGAGAGTCGGATGTACGCAACTATACTCATGTGTTAAAAACACATAAAGGTTGTTTTCCAATATTTATAATGAAAATTGCGTCAAGATATGTCGATCAACCACTACTTCATAATATAAACGTAGTCAATTTAGTGAGTCATTTGGCTTTATTCCATCATATTCTAAAGTCAAGGAAGAATGCATACTTGATTCCATTGGAATAAGAAACAGCCATACATTATAGTTAACAAACATCAATCCATCTCCCACCAACAGAAGCTTAGACTCCTAACTAGAAATTCGATGCTAAATTTTGGCTGCCAAATCATTAAATAACATAACTTTCTTCCTTCCACGATTCTACGGAACCCTCAAATAAGCTTTATGCAGATTGGTGTCATGAAACCCCGTAACATGATGAATAATTTGACTTCGCCTAGACACAATTGCTGAACCTACTCCATATGAACTCTTCTTGAGATGAATCATTTGCTGCATGATATTTCGGAGTCTTTCAAAAAAAACCAATTACATGCAGCAAAGATTTCTACCAGCATTACAGAAAACAACATCATCGGCGAAGGCAAGATAAGGAATAAGCACTGGGGAACCAGCTTTTAAATTCAAACTCTGAATGAATCAAAATAAATGGTCAAGAACAGAGAGTAAAGGTTCAGCTGCAATAATGAACAAAGCAGGTGAATTGGGATCACCTTTGACAAACCTGCTGAATATGGTTTTCGTGAATTAAAAAATCGTATTTCATTGATTTGATTGTATACACAAGGTTCTATATACAGTATTTTTTTATTTATAAGTATAGTAAATGATAGATACAGGATGAATACAATTAACATAAGATTTTACTTGATTGATGACGTGATCTTATTCTTGTGTGATTTGTGCTACTTCACGTTACCCTCTCAAGTTGAGTAGTGGGATCTCCAATACACAACCTGCATGTTGTCGAATCAAATATCCTTCTGCTGACTATTTTTATAAGAATATCAAAATTGTTTGTTTTTCAATCTTTTCCTTTATGAAGTATCGGTCCACCTCAACATGTTTTGTCCTACCATGTTGTACTTGATTTTCTGATATGCAAATTGCCCCTTTATTATCACACATTCACTCTTTTGGAGTCTTAAGTGAAAAACCAATTTCTAATATCAACTTCTTTGGCCACATGATATTCTGAATCCCTTTCGCGATGCCTCCAAATTCTGCCTCAGCACTGGATGACGCAACAGCCTTTTGTTTATTGCTTTTCCATACGACTAGATTACCATCTACCAACGCGAAGTATCATGAAGTGGGCTATTTATTGTTTGAGTTTCCTACTCAATCAGCATCAGTGTAAAGCGCCACATCTAAGTGTTAATGCCTCTTGAACACTACGCCTCTTCCCGGCGTACCCTTCATATATCTTACAATTCTCATACATGCCTCCATATGTGCTTCCTGAGACTTGTACATGAACTGACTCACCGCTCCAATAGCATGTTAGTTCCGTGACAATCACTCTATGGGATGAATAGAGTGTTGAACAACTTTGAAAATTTTCTCAGTTTAGCTCATATACACTCAAATGCTCTCCAAAATAAGATAGATGAAGATGAGAAACAATGAATGGAGACAAGAGTTAGAGTGGTTCGAATCTCTTTGATTCTACTCCGCTACTACTTTGTTCCCAAAATGGATTTCTAACAACAACTTTTCTTATTACTTTCAAAAAGGAATAAGTACAACAACAGCAACACTCGAGCTAACAATTAGTGCAAGCAACAACTACAGCAACACTTGCTCTAACAACTAGTGTAAGCAACAACTACAGCAACATATTATACAAAGAACTTGTGCGACAGCAATAACAACATCTACAAGCAAAAAACACTTCTTGCTTCCTCACAACTTCAACAAAAGTCTACCGAAAAACTTTCAACAAATGGGTTTCGGAAAAGAAGTGAAATTACACTTTCAAATAAGTTTAAATCAGAAGCAAGAGATCAAATATATTTAGTTCCTCTTGTGTTAGACTTTCACTCTCACAATACAACAACGAAAACAAGCAACAAGAGGTTAGTAAGCTTTAAGCACTTTTGCATCTTTGTGAGCTTTTCACAACAATGGGGAATGGAGTTTAAAGATGATGAAAGGGCGTATTTATTTTATAATAGAACTTCTTCAATATATAGAGGGTGTGACCACGTTTTTAAAGCCTCCATATAGTCTTTAACTCCATCAATTGTCTTGAAGATGTCCAAATATAGTTGATTTTAATGCTCCATAGCCACCCAAGAGAACCTTAGATATACTTACAATAGTTAAGAAAACATTATAGATGTTGTGGGAAAGTCCACGATCAATTTGGGTAAGATAGGAGAAAGAAAACACTTTAAATCTTTATTGATTTGTTTGTAATGACTATAAAATTTTGAATTATGTGCTACATAGATCGATCAATGTCTCAAATTTTAGAGACTAGTATACATGGATCGATCCACGTTGAGCAGACTGAGAAATCGACGTCTTAAAATGTGGTTTTAGTTTTGCAACTAACCTACATCAATCGATCCATGTTGAGAGACTGATGTACACCGATCGATCCATGTTAAGCAGGCTGAGAGATCGATGTCTTACAATATACTTCCAAGTTTGCATATTTCATACATTAATCGATGGACATCAATTTTGAGATAACTATGTATACATAGATCGATCTATGTAGAGTATAACGTATATATTGAAATTAATTTTTAGAGATCTACATAGAGATTTACGCCTCTTCTTTATTTATTTAAATCTTTGTTAATTTCAAAATGCAAAATGACTTTTTAATCTTTTTGCAAACATCTTTTAAACTTCATCAAAACATTCATGTCCAACAATCTCCTCATTTTTGATGATTTCAAAACCATATACTTTTAAAAGACATTTTGTTTGAAAAAAAAAAGTCATTTACATCATTTAAAGCTTTCAAACTTAGTTTTTATGCAAATGCAATCTCCCCCTTACTCAATGTATTCATGCTTCCCCTCAATATATGAATACACCAAACCAAATACACATCAAGTTTATCTCATTCATTTCAAGCTCACCCTTAATACATGCATTCTTCCCTATAGATGCATATAACAAATATACGAGTATACCCATCAGTATCATATCCCAAAACATATAGACCATATCCCTAGACATAAATCAACATATCAACATACTTCATAACTCAGTTTGTGTAAATCCCATTAGCAATATATACCACATCACATATTGTCCCCTATAGATGCATATACAAGTATGTCCATCATATCCCAAAACATGTGATCACATATCAACATATATAATCACAGCAACATACTCAACTATATCATCAAGTCAACATACTCAACTAGCAACATACTCAATTAATCAACATAATTAGTTAACAAACAAGAACATACTTAATTAGTCAACATCATTCTTTCCCTTATTCTAATCATCCAAAAACAAGAGGACAATGCAAAAAGTAACACATTTTCACTTATTCAAAGTATTCAAGCTCTCCCTCAACATATGTCATACTCATATTTTCCATATATACATGTAACTCCCAAATACGTATCACCTTATATCAACCACATATTGCATCACATGCTATATATATATATATATATATATATATATATATAAGTAAAAACCTCACTTTTGACGGAGGAAAACTATCTTACAATTGTCAGAGTATGCGAATAAGCGAATTAAAAAGCTAATGATAACATATCTCCAGTCGTATATGATATGCCGCATTAAAACCTTGCCAAGTAAAACTACTCTTGTGGATAAAACCTTGGCGAAGGAAAAAGCGTACATATTTATACGGCTGTCATTGATATGAAAGTTACATAAGTCTGAGTACAAAGCTGTCGTTTCTGCAGTTGTCCGAGTTGGGAGTGGAGCCCTGAGTGCGTTAATAGGTCCGCCACGTGCGATTGAGTGAGCCAGTATGATTTGTACCTCGTGAGAGTGGAAAGAATAAGTTAATCCAATGGCAATAAGAAAAGTGGTAAGAGTAAGCATAAAATTCAAACGCATACCCAAGTCGCCTTGGCTAAGCTGGAGCCAAGGCGACAGTGTTATAGTTTTGTTTCCAAGTAATCGCTCCATTTTTGCCCAGAGTGTGATGCGTGAGATGAAGATGTCCCAATCATGTAGTCCTCGCATTCGTGATGGAAATGTTGTGTTGTCGAGGAACACCGCCATCATGATATCAGAAACAAACCATTCCCATGGAAAGAAAAAGAGCAAGTTATGAATGAGGATGAAACAGATGAAAAGCCAGGCCAATAGGTAGCAAGACACACCGTGTCTGCCTGGATCCCGTAGGATGCAGGCAGAAAGATGGGGAAATCGTCAATCCATGTGGAAGACTTTAGGATGTCAAGGCACGCGCAAGTGTAAGGAAGAGAGATCCAAAGAGATTGAAGCACGTACTAAGGAAGGAAGAGTATGAGAGGTATAATGTTGTGTATGTGGGTTCAACATAGCATGTTGCGCTAAATAATGTGCTGTCATATTTGCCTCTCGATAAATGTGATGGTAGTCAAGTCGATGGAGATGAATTAGCCTGTGAAGTAATCGAAGATAATAGTTCCCATGTACAAGCTGTGGGCGTGTCAAACGAGCTATCAGCTGAGCACAATCGGACTCCAGTATAATTGTGTGAAACAACGGAAGAAAATATAAAAGTCCAAACACTGCAGCCTGAATCTCTGCATATAGTGGTGTACTCGGGGGGAGTCTGAAAGAAATGGCTCCTATACATGAACCCATGTGATCACGCAATATCGCACTCCCTGCTGCATAATGTCTACCAACAGCAGCATCTATGTTTAATTTTAATCGACCAGAAGGCAGAGTGATCCAGCGAATCAGATGAGGTCTCGGAGGCTGTACCGACGGCAACCAAGAGAAATAACGCCTAGGCCCAGTGGCTAGTTTTGATCCCGCTATTTTTTGTTCCACATTGTAATGTCATAGCGTATGGAGGCCCGAAGTGATGTAAGCGTAATATGACTTTTGTCCCCATAGACTATGGAGGCATAACCGCACCATATGTTATACACTATAATTGCCGGAATAACAATTTTAAAAACTCCAAGAAGAGAGGAAAAAGATGAGTGATACCACCAAGAGAGAAGATACTGGCGAAGCTGTAACGAGGATGGAGGAGGAAAGTGTAGCTCACTAGCAAAATACTGCCATAGGGGACGCACATGTGAACAATATAGAAAGACATGATCCACTGTGGCTGACGCACTTTTACAGAATGGACATTGCGTAGGACGAGAGATGGAATACCTTCCAATATAATCCTCAAAAGTTATCGCTGAATGGAAGAGACGCCATAAGAATAACTGAATAACTGGCGAATGGTGCTTGTACCAAATAAACTTCACTGAAAGCAGCTGGGGACTGGATATACGGCAATTATCATAAGCACTTCTCAAAGAAAATTCTCATGTGGGCGTGTGTAGCCATGTGAGGTGGTCGCCCTGGCCTTCAGTCTGAGGAAGACAAAAAGGATGGATTCTGCAAATAATCTTCTAGGTGGGCGAGTCTGGTAAACGTGGCAGATAATCTCCGCGGGTGTCCATATTTAGAGTGCATGTACCTGCTCCAAAGTGTAGAATGCTGCTGATATGACCACCAAATACGACAATGATAAGCTCATTGTAACATGTTGAGGTCGCGGAGACCCAAACCCCTTCGTCACAAGGCTTGCAGATAGTAGTCCATGATACCCAATGATGTCTACGCCCCCAATAGAATGCTGCCATTTTTCGGTTTATTACCTTAATCACTGATTTCGGTAGTACGCCAGCCGCGAGGACATGAAGTGGTAAGGCCGCTATTACATAGCGTAACAAGACAAGGCGACCAGCTGAGGAAAGTAGTTTGGAGTGCCATCCCTGAAGTTTATCATCAATATGCTGAAGTAGAGAAACACAATATCTAGATCGGGTGATACCCTTATGTAAATAAGAACCAAGGTATCGAAAGGGTAGACTTGAACATCGCATGCTTATGATATTCTCGAAATTCTGGCGCTGCTGTGTAGATATATGTGCCGACAGAATAATACTGCTCTTCTGGAAATTAACCTTTTGACCCAAGGCAGTTTCATATTGAGTAAGGAAGGTGTGAAAGCGCTGAAGGTTCCATTGTGTACCGCGTAGGAATATCAACAAATCATCTGCATAGGCCAAATGCGTGATTGTAAATGGTATTCGCCCAAGACGGAAAGGCTGTAATACTCCTGAAGCCGTTAAAGCTTTCAATCCTCTGCTAAAACCTTCAGATGAAAGAATAAATAATAATGGAGATAATGGATGTAGCGCCCCGCTCCCGAGCCCTAACATCGGGAACAGTGCACCCGTCGTATCTCACTAAGGAGAATACAAAGCGTCGAATCAATCTCTTACTTGTCAAAGATGACGTAGAAATTTTTTCGCGGAAACGTAAACCATAGCATATATTAAACTTCAATAACCGTCATTACATTCCTAAATAAAACTCTGGAAATAAAATAGTAAAGTAGTGTGTGGAAATCCTCAAAATATAAATAAGAACAAAACAGCTGCAGCGTCCCCTCATATCCTAGCCGCAGCTCTCAACCAGCCCACTCTGCTATGTCCGTCCCGTCCTCAATGAAGATATGCTCGTAGTCCTCATCCGGCTCACCTGGGAAGTAGGGGTGAGTGACAGAAATCACCCAGTAGATGCCCGCCTCAAACAAATACAAAACGTACATACCGAAATGATATAGCCACATAGCACATAAACATGATATAACACATAGCACATAACATGATATAACACATAGCACATAAACATGATATAACACATAGCACATAAATATAAGATAACTTGCATAAGATAAAGTAAATGCGGTAAGTAAAGCACTCCACATAAAAATGCGCAAGTACGTGATGCATGCTCAATTAACGTGTCACACGCAACAAGAATCATGTCATGCAATATGCCCTAGACCTATATGCAATGCATGATTCCGGGATTGACTAGATGCCTGTAGCCCGTGCACTACAATCCACCCTTGCGGATGCCCGTGGCCCGTACACCACGATCTACCCCAACCGATGCCCGTGGCCCGTGCACCACGATCCACCATAACCAAGTATCCATGGCCCGTACACCATGATCCACTCCACTCGAGCATCTGAGACCCGTACATCTCAGCCCACTCTCAATGCAATGCACGTGCCATGAATGCAACAACAAAATCGCCTGTGGCCCGTACGCCCATCCTCACCAACTCCGGCACTCAACACTAATCGTCTGGGGCCCGTACGCCCATCCTCACCATCTCCGGCACTCAATATTTGGCTTCATAAAATTTAGGAATATTGAAAAATAGTTATTTAGCATTCCTTTTATTTTTACTTAGCTTGTATTAATTTTCTAGAATTTTCTACTAATTTTCCCTTATTTAATTCCATTTATTACTAATTATTTTTAATTACTTACATTTCTCAAAATTCATAAATTAAGTGAGAATAATTTAATTTTAACCTTTTATATTTTCTGGCATTTATTTAGAATTTTCTGATAATTAAATATATTTTTCTGAATTTTAAACTAATTTTAATTAATTATTTATTATTTATTCATTTCAAAAATTAATTTCCAGATTTTTTTTTATTTTTCGGCTTGGGCCGGCCTGCTACCTGGTCCGGTCCGCTGGCCATCCGGTCCGGTCCGGCAGCCTGGCCGGTCCAACAGTATTTTCTTTTTTTTATTTTTTTTCTATTTCCTTCTAACCTCCATAAAATCTTCGTTTTAACTCCGATTGACCTCAAACCAGTTGCGTTGGACTCGTTATAATGCGACGCAACTTTTGAAGGTGGACACGTCATCGCGTGTTCGGACGCGTCGTCAGGGGCCGCGCGTGGGCCCCACGTGCCACCCCCTGAAACGCGTCTATCAGACCCGTTTTTTTTTATTTTCAACCAATCCCTACCTATTCCGGGCTAGATGAAGTTATTCTAAGGCCAAAACGAAATTTTTAAACATACCTAACTATGAAAAATCCTAATCTTTTGAGTTGATTTACAAGTGTTTCCGCCCTAATCCAATCATACCATCAAATTCATATTCATACGAGTACATAGCAGCAATTAAACAGTTACCTCATGCTTTTCCAAATATAAACGAATACAAATCAATATTTTAAACAATTAAAATAATAAAAAAACGAAGAATCACATAAAATATCATTTAAGCATGCAAGGATCGTATCCATTTGAGGGGGAAAGAGGCATCTACCTCGATTGACGATAACACAAACAAATCCGACGGAGTAAAACTTGGGTTCGGAGCCTCGCCTCCCTTCTTCTTCTCTCTTTTCTCTCTTCTCTCTCTCTCTCTTTTTTTTTGGCCGTACGTTTTTTTTTGTGTGTGTGTGTGGCTATGCGTGTATACGTATATATGGTGGGGGAGTTAGGGTAGGTTTTTAGGTTTTCCCATTTGATTTTGGTTTAGGTTTCCTAATGTGATTCTAATACTATTAGTTTATAGTTATCTTTATTATCATCATCACCTTTTTATTATTATCATTATTATTATTTTTATTATCTTATTTGGTAACATTTATGTATACACATATCTACTATATATATATATATATATAAATACAATAATGTATACGTATATCTGCTATATATATATACATATTTTTTTTCCGGCCATAACATCCTACCCACCTTACAAAAAGTTTCGTCCTCGAAACTTGACGTACCTTATTCGAAAAGCTGTGGATATCTCTCTCGCATTTGCTCCTCCAGCTCCCAAGTCGCCTCGCGCTCGGTGCGATTGGTCCACTGCACTTTGACATAAGGGATGACTCGGTGCCTCAACACTTGGTCCTTGCGATCCACTATCCTGATAGGAGTCTCCTCATATGTAATGTCCGGTCGGATCCTTAATGGTGGCGCGTCTAGAACATGACTTGGGTCCGGAACATATTTCCTCAACTGAGAAACGTGAAATGTGTTGTGAACCTGAGCCAAGGCAGGGGGTAATGCTAATCGGTAGGCCAGCGTACCAACCCTCTCGAGTACCTCATAAGGACCAATGTAGCGAGGCTTCAGTTTACCTTTTATACCGAATCGTGAAACCCCCTTCGTAGGTGACACTCTCAAGTAAACCTTCTCGCCCACGTCAAATTCGAGTGGACGTCGTTTCGAATCGGCCCAGCTCTTGATTCTGTCTTGAGCAATCTTTAGTCTATCTCGTATCAACTTCACTTTCTCTCTGGTCTGCTCAACCAACTCAGGACCGGTAATAACGCGCTCACCAACCTCATCCCAATGAACAGGGGACCTGCACTTACGTCCATAGAGCGCCTCGAAGGGTGCCATGCCGATGGCACTGTGGTGACTGTTGTTGTAGGAGAACTCAATTAGCTTGATCATACCGTCCCAGTTCTCCTTGAAGTCCAATGCGCACGCCCTCAACATGTCC
Source organism: Eustoma russellianum (assembly GCA_036186865.1). Taxonomy (NCBI): domain Eukaryota; kingdom Viridiplantae; phylum Streptophyta; class Magnoliopsida; order Gentianales; family Gentianaceae; genus Eustoma; species Eustoma russellianum. The sequence continues at coordinate 15,983,297 of AP025062.1, read as the reverse complement.
TCTAATGTTTGAATGGTCCTCTCAGACTGCCCGTCTGTCTGTGGATGAAAAGCGGTACTCAGTCGCAGCTTCGTCCCCAACCTTTTCTGGCAAGCTGACCAGAATCGAGAGGTGAATTTCGAATCACGGTCTGAGACGATACTGACTGGGACTCCGTGTAGGCTAACAACATCATCAATATATAATGTCACCAGTCTTTCCACGGTCACATCACTAGGCACGGGTAGGAAGTGAGCAGTCTTCGTCAATCGATCAACGATCACCCATATTATATCGTTACCGTTTCTTGTTTTTGGAAGTCCTGCTACAAAGTCCATCGTCACATGCTCCCACTTCTACTCCGGTATCTCTAACGGCAACATCAAACCTCCCGGCCTCTGATGCTCTGCCTTAACCTGCTGACAAACGAGACATCTCTCAATGAACTCAGCAATGTGTCTTTTCATCCCACTCCACCAGTAGTGTTTCTTTAGATCGTTATACATCTTCGTAGCACCGGGGTGGATCGACAACTTCGAATTGTGTGCCTCCTTCAGTAATTCCCTCCTTAGCTCCTCATCATCAGGCACGCACAACCTTCCTTGGTACCAAATACTGCCATCGTCATGTATTTGGAAGCCCTCAATTAGATTGGTCAACATCCTATCTCGGATATCACTAAGCGTCACATCCTCCTTTTGCGCCTCTTTGATTCGTTCAACCAGAGATGGTGTAATGACTAAGGCCGCCAGAACGTTAGCAGTGGAATCAACAATGTCGAGATCAAACTCTGCCATCTCTTTCTCTAGTGGTGTCTGTCTGGCATGATTAGACTTTCTACTCAAGGCATCAGCAACTCGGTTTGCCTTCCCCGGATGATAACTAATGGTTAGGTCGTAGTCCTTCAGTAGCTCACGCCATCTCCTCTGGCGCATATTCAATTCTTTCTGTGTGAACAAATATTTCAAGCTCTTATGATCGGTAAAGACCTCGCACTTCACACCATATAAGTAATGACGCCAAATCTTTAGCGCAAACACCACCGCTGCTAACTCCAGATCATGGGTCAGGTAATTTTGCTCATATTGCTTCAACTGTCTCGATGCGTATGCGATAACCCTACCTCCTTGCATTAACACGCATCCTGCGACGAGAGTGTTAGGCTAAAGTTAATATGTACATGAGGGTAATTTAAAATTTTATATACATATACCTAGCCCATTCTTCGAGGCGTCGCTGTAGATGACAAATCCTTCAGTGCCGGAGGGTTGCGCCAACACTGGTGCAGTCGTCAATTTTTGCTTCAACTCTGCAAAGCTTTTCTCACACTCGGAGGTCCATACAAACTTAGTCTTTTTCTGAGTCAGTCGACTCAGTGGTGCTGCAATTCTCGAAAATCCCTCCACAAACTTGCGATAATAACCGGCAAGGCCAAGAAAGCTGCATACCTCAGTGACGTTAGTAGGTCAGGGTCATTCTGTGATCGCCTCTATCTTCTTTGGGTCAACCGAAATACCTTCTTCAGAAATCACGCGGCCCAAGAATGTCACACTCTTCAACCAGAATTCGCACTTACTAAACTTAGCGTACAACTTCTTCTTTCTAAGAGTCTTCAAAACCTCTCGCAAGTGTTCAACATGCGTCTCCTCATCAGGTAAATACACAAAGATGTCGTCTATGAACACTACCACACAATGGTCCAACTGCTCTCTGAACTCAGAGTTCATCAAATCCATAAAAACCGAAAAGGTGCATTCATCAGTCCAAAGGGGCATTACCAGAAGCTCGTAGTGCCCGTATCGAGTGTAGAACGCCGTCTTTGCTATATCCTTCGCCTTAGTCCTCAATTGATAGTAGTCTGATCGGAGGTCAATCTTCGAGAACACTCTGGCACCCTTCAACTGATCAAATAGATTGTCCACCCTTTGTAGTAGATATTTATTCTGTATCGTGATCTTATTAAGCTCACGATAGTCGATGCATAGCCTCAGACTACCGTCCTTCTTCTTCACAAATAATACCGGTGCCCCTAGGGCGAAATACTAGGTCTGATGAACTTCCGGTCCAACAACTCCTGTAACTGTTCCTTGAGCTCTTTTAACTCTGCTAGTGCCATCCTGTATGGTGCCTTCGAGATTGGTTCGCCTTCGAGTATAAGATCAATCTCGAACTCTGCTTCCTTACTCGGTGGTGAACCTGGTAGCTCATCAGGAAAGCCATCCTTAAATTCTCATACCACTGGAATGTCCTCCCTTTTGTTTTCTGCTACTTCTGACCCTGTGGTGGAGGGGCTTGTGCCGGTGTAGGGCACTCTTTAGCGAAATGTGCCTGTTTGCCACAATTGCATCAAACCTTTTTGAGCTCTCTAGCAATGATCTGTGTGTGAATAATCACAATGTGTATATACTGGGGTTGGCGGTCCAAATGCCTTGAGTGGTTGTGCCGCCGTCGCTGCGGGACTCTCAATCATCAATGGTCGAGATACCGATCCCTGACAGTGCTATGGTGGTCTGTAAAGATTTCCCGTTCAGATGGCAGCGCAGAATCTTCAGCAATATCTCCGATCTCCTACGACGGAACTCCTCTCGCGGTCTCTTAGCCCTGTCGACCGCTGCAACCCTCTCGAGATCACCCTCGAACTCAAGACACACCTCCAACAACTCTTCAAAAATGGTAGGCTTGGTGCAGATGATCAATAGCTGAATGCGAGAGCTCAACCCGGTCTTGACCTCCAGCATCTTCGCTTTCTCGTTATCCATGATGACGGGCATGTATCTCGCAAGTGCATGGAACCTCTCAAAATACTGGTCTCCCGTCATGGACTCCTGTGTCAGAAGCTAAAACTCCGTCATCCTCCTATGAATGACACTTTCAGGAATATAGTGCTTCTGGTACTCCTCCCTGAACGGGGTCCATGTCGGCGGTGGAGTCAGTCTGCGTGTCATGCCCTGCCACCATTGCTCGGCATCACCCTCTAAGAATGGTACAACCACATCAACCTTCAGGCCATCCGGAACTTGCATCAACCTCAACTGCTCAGACACATTCTTGAGCCATATCTCTGCTCCTCTAGTCGTGTGTGTTGAGAAGTATGTTTGGATAATTTTCAAAGTCATGATTTTAAGTGATGAATACTTAAAAATGTCACATATGGTGTTATAAATGAAAGAGTTGAATAAGTGAAGAAAAATGACACGATGTCTAGGGTTGTTAGAAATATTTTTCTAAAATATGATAAAATAGTTGTTTTTATTTTTACATGATTTATATATGTTTATCATGTTGTGATTATGTGATTTTTATGATGATAATATCTTGTGACTAATATGCCCTCGAAGTTTCTACAACTTACCAAAAAGGGCAAAAGTGGTATTTTGAGTTTTGTAGGTACTCGACATGGTGAATATGATTCAAAAAGATATTATCATCTTATTTATTATCAAGAAGGTGTTATTATATTTAATTCTGACCATCGGCTTCATTTCTGGAGTTTTATCTCCTAGGGGCATTTTGGTCATTTTACCCCCGAAGACAGTTTCGGTATTTTTACTCAAGGAATCTATTGAGTATCTTATTATATTCATTCTGGAGTTCATTTAGTATATTCTTGAAGATTATTTGGTGGTTTTCTATTTTATTCTCTCATTTGATGATTTTATCGACGGTAGCGGGATATGTGACGGTATTCGATGTCACGTTCTATTTTCTCTTGAAGACTCTTATATATATGTTATTGGAGGTTCTTAATCATCATCTTTCAGAGATTATAAGGTGTCCTTGGTGCAAGATTCATCACAATATGTCAAGGAGAAATGGGAATTTTGATATTATATGTTGACATAACCTTGTCAACTATTATTTGTTGATTTCTCCTCAAAAATCTGAGTTGGTATACATATACACAGCCTCCAAAACGTGATTATACAGGTGGAGATGATGTTTTTCTCATTTTATGAGTTGGAGACAAGAAGACAAACCAAAAGCAAGCTAGTTGGCAAAAGTTGCCAACTTGAAATTCCAAATTTGAATGTAATGGAGACAAGATTGTTGGATATGATTATGGAGGTGTTTTAATTCAAAATTCTCAGCCATCACATGGTCTAAAAGTTGGAGGGAATATGCCATCAATTCACTCTATAAATAGAAGGCAAGGTGAAGAAGAGAAGACACACACTTGAAAGCAAAAATTGAAGATTGTTGTCTTGCTATTCTCTTTTCATATTTTCGTTCATACTTTGTGTAGCTAAGGTGTTCCATTTCTAGTTGTTGTCCAGCTACACTATACACACCTTCTTGTGTCTTATTTGTAAGATTGATTAGCCAAATCTATAAGGCTACATCAATAGGTGATAGAGGTGTTGCAACCAAGAGTTGCATAAAGGTGTTCATCCAGGTCTTGAATAGGGTTGGTGTTTAACCCAAGGATCAAGCTTGGTTCTTGCTGTAATTTGGTTCATACCATAGTGAAATCCAAGGAAAGGTGTTCCTTGGGACTGGAGTAGGTCACATTGACCGAACCAGGATAAATTCTTGGTGTTCTTGTCTTCTTTACATTTTTCTGTTTTCTGCCCTTTTTCACTACAGATTTCACACAACTTTTCACATTTTGAAAAAATAGGTAAACACTTTCAAAATTCGTTATTTTTGGTGAAGTTATACTCCAGACTGTTACTTTTCATTTGCAATAAGAATCACTTGATTTGAGCAAGGAAAAGTTAGTCTCTCAGTCATTGCAAGATAACTGCTCCAATCTGGCTGCAATCTGACCAGTTTTGAGAAAACTTGAATTCTGTATTTATCCATAATTGTTTGAGGTCAGGGCCTTTTGGAAACATTAACTAGACTTTCTAAGGAGTGTTTTGATATAAATATTAATCTTTTTGGTCAAGTATTCAAAGAGAAATACATTTTGTAAAATCAGCAACATTCTGTCCAATTCTGTCCTGTTTGACCATCTGAATCTTTTTATTTGTTTGAAGGGTCAAACGATCTTATTTGTATATGATTTTTGGATAGAGTCTTGCTAATACATTGAAGTTCAATTCTGTAAATTTTCACAATTTTTGGAGTTGTGTACATTTATATGTGAATTTTTCAAATACGGGTTCTGAATCTGAGGTGGTCTCAGATTCTGTTTTCAAAGGGGATTTTAACAAAGGGTTGTAGTGTAATTTCCGCTAACCACTATTCACCCCCCTCTAGTGGTGTTTATTGCAGGTGCACGGTCCAACATTTGGTATCAGAGCCAAACCAACACCACTCAAAAGAAGCAAGATTCAACACCATACAAGGCCAAGAAACAACGATTCATGATATACTACTTGTCTCAAATCCAAGCTTTAGGTAAATCTTTTACAAACAATGAGAAGGTTCAAAAGGTGTTGCAAAGTCTTCCTGCTGAATGGGATCCAAAGGTGACGGCAATCAAAGAAACAAAGTCAATTACTAAGATGGATGAATTAATAGGATCACTCAAAGTATACGAGGTAAAATTGAATCAACGAAAATATGAATTATCAAAGATGTCAAGTAAGTCTGTTGCTTTCAAATCATCTGAGTCATCTCATAGAAACAATGATGGAAGTAATAGTGATAGTGAATTAGATGATGATTTAATATTAATAGCTAGAAAACTTAGAAAGTTTTTCAAACGGCCTAATCGAAATAGACAACAGTCTTCTTCATCCTCTTCTCAACCAAAGAAAAATAATTTTAATAATAACAAGTGGAATAATAGAGAATTAAAATGCTATGAATGTGGTCAAAAAGGACACATTTCTTACGATTGTACGGAAAAGAAAAATAATAATAACAATAATAAGCAAGTCAAAGACAAGGAGCCTCAATGGTCCAAAACAAAGGAGCCAAATGTAAGAAAAGGCAAACGAGCAATGAAGGCGAGCACATGGAGCGACTCATCTGACTCAGAATCAGAAAATGAAGAAGCTCAAGTCTGCTTCGTATCCAGCGAGGTAATATCTTCTTCTGATATAGATTCTGATAACGAAATGTCATTTGATGAAATGTATGAAGAATTCTTAAATATGCATGCTCACTGTAAAAGGCTATCTAAAGAGAAAAAAAAACTAACTGAAGAAATTGATAAGTTGAAGACGTCCAACTTGGAATTTTCTGATCAGTTAGAATCTTTTAAACAAGAGTCTACTAATACTCTTGATTCTCTTAAGATTAAAATTGAGTCACATAGGAAAAATGAAAATACATTGAAAACTGAAAATAATATATTAAAAACTAAGTTAGTTAATTGTGAAAAAGAAATAGCACAACTTACTACATCTAAAATAGATTTCGAAAAAATGTTGGAACAGTTTAAGTTTGGAACCAATATGTTAGATACTTTAATTTCGTCACAAAAATATGGAAATGATAAAAAGGGGTTAGGCTATATAGAAGAAAATGACAAGTTAGACAAAAAGACTAATTTTATATCATCTAAGTCTAAATTGCCATATAGTACAACTAAGTCAAATGTACATATTTTGCCTACTCCTTCCTCTACTCATTCTAAGGTAAAAATACAACGTGCACCTCCAAAAGCATCAAGGCAAAACTTTTCATCTAGATCACATAAAAATTATGCATATATGTATAAAAATGTATCTAAGCAAAATCAAATGCATCCAACTTATTATAATACATATAAACCTAAATATAGGCAACATACATATCCTCCTTATAAGACTTATAGGAATTCACATACATCATATGATTATACATACATGGCACCATTCAAGAAACAAAATCATATGCCTCATACTCATTATCATAGTTGGCCAAAATATAATGCATATAAACCAAGATATAACATGTACGACAATGTAACATCTTTTAAATGGAATCGTCAAATACATGTTAATCCTCTTTATTCAACTTATGAAAAAGCCGAATATGTACCCAAAAGGTACATCCAAGTTTGGATACCCAAAGGGTATATAAACAAGGATGGAACCTCTAACATTCAAGGACCCAAGTAAAGGGTACATAAAACTTTGTCTCCATTGTAGGAAAATTGTAAAGAGTACAAGAAGGAGGCAAAGTCAAAGAATCTAAAAACCAAGTGGTTTTTAGATAGCGGGTGTTCAAGGCACATGACGGGCAACCCCAAACTATTCACCGAACTGGAACAAATCGATAATGGAGGAAAGATGACATTCGGTGACAACAACCAAGGCAAGGTTATTGGAAAAGGAATAATTGGGGACCCTAACACATTTCAAATACGAAATGTGTTGTTAGTAAGCAATCTTTCTTACAATTTATTAAGTATTTCGCAACTTATAGATTCTGGTTATCATGTCTCTTTTCTTCCTAATTGTTGTGATATAATAAATGAAAAAGGAGAAATTGTACTAAAAGGAAATAGGGATGCTAAAATTTACACACTATCACTAAATAACATATTAAATGCTAGGATTAAGTGTTTAGTATCACATGACTTAGATGTGAACTTATGGCATAGACGACTAGGCCATATAGGAGTTACAACCATAGAAAGATTATCTAAGAAGAATCTAATTAGAGGAATGCCTAAGTTAGACTTACATAATTTTCAATTATGTGAAACATGTATTAAAGGAAAACATATAAAAGAGACAATGAAATCAAAACATGAAGTGAGTACTAGTCATGTACTAGAACTGCTTCACTTAGACTTATTTGGTCCAAGCAGGACAAGAAGTCTAGGTGGACACTACTATGTGTGTGTCATAGTAGATGATTACTCACGATACACATGGACATTGTTCTTAACACACAAAGACGATGCTCCATTGGTAATCGAAAATCTTATTAAGCAACTTGAAAATCTTTATGAAGAAAATGTTAAAAGAATTAGAAGTGATAGAGGTGGAGAATTTAAAAACAAAGATATAATTAAGTTTTGTGAATTACATGGAATAAAACATGAATTCTCACCACCAAGAACACCACAACTCAATGGAGTTGTTGAACGTAAAAATAGAACACTACAAGAAATAGCTAGAACTATGTTGTGTGAAAACAAAGTACCTAGATATTTGTGGGCTGAAGCTGTTAGTTGTGCATGTTATATAATAAATAGGCTTTCTATTAGAAAGAAATTAAATAAAACACCATATGAGTTATTGAATAATAGACAACCTAAGGTAGATTATCTTAGAGTATTTGGGTGTAAATGTTTTGTACTTAATGCCAAAGATAATCTAGATAAATTTGAACAAAAGTCTATTGAATGCATATTTGTTGGATATTCAACTAACTCAAAAGCATATAGGTGTTATAATCATGCATCTAGAAAAATAATTGAATCTATACATGTGAAATTCAATGAGAATGCATATTTTGATGTAAGTGATAAAAAGAAACAAGAGAATAATGTTGAAAATATGTTTGATGATGATGATATATTACTTGAGCCTGTACTTGATCATCCAGAACCAACTCTCCCTGAACAAGACAAACATGAACCCTTAGATGAAATAAATCAAGAGACTCTGCAATTAGAAGATACAACTAATGATCCAATTATATATGATAACGTTCACACTAATGAATCATTTGAACAAGATGAGGGTGAACCTAGTCAATCTAGGAATTGGTGGCACCCTAGAGAACTAATCATTGGGGATCCAAGTGTTGGGGTTAGAACACGTAGAAATATAAGTCAACTTGAAGGACATAGCTTAATCTTACAATTAGAACCTAAGAACGTAAAGGAAGCCTTAGGTGACATATCATGGATAGATGCTATGCATGAGGAATTAAATCAATTCACAAGGAACAACGTGTGAGACTTAGTACATAAACCTGAAGACAAGTCTATCATAGGAACTAAATGGGTCTTTAGGAATAAAATGGATGAACAAGGAAATATTACAAGGAATAAGGCTAGACTAGCCGCATAAGGTTATAATCAACAAGAAGGAATAGATTATGAAGAAACCTTTTCACCCGTTGCACGACTAGAAGCAATTAGATTGTTACTTGCGATTGCAAGTATAAGCAAAATTAAGCTCTTCCAAATGGATGTCAAGAGTGCGTTCTTGAATGGATACATCCAAGAAGAAGTGTTTGTCAAACAACCTCCTGGATTCGAAGATCCAAAGAATCCGAACCATGTTTATAAGCTTAAGAAAGCTCTATATGGTTTAAAACAAGCTCCAAGAGCTTGGTATGATAGATTTGCAAACTTCCTTATTGCAAATAATTATCAAAGGGGGACCATCGACAACACATTATTCCTAAGAAGAAAAGGTGATGATTTGTTAATAGTTCAAATATATGTAGATGATATAATCTTTGGTTCAACCAGCCCTACCTTAGTAAAAGACTTCGAAGAATGTATGAAGTCAGAGTTTGAAATGTCAATGGTAGGAGAGTTGAATTATTTCTTAGGACTTCAAATCAAACAAACTCCTCAAGGAATTCACATTAGCCAACTTAAGTATGTCAATGATATGATTAAGAAGTTTGGCTTTGAAGAGTTGAAACCTACAACTACCCCTATGAGTGTTAGTACCAAACTTGATAAGTATGAAAATGGTAAAACTTTTGATGACACACTCTATAGGTCTATGATTGGATCACTATTATATTTAACTGCATCAAGACCTGATATTATGTTTAGTGTGTGTATGTGTGCTAGGTTTCAATCTTGTCCTAAGGTATCACATTACAATGCAGTGAAAACGATCTTTAGATATCTTAAGCATACACCTCACTTAGGACTGTGGTATGATAGAAACGCTAAGTTGGAATTACACGCATATAGTGATGCTGATTATGGTGGTTGCAAATTAGATAGAAAATCAACTAGCGGTACTTGTTAATTCAAAGGAACCAACTTGATTTCTTGGTTTTCTAAAAAGCAAGCTAGTGTAGCTCTTTCTACCACTGAAGCCGAGTATATCGCTTTGAGTTTATGTACTACCCAAATACTTTGGCTTAAACAGCAACTTAGTGATTTTGGCATTAAAATGAATAAGATTCTAATTTTCTGCGATAGCACAAGTGCAATCAATCTTTCACGGAATCCGGTGCTTCATTATAAGGCCAAACACATTGAGGTGCGATATCACTTTCTTCGTGATCATGTTCAAAATGAGGATATAGTGATAAACCACATAAGAACTGATCATCAAATCGCTGACATCTTCACCAAACCCCTTAATCAAGCCACTTTTGAAAACTTACGAGCCAAATTAGGAATGATGACTTACGATACCATTGTATAGTTCTATCTTTTGCATGATTTGCAAAATAAAGGGGGAGATAGAATAAGAACATGATTTTAGTTGGTAAGTCATGTTTTAGTTGGTAAGTCATGATGAATCATATGCTAAGTTTTTATTGGTATAAATTTTGGAGCATAGGTTAAGGGGGAGAGTATGAGTTGCGGGGGAGCGGCATACTATTTAAAAGTTGAAAACATAGTTGAAAACATTTGGTTAAACTTTTGGTTATAAGTTGTGACATTAAAATCATGTTAGGTTATTTTGAAAATCATCCAAAAGGGGGAGAATGTTGAGAAGTATGTTTGGATAATTTTCGAAGTCATGATTTTAAGTGATGAATACTTAAAAATGTCACATATGGTGTTATAAATGAAAGAGTTGAATAAGTGAAGAAAAATGACACGATGTCTAGGGTTGTTAGAAATATTTTTCTAAAATGTGATAAAATAGTTGTTTTTATTTTTACATGATTTATATATGTTTATCATATTGTGATTATGTGATTTTTATGATGATAATATCTTGTGACTAATATGCCCTCGAAGTTTCTACAACTTACCAAAAAGGGCAAAAGTGGTATTTTGAGTTTTGTAGGTACTCGACATGGTGAATATGATTCAAGAAGATATTATCATCTTATTTATTATCAAGAAGGTGTTATTATATTTAATTCTGACCATCGGGGTCATTTCTGGAGTTTTATCTCCTAGGGGCATTTTGGTCATTTTACCCCCGAAGACAATTTCGGTATTTTTACTCAAGGAATATCTTGAGTATATTATTATATTCATTCTGGAGTTCATTTAGTATATTCTTGAAGATTATTTGGTGGTTTTCTATTTTATTCTCTCATTTGATGATTTTATCGACGGTAGCGGGATATGTGACGGTATTCGATGTCACGTTCTATTTTCTCTTGAAGACTCTTATATATATGTTATTGGAGGTTCTTAATCATCATCTTTCAGAGATTATAATGTGTCCTTGGTGCAAGATTCATCACAATATGTCAAGGAGAAATGGGAATTTTGATATTATATGTTGACATAACCTTGTCAACTATTATTTGTTGATTTCTCCTCAAAAATCTGAGTTGGTATACATATACACAGCCTCCAAAACGTGATTATACAGGTGGAGATGATGTTTTTCTCATTTTATGAGTTGGAGACAAGAAGACAAACCAAAAGCAAGCTAGTTGGCAAAAGTTGCCAACTTGAAATTTCAAATTTGAATGTAATGGAGACAAGATTGTTGGATATGATTATGGAGGTGTTTTAATTCAAAATTCTCAGCCATCACATGATCTAAAAGTTGGAGGGAATATGCCATCAATTCACTCTATAAATAGAAGGCAAGGTGAAGAAGAGAAGACACACACTTGAAAGCAAAAATTGAAGATTGTTGTCTTGCTATTCTCTTTTCATATTTTCGTTCATACTTTGTGTAGCTAAGGTGTTCCATTTCTAGTTGTTGTCCAGCTACACTATACACACCTTCTTGTGTCTTATTTGTAAGATTGATTAGCCAAATCTATAAGGCTACATCAATAGGTGATAGAGGTGTTGCAACCAAGAGTTGCATAAAGGTGTTCATCCAGGTCTTGAATAGGGTTGGTGTTTAACCCAAGGATCAAGCTTGGTTCTTGCTGTAATTTGGTTCATACCATAGTGAAATCCAAGGAAAGGTGTTCCTTGGGACTGGAGTAGGTCACATTGACCGAACCAGGATAAATTCTTGGTGTTCTTGTCTTCTTTACATTTTTCTGTTTTCTGCCCTTTTTCACTACAGATTTCACACAACTTTTCACATTTTGAAAAAATAGGTAAACACTTTCAAAATTCGTTATTTTTGGTGAAGTTATACTCCAGACTGTTACTTTTCATTTGCAATAAGAATCACTTGATTTGAGCAAGGAAAAGTTAGTCTCTCAGTCATTGCAAGATAACTGCTCCAATCTGGCTGCAATCTGACCAGTTTTGAGAAAACTTGAATTCTGTATTTATCCATAATTGTTTGAGGTCAGGGACTTTTGGAAACATTAACTAGACTTTCTAAGGAGTGTTTTGATATAAATATTAATCTTTTTGGTCAAGTATTCAAAGAGAAATACATTTTGTAAAATCAGCAACATTCTGTCCAATTCTGTCCTGTTTGACCATCTGAATCTTTTTATTTGTTTGAAGGGTCAAACGATCTTATTTGTATATGATTTTTGGATAGAGTCTTGCTAATACATTGAAGTTCAATTCTGGAAATTTTCACAATTTTTGGAGTTGTGTACATTTATATGTGAATTTTTCAAATACGGGTTCTGAATCTGAGGTGGTCTCAGATTCTGTTTTCAAAGGGAATTTTAACAAAGGGTTGTAGTGTAATTTCCGCTAACCACTATTCACCCCCCCTCTAGTGGTGTTTATTGCAGGTGCACGGTCCAACAGTGTGGTACCCCTGATCATAGGTATCCGGTCGTTATGCATTTCCCGATAGAAAAATCAAAGCCCCCTGGGGTGGTGGTGCTGATGGTGCTGCAGGCGAGCCATCTGTATCTGCTGCTGGGCCACCAATGTAGTCAGCGTGGCCAGGGTATTTGCAAGGACCCTAAGAATAGTCCCCTGACCCTGCTGATCATGGCCACCGTGTCCTCTGTTTCCAGTTGGCGGCTCGCGTCGTGGAGGCATTATCCGGAATTTGAGTTCATGAGATGAATACAGATTAATCCAAAGTAAGTTGAAGGATTGGACACTTATAAAATGGTAATTAAACAACGAAAGCTCTCCATCGGCACACACCTCCCATAACCCTATCATAACTTAAGTCTAAAATCATCTCTTAAGTCTACTTTGTTTATTAGGGGCAAAATTGTCATTTCGCAAAAGATCATAACTTATGTCTAGTGATATAGTTAATTCTGCGTTTCCGAGGCGGATCTGAAACCTGTCTCTGATACCACCTGTAGCGCCCCGCTCCCGAGCCCTAACATCGGGAACAGTGCACCCGCCGTATCTCACTAAGGAGAATACAAAGCGTCGAATCAATCTCTTACTTGTCAAAGATGACGTAGAAATTTTTTCGCAGAAACGTAAACCATAGCATATATTAAACTTCAATAACCGTCATTACATTGCTAAATAAAAATCTGGAAATAAAATAGAAGTAGTGTGTGGAAATCCTCAAAATATAAATAAGAACAAAACAGCTGCAGCGTCCCCTCATATCATAGCCGCAGCTCTCAACCAGCCCACTCTGCTATGTCCGTCCCGTCCTCAATGAAGATATGCTCGTAGTCCTCATCCGGCTCACCTGGGAAGTAGGGGTGAGTGACAGAAATCACCCAGTAGATGCCCGCCTCAAACAAATACAAAACGTACATACCGAAATGATATAGCCACATAGCACATAAACATGATATAACACATAGCACATAACATGATATAACACATAGCACATAAACATGATATAACACATAGCACATAAATATAAGATAACTTGCATAAGATAAAGTAAATGCGGTAAGTAAAGCACTCCACATAAAAATACGCAAGTACGTGATGCATGCTCAATTAACGTGTCACACGCAACAAGAATCATGTCATGCAATATGCCCTAGACCTATATGCAATGCATGATCCCGGGATTGACTGGATGCCTGTAGCCCGTGCACTACAATCTACCCTTGCGGATGCCCGTGGCCCGTACACCACGATCCACCCCAACCGATGCCCGTGGCCCGTGCACCACGATCCACCATAACCAAGTATCCATGGCCCGTACACCATGATCCACTCCACTCGAGCGTCTGAGACCCGTACATCTCAGCGCCCTCCCAATGCAATGCACGTGCCATGAATGCAACAACAAAATCGCCTGGGGCCCGTACGCCCATCCTCACCAACTCCGGCACTCAACACTAATCGTCTGGGGCCCGTACGCCCATCCTCACCATCTCCGGCACTCAATATTTGGCTTCATAAAATTTACGAATATTGGAAAGTAGTTATTTAGCATTCCTTTTATTTTTACTTAGCTTGTATTAATTTTCTAGAATTTTCTACTAATTTTCCCTTATTTAATTCCATTTATTACTAATTATTTTTAATTACTTACATTTCTCAAAATTCAGAAATTAAGTGGGAATAATTTAATTTTAACCTTTTATATTTTCTGGAATTTATTTAGAATTTTTTGATAATTAAATATATTTTTCTGAATTTTAAACTAATTTTAATTAATTATTTATTATTTATTCATTTCAGAAATTAATTTTCAGATTTTTTTTTATTTTTCGGCTTGGGCCGGCCTGCTACCTGGCCCGGTCCGCTGGCCATCCGGTCCGGTCCGGCAGCCTGGCCGGTCCAACATTATTTTCTTTTTTCTTTTTTTTTCTATTTCCTTCTAACCTCCATAAAATCTTCGTTTTAACTCTTATTGACCTCAAACCAGTTGCGTTGGACTCGTTATAATGCGACGCAACTTTTGAAGGTGGACACGTCATCACGTGTTCGGACGCGCCGTCAGGGGCCGCGCGTGGGCCCCACGCGCCACCCCCTGAAACGCTTCTGTCAGACCCGTTTTTTTCGATTTTCAACCAATCCCTACCTATTCCGGGCTAGATGAAGTTATTCTAAGGCCAAAACGAAATTTTTAAACATACCTAACTATGAAAAACCCTAATCTTTTGAGTTGATTTACAAGTGTTTCCGCCCTAATCCAATCATACCATCAAATTCATATTCATACGAGTACATAGCAGCAATTAAACAGTTACCTCATGCTTTTCCAAATATAAACGAATACAAATCAATATTTTAAACAATTAAAATAATAAAAAAAACAAAGAATCACATAAAATATCATTTAAGCATGCAAGGATCGTATCCATTTGAGGGGGGAAGAGGCACCTACCTCGATTGACGATAACACAAACAAATCCGACGGAGTAAAACTTGGGTTCGGAGCCTCGCTTCCCTTCTTC
>AP025062.1:15916187-15968101 GCA_036186865.1 Eustoma russellianum | reverse complement strand
GGAGCCTCGCTTCCCTTCTTCTTCTCTCTTTTCTCTCTTCTCTCTCTCTCTCTCTCTTTTTTGGCCGTACGTTTTTTTTGTGTGTGTGTGTGGCTATGCGTGTATACGTATATATGGTGGAGGAGTTAGGGTAGGTTTTTAGGTTTTCCCATTTGATTTTGGTTTAGGTTTCCTAATGTGATTCTAATACTATTAGTTTATAGTTATCTTTATTATCATCATCACCTTTTTATTATTATCATTATTATTATTTTTATTATCTTATTTGGTAACATTTATGTATACACATATCTACTATATATATATATAAATACAATAATGTATACGTATATCTGCTATATATATATACATATTTTTTTTCCGGCCATAACAATGGATCTCCCTGCTTTACCCCTCTATATGGCCTAAAAGTTGGTGAAGGCTGGCCATTAATCAAAACTGATAAGGTGGTGGCACTCAAATGATTAAGAATAATGCGAATGAAGAAGTCAGAAAACCCAAAAGTGCGTAGTAATATTTCCAAGTATGCCCAACTGACTCTATCAAATGCTTTCATCATATCTAACTTCGAACAGAGCTTTGAACCACCCCTATCCATCATATGTATCATCTCTCGAGCCATAAGTACTTGGGAAGATATATCTGATCCTGGCAGGAAACCTGTTTGTTCTGGAGATATTAAACGTGGCAGTAATGTACTCAAGCGACTAGCAATGATTCTTGTACAGACTTTGCTCAAAAAATTAGTGAGACATATTGGGCGAAAATCACTGAAGGTAGCAGGGGAAGGCTTTTTAGGAATCAAAGTTATCAGTGCACTAGCCATCACAGTAGGCTGCGGAACACCAAGGAAAAATTCCTGCACCGCTTTAATCACATCAATATGAATAATTGACCAGCAGGATCGATAAAAATTACCATTAAAACCATCAGGTCCCGCTGCACTATGAGGGTCTAAATGCCAAACCGCAGATTTAACCTCCTCCGCCATTGGTAACTGCGTTAGTAAAGAGTTATCATCCGAAGAAATCAATCTTGGGATATGACAAAGAATTTCACCATAGTTATTAGTAGGCTCGCGAGCAAATAAGGATGTATAGAAGGCTACTGCTTCGGCCATGATAGCGTCAGGAGTAGTACATGAAACGCCTGTACTTGTTTGTATTTGCTGGATACGTAGTTGCAATCTTTTACCTTTGACGATGGAGTGAAAATAGCGGGTGTTAGCGTCACCTTCTTTAAGCCACCGGACCTGTGCTTTTTGTTTCCAAAAGTGCAACTCATAAGAGGAGCTTGAAGATATTCTGCCTTTGCCCTATGATATTCTGTCCGGTTTGCATCCGTAGGATCTGTGTCCCAGATGTTTTCAGCACGTGAGAGATTAGTTTCGGCCTGCTTGACATTGGAGAATATTACCAAATATTTCTTTATTCCACCTCTATACGTCTTTCTTGAGTCTAAATAACGTTGAGTAAAATCCATACATGCCTCCAGTTTTAGGATAAGATCTCCAAGCAGTTTGCATATAATTATGAAAATCCGGATGTAACAACCAAAAGTCTAGAAAATGGAAAGAACGACGGATCTCAGACGGACTTACCCGGCATAAAAACAACAAGGGTGTATGATCAGAAGTAATGCGGGGAAGATGCGTGAGCTGTAAATCATCAAACTTATCTTGGAAAGCAGAGTTAAGAAGTAACCAATCTAATCTTCGGCGAACTCTTTCTAGGCCCCTACCATCGTTCCATGTGAATCTTGACCCATGAAACTAGGGCGTCATCAAACAACATGATTCTATGCAGTCATTAAAATCCTGTAAAGCAGAAAGTGAAGGCTGCGAGCGGCCCTCATGATCAGACAGAGATCGAAAAGCATTAAAGTCTCCTCCTACCACCCAAGGCAAAGTAGATGCTTCCGAGAATGTACATAAAGAATCCCATAATGAGCGGCGTAGAAATGTAGTGTGCTTGCCATAAACCACAGATAATACGAAATTAAACTGCAGAGGCCGAAATAATAGGGTAAAGTGTACTACTTGGCCTTGATCCTGCAATGTCATCAAGTGAAAATCTGAGTCACGCCAGAAGAACCAAATGCGTTTGGATTGTGATGCAAAATAATTCGAATAACCAAAATCTAGAGCATAACGAGCAATATTAGACGAGGAATGTTTAGGTTCTATCAATGCAAGTATATTTAAACGATGATCACGTATCAACTGATGTAGTCGGGGCATTGAGGCACGCATGCCTCTTATGTTCCATATCATAATATTCATTGAGAAAGAGTAGTGTCACTTCCCTGAATTGCATGAGAAGCACTGCATGTGAGGATAGTAGACGGCGGCAGTGGAGGTAAATCTTTTATTGCTCGACGCTTTCTACGAGGAACTACTGGAATAAATTCCTCCGTTGATTCCTGCAGCCGCGAGATAAGAGTATCCGTGTCTGGTGAGGGAGGTATCAGCTACATGCGGCGGGTTACCTCCTCTGGGACTGTAGGCAGTTCAAAATGATTTTCCGCCATTGGTAAGTCATTATCTGAAGAATGCCCTATATCACAATTGTCCGAAATGTCCTGTAATAGTGGGTCAGCAATCCCCCTAATGAGATCTTCATTTAACTCTCCGTCCTGGATATGCTGATCCTCCTCAGCTTGAGGCGCAGAAACATCCGAAGGATGGTCAACCACAGACGGGCCAGGTGGTGCAACCGGTTTCTTCTTAACAGGTGTCCAGCGCTGAGCTGGAGTGCGAAATGGCGGGGGAGGCGGTGACGGAGGAGGTACCGTTGCTGCCTTTTGCGGGGGGCATGAGGCCACTGCATGGCCTAACCGTCTACACGATGTACAAAATAATGGCAAATCTTCATAAACTACAGACTGCAGGATGAATTGGTTCTTTGCCTGTAGATAAATTTTTTGTGGCAATTCCTGGAAAACATCAACACAGACTCTTGCAACTGAGGATCTCAGTCCTTCTGTCGTTGCTACATCAAGTTTGATGGGGCTTCTAATCGGTCGTACTATTTCGAATAGTGCCTCTTTTCGATGAAGATGGATAGAGAGACCAGGGAAAGCTATCCAAACATGGACAATAGGAACATCAGTGGAAGGATCAAAGTCTACTGTCCATTTTGTTATACGCATATGACATCCTGATATGTGCCATGAACATCGATAAAAGCAACGCAAATAATCAGCCTCATTCCGAAAATTCAACAAGATATGCGTCTGATCAATTAGGGTGATGCGAAGATCATGATGAAAACCTATTTTTTCAAATACATCCCTTATGACTTTTAATGGAGGCCGACCATACCAGAATGTATCCACCAAAGAGTATTTGAATGGTTTTGCAAGAGTTCTAGCAAACTTATGTAATTCAAGATATTCAACATATAAATCATCATAAGATAGTTCAGAATCCGAATCAGAATCAGAATTTACCTTATTTTCAAATAGTGGAGGCATTTGGCTTGACATATCTTTTTCCTTTGTTTCGTGGCTAGTGGTTGCCATCTCACACAGATCATTGGATCTTCTTGTTGTGAGTGTTCCTGTGCTCTGATACCGATTGTAGGATATGCAAGGCACCACTAGAAAGGGAGGTTGAATAGTGGGTGCGGAAAATGTGATTTTTAAAATAGTTTTAAACCAAAAACCCAACTTCTGAAAACAATTTCTGTTTTCAGGACCAGTTTTGAAACGTTTTGAAAACTAGGTTGTAGGTCTTCGAAAATTCTGAAATTTGGAGAAAACTTAGCCTCAGATGTTATGAGTGTCTCCTAAAAATTTCAGATTTAAATTCAACCTCTAACCCCTTGAAAATTTGTTGGTGGACAGATTGCGCAAATCTGCCAGAAACAGTAGTGTGATTTGAAAAATTAATTCCTATTTGTACATAACTCCAAATTCTCTGAAAATTTAAAGACTAAACCCTTATAAGTTTTATTTAAATGGTTTAAAACAGTTTTGAAAAATTCTTTTGGGAAGTTAGTCAAATACGATCAAAGTCTCAACCTTTGCAAGCATGAAAATCAGACTGCACTAGTCTCAGTACTTTGGACGTTTGGATGACTTATACTTATCCAAAAGGGTTGAAACTTATGCCAAATTAACCTTAGGACGTGTGGCTATAATTGTGGAAAGTTTCGTAATTTTCGAAATTCTTTTACTATTTTTACGAACGTGATCAAAAATTATAAATAGTGCTGAAACTGAGAGTAAGTGCTGAAAGTAAATGACACCAAGAACTTTATACTGGTTCGGTTATAAACAACCTACTCCAATCTTCGAGGACACTTTCCTCAGTTCACACTAATCACACAACACAAAAACACCTTACCACAGGGTTGATGGAGTTATACACCAACTCCAACCCTTTACAAACCTTGTATTTTGAATACAACGCACACGAACACCACCACCTTGCAAGATTGAAGATTGATCACACCTTGATCAAATTTTTACAAAGATAAAGAATATGTGGTGGTCTAGATGAAGCCTATTCAAGTATATGAATGTAAGTACAATAGGCTTTTAGGAAGAAGAAAGAAAGAGAGTGTAGAAGAAGAGAGTGCTAGACGTTTTTCTCTTTTGATTTTGCAAGACTTGTTCTTGTTCTTGTTTTGCTCTCTTGCTTCTTCTTTTAACCTTATGGCCGCCCCCCTTGGTGCTATTACTCCTCTTGAAAATTATCTTCTAAGTCTTTGGGAGAATATGTGGCATCATTGTGACATGATCTTGCTTACTTGGCACCTCCTCATTGGATGATCATTTAACTTTTGCTTACTTGACACTCATTGATTGGTTGAATGTTGTCATCACTTGATGACTAGGAAAATCTGAGAATTCCACTAAAAACATGTGCCAAAATCACCATAAAACAATTACCATAACTTCCAAGATCATCACATAAATTAAGCAAGATAATATTTCTCCAACAAGGCTAAGAAAATCGGCCATAATGAGACTTGACATGCTGAAATTTCAGCATGTCATACATGGGTCTTCATTTCAAATTGTTACCAAATTTTCTTTGATTTTTCTCTTAAAAATAAATCACCAATTAGTAGACAATATTCTCATCCATTTTGGGAATAAAATTGGACAATAACATGGCCAAAAATCGGCCTAGGTACATTCACACACATGCTGAAATTTTTCAGCATGTGTGATATTCAAGATATCACAATTTTACTTTCATATCTTATTCAAATTAATTTCAATTTGTCTTCCAATTAATCACATGTTTCAAGACACAAAATAAAGCCTCATAATGGATGAAATTCGGACAGCTCTTAATAGACATGCTGAAATTTTCATCATGTGTTGCAAATGAGATATAAGTTTGAATTGTTATCTTGTGTAGCTCCTTTCTTTATGTCATCAACATTGTATGCTTGATTCTTGACCAATCAATATGCCAACAAGGCTCCACATAGGCTCCATCAAGCTGGTATAGGCGTGTATAATGTGTAGATACATGTGCTGAATTTTATTTTTGCAAACTTTATAAAATAATGCATATTTAATAATACACACATGGTATATTCTAATCAGCCCTTAATTTAATTTTCTAGTACACTTTAAGATGTATGACATATGTAAAAAGTGTCTAGATACATGTCGTATGATGTGCCAAAAACATTCCATGTGTCGTGTACGTAGAAAACCGAATTTTCGATTTTTATCGATCACCCGATTTTTCTCTAATTAAATTCTAACTTTTTGCACATGTTATATATATTATGTTACACATAATATATATAAATTAAACTTTAATATTCAGCACTTGGCTGGTCTTAAAGTGGCGCCTTACACATGTGACAAATTTGAAATTGAAATCTCCACAATTTGGCTTTAATGTGGGGTGATTTGTGTGTGCCAACATGGAATGATTTTATGGATGTAAATATCATCATACCCACGAAATTTATTGATATTTTTGAGGTGTAGGGGCTGGCCATCTATTTATGGCAAGTACGTGACACGTTGGCGAAGTTTCGGTATTCGCCCGATACGACAATTTTCGGTTTAGAACCTTTTAACATGTCGTATTTAATTTGTCATCACCATGACTTATATCATATGATATAAGACCTGAATATACTCATAAATATGAGTTAAGTATGGTGGTGTGACGTTAACGTACGTACGTAAAATATATAACGTGTCGGTAGTACGTTGAAATATGTGTCCAAAAAATAATAAGAAGATATTTAATCGTGCAAGTTTCTAAAGTAGAAGTTCAATACAAAATAGTAATAAACTCGAATCTAGCTAAGAAGAGGCAATTTTTTCCTTTGAAACCCACTCTTTCCCTTTTCTAGCCTTGATGTTATATTTGATGTCAATATTATCATAAAAATCTTTATGAATAATCTTCTCAACATCATTGTCATTGATCTATATGTTCTTTAGTGTGTGATGTAAAAACAAAAGACTATACACACACGTATACACTTTTCTTGAACGAGAAAGACAATTCATTTTGAAACAAAGGAATTCCCATGTAATATAAGACGTGCAAGTGTTGCATATTTTTATTTCAATGGTTGCATAGGTATCACAAGTTTTGATGCTCGAACAAAAGAAGAATAAAGTGAACTAATTACAATTAAATAATTAAATGCCCATTTCGACAAGAAAGAATGTCCAAATTTCATGCAAAGCACGTTAATGTAACAAAGAAGCTACAAATGTGGCCTTTGTTATTAGTTTAATACCTTATTATCCCAAATCCTAAGAAGATCATCGGATTTCGAAAGCACACAAAATAAAATAATAAAAAATGATAAAAGAAACAAAAATCTACCTAATCTCAGTGGACCCCACACGCATGTTCCAACTGTACCCAAACATTCATTGCTTCCTTTTATTTGCCCACTCACATTCCTTTGGCAAGAAACACAAAACAATACTATTAATCAAGTTAAAAATGGACGCCCAGGTCATACTCCCGTCGGTATTCGGATCAAAATTTGTTTTAAGAGGTCAAAAGTTCGATTCCAGAAACACGTAGAGTATGAGTGTTCTTTTTGCTCTGGTTTTCAGGAGACACCTTGGATAGATCACGGAGTAAGGTTTCACCCAATCTAGGAGGCCGTTAAACTCCTGATTTGCATACTCCACACATGTTCTTTGCAACTGAAGCGGTGGACTTCCCGCTGAAGAATTTCACCTTTGCTCTAAGTAAAAAATGGATTACTAAATAGTACTATTATATGTTTTTTTTAAAAAGTATAATTGCATAAAACAAAATAAATACTGAATTCTTTTTTGAAAATATTCTCCCTTTTTGTCAACAGCGATAGTTAGTCAAATTTTAAAAATATTTAATAACTTTTTTTTGTCAAAATAGTATTCAAATCTTTTTAAACTAAAATTCAATTTAAGAAAGTATAAATATTTCAATAATTTTCTTGTCTCTCGGTCATTTTACACGATATTTTTAGTGACTCAAATTACATAAATAAAACCATAACTTCACCCGCCACTTTTTGCTTGCCAACTTTGCCCTTTTTCAAATTCTTTACGTTTTGTGTTCAAAAGGAAAAAACAATTCTTTACCTTTTCTTCCTTCATCTCCGCCGTTTAATCTGCTTCAAATGATCACTTGTTCCTTTTCTTGCCTAAAAATTCTCTTTTTCCCGAGAAAATTCGATTCCTAAATGCCCATGATTCTGTTATCTTCCAATCCTCCCACAATTTCTCAGAATTTTAGAAGATCCGAGAGCTAAAGAATCGACAAAGAAAACAATCTTCGCAGTGTCCTTCTGTGGAGAAAGATTGAAAAAAGAACAAAAAGAATGAGTGAAACCCACCTGAATTTTGGCTCTGTTTCATGGTTCCTGGCAATTTTCTTGTGTATTTTCATCAATTCTGTTCACAGTCAATCCAGTGCAAGTGATGCTTCAGTGATGCAAGAATTGAAGAAAAATCTGAACCCTCCGAGCTCACTAGACTGGAGTGACTCGGACCCTTGCAACTGGGACCAGGTCCAGTGCTCCCCAGACAAGCGAATCACTAAAATCCAAATCGGAAAACGGGGTCTTCGAGGCTCTCTTCCTGAGAGTTTGCAAAATCTCACCGCCTTGGAAATCTTTGAGGTCTATGGTAATCAACTCACGGGTCCCTTGCCCAGTTTCTCTGGGTTGAGCTCTGTCTCTCGGGCATTGTTCAACGACAACAATTTTACCTCCATACCCTCTGATTTCTTCACTGGTATGACTGCTTTACAGTCTGTTTTCTTAGATCATAACCCCTTGTCTTCATGGGATTTTCCTCAAAGTATTAAGTCTGTTTCTGCTCTTGTTAATTTCTCTGCTATCCAAACTAATATGGTTGGGAATATTCCTGATTTTTTTGCGTCTGAGAACTTCCCTTCTTTGCAAATGCTTCATTTGTCTTTCAATAAGCTGGAAGGTGGTTTGCCCGCGAGTTTTTCGACATCTTCTATTCGATCGTTATGGTTAAATGGTCAAGAAAGTGACCAAGGATTTTCTGGTGGCATTGAGATTATTGGTAATATGACCTCATTAACGGATGTTTGGCTACAAGATAATTCTTTCACAGGGCCGTTGCCTGATTTCTCGGGGTTGAAGTACCTAATTGATTTGGATTTAAGGGACAATCAATTTACTGGACCTGTTCCAGACTCTTTGGTGAAGTTGTCATCTTTACAAATTTTGAATTTGACTAATAACATGTTGCAAGGGCCGACCCCGAGTTTCGGGAACTCGGTGCATTTGGATATGATTAAAGGAACGAACAGCTTTTGTTCCGATGTGGCTGGAGCATCTTGTAGCCCTCTTGTTAATCAGTTGCTTGATGTGGTGAAAGATTTTGGGTACCCAAAACAGTTTTCTTCGAAATGGAAAGGAAATGATCCTTGCGGGCAGTCATGGGCAGGGGTTAGCTGCAACAATGGGAGTATCATTGTTCTGAATTTTCAGCTTTTGAATCTCTCTGGGGTGATTTCTCCCAAATTTTCAGAAATTGGGTCTCTGCAGAGGTTGATTTTGGCGAATAATAATCTCACGGGTACAATCCCTAATGAGCTCACTAGTTTGTCAAATCTTCAACTATTGGATGTTTCAAACAACCAGCTTTATGGTAAAATCCCGAGTTTTAAGAGTAATGTGGTGGTAAAAACTTCTGGGAATCCGAATATTGGAAATGACCATCCCCCTCCTGGTACGCCTGGGGCACCTCCTGACACCCCTGAGGGGAATACGGGAGGAAATAGAAAGAAATCATCAACTGGAGTAATCGTTGGTTCTGTGGTTGGTGGTCTTGGCGTTGCTATTGTATCTGCTGGTTTAGTAGTATTTTGTATGCGCAAAAAGAAATCAAAGGTTCCCATTAGAAACCAGTCTCCAAGCACTGTGGTTGTTCATCCTCGCCATTCTGGATCAGACCAGGATGCTGTCAAGATCACAATTTCCGGTCCAAGTGCCAATGGCAGCACAATTGAAACATTTAGCGTTGGAAGTAGTGGGACTAGAGATATCCACATTGTTGAGTCTGGAAGCATGGTTATTTCCATTCAAGTGTTAAAGAGTGTGACAAACAATTTTAGCGAGGAAAACATACTGGGAAAAGGGGGATTCGGGACTGTTTATAAAGGTGAGTTGCATGATGGTACTAAGATTGCAGTTAAACGAATGGAGTCTGGAGTGCTGACTGAAAAGGGTTTAGATGAATTTAAGTCTGAGATTGCAATTGTGACTAAAGTTCGCCATAGGCACTTGGTCGCACTTCTTGGATATTGTCTTGATGGCAATGAGAGGATACTTGTGTATGAATACATGCCACAGGGGACCCTGAGCAAGTACTTGTTCAACTGGGAGGATGCGGGGGTGAAACCCCTTGAGTGGATGAAAAGGCTGACTATAGCTCTAGATGTTGCTAGAGGTGTTGAATATTTGCATGGTTTAGCACAACAAAGTTTCATTCACCGTGATCTCAAACCTTCAAACATCCTTCTTGGAGAAGATATGCGAGCTAAAGTTGCAGATTTTGGGCTTGTTCGTCTTGTGCCTGATGGAAAAGCCTCTGTCGTTACACGGTTGGCTGGGACTTTTGGGTACCTGGCTCCTGAATATGCTGGTACTTTCGTCACTCTATTAACTCATCCGTGGTTGCATCTTTTTTCTTTCTTGAGGTTGTCTCAGCTTTAGACAGAAGTTGAAATCCATACTTAAGATGAAACCAAATTAAATTGCATGTGTTAAAAACGACATGAATTTGGATGGAGCCAGGAGTGAATTTCTGTTTGTCTCAGTTGGATTTTAGTTTTTTATTCTGTTTTCGTGTTATGCAATTTGGTGGACATTGCTATTCGTGTTTACTTTTCAACTTTTTACTGGAAGTATTAGGAGACTTCTACTTTCCTGACCATGATTTTGTGGATTTAGAGTTTTTCGTTCTTTATTTTTCCTTTTCTTTTTCACGTTATAGTATACTTTCTATTTCCAATGGAGTCAATGATACACTTTTTTTTGTCTTTGGAATATGATGAAATAAAGCAAAATGACTCACTAAATTAGATGCGCTTCTTATATTGTGAAGTAGCAGTTGATCGAAACAGCTTGATGCGATTTTCATTATGTCGTTTGGAAAACAACCTCTGTGTGTTTCTAATACATGGGTATGGTTGCGTACATCCGATCCTTCATAACCCATCATAGACGGGAGCCTCTAAGGCAATAGTGTAATGTTGTTTTTTTCACTGTTATGCTTTGTAATGAGTATTGCTATTCGTGTTTTCACCTTTTAAAATTTTCATCTTTTTACTGGGAGTATAATGACACTTCTACTTTCCTGCCCATGATTTTAGTGAAGTACGTGGATTTAACGTCTTTCTTGTTATCTACTGTTATGTCCTGATCAATGCATCTAGTATGACATTCTTTTATGTATTATTTAGTTTTTGCGCTTCCTTTTAGTCCGTTTTATATTTTACATTTCCTCTTATTTGATGGACACAAATTCATGAATGACAGTGATGGGCCGTGTGACCACTAAAATCGATGTTTTTAGCTTTGGTGTGATACTAATGGAACTGATCAGCGGAAGAAAAGCTTTAGATGAGAGCCAGCCAGAGGATAGTGTTCATCTGGTCCCATGGTTTCGCAGAATGCAGAGTAACAAGGAGACCTTCCAAAAGGCCATCGACCCTGCCATTGATCTTACTGAAGAAACTCTTGCTAGCATTAGCACTGTAGCCGAGTTGGCTGGGCATTGCTGTGCTAGGGAACCACATCAAAGACCGGACATGAGCCACGCAGTGAATGTTCTTTCATCGCTTGCTGAGCTCTGGAAACCAGTAGAAACCGACCCGGACGACATATATGGAATCGATTATGATATGACATTGCCACAAGCCCTCAAGAAGTGGCAAGCTTTCGAAGGGATGAGTGGGGTTGACGGCTCTTCCTACAAGGGCAGCAGCAGCGATAATACTCAAACAAGCATACCCACTCGGCCATCTGGATTTGCAGATTCGTTTACATCTGCAGATGGAAGGTGATTTCTTGATGAGGCTGAAATGGGCCGATGACATTAAGGGGTCTCTTTGGAAAAACCTCTTTCGAGGTCTTGATCGCATATTCTCTTCAGCTTCTTAGTTCCCATCCAAATTGCTACCTTTTCTTTGGCAGGTTTTGTTTGCTCAAAGTTGTGTATTTTGGCTTGTTTGTTAGATGTATATTGGTGAATTGAAGGCCAATTTTCCTTGCCAATGAGTAAGAAGGTAGGTTTGGTCTTGGCGATTTGTTTGTACTTTTTGCTACGTAGTTGACTTTGACTTGGGCATGATGATGATTTAACGTTATTTGACGTTCATAACATTTATTGTTGTCCTATTTTCACCGTGTACTGTTGTTCTGGCGATCCTTGAAGCATAACATTTATTGTTGTCCTATTTTCACCGAGTACTCTTTTCCGGGCAATCTTTGAAGTAGCGGTTAAGATTGATGCTTTTATGCCATTGAGTTTATAGGTTCGAGCCGTGAAAACACCATACGCAAAGTGTAGATAAAGCTGATTACATCAGATCGCGAAGCGATCCAGTCTCTACGCAAAACGCGGGAGCCTTGTATACCTGACATGCCCTAAAAAACTCTTTTCCCCATAAATAACTTTTTGTTTTAGTATAAACTAAACTAGGTTGAAAAGAGACTGTTTTTAAAAGAGGAGTATTAACATTTATAACGTTTGTTATTTTGGCCCAACTATTACATATATGCAGGATTATGTACAAAAGAAAAAAAAAAAACAAAGGTCAACGTATGCTTTATCCAACTGCCTAACACGACTGATGTCATCATAGAAAAAACGAAGGGTCAAAGAAACACTAACACGGGTCATGAACGGTTTGATTCGGCCAATACCACATGCCTGCACTGATTTTCTAAGCCATTATTTGCAATTATTCTTAGAGTAAAAGGTGAAATTCTTCGCCTCAGGAGCTCCCACCGCCCCAACCCTAAAGACATGTGTGGAGGATGCAAATCAGGAGCTCAGCAGTATCTTAGATTGAGTGAGATCTTATGTTGTAACCTATACAAGGTGTCTCTCCGCAAACCAGGCCTTCGGTCTAACATTGTGCGTGTCTCTGTAATTGAACGTTTGACCTCTTGGAGCAAATCATTACCCAAGTACACACTGGACTATGCGCTGGAGGCTATTTTGCAACTATTCTAGTACAATAGAATTAGGTTAAAGTCTTTTTCATGCATAATGAAAAGATATTAAAGTTTTTTATATCAATAATCAATCCAAATACACTTTCTTAATGAATATATAAGTCAGCATTATAAAGAAAATTAAATTTAAATTCTTGAATTTATTGTTGTTATAATAGTTTGTAAAGGCAATGGAACGAAGAATGAATGTTTGAGATCAAAGATGAAGGTGAAATGGCGTTGGAATAAGCAAGAATAGCTTGACTCATGACTTGGATCGATCCATGTATCAAATGGATAGATCTATGTGGCTTGAAAATGAAGTTGAGTATTCTGCCGGACATAGATCGATGACATCGATCGATCGATGTAGATGACATCGATCGATCGATGTGTCCTGGATGAGATCGATGTATGAACTGAGGACATCGATCGATGACATCGATCGATCGATGTCACATACATCGATCGATCGATGTCACATACATCGATCGATCGATGTCCAGAGTGCAGGGTTCGATGTTGAACTGAGGACATCGATCGATCACATCGATCGATCGATGTCCTGACAGACGTGTTTTTTCATGAAAATTCACATCTTTTGCACCAGAAGACATGTCCAATCGCCATGCAACCTCCCTCAACGACTTCCTGGAGTTTGAGAGCCTATAAATAGGCTATTATAACCCATTAGGAAGGAGATCTTGCAACATAATCAATCAAGCATTCCATATTCTTCTTCTTGCTCAAGAACACTCTTGTTTTTAGAAAGTTCATTGTTTCTCAATCCTATTTGCTGAGGATTAGAGATTGTTGGCTGTTGTATCCTAGGAGGAAATTTGCCTATAACCCTGCAGCATCTAGTGGGGGCAAATATTCCTTACGGAAAGTGTGAATACACGCCTCAAGCCAAGTTCTTTCTTCTTCTTCATTCTACTTGCTCTCTTCTTGCTGTCTTGTTTCCTTCATATTTTTATAACAATCGTAAGGAATATTTGAGATGGATTCTAAGACATACTTGAATCAAGAGAGCATGAAGTTGGACCGATTTGATGGTACTAACTACTTGAGATGGAAGGACAAGATGATGTTCCTTCTGACGGCGCTGCAGATTGGGTATTGTCTCGACCCAACGCTGCAGGACCTTCCCACTCCTAAAGACGATGACTCCGAGCAGGTCAAGGCTGCTTGGAGGAAGAGACAGGAGGATAATATGCTTTGCCGAGGGCATATCCTCAACAACTTGACAGATCGTATCTATGATCTGTTCACGGCAACATCATCACCGAAGGAGATATGGAACGCCTTGGAGTTCAAGTACAACAACGAAAAACAAGGCGCAGACAAATTCCAGGTGATGAGGTATTTTAATTTTAAGATGGTTGAGAATTTTTCAGTCATGGACCAAGTGCACGAGTTGCAGGTCATTGTGTCCAAACTGAAAGAGTTGGGTGTAGAAGTTTCTGAGGCATTACAAGTAGGAGGAATCATTGCTAAGCTTCCTCCTAGTTGGAATGACTACAGGAAGAAATTATTACACTCAACTGAATCTTTTTCCCTTGAACAACTTCAAAAGCATCTGCGAATTGAAGAAGAGACGAGGAGTCTTGTAAAAAGACATGTCTCGGACGATGCACCTAGAGTGCATTATGTCAAAGGGAAAGGAGGGGTTTCAGTTGGAAACAAAAGGAAGAACTCCGATTATGCTGGATCCACAGACAAAGCAGAGTCTAAGAAAGGCAAGAGATGCTATAATTGTGGCAAGAAAGGTCACTTGAAAAAGGACTGTTGGTTTCGAAAGAAACAAAAACAGGGCGGTGATTCTCAGAATGTCAACAATGCGAATATGATAGACATTGGAACCGATCAACTGGTTGCAATGGTCTCGGGTTTGCATGTTGGCATGGTAACAGAACTTCATATGGCTACGAACGAAATCACAAAAGATTGGTGGTTCGATTCGGGTGCAACAGTGCATGTATGCAACAACAAGGATCTATTCAAGACCTATCATGTTGTAGATGACAGCCAACAAGTTCTTATGGGGAACCGCAGTGCCACAAGAGTCTTGGGTAAAGGTAGTATTGAGTTAGACTTTACTTCTGGTAAGAAGTTGTTATTAGTCAACGTACTACATGTACCCGAGATTTCTAAGAATCTTGTTTCTGCTAGTCTCGTTTGTAAGAGTGGATTCAAGATTGTAATGGAGGGGGACAAAATTATATTGTCCAAGAATGGTATCTTTGTCGGCAAGGGATATGCTTGCGACGGGATGTTTAAGTTGAGTATCAATAAAAATTCCGCGGTTTCTGTTTACTCTGTTGATTCTTCTTTTTCATTGTGGCATGATAGACTTGCACATGTTAGTAATACAACTATTAAGTTCATGTCTAAGCATGCCTTAATTTCTTGCAAAGATGAAAATGAAAGAACATGTGAAGTATGCATACAAGCAAAAATGACAAAGAAGCCGTTTCCGAAAGTTGAACGGAAAACCGAACTCTTAGAACTTGTTCATTCAGATGTTTGTGAATTGAACGGAGTTTTAACCCGAGGTGGAAATCGATATTTCATAACTTTCATTGATGATGCTTCTAGATATACTTATGTATATTTACTAAGGCATAAAGATGAAGCCTTTGACATGTTCAAAGTCTATAAAATGGAAGTCGAAAATCAATCGGGATTGAAAATCAAAGTTCTAAGGAGTGATCGTGGTGGTGAATACTTTCCTCTTGAATTTAATCAATTCTGTGAGGAGAATGGTATCATACACCAGAAAAGTGCTCCATACACTCCCCAACAGAACGGTTTGGCTGAAAGAAAGAATAGAAGTTTAGTTGACATGCTGAATGCAATGTTAATAAACTCTGGATTGCCAAAGAATTTGTGGGGAGAAGCCTTGTTAACGGCTTGTCATATTCATAATAGAATTCCTTCTAAGAAGTTTAAGGTTTCTCCATATGAATTGTGGAAGAAACGAAAACCAAATCTAAGTTATCTTAGAGTTTGGGGTTGTCTAGCCTATTATAGAATACCGGATCCAAAGAGGACTAAGTTAGGGCCAAGAGCTCTTAAAGGTGTCTTTATTGGATATGCTGAAAACTCTAAAGCATATAGGATTCTAGATTTAGAATCCAATGTGGTTGTTGAATCTAGAGATGTTGAATTTCTTGAGAATAAATTCTTAAGAACAGATTCAAATCAAAGTTCAACAAGTGAGAGTTTGAATGATCCTATTGTTGGTGATTTTACTAATGATCCTTCTAGTGTTGATGATTCATATCAAGATTCTCCAACTGAGGTTAGGAGAAGTCAACGTGCTAGAAAGGAAAAGTATTTACATCCGGACTTCATTTCTTCGCAATCTATTACTTTCTTAGTTGAAGGTAATAGGACAAAGGTGTTTAATCAAATACCTATTGTACTAAGCGTTGAAGATGATCCAAAATCCTATAAGGAGGCGATGCAATCGAGAGATGCATCATTTTGGAAGGAAGCTATTGATGATGAGATGAATTCGTTATTGTCTAACAATACGTGGATTCTCGCTGATTTGCCTCCAAGTTCCAAAGCTATTGGATGTAAATGGGTATTTCGCAGGAAATACAATACGGATGGTTCACTTCAAACTTTCAAGGCTAGATTAGTAGCCAAAGGCTTTAGACAACGAGAAGGGATAGACTATTTTGATACATATGCTCCTGTGGCAAGAATAACATCCATTAGAGTGTTGATAGCATTAGCATCCATTAATAACTTGGTTATTCATCAAATGGATGTTAAGACTGCATTTCTCAATGGTGATTTAGACGAGGAAGTCTATATGGAACAACCGGAAGGTTTTGTACTTCCGGGGAATGAGCACAAAGTGTGCAAATTGATAAGGTCATTGTATGGACTGAAACAAGCACCGAAACAATGGCATGAAAAGTTTGACACTACCATTTTGAAGGATGGTTTCCGACATAATGGTGCAGATAAGTGTGTATATTCCAAGTTTACAGACAAATATGGTGTTATTATTTGTTTGTACGTGGATGATATGCTCATTATCGGTACTAATATGGAAGGAGTAAATGAAACTAAGAAGTATTTAACTTCACAATTCCAAATGAAAGATTTGGGTGAGGTAGATACTATCTTAGGGATAAAGGTGTCCAAACATAGTGGGGGTTTTGCTCTTTGTCAATCTCATTACGTAAACAAAGTGTTGAACAAGTTCAAACATTTGGAGATCAAAGAAGCAAACACACCTTTCGATGCCTCATACAAATTGACTGGACATACTGGTAGAGCAGTAGCTCAACTGGAATATGCTAGTGCAATTGGTAGTTTAATGTATGCTATGCATTGCACTAGACCGGATATTGCCTTTGCGGTGTGTAAATTATCAAGGTATACTAGTAATCCTAGTATAGACCATTGGAAGGCAATCGGGCGAGTACTTGGATACTTGAAGAGGACTATGAGTTACGGATTGTTTTATAATAATTTTCAGCCGTGTTAGAAGGTTATACTGATGCTAGTTGGATAACTAGTGTTGGTGATAACAAGTCTACTACGGGTTGGATATTTACATTGGGTGGTGGTGCTGTTTCTTGGGCTTCAAAGAAACAGACATGCATAACTCATTCTACAATGGAATCCGAATTCATAGCATTGGGTTCTGCAGGTAAAGAAGCGGAATGGCTGAGAAATCTTTTATTGGATATAGAGTTGTGGCCACAACCGATGCCAGCCATTTCTTTACACTGTGATAGCCAAGCAACGATGTCTAGAGCTTATAGTAAAATCTATAATGGAAAATCTAGACATGTCAGCCTTAGGCATGATTCATCATCATCATCATCCAGACCCAGTATATCCCAACGACAGCAAAAGCTATCATTAGGGTCTGGGGAGGGTAAGTGGCAGGCAGACAATACCCCTATCCCAAGGGATAGAGAGTCTGCTTCCAGTGAGACCCCCGGCTCTACCTGCATAAATGACATGATAATAAAGATATGTTGTGCTAGTGTGTTAGTGAAGGAATTCAGAAAATACAAAGAAAGGCTTTTCGATATTAAAATACACATCACTTATATATGTACATGTAATGTAAAACAACGGTATAACATACGCCACCAAGTGGAAAATCAACCTAAAGCATAGATAGTATCTACGCCTATCTATGTCTCTAAAGATACTATAAAGTGTCTCTATATATGACCTATACCTCGTTAACCTTAATCTTATGTCTCCATGAACTCCTATCCTGGACCATGTCCTCAGAGAGGTGCAAATCTAGTAAGTCGTGCCTTATCTGCTCATCCCAAGTTAGTTTGGGCCTGCCTTTACTCTTGTTTCCCTCTATAATGAGACTTTCAATTGCTCTGACTGACGCCGTTGTCTGTCTCCGCATGACATGGCCAAACCACCTCAATCTTCCCTCCCTTATCTTGTCGGCTATACTAGTCACGCCTAACTTTTCTCGAAATACCTCATTTCGGATCCGGTCTAGCCTTGTATGCCCACACATCCATCTTAACATTTTCATCTCTGCCACTTCCATCTTCTGTAATTGTGACCTCTTGATGGCCCAGCAATCTGTCCCATATAGCATTGCCGGTCGCACTGCCACCCTATAAAATTTTCCCTTTAATTTAGTTGGGAAATTTTTGTCACACAGCACCCCTGATGCCGCCCTCCATCTACACCAGCCTTAGGCATGATTATATAAGGCAATTAATCATGGATGGTGTAATTGCCATTGCATACGTCAGATCCTGCAATAACCTGGCGGATCCGTTAACAAAGAGTCTATCAAAAGACTTGGTACAAAGTACATCTTTAGGGATGGGATTGAGACGTATGGGATAAGTTCGCTTGTGATAGAAACCCGACCTTGTCTAGCATTCCACTAGCCAAAGGTTCAATGGGTAACAACAAGTCACAAAGTGAGGTATTAAAACACTACGATTGATCTTTAAAGAATCAAGCCGCACGACATTGATCTTTAAAGAATTGGAATGTTAGTGTTAAAGGAGGGTGAGTGTTAAAACACTCTTAATGATGAGTTAAGAGGATTTATCTTAATAGTCACCTATATGAACATGGGAAGTGGTGCCGCTTCGACAAGCAATGATCTTGAAATGTTCATGAATACTAGGGGTAGCACAAGGCCATAAAGTGCGGTTTAAAATGGACTTCGATTGAGAGTGTGGTTTCATGTGTATAATGTTTCCGGTTCTAGCACATAGGAATCTGATTCAAGGCTTTTTAGCTATCATGATTTCGTTAGAACTTTGAGATGTTATACTAATAAGAGGTTCAAATCGAAAGATACTTCTTAAATGCATGAAATGTCATAAGTTGCTTTACAAACTAAGTGGGGGATTGTTATAATAGTTTGTAAAGGCAATGGAACGAAGAATGAATGTTTGAGATCAAAGATGAAGGTGAAATGGCGTTGGAATAAGCAAGAATAGCTTGACTCATGACTTGGATCGATCCATGTATCAAATGGATAGATCTATGTGGCTTGAAAATGAAGTTGAGTATTCTGCCGGACATAGATCGATGACATCGATCGATCGATGTAGATGACATCGATCGATCGATGTGTCCTGGATGAGATCGATGTATGAACTGAGGACATCGATCGATGACATCGATCGATCGATGTCACATACATCGATCGATCGATGTCACATACATCGATCGATCGATGTCCAGAGTGCAGGGTTCGATGTTGAACTGAGGACATCGATCGATCACATCGATCGATCGATGTCCTGACAGACGTGTTTTTTCATGAAAATTCACATCTTTTGCACCAGAAGACATGTCCAATCGCCATGCAACCTCCCTCAACGACTTCCTGGAGTTTGAGAGCCTATAAATAGGCTATTATAACCCATTAGGAAGGAGATCTTGCAACATAATCAATCAAGCATTCCATATTCTTCTTCTTGCTCAAGAACACTCTTGTTTTTAGAAAGTTCATTGTTTCTCAATCCTATTTGCTGAGGATTAGAGATTGTTGGCTGTTGTATCCTAGGAGGAAATTTGCCTATAACCCTGCAGCATCTAGTGGGGGCAAATATTCCTTACGGAAAGTGTGAATACACGCCTCAAGCCAAGTTCTTTCTTCTTCTTCATTCTACTTGCTCTCTTTCTTGCTGTCTTGTTTCCTTCATATTTTTATAACAATTGTTATGTTTCTTGATGTTTTATTTAAACTAAGTAACCTTATATAACACGGGTAGTGGGCTAGTTTGTGAAAATTATATACCTTACATCAGGGAACGTGTTATACTGATTAAAATTATAAATATTATAGCCTCAGCCTGACCTGTAGGTCCGCTAACATAAAGCGAGGAGTTGAGTCTAAACTGGCGAACTTAAGTCACTTTCGGAATCATGCTTCCTACAGCTAACATGTGTCCAGTCCCGCGCGCTCCCCCGCTGGCCATCGAGGACCGAGTGGGAAGGCCATGATATGCAGGGGAAAAAAGAACACATTCTTCTATTGAGGACATGTGCACGAACGACAACTCCAAACGTCAACATCCGCCACCTACCCACCGTTTTTTAAATATTATACTCCTTACAAAGTAGATTTACTGTATCAAATTTATGGAGTAATATACTCTAAATCAGATAAATTCAAATACGATGTAATTGTTATTATTATCGCCTTTCAAGTAGTAGCTTAACCTATCTTGTTTTTTGTACTTGGAATCGTATTAGGTTTGATGAATTTAACAAAAGTATTTGAAGTTGATGTTAGATGTATAGACGTTGTACATATTTACAAATCTCCTGTAAACTGTTTAAATTCGTTTTCTTCCTTTTGCTAAAGAAATTCCTTTTCCTTTTCTTTTTTTTTTTGGGGGGGGGGGGGGGTGTTATGGTAAAATTCCCCTAACGAACTTATAATGAAATTGCAAAATTCCTTTTTATTCTTCTATTTGTAAATATTTTCATGGAAATTTCTATATTTTAATTAAAAGTTTTATATATTGTTATAGTAACATACTGTTAGTTTTTTTTTCTTTTTAGAAAATTATCCTTTTCGTCAACTTTGACAAAATAGCTGAAAGATCCATTATGGTTTGGAAAAGTAACAATACCCTTGCTTCTGATTTTAGACTAAAGTAGCAAATGATTGGAAGATGGTTTTTACAGTTTAGTCCAAACCATAAAGGTGATTTATGTACTTTTTTTTTAAAAAAAAAAAAAAGCAAGAGAAGATTTCTGTAACTACACCATACTATAGGAGAAGAAAATATAATTTTCCATATTTCAATATGAGGTCAACCCGTCATCTTTTTCCGGTAGGTAAACCACTATTAAGTGATATTATCGTCGTTTCAATGAGTCTCAAGGATTTTTTTTTAACTTTTTTTGGGTAATATTTTAGCCAATTTTTCCGTTCTCCATGCAACAACACATATCCAGTATACCCAATGACGACAAAAGATATTGTTAAGATATGGAAAGGATGAGAGACAGAAAAATAATACCTCCATTCCAAATGATAGAGATTTTGATTCCAGTAAGATTCCGTCTCTATAGGGTCTCTAGGTGGCGATAGGCCGACCCGGTTTTGAGAATCCATTTTGGTCATAGCTATCTTTACACATCATAGGTTTGACAACAAAAATTATAAACATTTAACCTAAAGAAAAAACATAGCTATCTTTACACATCATAGGTTTAGGCATAACTACTTATATATTTATCTATTTTAAAACTCAGACTTTTTTACACCCTATGTTTTTGCATTAACTAAAATAGAGTTTCCGATCAAAGTTAACGAAAATATATATTTTAGTCTAAGACCGCATACGGAATAAAGGTAAAAAAATTGAAATTAATAAAAATGTCATCAAATCAAAAGGGTTGAAGTGTGATAATCTTTATTAATTTTGACCGAAAGCTCTCATTTTCATTTTATTCCAAAAAAAAAAAAAAATAAGGACGCAAATGTCGAGTTTTAAACTAGAAAAAGTCCAGTTGTAATTATATCTAAACACGAAGAAGGCAAATGTAAAGAAAATCTCATATTCATTAATAATGCATCACATCGTTAACCACTATGCAATTAACTATTAAAAAGAGTGACCCCGAACCAACATAGCACAATTCTAAGAAACTAACGTGACATATTATAGTAAAAGGACTCTTAAATCCTTCCCTCACTAACACACTAGCACATTGTATCTATATTATTATGTCATTTATGCAGATACATATAGAACCAGGGGTCTCACTAGAAGTAGACTCTGTATCCTTTGAGATAGAGGTATTATTTGCCTACCACTTACCCTCATCAGACCCTAGCGATAGCTTTTGTTATCGTTAGGATATATTGGATACGGATGATGATGATGATCCTTCTTCCCTCTTGGCCGCTGCCTCCCCCAAGCTGTAGCCATTCCCCACCTCCGCCCTCTTTGTTATGGGATAGGATCCCCTCACCGCAAGGGGATGCGGTGACGCGTGACCGAGCGACACGTGGCAGCAAGGGAGGATGGTGAAGCTAGATTAGGTGACCCCAATCTAGCATCATCACCCTCCTTGCTGCCACGTGTCGCGCGGTCACAAAAGAGGTGAGGAAAGTAGGGGTGAGGAGATCCCAACCCCTTTGTTATGCGTTAGTTTCAACACCCTAGAGGATAACAAATCTAGTTCACTGTTTCACTAGGAATTCCGCCAACTCTCTGGTAAATTTCATCGATTGTTTAATCTGATTTCCATTCCTTAATCCCAATTAAACTATTCCTATTGTACTTAATTATCTGAATTTCTATCTTCTCTCTTCTTGTGCCCAATTTATCCATCCAATTTGATTTTTTTTTTCAGTATTATACTCTCTTCAAAAAAAGTTGGTTGCTTCTTTACCAAGCAAAAATGTTTCCAGGATCATAGTTTATAAATACCTTTTACTCTCCCAAGAAATTGAAGAAGATGATCTTTTTTTGAACAGGGAAGAAAATGATCTGTAGAATTTATTTCTGCTAAGAGGCAAAATTGAATTCATTTAGTAGTAGGGTTACAAACAAACCAAACCTGAACAAACTTACCAAGGTTTGAGTTCGATTCAAATTATTTTTCAGTAGACTTGAATTCGACCTTGACCGAGCTTTAAATTCCACCTCGAGTTGAATTTAAAAAACCCAAAAAAAGGTTCAAACCCAATTCCGTAACTGAATCAGCTCATGAACTTAGCTCATGAGCTCGAGTTCAACTCGAAATGTTGTAATTAATTATCAAACTACAATTTTCCATAGTAAAGTGTTAATAACATCAACAAGAAGTATCAAATATTCATCCATTCACAAAATACTCATTGTGTCCTACAAAAATCTCCCCCCAAACCACAAAACACACCCGTAAGGCACGGCTTTTTTAAGGTTTTAAGTCGAAGTGCAAATGCTCTTGCACAATGATCGCAATTTTTGTTTTAACAATACTATCCATAACTTGAGATAGATCAATCATCAAAACCTTCTTGCAAAAGCCTTCTTCAACAAAAGAGAAGAAACTGAAAATTGTCCGAACCCTTTCTCTTTTTTAGTTATTAGTTAGGGTTAAGTCTGACACGAAAGCATTCTTTATAGAAATTGGAGAAGAGAACAGCATCAAAAACCTGCATTACATCACACATCGATAGAGCCTTTAAGACGTACCCAAGTGATAATATGTATAATATGTATTGAAAATCAATATGACATACACGCATCGAATTCGGTGGCAAGAGTATCTTCATCAAAAATGCATTGCCATGTACTAGTAATAATGTGACAGAAACAACAGCAAAGTACTTGTCATAACAAAAGTCATAGCAAAAACCACCAAAACCATCTGTGCAAATTTCATGAAACAAAGTTCACATCTTCTCTAGCTAAGTACCCAAAAAAAATCATACAAGCTCCATCACTAGATCTTATGCAATCAGTGAGCTAGATGAGAAAGGAGCAAGTGGAAATTCAAGAAAAGATACATAGATAGTTTTCTCCCATTAATACAACACCAACATTATTGGATTCCAAATTAAGAGCAATGCCTACTGTTCTCTCATCAAATTCTACTAATTTGCCCGATATTACTTCATCAAGACCATGAATACGAGCAATGCCGTCACCCAATTGAAGCAACCTATATGTACAACAATAACAAAACAAAAGATTAAAAATTTAACACCTTCAACGAAAGCTCCATCAACCTATATCGATAATATCATTTACAAGCTCCATATACATATATCATCTATTCCATTCCATCCATTTTGTTTTCCAAAGTTCTCAAGTAAACAGAAAACTCTCTACTACTAAGTATGCACAGCATTCACAAGCAAAACTCGCTATCAAGGAAGTGTTTGAATTGCAGAGCAAGAACCAAAAATAACACGGAGTTAAGCGCACGACATGGTTGCATTACTGAAAGTAAAATGATGAAAAGGCTAATAATATGCCAATGAGCATAAGGATTCCTTGGCAATAGAAACAAAATCAAAAACAACCTAAGTGGAGTACATCTCCTTTCTTTGATCATATCTTTTTCAACAGTCGTTCGAATATCCAATTCGAGACCAACTTCACAAAACCAATGTATCCCAGGACAAGTTAAAGAAATAGCAACACTACGAGCATGATCTCATAACAACTGAGCTAACCTGGAACACGATGAAAAATCCCAGGACAAGTTAAAGAAATAGCAACAGTAAAAGCATGATCTCATAACAACTGACTTAACCTGGAACACGATGGAAAATCTTACCTCAATCTAGAGAGCCACGAACACTAGACTACCATTAACATCCTTATAGAATAGCAAACCTGCAAACAACAATAGGCCTATATCAATCAATCAATCGTATCCAGTATTTTCCAACGACAGCAAAAGCTATCGCTAGGATCTGAGAAGGGTAAGTGGCAGACAAACAATACCTCTATCCCAAGGGATAGAGAGTTTGCTTCCAGCGAGACTTCCGGCTCTATATGTACCTGCATAAACGGCAAATTAATAGGGATGATGTGCTAGTGTGTTAGTGACGTAATTCAGGAAATACAAAGAGGAGACTGTCGATATTAAAATACTCATAACGTGTATATGTACATATAATATAAAACAACGACATAACATAGACAAACAAGTGCAAAGTCAACTTAAAACATATACAAAAGTCTTCCGATATTAAAATAATCATAATAGTGGACATGCATAAATAATTGAAAGAAAAAGACCAAAACAAAATATGCAAAGTCAAACTAAATAGTAAATACTATAGGCCTATATAAATATCTTAAGTGATTCAAGTCCTTCATCACAAGCAAAACAGCCAAACTGCACATTATCCAGAAAAGAATAAAATAAAAAAGCTTAAAGACCGTGAATGTGGAAGACTTTTCAGCTGACAGTATACATGGATACGGCATGGAAATTGCACCAGTGCTTGTTCATTGTTTGAATTTACCCCCACTAGGACTTTAGCTGATGTCTAGTGCATTAATACAAGAAGGCTGGTAGAATGGATTGATAGTGCTAAGGTTTGTGGCCATACATATGGCCACAAACAAAAACAATAATTTTGAGAATCACGAACCACAAGGCTTACAACACCACCTATCGAATTGTATTTAGTTCCAAATGCATCATTACAAACAATTAGCAATGAAAATGTATCCACTGTAAGCAAGTATTGAATCGGGCGCAACTACAACAACAACAATCATACTCAGTATATCCCAGCGACAACAAAAGCTATTGCTAGGGCCTGGAGAGGGAAACAATACATCCATCCCAAGAGATAAAGATTATGCTTCCAGTGAGACCATCGTTTCTATATGTACCTGCATAGATAGCACAATAATAGGGATATGTATTAGTGAAGAGATTTTATTAAACATAAATAGAAAGCTTCCGACATTAAAATAGTCAGAACAATGGATATGCACAAATAATTGAAAGACAAAAACCAAAACAAAAAGTGCAAAGTCAATTTAAAGTATATACCCTACCTATTCCTCTAAATCCTCTAAGTATACTCTACGGTGCCTCTATATCCTATCTATCCCTCCTTAACCTTAATCCTATGCCTCTATGAACCTCTATCCTGAATTAAGGATGCAACTAAAAATAATAATCACAAAATGCAATGTATGCTGTAACCAAAGGACGAATAAAAACATGGAATAATTACATTGACTTTGCTCGAGTGAATTTGTAAACAGCTCAGTTCTCTTCTCCAAATTATACATGTAGCACGAATCAAGGACATAATACGCACTTTCATAACAGAACAATACAGATCAACAAAATCGAAACCGTATGAAATGTCTTAAGCGATTTGACCACTTAATGTTATGCGAACAGAACAATCAAGAGCACCTAATAAACCGAGTTCAGAAAAATGTACATGCAAAGGGGGGAAAAATCAAATGAAGACACCCAAGATTGAAGAAGCGAGCTGAGCACTTACTGTTACCTTTTTCCCTTTTTCGTTTGGGGTTTCAATTATCAGATTTTCTGGATATAACACCACCTAGGAAAACAAATACGAGGAAAACATGGTATCATCAGTGACCAACATACAAAGGAAAAATGAGAACCAAGTTTAGGACGGGAAAATAAGAAGAAGAAAAAAGCTAAAAAAAATCAAGCGATCTAACAAGAAGTGAAGTACAACAAAAACTTTTCAAAACCTAGTAAACCCACTGTTAATTCGTCAAATTGTAGAGATAAAAACAAAGTAAAAACCCAACAAAGCAGACTCGTAACATGAATCCTTAAAACTAACTCCATTACTTCTGACCAGAATCTGATTTAAAACAAAAATCCGAGAGACAAACACAAGATGCAAAGAAAAATAAGGACCCATTTTTGAAATAGACGGAGAGAAAAGAAAGAACGAAGAAGATAGGTGAAATTACATCACAGACACGCACCAACAGATAAGAGAAGTTGCACCAAATAGCGAGACCGTTCCTATAGGCCCTATTTTCGTAGAGAAAGAAATCAAAGCAGAACCTGTTAGGAAAGAGAGAAAGTAATTTCACAGAAAAGAAGAAAACATATGTCATTGGCATGCAACCGCACACTTTTGCTCTAACTCTAGATTCCACAAAGTGAAGCTATGCACCCCCTGTAATTGCAAAATGATGGTGATGATAAGGTCTAATGTGAACGAAGAAATGAGAAACTAAAAGATTGGTAGAATCTTGCCTTTCCATTTCATCAATCTTCCATATAAATACAAATGTATTCCTATAATTATGTTGTACCAATATGGATAGTATTCTATACATTGATGATTGCTATATTTGATATGTGCTATTTAGTACAGTAAATATTACAAAATTAATACTATCAATGAATACCGAATATTATACAATGAATGCTATCAATGAATACCGAATATACTGCAATGAATGCAGTATATTCGACCATTACACCCCCGCAGTCGAAACGGGAGGTTCGCGAACGTTGAGACTGGTTCGAAAATCATCAAACAAGATTCGTGGAAGTCCTTTGGTGAAGATATCGGCAAGTTGATGTCGAGATGGAACGTGATGAACTCGTATGTGACCTTGGGCGACTTTTTCGCATACAAAATGTATATCCATCTCAATATGTTTAGTGCGTTTATGTTGTACCGAATTGCTGGATAGATAAACAGCACTTACGTCGTCGCAATAAACAAGTGTAGCTTTTGTAATAGGACATCGAAGTTCAAGAAGTAAGTTGCGTAGCCAACAAGATTCAGCAACGACGTTGGCTACTCCTCTATATTCAGCCTCGGCACTGGAGCGTGATAATGTTGGTTGTCGTTTAGAGAACCAAGAGATAAGATCATCACCAAAGAAAATACAGTAGCCGGAAGTAGAGCGGCGAGTGTCGGGGCAACCTCCCCAATCCGCGTCAGTGTAACAACTGAGATTAGTGTGAATGGATTTGGTAAGGTGGAGGCCGAAAGTTATAGTACCTTTGAGGTAGCGTAGACTCTTTTGAGGGCGGTCATATGAATGTCATAAGGAGCATGCATATGGAGACAAATTTGTTGGACCGCATAAGTAATGGGGGACGCGTAAAAGTGAGATATTGGAGAGCACCTGCTAAACTGCGATAGAGTGTTGGGTTGTCGTAGGGGACGCCAGAAGTGCTGCTGAGTTTAGCAGTCGTGTCAATGGGTGTAGAAATGGGTTTACAGTTTCACATACCCCGCGTTCGAGAAGCTTAGTAGTGTATTTTTGTTGATGTAGAAACAAGCCGTCCGAGCGGCGCTGAACAGAAATACCGAGAAAATAACTTAAGGGTCCGAGATCCTTCATGAAAATTCTGATGCAAGAAGAGCAATGAGATGACGACGTAGTGTATCAGACGAAGTAGTGAGGATAATGTCGTCCACATAGAGAAGAAATAAGCCATGTCTGCACCATGATGATAGATAAAAAGA
This sequence comes from Eustoma russellianum, assembly GCA_036186865.1. Taxonomy (NCBI): domain Eukaryota; kingdom Viridiplantae; phylum Streptophyta; class Magnoliopsida; order Gentianales; family Gentianaceae; genus Eustoma; species Eustoma russellianum. The sequence continues at coordinate 15,939,961 of AP025062.1, read as the reverse complement.
GAGTGATCACAACGACTATGAACAAAACCAATAGAAGATGCATAATCGGCAAAGCGTTGATACCAAGCACGAGGGGCTTGTTTCAAACCATAAAGAGACTTCTTAAGCAAACAAACATAATCCGGATAGTGTGGATCACGAAAACCCATCGGTTGATGCATGTAAACTGTCTCCTGAAGATGGCCATGTAAGAACGCATTTTGACATCAAGTTGATGAATTGGCCAAGATTGAGAAAATGCCAAATAGAGAACAGTGCGAATAGTAGCGGGTTTTACGACAGGACTAAATGTCTCAGTGCAGTCAATGCCCTGTTGTTGAGATCTGCCATCACCTATAAGACGAGCTTTATGGCGCTCAAAAGAACCATCAGAACGAGTTTTATGACGGAAAATCCACATAGAGAGTAAAATGTTAACATGTGATGGGCGGGGGATTAATACCCACGTCTTATTTTTAATAAGAGCATCAAATTCATTATGCATGGCATCGTACCAGTTTGGGTCACGAAGGGCGTCAGTGGGATTATGCGGAATAGGAGATGGTGTAGATACGACATTAAGGTTGAGAGGGCGTTTAGGCTTGACAATACCGTGCATACTGCGAGTTGTGATTGTCCGGGTGGAGGGAGCGGGCGGAATAGGTGACGTCGAAGGTTGGGGGGCGGAGAATGGTGCGGAGAAGGGGACGGAGATGAGGTGGATGGGGCAGATGTAGGTGTTGGGTGAAGGAGAGGATTGTGGAGTATAAGTGAATAATCGTCATTAAGAAAGTTGTATTGATCAGTAGATGTGGAAGATAGCGTGGAAAATAGAAATGTGTTTTCATCAAAGATGACATGGCGAGAAATGAGGATTTTGCCCGTAGATATGTCATAGCATTTGTAACCCCGGTGATTATGTGGATATCCCAGAAAAACGCAAGGCATGGAGCGTGCATTGAGTTTGTAAATGGTAGTAGAGGGTATGAGAGGATAGCAGAGGCATCCGAAAACACGCAGGTGGGAGTATGATGGTTCTTTGTTATAGAGCATTTGAGTAGGGGAAAGATGAGAGAGGTGTTTGATAGGCAGTACATTTAGTAGATAAGTGGCCATGGCAAGTGCGTGGTGCCAAAATGTTGGTGGTAGACCGGAGTGGATGAGAAGAGTGCGGATGATATTATTAATTAGCGAATGGTACGTTTGGCTTTGCCATTTTGAGATGATGTGTGAGGACAAGATAAGCGAAGAGTCATACCATTTTGTTGACAGAAACCGTGGAATTGTGAGTTGGTGTAGTCACGACCATTATCGCACTGCAAACATTTAACAGGGATACCAAATGAGTGTGAATATAGTTGTAAAGGTTGAGAAAATGAGAATAGACCTGTGATTTGACCCATAGGGAATGTCCACAAAAAATTAATGTAGTCATCAATAAATAAGACATAATATTTGTGACCAGTTGAACTCAAATTGGAGAGGTCCATACATCACTGTGTAAAATATCAAACGGCATATTGGTGACATTGAGAGAATCATAAAATGGTAATTTGATATGTTTGCCAAGTAAACATGAGGAACAAGGAGGTTTATTACATTGAGTATTGCAACTGATAATATTTTTTTGCATAAAATTTGAAAAAATGAACGACCAGGGTGGCCGAGCCGGTTATGCCAAAGATCTGCGGAAAGTGCAGTGTACGCAGATGGAGGGGGCGACGGTGATGTGAGTGGATATAGATCTCCCACACTATTGCATCTCAGAATTTGTTTGCCCGTATGACGATCCTTCACAGAGAAACCAGAAGCATCAAACTCAATGGTAACATTATTATAAGTGGTAAAACGATGAACAGATATAAGGTTTTTGACAAGTTGGGGAGCATGGAGAATATTAGATAAGTGGAGAGGGGTAGGGGATGTGGAAGATGTGCATGACCAGAGCCATGAAGAGCAATAGAATGACCACTGCCAACCATAATAGAATTTGAATGCGGCTTATTATAATAGACGAGAGCATACCTGAGTTGGAGGTCATATGAGAGGTGGCGCCAGTGTCCAGGTACCAGGTGGAGTCGGGGGTATTCGGAGTTAATGTGTGCATGACTTGGTCAATATCAGTGGGTGTGTAGGGAGAGGAAAAGTGGGTGGCAGTATGAGCTTGAGGGGGGCGAGGGCCTAAAAGGCCGGGCTGTGTGGGATGAGGGTGGGCGGTTGGATTAGTGGGGTAGGGACAAGGAGGGGTGAACCAGTGTTGTTGTGGCCACCGCCATGGTGGATAGGATGGCCAGGAGTTAAAAGAGGGTGACCAAGGGGGACGGTTGGAGCGGCCACGACCGCGTCCGCCCGCGCCCGCGCGCCGGTAGGATGGTCGGGGAGAAGGTTGATGGGAGGGCGGTGGGTTGTCTGGAGCGGGATTTGGATTGGTGGTGGTGTTCAGTGCAGTGTCGGCAATTTTGGCCGCAGAGGCAGTTTGTTTAGCTTTTTGGGTTTCTTCGAGGATGAGACGAGAGCGGGCTTCATAGAAGGTTGGTAAAGGATTGCTCTGTTGGATGATAGTGGCAACGCCGTCATAATTTTCATTTAAGCCACTGACAAGTTGGAGAACAAGACGTTGGTCCGAGACAGAAGAACCAACGTTAGATAACTGATCTGCAAGAGACTTCAATTCTTGACAATAAGAAGAGATGTTAGAAAAAGCATCGAGACGGGTATTGGAAAATTGATTTTCAAGATATACTGCACGAGAGTGTTTGTTATCCTGAAAAATGTTCTACAGATTGTCCCAAGCGTTTTTAGTGGTTAAGTCAGGAGCAAGAATGGTGCAGTAAATCAGTAGAGATAGTACCATATATCCATTGTAAGACAATGGCATCAAGACGACTCCATAGGTCGGCATCCTGAGCAGCAGTTTTATCTTTGATGTAGAGGTATCAGATGAAGGTGATATGATGTGATCAAGAACTTGATACGCGCGGCAATGAATTTTGAATAGTTCAGACCAAGATGAGTATTGGCTTTTCTCCATTTCCAAGGTGATAGGAATGGAATTTTGATGTTGGTGACAGCAAGTGCAGGGTGAAACTTGTTATCAGCCATTGTTGGTGAGAGGAGGGAAAGAGTGGTGGAGGAGGGCGGCGGGGTGTGGCGGCCGGCGATTTTGAGAGGGTTAGAGGATTCGCTCTGATACCTAAAAGATTGGTTGAATCCTTGCCTTTCCATTTCATCAATCTTCCATATAAATACAAATGTATTCCCATAATTATGCTCTACCATATGGATAGTAGTCCTATACATTAATGATTGCTATATTTGGTATGTGCTATTTAGTACAGTAAATATTACACAATTAATACTATCAATGAATACCGAATATACGAAATGAATGCTATCAATGAATACCGAATATACTGCAATGAATGCAGTACATTCGGCTTAGAAACATGAAGGGAACGTCGGAAACGGGAAGACAGAGAGAACGTGAGAGAGAGAGAGAGTATCAGAGAACACAACTTTTTGCCGTAGAATTTGGTGAAGAATCCGGCCCGGGTTTGATTTATATTTGATGAAGTAGATTCTTGTTTAACTATCTACTACTCTTTCTGTTGATAAAGTAGATTCGGTTAAACGGAGACGAAGTGCGTTTATTTCTAAGGAAAGATTAAAGGTTAAAATGTCATTTTTTAAGGAATTAGAACGACGACGATATTATCCATGGTCTCATAGGCTCTATAACATTGTATGGGAGATCAGATATAAACAACTATACTCATGTGCCTATAACATGGTATGGGAGATCAAATATAGATACCTATACTCATGTCTTAGAAGCACACATGAGTTGTTTTCGATAACCCATAATAAAAATTACGTCAAACTATGTCGATAACTGCTACATCACAATATAAAACGCAGCCAATTTAGTGAGTCATTTGCTTTATTCTATCATATTCTAAAGTCGAAAAAGAGCGTGTCCTTGCCTCTATTAAAAATAAAAATTAGGAAAGAATATAAGAAATAAAATTTATGGCACTAACAATAACATTACGCCATTGTCTTTTTTCCTAATTTTAAAGAATTAGGAAATAAGGTAAAATAAAAAAGTTATGGGCATCTAATAACTTGACCCGAATCGAGCTTATCAATCGAACCATACAAAAGACTATATTCTCATGCCTTCGTCGAAATTACGAACCGAATATCAGAGAGATGTTGAACTTGTCCCCACAAATATTTCGAGCCTAACCTATGATTCAAATTTGAATTCATGTTCGTAAAAATCAAACTCGAGCTGAGTCTATCACAAATCAAGTCTGAATAATTTGTTTGAAGTCGATTCACTTGTAGACCTATTTGGTAAATCAATTTAACTATTTAATAAACACGTATAGACGATCATAAAATTCTTATGCAATTGTGTAAATTCATTTACATAACAAAAGCATTTACCAAATAAACATACAATCTACTGTAGAAACCCTATTTTAGTAGTTCTGCGACAAAGTTTATGGCCAGAGGATAGAAAACGTAGGGTCCTTCTTCAACCTTCAAAGTCAATTTGGTGAGTCCTCTTCAAGAAAAATAAAATAAAAAAAAAAACAAAAACAAATATAAATACACCGCGCAGTCCTGAAACTTGGTCAGACCTCCAATGAAAACTTGGTCAGTCCTCTAAAGTCAACGCCAGAGAAGTCTAAAAGGAGCTCCTCTGAGTTTCCAAAATCCAAAGCAGCCAGCTTCTTCTTCTTCTTCCACAAACACAGATATCTCTTCTCCAGTAATCTCTCTCTCTCTCACACACACAAAAACACACACACAACCCTAAACATAAACATTTCAAAGGGGAGGGGGTGGGTGTTGGGAGAGATGATCCTGTCTTTGTTTCTCTTGTTCTCGAGCATTTCAAATCTTGATTTCACAAAATCCCAGCAACAAAAACAACAAATCATCTCAGTTTTCTCCTCATCCCAACCATGGAGACCAAACCAGAACCAAATTCTCCTTTCCCCCAACTCCACTTTTGCTGCAGGCTTTCTTCCACTACCTTCTTCCACCACATCTTTACACATTTGCTACTTGGTATCACAATATATCAAACATCACCATGGTCTGGTCAGCTAATGACAATTCTCCAGTCAACAGCATGGCTAATTTGATCGTTACACCAACCGGAGACCTAAGCCTCAGCAATTCTTCTGGGCCAAATTTATGGCCTTCAAGGATTACTGGGAGCAACAAAAGCACCATCTTAACCTTGCAAGATACCGGCAACTTGGTGTTTGGCGCCTGGAATAGTTTTTCTATTCCAACCAATACAATTCTACCAAACCAGGCCATCAATGGTTCTGTTTTGACTTCAAAGAATGGGAAGTACTCCTTTTCTAACTCTACCTACCTTATTTACAATGGGAATCCAAGTTCTAATTACTACAGTATGGTTAACGCCTTCCTGGAACTCGATGATCAGGGGAACGTTTCGCAAGGAAATGGTAGGTCATACATTTCATCAGATTTTGGTGAACAAAGGCTCAGAAGGTTAACTCTTGATGATGATGGGAATCTCAGGCTCTACAGCTATGATCCAATTATTGACCAGTGGAGAATTGTTTGGAGGGCAGTGGATAATCTGTGTAAAATCCATGGTAAGTGCGGTGATAACTCTATATGTGTATACGACATTCAAGATTACTCTACCAGTTGTGTGTGTCCACCAGGATTCAAACAGGTCTCTGCTGATGCTAATAACTGCCAACGGAAAATCGGCATCACAAACCTTGGAAAAACCAAGTTTCTTAAACTGGAGTATGTTAGATTTCCAGGAGGAGAAAACAAAACATCCTTTCAGGTTTCCAATTTGTCCATGTGTCAAGCTAAGTGCAAACAAGAACCAAATTGTCTAGGCTTTTTCTTTAAGTATGATGGAAATAATCAGTGTCTGCTTCAGTTGGATATGCTGTTTTACGGGTTCTGGTCTCCCTATAACCAAGGAGTCTTTTTTTAAAGGTGGATGAATCTGAAACAGAAAACTCGAGGTTCACCGGCTTGATCAGATTGATGGAAACATCATGTCCAGTTAACATAAGTCTCCCTCAGCCACCAGAAGAATCCCACACCACTACTAGGAACATAGCCCTAATTACCGCACTTTTTGCAGCTGAGCTTATTAGTGGGACTTTCTTCTTCTGGACCTTTCTTAATAAATACATCAAGTACAGGGACATGGCTAGGACCTTCGGTTTAGAAGCTATGCATTCAGGAGGACCTAAAAGGTTCAGCTATGCTGAGCTAAAAGATGCTACCAAGAATTTCTCAGAGGAGATAGGTAAGGGTGGATTTGGTCATGTTTATAAAGGAAAACTGACTGATGGTAGAGTTGTTGCTGTCAAATGCCTGAAAAATGTAACTGGCGGAGACACCGACTTCTGGGCTGAGGTCACAATCATTGCCCGGATGCACCATCTCAATTTGGTTAGACTATGGGGGTTTTGTACTGACAAAGGGAATAGGATACTGGTATATGAATATGTACCTAATGGCTCACTTGATAAGTTCCTATTTCAGCGGCACCGCACTGACTTGGGTCGAACTCAGCCACAAGGCACAGAAGGACTAAGCGAGTTGAGCTTGAGTTCAGACCAAGAACACGTACTCGACTGGAATATCAGATACCGAATTGCTCTTGGTGTGGCTAGGGCAATTGCATACTTGCACGAAGAATGCTTGGAATGGGTGCTCCATTGTGATATCAAGCCAGAGAACATCCTACTTGGGGAAGATTTCTGCCCCAAAGTGTCAGATTTTGGCCTGTCAAAAATGAAGAAGAAGATGACATGATAAGCAGGACACATGGCGTCCGGGGAACCCGTGGATACATGGCACCCGAATGGATCCGAGGTCCGGTTACCTCAAAATCATGTGTATAGTTTCGGAATTGTTCTGCTAGAACTTGTTGCTGGTATGAGGACCTATGAACATCAAAACTCCAAGTTAGAAAGTCATCAGTTCTATTTTCCTGAGTGGGCATTTGACAAAGTTTTTAATGAGTTCAACGTTGATGACATATTGGATCCTAAAATTAAACAGTCATATGACAGCCGTTCCCATTTCGATATGGTTAACCGAATGGTGAAGACAGCTTTGTGCTGCCTTCAAGCCAGGCCTGAGAGCAGGCCATCAATGGGGAAGGTCGCGAAAATGTTGGAAGGTACAGTGGAGATCACAGAACCAGAAAAACCCACGATGTTCTCAGGAAATGAGATCAGGAACTAGAGTCATCATCCTTCAAGGATTATATGTGCTAGTGTGCTTGTCTATTTCAGTATCTTTATATTTCTGCAGAGTAGTGGCTGTATTGCAAGAATGCTTTTTAAGTGATTGCAAAGAATTGAGAGAAGCAACTGAAACAACTTACATGTATAGCGTTGTGACAACCTTTGCGAGCTAAAACTAGTCACTGTCAATAGAGTTGTTACACTCAGACAAGCATTCTCTTGTATAGTTCACACATCATCATCAACTCTGTACATGTGCAATTTTCCGCACTGGTAATGTAAGCCCTATACAAAACTAATCATCAAAAGATCTATAAAAACTCACTGTCATACAAAATTTTGGGGGAATGGCTTCCAGGTCCCTCTAATTGTATATGAAACGTTTGATGAGAAGCTGCACATACGCACCTGCTTCAACTTGAGAATACTTTATGCATCATGTATAAAAAATCATCTCACGGGTCGGGCATAGTGAGGTTTGCGATAAGGTAATGCTAAAACCGAACAGAAACCAAAAATGGATGCGGGGGGAGACCATCAGAAAAGATGTGATTCTTCGGAGTATTGGGGAAGGTATGGTATCCATACAGCGGCAACGGTTGCAAAAAGATACATATAGTAGACTCTACCCAGTGAAACTAAGGCTGGCTTGTCACTGTTGTTGAGTTCTTCAGAACACTTAATCTGTGTGAAGCTTTCGTTTCTCGCACCTCTTGACATACCACCTGGCATGCTTCTGAAGGCCCATGCCAATCAGCAGTTTGAGACTAGTAAGCATCACAAAGGTCATCACGGACAGAAGAATAATCCAAAAGAGCCTCCAGGGAAGAGGACCCAAGGGTAGATGAGCCATATAAACTGGGCGGAGTACTCGAATCACCTAAACCATTCAAAATGAAGTCTCTATTTAGAAATTACATATGTTGGCACCCAGACTAAGGAAAGGATTTAATGATAAAATATGGTTTACAGAATGATTCTAGAGGTAAGCTTGATCCAATTAAGAGTAAGGCGGATCTATTATCATCAAAGAGAGGCTAAAATCTCAATTTTCATGACTCCCAAGTGAAAGACCAAGTAATATTAAGTGAAGCTCACCACACAAGCTGGTGCTAGAGGAACAAATGTGAGATTTTGCTTCCATTGTCTGCTTGAATCTTTAGAATCTAGCACAAAGAAGCAAGAAACTAAGGTCATGCCATAACCTAGCAAACATACATGGAATTCTGACACCAGAAACAACACTTGGGAGTGACAAATCTCAACTCAAAATAATAAACAATCGACTGTTGAAAACCTATATCAAGGCTACTTTAAAAGTTGAAAGGAAATCAAAGAATATGTTACCTGTTTGCATAGATCTTCCAAAAATTCCGAGAACGCAATGGGCTTTATGTCATGAATAGCAATAACGAATGCTTGATGACATCGATCAATCACTTCAAACATAAACAACAAAAGCATCTGAAAAATCACAAAAACGTTTGCCATGATAGCAGGAAAAATTGACCATTCTACCAGCCAAAGTACTTATGTACTGTTCATGGTAAGCAGATGATGAAATCAAGTTACATACAAAAAATGAAATTCGTAACCAAGATCCCTCGCCTCCAGGATTTTTGAGCCAAAACAAACAAAAGGAATGCTGAAATGTGGAAAACGCTCCACTGAATCTGTCATGATAAATAAAACATTGCATCAGAAGTACAAAGAGAACAATAGTGCAAGGAAAACGCATGACGGAACCCAAACTTCAGTCCCAATTCAGTTCAACCAATCTATGGCAAAAAACTATGAATAAACGAAATAGAAAATAGATATGAAGACATAAGAGCATATTGCTTTTGGGTACCCTAAAAGGGCTGCTTTTGAAAGATTGAAAATATACTTGAGAAAGAGTACAGATTTACACCTTTCTTAAGTGCTGCACTGACCAATTTTACATACCTAGCACTATGAATAACTATTTGCTAAAAAATACAAGGATCTAAACAAAAAAGACATCGAATGAAAGAAAAAATAATGTGTCACAAAGAACCAGCGAGATAGAAGCCAAAAAGCCCAACTGCAGCATATGAACTTAAACATAACAAAAGATAAGAACAAAAACGGAGTACCATGATTTGGAAAACCAAGCATCAAATAAAAAACCTCAAATCAGCCAAATGGAGAATTCAAGAAATAGAACGAGCATACAAATGACCACCAAAATAAACCAAATTGTGAACGTTATCCTGCTAAAGCGTTTGAATACATTGCTCTAATCTCCGCAAAATTGTTAGACACAAGCAGCGCAAACAATGCATTGTTGAGCAACTATACATGTAGACAAAGTTATCCCCTGAGCTAATAAAATGAAAGAATGGACGAGTATTAATCGTTAAGGAATCCACATTCTGATCTGACACAAAGACAGTTTAGTATGGATATGGATAAGGAGGCCAGCTATGATAAAGATAAGGATATTTGAAGCACCCACTGTCAATGCCCCATTGAAATAAATCTCCAGAGCCAATAATGTAGGCTCTTGGTGAACAACTTTCAAGCCCTTCTGCCGTACTCAATAAGGTTTGCAAGACATCTCCACCAAAATTCTGGCATAGTTTATCAAATATCTGCAAGATTAAGAATCATAGCATTTATACAATTATCACGATCTCTTCTAAGGTAGAGAAGACATTAGATCTAGAGCGCTAGCACATTCCATACTTTCAAAAACAGAATTTTTCGACTAGAACACGAACAGAAAATAAGAATAAGTTACTGGAGGCCTAGCAAAGAAATACAACTGTCATGAGGTGGACAAATGTCAAATGATATCACACTGGTGGATTAGAGTTCCTTTATCCCAAAATGGAAAGAAAAAGAAAAAGAAAAAATAGGGACAGCAGAGTTAATTTGTGTACTTTGGGGAATTACTCAGTTTCCCCATTCAACTTAAACTTGCTACGAGTTACTCAAGCACCAATCCGAGAGAACAACATGTTTGTCTATGAACAGCAACTTGAAAACCCAAATAAGAGGTTAAATATCTGTATAATTTCTTTAGTAAAATATATTCCCACGCACTTTATAGAAGATAAGCCCATATAAAGGGTGAGGTGTACCATGGTCAAACAACAGCTGAAATTTACAAAGGCACTTTCGAAAAATATGCAGTGTTGCTTTTCCCATCTAGGGTTTCTACAAGTTATGAAAACATCAGTTTCAAAGAATGCATGTGATGTATTCCTTCAGTAGGTGTGGCAATGTGCTGTGTCACATTTGTGTTGAAAAGCAAATAGAAGATCAAATAGGACGCCCATGATTTTAATCCCTAGTTGAAAGATGTTGACTATGCTGTTAACTCTTTTCAAGGACTGCTTTGGTGCTTATAAGGATGGCTGTTGAACTTCAAATCATCCAACTGAAAAGGTTGATAAAAATTATCAATTTTTAATATATAAAATATTCAACACAATACTTTTTCTAATCCTAACGAGCTCTTTAATATGGTGTAATAGATTGTTCAAATAATGTCATTATTTCGTAGAAAATTATTTTTTAATATGGTGAAAAATATGAGAGAGAAAATGTTGAGTTAAAAGTTGTGTTGACAAAACGTGTTTGGGGTTCTATAAGAACAATCAAGCAAGGTAATAGCCCTGCAAATTTCATAAGAAACTTACACTTATAAGGCCATGCAATCTCTTGAGACATGCTACAAAGGATATATATCAGAGGCAAAAGGTAGGTCATAAACCAGAAAGACCTCATTGGTACTTGGTACATTATGGTTCGATATCAAAAGGAAAAAAAGATGTATAGGCAATGTGGACCATCTAGGAAGTTTCGTCCAGGAAAAAAAAAAGGCGTACTCATTGCAGTAGCAACGTACTAGATATAGTGACCACTTTGCACGGTCCTAATGGATAGCAGTCAGAAACATGAAGCATGGCACAAGCATCTTGGTTCTAAAAAAATTAAGAGAAGCAACAAAAACAAACAAAAGAAATTTCAAAGTTTCAGATAGACCAATTTGAATTATAATTGATTAACTCCTCACTCCAATACATTGTAGACGACATACAGTTAATTGTCTTTCCCTTGAGCCCCGAATCATGATATATCAAACTGATATCTGAAAAGGTTAGAATCAATCCACAAAAACTTAGAACCGAGAACACGTAAAATTTAGGATACAGAATAAAGCAACAAGAAGAGTGTCATATTAAATGAAAGAGCATAAACTCCTTATACCTGCTAGTGTAATGCAGTGACTCCACTCACTAAGACAATAAAGCATCCAAAATCAGATAATTCTGCTGATGAAGGTTTATTGAACTGCCTGCCCGCAGTAAAGAAATTCTGTAATACTGGAAGTATGTGACTTTATACTTAAGTAGAAAATAAGCAAGTGATTTCAAATATGATGGAGAAGTGGACCAAATGGCAGCCGAAACAACATAAAATATTATTGTACTTGAATATGCAAAAGAACTGAACATTAGGAACATAGAAGGTGTTGAGTATTCTAAAAAGCCGACGTTGGTGCAAATCACTCAGGAGTTTCCCTAGTCTATACACAGCTCTAACTTAATTACCAGCATTGTAATATTTGATAAAAATAACATCTGCTCATCCTTACATAGATGGGGAGAAACAATAAACAATCATCATCAGTGTGGCTCTTCTGTGCAGAAAAAGAAGATTCTGTCCTTTCCTTATGCGCATAACTCACTCCTTTGTCAGCAAGAACCACAATAAGAAAAACGAGGGGAACCGAACAATGTATATGTAATCCCCATCATAATTTTCAAGGACAGTTATGACCACATTAAGTGAGCACAGAAAACAGATCCTTTTAGTACGTATGTAAGAATCTTTCTCGTCCTTTCCCTTTTTATATCTCTACCATGCGAACAAGGTACCACATTTCTGTTGTAAGGAGATTGAGGAATGGCTTCTCTATGCATAGCAGTTTTGAGAACTATGATGTTTTGTCTCTAGAAAAATAGTTCTCGATTTCACATACAAGTTTTATGAATTACTTACACCACAGAAAGAGAGGTTTAGGATTCAAACATCTGGACATCATCCACTCAAATTCTACTCGTGAATGCACTAAGCATAACAATCCCTCACTCTTCTATCCTTGCTCTGGCTAATCTAGCAGATATGCTTTTAAAAGCAAAAGACTGGCAATTTTTGGTAGTGATTGTCAAAATCATGGGATATGAAGAAAAGGATCTTGATCTATACAACTGACCTGCAACCTTAACTATCTTTTTGTCAGTTTACTGCATTGCTAATTAGCAGCAAAAAGCACCCTAGTTGAGGTCCAGTCTATGCAATTATTCTTACTACAGCAACATTTAAATCATAATACATTAGTTTTCTCAGGATGAAAAATTCACTGATACTCTCCCAGTGCAGTCTTCTCTCATTCTAAAAATGGCACACATGCGTGATATCTGTACCTCTGATACTCAGCTGTGTAAAACTTTTCTTAAGAATAGTAGATTGCAAAGTCACATTGCATATTTACAGGTCACATGCTAGCTGATTGTAACCAATAAGCTTCCATAAAAAAAATATATTGAGTCACTACATGTGTATTTCATCGTACTTTCAAGGGTTTTGGAAAATATAATTCAATAAGTCAACACGCTACAGTCCAAATCCTTTAATACCACAATAACTTTTCCAACCCTATTACTTAGTGGTTCAATCTCTTTCCGGAATGAGAGACCTACCACACTCTTACATACAAAACAAAGTAAGAATTCCAAAAGAAGAAAGTTACCTTGTTTTCAGGAATCTCCAGACCATCATTACAACCCTCGTAGGCATGACAGTCAATAATGAAAAAAATGATCCATGCAGACAAAGTACCCAACATTAATTAGCTGCAAAAGCATAGCCGTTTGTCAAAGTATATCAGAGTTCATGGAAAGAAAAACTCCATAGTAAAGAGATAAACAACTTCGTGCACAACATATCAGAAAAATTGGAACCAGCATGAGCTACGATGCCTACTGGGGCACTCTATATCTAACAGCAAGCACTCAAGAGTATGCAGAGCTTTAATCCTCAGAAGTTTCAAATGAAATGAAGAGATTTATGGACTTGAGCAAAATTTGAACAGAAAAAAAAAACATTACTAAGTATGGTTCAATAATAGTCCTCATTAATGCAAGACAGTCGCACATAAGCCAGTATGGAGGGATGAAATTTAGTCAACCATGAGAGAAGGTATTGCTCAAAACGGTAAACTATTTTATTACAGCTATTATCACCATAAAATTGAATTTTTTGTTATAACAAGAAAGCACCAGAACAAATTGCAAATGAAGAAACAGAATATTAACTTGTTCATATAACATTATAAAAAATGAGCGGATTTACCAGTTCACATCGCCACGGCAATGAAAAAATGGTATATATACTCTTTCCCGTTCTTTTTCATTTCCGAGGGAGATAGTGCTTCTTAAGGAATGCCTGCACGAATTTCTTCCAGAAAGTATCCCCATGGTGACTTCTCAACAGGATATGCATCTACATCATTTAAACACCAATACAGAAAAATAAAAGAGAAGCTTAAGCCTGCTTCGACAAAGAGGCCAAATTAGTATTGAGCTTTCAAGTAAAATCTCAATCTCAAAAACACCATTCAAATTAAAGTTCCTTAATTAATGAAGGAAAACTCTGGACAACATTCTAATATGAACTTACAATGAGGATCTTCAGGCATCAACTTTCTCCAATCCAATGACTCGTCTTTCTCTAACCTCCGCCCATTCATCTCCACCTTCCGTTCAGGCAGAAACAGCGGGCTGCTGATGTTGGACTTCGTTCTCCTTTAAGCTCTCATTATGGTTACACTCCTCAACCCCAACTGAAGTGGCAGCAGCAGCCGAATCCTCCAAGTTCCCACCTCGATCTCGCTGCCGACGTTCTCCACTACAAAATTCACCATTCCTCTGCCTCAATTCGCGCTCGGTGCAAGGCTAACAGCAATTGTACTGGCCGCCAAATCACTGCCCCTTCCGTCCAGCTCCTCATGAGCAGCGCAGCTCGTACACTCTTCTACGCTTATGTCAATCTCCGACGAGTTCCACGAAACCAAAATCTCCCCGTTTCGACTAGCGACTGAATGTTGTTGATGAAGGGTAGATTTTTTGAATTTGTTTCTTCCTCTCTTCTTGGGATTTGCAAAACGGTGGAGACAGAGCGGGTTGAACCGTCGTCCATTAGGGCGTGGCAACCGGAGGAGATCGAAGGAGAGCTTCCGGCCGGCAGATCGCAAGTGCCATTGTTTTTGATAGTATGAATTTGATGAGTATAAACAGAGACCAAACAGGAAGCAGCATCAGTAAAGAGGAAAAGGGTAATTGAATTTCCCAAATAACGTTTGGGGAAGGTGGTGACGTGTGAGTCAAATTAAAAATCGCCACTTGTAACTAAATACCTTTTTTTTCAGTTGTAACCAAATACTTTTTTTTTCAGTTGTAACCAAATACTTTTTTTTCCAAGTGAAGCCTAAGATAATTAGTGACAGGTATCAAATACGAATATAAAACAAGTATTAGTTGTATAAATAATGACGTCGTAAAATACTAATATAGGATGACATGTGGAATAATAATGATACGATATAGGGCCAAAAGTAAACTTGTTACGTAAAGTATATTGATAGTTGACGTATTGTTAATAGAATTATTGATCGACTTGGTGTTGTAATTGCTTTAAGGCCATGAACATCAAACTGTATATGAAGGTCACTAGGGGTTTGTCATTTATGAGTGAAGTGGTTGTTACCGATATATGAAACTATCGGAGGTTGTCATTCTATGAGTGAAGTGGTTGTTAGACGATCACCAACCGAGTACTATTGGGTATTGATACATAAAAAAGCTTATATACGTTTTGATAAATTTTTAGAATTATTAAATTTGAAACGGCTATGAGAAGAAAATGAACCCACCGGAACCCTCACCGAAAGAGCAAGACTTTGGAGAAGTACAAAGAAGAACAAACGGGATACAACTGAAACCTGGTGAATAGGTTTGAACGCGGACCAGGACCATCATCCCCGTAAATCTATGGAGGACTAGGAGCTTCGCTGACGCACTAAAGGAGGTGGCGTTCATGTAGCGCCCCGACCCGGACAGCAGAATCCGAACCGGTTCACCCGTCGTAGCTTACTGAGAAGACTACAAGACGTCTCATCTCTCGAATACACATCAATATGACGCAAGAGAAATAAGCGCAGAATTTGGATCTAATAAATCTCCACCGTCAAATCCATACATCAATGATAGAAAAATCTCAAAGGGTAGCCACAGTAATAACAAACTAATCCTCAAGTGTATGAAAGAAATGAAATAAAAACAACTGTCTCGTCTAGCTGCCCAACTTGTCTCTATGTATCCCACTCAGCCCACTCGCCGTCATTCCTCAATAAAGATCATGTCATACTCAGGTTCTCCTGTATCACAAAGGCAGTACCCTTAGCGAAAACGTAGCAAGTAACCCGCTTATAAGACATACGGGATCAACACATGGCAAGACATGAGTAATATTATAATTCGGGGAATTGAGGGGCACATGTCTTGTAAACTTCCAAATATAGAATTGAATAACAGTAAAGCAAGTACAGCAATTTTGCTCACATTTATCAATTCGTAGGCAATCAGGTACCACACACGTTCATACCACATGGACTCTCGTGATGCATGTCAAAATATGCACTACACTACACATTCACATATGCATGAAGCTTTCTCTTTTAAAAACAGTGCAATGCATGTCATAATGTCCGGTCACTTCATATAACTTTATACCCTGTAACGCGCCCCGGCTTATATTTCCATCCCGGTTTACGTTACAGCCAACTTTATACCCTGTAATGCACCTCGGCTTATATTTCCATCCCGAGTAGCATTACAGACAACTTTATACCCTGTAAGCGCCCCGGCTATATTTCCATCCCGGTTTACGTTACAGTCTTTGTGCCCTACAATGCGCCCCGGCTTAAATTTCCATCCCGGTTAACATTGCAGGTCACCTTCGCAAATCTGTGCCGAAGCACCTTTCTTTTCAAATCCATATGCAATGCACGTGCCATGATGCAAGACTCCTTATTCAATCACACTTCACGTTCACGTATACAATTCACATTCACATGCGCAAGTAAAGTAACACACACAAGCTCTCCCTAACAACACTAAACATTAAAATCTTAGGCTTCAACTAGCTCGTCACACTTAACCCTGATTCTAAAGTTCACAACCCAACGAGAGTATCCCTATCTTTCCTTCATTGAACTCTAAGACACCTTGTACGTTCATTACCTAACCCTCCTAAGTCATTCACGTTGAAACTCGGTTCGAGAAACCCATTGAAGTCACCAATATTGATTCACCATCCTAGGTCATGTTCCCAAGACTTAGACTACCTTTAATCAGGTCTTAAGAAGCCTCTAAGGTCACCCAAAGATTCCCCGAGCTTCCCTCTTTCTTTCTCTATTTTTCCACAAAATTGGTGGACATCATCCCCTCACATCGATCGATCTATGTACTTCATCCCCTCACATCGATCGATCTATGTCCATCAGGGGACATCATACCCTCACATCGATCGATCTAACTTCATCCCCTCACATCGATCGATCTATGTCCATTAGAGGGACATCATACCCTCACATCGATCGATCTATGACTTCATCCCTCACATCGATCGATCTATGTCCATCAGAGGACATCATACCCTCACGTCGATCGATCTATGTACATCCCCTCACATCGATCGATCTATGTCCATCAGGGGACATCATAACCCTCACATCGATCGATCTATGTCCATCAGGGGATCATCATACCCTCACATCGATCGATCTATGTCCATCAGGGGACATCATACCCTCACATCGATCGATCGATGTCCACGATTCCAGCACAGAAACTTTGCGATTTTCGCAGAAACTACAAAACCATAACTCCAATTGATCCCAAACTTCATCCCAACCACTCCAAGCCTAATCCCTGCTATAATCTCATGCTTATACTACAGATTGAACACTATACACAACCAAACAAAGATCCACGCCTAGAACTCCAACATTCCAACCTTATCATTGCAAAGTTCTCACCTTTCACCCTCAAACCCACACGCAACCATGAAATCACAACAAGAGGGGGTTCAAGGGATTGGGATTTGCAGGATTTCACATAATCAACAACAACAACGAATGTTTTTTCATATACATTGGCCAAATCTCGAAACGAAAACACATAGATCATATACAAATAATCACAAAAACGAAACTACTACTGCATGGTGATCCAACTTGATATCAAAATAGGCCGTTTATCTTTCACAAATCATAAGAACTTATAAGAAAGTTACTTGCCTTTGATTACTCGAGAACAGATTGAAAAACGAAGGAAGATTGGATGACTTCCTGGAGCGATTCTTCTCCTAGGGTTGAAGAGCCTCAAAACCGCCTAGAGGGAGAAGGAGACTGCGCGTCAGTTTCTTTATGCTAATGGGAGAACTGACGTTCAGTCACTTTTATATGGAAAGGGGAAAAGTTTGTGGTTTCTAAATTATATCTATTATCTATTTATCTTAAAGGATAACCTTTATTATTTAATTCTAAATTAAATACAAATTAATTCTAATATTCAATTCTCTCATTAATTTCTAATTAATCCTCATACTTAATTCCTAATTCATTACCGTTGACCGTCATTAATCTCCTTTAATTCCTTTTTTGCCTTTTAATGATCCTACGGAGGGTGCGGGGTATAACATTCTACCCCCCTTACAAAAAGTTTCGTCCTCGAAACTTGTGCGTTACGAAATCAATGACTTAGTATAGTCCCTCATAATTTATTTACTTAGATCATGACCGAAATTAGTATCCCTTACGTATTCCGGTATGATACCCATTTCACTTCCTCGATACAGGACTAAGTTCTCAAATCATTCAGTATGTATATACACAATGTACTCTTTAAATCCATTGTCCTCCGTCCGATAGATCGTAACCTATTCTTGTATAGTTCTCGAATCAACCTTAAGGTTACCGTCATTATAATGGCTTCATAACTTAATCGTCGGGCTATATCGTACTTATATTGGTTATCATGAACAACCCTCTAAAGTCAGTTCTTAGGTGTAGCCCAATCTTTAACTTACGCTCTGCTCACAAGACTCATTCCTGAAGCCATATATATTTTTTCGAAATCAATGTACTCCAGTACGATTTAATTTAGTCAATACTAACGTCTCTCAAGGGGCCCTAATCCTTATGCGATTCAGTCCTTACTTAGTCCTCGATAATGAGTGTTTACAATCTTCCACTTACACCACTTGACGTGTTTCACCCAACTTATTGCAACCTACTATACCCGCTTCATAAACTTGTCACATATGATTTATCACTCAGATGCTCAATCATACTAACATCCTTGGGTATGCCAGGATGGTAATCGTTACCCCTTCTTAACACGACTAAGTCCTCAAAAGCAGTTTCTATATACTTACCAACTAGCTCTATGATCATGCTCTTAATTTCTCAGAGATACCGTCATAAGCCTAGTATACGAAATATATGTATGGACATGCTTTTTTTTTGTAAAATGCAGTTTAAGTGACTATAATTCAAAATATAGCTTTAAACTATTTATACAGTATCTCTAAATTTTTTTTTGTAAACATGCGAGCTAAAGTATTATAAACTCGTTCTCGCGGGTATTGTTTCGCGTGACCTCTTATAAAAAGGAATGACTAACTTGTTCGCACGAGTGTCTCAAACAAGGAAAAAATATATGAGTATAACCTACTCACAAAAGCGTTTCAGGTAAGACCTCCTTAAAACCATTTGGAACTTCACGACGTAAAGTTTTATGATGCAATTTGGAAATGGCATATCTCTTTCTCTGAAAAATGTATGTGTTGAAACTACTTTTGTTTTGCAAAATTAGGTAACTTCATGGCAAGCGGTTGACAATTCCAAAAATAAAAGGCTTGCAATATCAATAGTCGACAACACAAATTATTTTAACATGATAAACATAGCTAAACGAAAATTGGTGGAAATAACATAAGAGATATATAGACATATTGCTCTTCAAATCATCAACATTTTAAAATGTATCTATTTCCATAGTTTGTCAATAGTAGTTGAAATTCCATCAGGTTGAAATACGACTATGGAAGAAAATATAGCATTGTTAAGTTAGCAGACTATATAGATAAGCACCCTAGTTAAAATACTTAGAAAAATTGAAAAAAAATCTTTGAAATATAGGGTATATTTGGCGTACGTGCTCATGTATAACTACTTAACCCGCTTGAAAAATATTTGTCCATACTTTGTATAATTTCTATAATCCACTCTTACGGTCAAGGATAATTCTACCTAAGTACCGTAACTTATAGGTCTAATGTTCGTCTATTCATGCTAACATCTTTGGCTGAGACTGTCCAATCCTAGCATGGCAACTCAATATTATTCGTCTTAATGTATTCTCATTTACCGTACTTCTGTGCGCCACACTATTCCATCGCACTTTTTAATGGGTTATTTTAACCGCTAATTCTAATTCAGTTAATCTCACCTGAACAGCAATTATTACTTGTTCATGCTTGCTTCCTTACAATTTCAAGCCTACTCGACTCAAGCCAAGTAACTCTATGTTTCTAGCGGTTCATCACTTAGCTAAAGGTTTTGTGACACTTTATAGTTCCCAGGTGTATAATATAGTAGGTTCTCGTATGTCGCTACCGATCAATATCGCTAAGACTAATATGATCGGCCTATTTGGTAATTCTAAATTGGGCATCTTAATTGTAAACTATAAACTCCGTTGACAATATCTTTCACTAATTCTACTGATCCTAATGCTTATAAATCGTTTCTATCATGCTACTATAAATCATCTCTTAGTATTACTCCACTGTTACAATTCATTTCTTAGTAGCTATGGTCCCAAATTAGTCCTAAGCATGCTCTAGTGTTACCGTCTAGGTAAGAATATGGACCTTTTCTAATTTACCCTAGTGGCATCAAGGACTATGTTGCCGTTATGGTAAGGCAGCCCGAGTTACTACTGCCTGACCCGGTAATATTGACCTATTGTTTGTCCTAGGATATTCTGATTAACATCGTAATTCATTCGAATCAATTATATAGTGTTCAACTAGGGTTACTAAGATCACTACTTAGAGAGTTGTGATCAACCTTAGGTAAGGGAGAATGTTATGGGATATCTTAGATATACGTCTTTCCAAAACCGTTGGCCCTCTATAGTTAGGATCATAACTTATTTCTAGTATCGTTCTTAGCATCATCATTCTTACCTCTAAGATCGCATCTTATTACATAATCAACAATTATTACTACTTTTGTACTTATGTCTAAAGTCAACTCTTATTCAAGATCGTTACTTATGTCTAAGATCATAAATTATGTTCAGAATCATCGCTTATAACTGAGATCAGTACCTATGTTCTTGATCATCGCCTTATGTTCAAATCATCACTTATGTCTAAGATTGTGACTTAGAGGCAAAAGCGTAACTTATTTTCTAATATCATGGCCTGATTCTACATTTCTGCCATGCATCTAGAGCCATGCTCTGAAGATCGTACTGTCGGCATGTAATATCTCTTGAACTCATCCTAAAATTAGGTCCAAGTGATCGGCGGTGTCAGTTGTATTGCAGCACCACTCTGCATCCATTTTGGAAGAGTCCCAAGTCCGAGTACGACGGTGGCGGAGGAGGTTGCTGCTGCTACTGAGCAAATCCTTATGCGATCACCGTGATACCGTCCATTAGTTCTTGGGGAACTTCCATCTGCGGTGGTGGGAGATTCTCGTTCCCGTTGCCACCGTTCCCTTGGTTTTCCCTTTTTAGGAGGCATTGTCGCTTATCAGCATTCGTGATTCCAACGGTAATCCTGAAAGTCCATAAACATTGTACAGAACAGAACTCGTAGACCGAAGAAATTAAAGCTGATGAGTTAAGTTTTATCGCGCTCGCACACACCCATCCCAATCAAACTTATGTCTAAGATCACATACTTAGACCTATGGGTCAACTTAGGGTCAAAATCATAGCTTAAGACTCTACATGACATAACCTAGGTCTCCGAGGTAGATCTGAAGCCTAGGCTCTGATACCACCTGTAGCGCCCCGACCCGGACAGCAGAATCCGAACCGGTTCACCCGTCGTAGCTTACTGAGAAGACTACAAGACGTCTCATCTCTCGAATACACATCATATATGACGCAAGAGAAATAAGCGCAGAATTTGGATCTAATAAATCTCCACCGTCAAATCCATACATCAATGATAGAAAAATCTCAAAGGGTAGCCACAGTAATAACAAACTAATCCTCAAGTGTATGAAAGAAATGAAATAAATAACAACTGTCTCGTCTAGCTGCCCAACTTGTCTCTATGTATCCCACTCAGCCCACTCGCCGTCATCCTCAATAAAGATCATGTCATACTCAGGTTCTCCTGTATCACAAAGGCAGTACCCTTAGCGAAAACGCTAGCAAGTAACCCGCTTATAAGACATACGGGATCAACACATGGCAAGACATGAGTAATATATATAATTCGAGGGAATTGAGGGGCACATGTCTTGTAAACTTCCAAATATAGAATTGAATAACATAGTAAAGCAAGTACAAGCAATTTTGCTCACATTTATCAATTCGTAGGCAATCAGGTACCACACACACGTTCATACCACATGGACTCTCGTGATGCATGTCAAAATATGCACTACACTACACATTCACATATGCATGAAGCTTTCTCTTTTAAAAACAGTGCAATGCATGTCATAATGTCCGGTCACTTCATATAACTTTATACCCTGTAACGCGCCCCGGCTTATATTTCCATCCCGGTTTACGTTACAGCCAACTTTATACCCTGTAATGCACCTCGGCTTATATTTCCATCCCGAGTAGCATTACAGACAACTTTATACCCTGTAACGCGCCCCGGCTTATATTTCCATCCCGGTTTACGTTACAGTCTTTTGTGCCCTACAATGCGCCCCGGCTTAAATTTCCATCCCGGTTAACATTGCAGGTCACCTTCGCAAATCTGTGCCGAAGCACCTTTCTTTTCAAATCCATATGCAATGCACGTGCCATGATGCAAGACTCCTTATTCAATCACACTTCACGTTCACGTATACA
The DNA here is from genome assembly GCA_036186865.1 of Eustoma russellianum. NCBI lineage: Eukaryota > Viridiplantae > Streptophyta > Magnoliopsida > Gentianales > Gentianaceae > Eustoma > Eustoma russellianum. The sequence goes on along the minus strand of AP025062.1, from coordinate 15,917,496 downwards.
ATTCACATTCACATGCGCAAGTACAAGTAACACACACAAGCTCTCCCTAACTAACACATTAAAATCTTAGGCTTCAACTAGCTCGTCAACACTTAACCCTGATTCTAAAGTTCACAACCCAACGAGAGTATCCCTATCTTTCCTTCATTGAACTCTAAGACACCTTGTACGTTCATTACCTAACCCTCCTAAGTCATTCACGTTGAAACTCCGGTTCGAGAACCCATTGAAGTCACCAATATTGATTCACCATCCTAGGTCATGTTCCCAAGACTTAGACTACCTTTAATCAGGTCTTAAGAAGCCTCTAAGGTCACCCAAAGATTCCCCGAGCTTCCCTCTTTCTTTCTCTATTTTTCCACAAAATTGGTGGACATCATCCCCTCACATCGATCGATCTATGTACTTCATCCCCTCACATCGATCGATCTATGTCCATCAGGGGACATCATACCCTCACATCGATCGATCTATGTACTTCATCCCCTCACATCGATCGATCTATGTCCATCAGAGGACATCATACCCTCACATCGATCGATCTATGTACTTCATCCCCTCACATCGATCGATCTATGTCCATCAGAGGACATCATACCCTCACATCGATCGATCTATGTACTTCATCCCCTCACATCGATCGATCTATGTCCATCAGGGGACATCATACCCTCACATCGATCGATCTATGTCCATCAGGGGACATCATACCCTCACATCGATCGATCTATGTCCATCAGGGGACATCATACCCTCACATCGATCGATCGATGTCCACGATTCCAGCACAGAAACTTTGCGATTTTCGCAGAAACTACAAAACCATAACTCCAATTGATCCCAAACTTCATCCCAACCACTCCAAGCCTAATCCCTGCTATAATCTCATGCTTATACTACAGATTGAACACTATACACACACCAAACAAAGATCCACGCCTAGAACTCCAACATTCCAACCTTATCATTGCAAAGTTCTCACCTTTCACCCTCAAACCCCACGCAACCATGAAATCACAACAAGAGGGGGTTCAAGGGATTGGGATTTGCAGGATTTCACATAATCAACAACAACAACGAATGTTTTTTCATATACATTGGCCAAATCTCGAAACGAAAACACATAGATCATATACAAATAATCACAAAACGAAACTACTGCATGGTGATCCAACTTGATATCAAAATAGGCCGTTTATCTTTCACAAATCATAAGAACTTATAAGAAAGTTACTTGCCTTTGATTACTCGAGAACGGATTGAAAAACGAAGGAAGATTGGATGACTTCCTGGAGCGATTCTTCTCCTA
>AP025062.1:15789423-15916177 GCA_036186865.1 Eustoma russellianum | reverse complement strand
GGAGCGATTCTTCTCCTAGGGTTGAAGAGCCTCAAACCGCCTAGAGGGAGAAGAGACTGCGCGTCAGTTTCTTTATGCTAATGGGAGAACTGACGTTCAGTCACTTTTATATGGAAAGGGGAAAAGTTTGGTGTTTCTAAATTATATCTATTATCTATTTATCTTAAAGGATAAACCTTTATTATTTAATTCTAAATTAAATACAAATTAATTCTAATATTCAATTCTCTCATTAATTTCTAATTAATCCTCATACTTAATTCCTAATTCATTACCGTTGACCGTCATTAATCTCCTTTAATTCCTTTTTTGCCTTTTAATGATCCTACGGAGGGTGCGGGGTATAACAGTTCAAAGGGCCAATCTATCGTGGCCAGGAGGAGGATGAGTACTGTGAGACGGAGCTCTTAGACCAAATGTATGTTGATAAACTTGAGGAGGAGAACCCAAATGAAGAGTGGCCAGTTGTTGAGATCTCTAGCAGTCGATGTCTTTCCCTCTGGCAGCCATGGAGGAGGGCGCTGATTATCAAGCTTCTGGGAAAGAACATTAGCTATAAGGTTCTGACGGAAAGGCTAAATGAGCTGTGGAAACTACAACGAGGATTTGAGCTTACTGACCTTGAGGAGAATTATTTCATGGTAAGATTCTATGAGATGCAAGATTACCTCTATGTCCTTGAGAATGGGCCGTGGACGCTGCTGGGGCACTACCTAACGGTCACGAAGTGGCAACCATACTTCAATCCTTGCCAAAATAAGGTCCTCAGCACATTGGTCTGGCTGAGATTACCTAACTACCTGTGGAATTCTTTGAAAAGGAGTTGCTGCTGGAGATAGGGAACATGGTGGGGAAAGCGGTTAAGATTGATGAGCACACATTAAGAGCAAACCGTGGGAAATACGCCAGGGTGTGCGTTGACCTAGATTTGTCGAAGAAGCTGATTCCACAGATTAAACTTAAAGGAACACAGAACCAGCTGCAGAAGATTGAGTATGAAGGCCTACATGCTATATGTTTCAGTTGTGGGTGCTATGGCCACAAGGAGGAGGAGTGCCCTCAGAGAAGAGAAGCAGAGGAACCAGAGGAAATGGAGGAGACGGATAGAAATGGGGAGATAAAAACCCCAACACCGGAAAAGCCCTTTGGGCCATGGCTGATTTTGGCAAATAACCGGAGAAAACGACCGGGACAGGGGATTGCGATTAGTCAACAGGATGGCAGGCACGTTTTGCCAGGTGAGATGCAGACTGCTGGCAGGCGACAGACACTGAAAGCGACATCTGATAGACCAGGAGCTAAAAGGTACGAGGCTAGCAGTCTGGGCAGTCATAATGGGGCCAAAAATGCTAAATAAAAGATAGGGACCGTGACAGCTGGTTCCTGGTTTAACATGCTGGAGGTGGACAATGTATCTGACGACTATCAGGTAGATATGGATGAGCTAATCCAAGATTTTAATGCAGCCCAAACAGAAGACCCTAAGGCAAGCATAAGCTTTGTGACCAAAGCTAATTTGGGCCCTAATGCCCCCAGGCCCAAAAAAGGGGTTTCGGTTAAACCTAAACCCAAAACTAAGATTTTACCAACTATGGCAGTCCAACCACAAAATCAGTACCAAACCAAGCATATACAACCCTCTAACCAAAATCAGAACAAAAACCCAAACATACAAAGAAGAACACAGATACTAGGACAGAAACCCATTAACCAGGCTATTGATGGCCTTCCACCATAGAAACAATATGCTCCTAAAACAGATAACATACTGCAACCAGGGGTTATGCCAACTGGAAACTACAACCCACACCTAGACCAGCCACCAACACCAGAAGGGGAAGTGAATACCAAAGAACACCCACCTGATAAGCTTGCTCCCGGACACTCAAGGTCTGATCCAATGGAAGAGGGGGAAGGACTGGGGAAGGGTAACAATAAAAGAAGACAAACGGAGGACGGAGGGACTACGTCTAAGGCGGCAGCGGATGACTGCATGTATACAGAGTAGGTGCACCTACAACACTAATTAATTGTTTATCAATGAAGGTTGTTACTTGGAATTGCAGGGGGCGGGCTCCCCTACTTTTTTTGACATTTCAAGGATCTGGTTATTACTCATAAACCGGCTATTATATGCCTAGTTGAAACTAGAAATGGGAGCTCGAAAGCAAAAAAGATCTTGAAGTCCCTGTACCTGTCCAACCTAATTGCGGTGGAAGCACAAGGATTCAAAGGAGGAATCTGGTATTTTGGGATGAGAGCCAGATTCAGCTACATGTTATTAATTTTAGCAGCCAGTACCTGAATGTGGCTGTTATAAAAAGAGATAAGGTGGATTGGATTCTAACGATGATCTATGCGTCCCCAGATGGGGGGAAAGACAGCAGCTCTGGAGATATTGCGAGAGAATTGGGTCGAATATGCAATTACCATGGTGTATCATGGGAGATTGTAATGAAGTTATGACACAAAGAGATAAGCTAGGGGGCAGGAAAGTCAAAACTCAGGTTGATGGTGATATTTGAAAAATGATTGATAAGGGAGAACTTATTGACATTGGGTTCTCTGGGCCAGCTTATACATGGACTAATCTACAAGAAGATGAGGCAGGGATCTATGAAAGACTGGATAGAATGTGGGTTAATAGAGACTGGCAGCTTAAATTCCAGGAGGCTCATCTGCATCACCTCCCATGAACGTGCTCAGATCATAACCCACTATGTCTTCAATTGCATAACAACATACCAGCTCCGGCCAGGAAACCCTTTCGTTTTCAACTGGCTTGGATGCAACACAAAGGGTTTGAGGAGTTTGTCAAAACTCAGTGGGACAGAGGGAAGCCTCTACATGACTGCATCTATGAATTCAGAGAAAGGAGCAAGGTATGGAACGGTCAGCTTTTTGGCAATATCTTTCATAGAAAAACAAGATATATTGCAAGACTTCAGGGGATTCAGGAGGCAAGAGCTAGAAGGGGATCAACTTTTTTGCAACAGCTGGAGAACAGGCTTCTAAAAGAGTATGGTGATATTCTAAATCAAGAAGAATTATTTTGGTTCCAAAAGTCAAGACTTGAATGGAGGGTGGCTGGGGAGAGAAATAACAGATTTTTTCATCTAACTGCTATTAATAGAAGAAGAAGGAATAAGGTGGCTAGATTACTTAATAGCCATTGGGAGTGGACGGAGGATCAAAGGGAGCTACAAGACACTGCCTATGGCTTCTATAAGTCCCTTTACACCTCGGACCCAGATACTAACTGGCCTCTATGGAGATGTCAGTTTCCTAAGTTAAAAGACTGTGCACTGAAGGCTCTGAATGCCAAAGTTAGAGATGATGAGATTGAGAGGGGGGTCTTCCAAATAGGATCATACTTGACGGAATCCTGCCCTGTTCTACCAGAACTATTGGCACATTGTTGGCCCAGAAGTAATGGAGTTTGTCAGGGGGCATTTGAAAACAATAAGTTTGATAGCAGGATGAATGGCATTCTTCTAACCCTCATCCCAAAAACCAGTGTGCCTGAAAGTATAACCCAATTCAGACCTATTTCGCTTTGCAACAATGTGGTGAAAATTATTACTAAACTGGTGGCCAATAGGATAAAGCTTGTCCTCCCTGATTTAGTCAGTGAGAACCAATGTACCTTTATCCCTGGAAGACAAGGTGTGGATAATATGATAATCGCCCAAGAAATGATACATAGCATGAAACTGAAAAGAGGTAGGAAAGGGCTGGTGGCAGTGAAAATTAACCTGGAAAAGGCCTATGATAGGTTGGAATGGAGCTTTCTGGAAATGGTACTGAAAGAAATTGGACTGGGGGATAACCTGAGATGTCTTATACTTTTTTGCCTAAAATCAGCTAGCATTAAAGTCTTGTGGAATGGGGCTCCACTTGAGGAATTCCAACCCACTAGGGGCTTAAGGCAAAGGGACCCTCTGGCTCCCTACCTGTTTGTGCTTTGTATGGAGGTTTTGGGGCAACTTATACATCAAAGGGTGAGACAGAGAAGATGGAAGGCAATGAGAGTGACCAGGAAGACCATGCATCTCCCATTTAATGTTTGCTGATGACTTAATCCTCTTTGGGGAGGCTACGAAGGATCAGGCTAAGGTCATGCAGGACACACTGCACCTGTTTTGTTTTTGGCCTGGACAGAAGGTTAATAAGGGTAAATCTAGGGTGTTTTTCTCGGCCAACACGCCTGATGACGTTAAGCACGAGCTCACGGAAACCTTTGGCATCCCTAACACTCAACAGTTTGGCCAGTATCTTGGGACACCAATTATCCAGGGTAGAGTGAACAGGCACACGTACCATAACATCGTGGAAAAGGTCAAACAGAAATTGGAAAACTGGAAATGGAGCCTCCTCTCTAAGATTGCAAGACTCATCTTAATCCAATCTGTGACTTCTACTGTGCCATACTACGTAATGCAAACAACTAAGATTCCAGATGTAACAATTAAGGAATTGGAAAAGTTGAACAGAGACTTTCTGTGGGGAAGCAGTGCGGGAATGAGAAAGGCTCACCCTGTGAATTGGAAGACGGTGTGTAAACCGAAAGAGGAGGGTGGCATTGGACTGAAAAACTTAAGCTTTATGAACATAGCTCTCCTTATTAAACTTGGGTGGAGAACTGTGACACAACAGGATTCCCTATGGGCCTCCGTCCTCTGGGCTAAGTATGGCAGCCCTTTGGCCAATACCAAAACCCAGAGTTTAGCATCCTATGTCTGGAGAAGCATTAGATATGCTTTGAATGCCTTAAAAAAATGCTGTAGACAGATAAATACCTGTACTGATGCGCAATTGGAGTCAAGGGAGAGCTTTAAGGCCTGCGGCTTCCCATCGAATTATCTGAATGTGGTTGAGACCTACAAGATGCAACAAATGGATCAAAATAAAGCACAACGAAGTAAATGGAGAAGAGTGTGGAAAATCAAAGGCCCACAAGGGGGAATCTACTTATCTGGCAAATCCGACATGGGCTGAACTTTTTAAGCGGAACGTCCTGGAGAGCGCTGATTATTCCTCTTGCTCGCATAGGGAAGACACCAACCTGCATGCAGTCAGAGATTGTGAGTGGGTGAAGAGAATCTGGATTAAACTAGTTTCAGAAGCAAAGAGGGAGGAGTTCTTCGCCTTAACAAAAGTGGAAGACTGGGTTGATGCTAATCTTACCAGAAATTTTGCAGAGGACGGAGAGGATGCTGAATGGGTTGTGCTCTTTCGGACTTGCATCCGAAAGGTTTGGTTTGAGAGAAATTGTGTTCTCTTCGGTGTGCTAAAGCACCACCACCCCATTGGTCTTATGGTGGAGCAGATCAGGAAGGATGTTATTGAGCAAGAACATGCAATGGACACCAGGGTTTGGTTTGAAGAAAATCAAGATGCAGCGCATGAGGGAAATGGTAGAAACCAAAGGGGAAGACATAGCACCGTTGCAGGTGAGATGCTCAGTGGAAGACAAGGGGAGGAACGTGCATTGATTACTACTTTGAAAAGGGTGGGGGTTGGTTGACATCTGCCAAAGGGCATTTACAATGTTCTGTTTAATTTTGTACAGCTAGATTAGTTGGATGGAATATGCGGCTTCTTTTGTTTGGGTTTTGTGTGTTAGGGCTGGCCCGTGTAAAGCTTCTGCGATTGAATGAGATGATCCGATTTCGACCAAAAATTTGAAACGGCTACATTTAATGAGCTATAGGCACGATCTTGTCTAATAGTTCATTTACTGTAAATAGCACCTGACATGTCACCTGCTAACATCGATTTTTTTTCTAATTTGTCTTGTTAAAGTACAGAAATGGTGATAGTCATCCACCAACACTGAGCCCTGGTTGGTTCAAACATTATGTCTCCAGGACATAGCCTAACTGGTTTCGGGCAGAGGTTTTCGAAAGGGAGATCAGTGGTTCAATTCTTCACAAAGGTAAGAAAGCCCCTTCCCAGCAAGTGCATGGTGTGATCGAAAGGGAGGTCGGGGGTTCAATTCTTGACCAAGGTAAGAAAGCCCATTCCCAGCAAGTGCATAATGTGGGAGCTTCTTGGCCTGTAGGATTGCCTGCAGTGCTGGGGTTCCTTTTGCAGACTACTATGTAAATGACCAAGCTCATGCTAGTGGGCCGTTGAGTACTTGATTTACCTCCCTACACTACCTTTGGAACTGGGTGTGGCAGGGACCCTTAGTGTTTGAGGTTCAATCTTTGATTCAAACTATATATAAAGGATTCGAGCTATATTGTGACAGGTAGCATAAAATCTTCATGCTCTACATTTTATAACACCCACAACCACCAACACAACAACATTATCCAATTGACTTAAAAGCTCTTGTTTATGGCAGGGTATAGAGGGTTGGATGTACGTAACTATACTTATGTATTAGAAACACACAGAAGTTGTTTTCTGATGACCCATAATGAAAATTGCGTCAAGCTGTCTCAATCAACTGCTACTTCACAATATAAGACCTAGCCAATTTAATTAGTCATTTTGCTTTATTCCATCATATTCCAAAGTCAAAGATGAATGCGTCGTTCAATCTATTGAAAATGCATTTTGATTTATTCCATCATTTTATAATACCCATTATTTGTATACAACCTTAGATGACTTAATCTTTAGAAAGCTGTGAGATCTATGTCTCTCAAGTTTGCTCTTTTATTTTCTTTTCTTATCACTAATTCAAAGCACAGTTAACATATTTTTAAGATTTTAGATTTTAGATCACATTATGTAGCGTTGTCTGTGGAAAACTCTCTTCCTATATTTTTATGCTTATTCGTTTTGAATCTGAAAAGTAGTTGCTAAAGTAGGTATTGTGCGTTGTGAATAAAATATATAGTTTTTCTTTTTTTTTTTTAGGTAGTTGTAGTTTGTGCAGTAAGTTTTACGAAAACTGTCTTTCTTTATCGTAGTTGCAAAAACGATAGATGGTCGATCTCTTTGATACGGGTAATGCTTACTGACAAAGGTTCATAAATGTACGTTTGTAGTTGCTCCAATCACTCTGGGAGCAAAAGCGAAATCCGGAAAATCTCTCGCTCTGAAGGTTTTTATTGTTTCAGTCCCAAGGATCACTGTGGAGGACTGAAATCAAAAGTCTAGCAGCTTATTAGGTTGAGTGAAGACTTACGGAGTGATCCACACAAGGTGTTCCCTGCAAATCAGACATTCGGTCTAGCAAAAGTGGAACACTCACACTGTGCGTGTCCCTTGAATTGAACTCTTCACCTCTTGGAACAGATCCAAAGCCTAGTACCAACTGGACTATGACATGAGGGTATGCTTCAACCACTCTAAGGAGTTAGGGGGAGTGATCGTGATACCAGAAACCATAGGACATGTATAGCACCATTAGATGACAACAACAACAACAATGTTACCGCATTGCCTTAGAAGACATCACCTATAGTGTGCTATATGAGGTCGGATATATGCAATGATACATATGTGTTAGAAACACGCAGAGGTTGTTTCACGATGACTCATAATGAAAATTGCGGTAAGCTGTGTCGATCAACTGCTACTTCACAATATAAGAAGTCCGGCTAATTTAGTGAGTCATTTTAATTTATCATAAGAATGTTCTTATCTCTTACCTTCTACTTATTCTTTCTTATTCGTTGATATGGTAATACACAAGAGCGCGCACACATATATATATTCACATGTAAATATACAAACATGTACATAAAAGGATGTGGGTCTCAAGATATATACATGCATACACATTACATATCTATGTATACCAGTTGTTGTCACATGGTAATGACAAACCCTGAAATCAAAATCGAAATATAATTAGGCGAGTCCCAATGAAATATAATTAGTTTTCTGCGATTCTATCACTATTTGAGAATTGTTTGCTATGTGAACCATGTGTGAAAAAATGTGACACAAACAGAATCAAAAACGAAAAACTTAGAACAAGACAGACACCATGATCGCAATGCCATTGATTTGATAGCATGAATTGGATGATTATACCCAAAGGAAGCAGCATCAGTAAAGAGGAAAAGGGTAATTGTATTTCCCATATATAGCGTTTTTGGGGAAGGTGGTGAAGTTGTGAGTCAAATTAAAAATCACCATTTGTAACCAATTCTTTTTTTTTTTCTTCAATCGTAACAAAATACTTTTATTCTTTTCTTTTTCTTTTGCTGTAAATGAAGTCTAAGATTACTTACTGATGGATTTCAAAACACGAATATAAAACAAGTATTATTTGTATGTAAATAATGACGTCGTAAAACACTAATATAGGATGACATGTTGAATAACAACGATCTGATGATAGGGTCGAAAGTAAACTTGTTACGTAAAGTATATTTGATGGTTAGCATGTTGTTAACAAAATCAGTCAGCGACCTATTGTTGTAATCGTATAAAGCTATGAATGCCAAACCGACATATGAAACCTATTATAGGTGTTAACAAAATCAGTCAGCAACCTAGTGTTGTAATCGTATAAAGCTATGAACGCCAAACCGGCATATGAAACCCACTATAGGTTTGTCATTCTGTGAATGAAGGGGCCATTACGCGATAACCAACCAATGATTATTGGATAATATTGTTAAGGATTGATCTGACCAAGCCACGAGCTGAGCTGAACCTACTGGATTGACCTGCATCACTTGTAATCTTATTCCTTTTCCGAGTTGACTTGGCGTAGTCCAGCTCGGCAACCTGATGCAGTCCAGCTCGGCGATCCCAGCTCGGCATTTGGATAGAGATGGCGAGCATCTGTAGTTATCTGATTGGTGAATCTGATTGATTTGCCATTAATGTATATCTATAATTGATTTGATTTGTATTTATCTATTGATTTAATTGATAGTGATTAATAGTGATTAGAATTAATAGTGATTAGATTAGTTCAGATATATCCTTCCATTTGTAACTCTATAAGTTGAGGTAATGAAATAAAGCAAATGTAGATTTAAAGTGCCAATTCATCTTTTACATATACATAAAAAGCTTATATGTGTTTTGATAAGATCTCACCACGCTACATTTAATGAGCTATTTTGTGTCAAAGTACATGAATGGCGACCGCCAACCACCAACTCAGAGCCCTGGCTCAAGCTATATAAAGGGTTCGAGCAATATAACACCCACCTTTTATATATACAAAACCTTAAATGACTTAATCTTTAGAGAGACTGTGAGATCTCAGTCTCTCAAGTTTACCCTTTGATTTATTTTTTTGCTCATCACACAATCAGGACACAGCTAACATATTTTAAGATTGTGGATTTTGACTCGCATCATATGACGCCGTCTGTGAAAAACTCTCTTCCTATTTTTTTGAAGCTTATTCGTTTTGAATATGAAGAGTAGTTGTTGAAGTATGCATTGTGGGTTGTGAACAGAATCTGTAGGTTTTTGTTGTTGCTGGTAGCTGTTGTAGATTATGTAGAAAGTTTTGTGAAAGCTGTCATTGTTTATCGTAGTTGTAAAAATGATAGATGATCAATCTCTTGGTATGGGTAAATTGCTTGCTGACAAAGGTGCATAAAGGTACGTATGTAGTTCCTCCTATCACCTCAGGGGAGTGGCCGTGATTAGGGATATTAACGAACCGAGTCAAACCGAATATTAGGTTTTTGAATGATGATTCGTTTTGCTAAACAAACTGTTCACCTTGGTTCGTTTACTATAACGAGCTTAAAATTGGTTTGAGTTCGTTTCGATAACACAATAACTATTTAAACTAGCCGAACGGTTTGCAAATAGTTCGGTTCGTTTTAGTAAACGAATCTAAACAGGTGTTCGAATTCAGCTCGTTTAAGTAAAATTAACAAACGAAGTCGAACAGTTTGCGAACTGTTCGGTTCGTTTAACACCCCTAGTAGTGATGCCGCAAGGTATGTATAGCACCTAGGCCTGTAATCAAACCGAACAGCTCGATGGATTCGGCTCGTTCGGCTCGGGATCGGCTCGAGCTCGGATCGAGTAGGGGATAACCGAAACCGAGCTTGAACTATGTTCGGTGTTCGATTATAATCCGAACGAGTTCGAGCCTAGCTCGTGAACAACTCGGCTCGGTTAAAATTAAAAAAAATTACCCCTGCCCTGCCCTTAATTCATTTCGGGATTACAAATTCCAAATTACATTTCCTCCTCTTCCAACAGCAGCGTTTTTTCTTTTTCCCCCTTTCTGGCTTTCTGCGAACCAACCTTCATCCCATCACCGCCGGATTGTTCCCACCTCCGACGGCGACTGCAATTGCACCACCACTCCACCAGCACTGCTAGCCGCTAGGATTCAGCCATTCAGGTTCACATGTTTCTTGCTTTTGTGATTTTTCTGTTAAGCTTTTTAGGGTTTTGTAAGTATTTGCAATTTTGCATATCCATTCATCATTTACCTTCATTTGTTCTTCAAATAAACATTTTGTTTCTGTTATTATGGAGATTTGGGTTTTTGAGAAAGAGGTACACTAAGAGGCAGCGACGACGAGGCAGAACCGCGAGGGGCCGAGAGCTACTTGGAACTTGGAAAATTGTTTAAGCGGAAATTGGAACTTGGTATTATCCAAAACCTTACAATTGCACTTATGTTTCTTGCTTAAAATTGTTTAAGCGGAAATTTTGAGGAAGAGAGGGTATTATCCGAAAGACCGAAACCGAAACCTTACAATTTTACTGTTGTTTCTTGCTTAAAATTGTTTAAGCCGAAATTGTTTCTTGCTTAAAATTGATGGTTTTTTGACGGCTACAATTTTTTCAGGGACTGTGCAACCTCAAGTCTCAACGTAGTATGTGTAAATTGTATTGGATTTATCCTTTCAACCTCATACACATTATTGCATCGAATTCACTGCTATTTGGATTCCTCGAGTAAGTAAATATTTCACTGCTGTTTTTGCTTACTTGATGTTGACGACCCCTAAGAGCATGTTTGTTTTTGCTTACTTGATGTTGGAGGAGCAAGTTTGTTTTTTACGGCTAACTTATCCAAACAGAAGCAAATGCCAAGTTTTATACATTTTGAAGATCTTAGTCTTGTTTGCTGGGAACATTGTAGCAGTATATTTGATTCTTGATGTTGTAGACCGTAGTCAACTCAATTTTAAGCATTGGATGGAATCTTGATTGTGAGGAAAGCTTTCTTGCATAGGTTTAATATCTTGTCAGATTTCCTCCTTGTTTCCTTTATTTGCATGGCAAGTTTGCATCTTGTTCTATTATCCTACAAACGGTAGAGAAACTATATCCGCTGAAGATCTCTATGGTTGTTTTTACAGATTACATAATCATGTCATCACACGACGTACAAAATGTTGATAGTATTGAACGAGAAATTGATAACACTGATGTGATGTCAGAAGATGAAGTAAACAGCCCCCAAAGGAGGGGTGAAGAAGCTGTTGATGTTGAGTGTGAGGAAGAATTTGAAAAGAAGAAGAGAAAAAAACCTCTAAAGTGTGGGATCACATGACAGAGGTTGTGGTTAATGGCGTGGATATGGTGCAATGCAAGCATTGCAAGAGAAATCTTAGGAAGAATAAGGACGGGACTACTACACAATTTAGTCGGCATTTGAATAGGTGTCTCGGTGTTGGAAAGAAGGATGTAGGCTCTTCTGGAAGTACGCAACAGATTTTGCAATTTAAAGATGGAGGGAAGAATGAGGAGAATGACCTTAGCAATTTCAAGTACGATCATGCTAAGGTACGAGAGGCTGTAGCGCGTATGATTCTTATGCATGAGTATCCATTCAATTTAGTTGAGCATGTGGGGTTCAACGATGTCATGAAGACTGCTTGTCCATGGTACATAAAGATTAGTAGAAATTCAGCGAGGGACGATTGTTTTACGGTTTACAATTTGGAGAGGAAGAAGATGATGGATACATTAAAACAGGTTGGTAGAGTTGGCATCACCACTGACTTGTGGAAGTCATGTCAGAAGACACAATACATGGTGGTGACGGCACATTTTATTGATCCGGATTGGAAGTTGCAAAAAAAGGTGTTGAATTTTTGCAATGTGCCACCACCGCACACTGGAGAGTTAATTGCTGAAGCTTTAGCAAAGTGTTTAAGCGATTGGGATCTTAATGACAAGCTTTCTAGCATTACGGTGGATAATGCTTCCTATAATGACAAGTGCATAAGAAATTTGAAAAGAGATTTCATGTTGCGGAAAGCCCTTCCCATTAGTGGTAAACTGTTCCACGTGCGTTGTTGTGCGCACATACTCAATTTGTTGGTCCAAGATGGATTGGAGGAGATCAAGGACATTATTGACACAGTTAGAGATGCAGTGAAATATTTGAATGCGTCAGAGTCTCGTCTTCGAGGTTTTGGCAACATTGTGAAGCAATACAATGTTGCTAATAAAAAACTGATTTTGGATTGTCCCACCCGATGGAACAACACATACATGATGTTGGCTGCTGCTTTACCTGTTAAAGCTGCCTTCGGGAGATATGCTGGTGTTGATAAAGGGTTTGAGAAGTTTGCACCATCTATGTGCGAGTGGGATAAAGTCGGTGACGTCTGTGAATTTTTGAAGCTTTTCTATTCCATAACCAATACTATTTCTGCTGTTGCATATCCTACCTCGAATATGTTTCTTATAGAATTGGCTCGGATTAAAAGGTTGTTGGATGAGAAGAAGCATGATGGCTCTGATAGTATCAAGGAAATGGCTAATGTGATGTTAATGAAGTTTGATAAATATTGGGGAGAATGCAATGTCTTGCTTTCATTGGCTGCTCTTCTTGATCCTAGGCTGAAGAAGGATATTGTCACGCATTGTTTCAAAATTATTTTCAGGGAAAATTCATATCAAAAGCATGTGGATGACATGGTTGAGCTGCTGAAGGAATTGTTTGAAGAATACAGGGTTACAGATGCAAGTTTAAGTGCGGCAACACTTTCGTCGTCAGAAAGAGGTTTGAATGTTGCTTCATCCAGTGGTGTAAGTAAATCCGGAATGTGTTGGGAAGGGCTTGGGGAGATTGATGATCTAAGCGACGATGAATCATGTGGTACTATTTCTGAGGTGGACATCTATCTGAATGAGAAGAGATTAAAAGGCGAACAAGATTTAGATGTGTTGTCGTGGTGGAGAATGAATAGTGGTCGATTTAGTATTCTTTCTAAGGTTGCTCGTGATCTTCTGTCTATTCCGGTTAGTACTGTTGCCTCAGAGTCTACCTTCAGCGCTGGTGGACGCATCATAGATGATTACCGATCATGTCTATCAGTGGAGACGGTGGAGATGCTCTTGTGTGCCGGCGATTGGGTACGACAAGCGAGGAATGCAAAGAAGGTAAATTATACTATTATTTGTGTTTTTGTTTATTTATTATCTTATAATACTTGTTGTAACTATTCGTTATTTTTGTAGACGGACACAGATGATCAGTATGCATGCGAGATTACATTACCGGATTGAGAATGAATATGTAAATGCAATGTAAGCACATTCTTCCTTTGCTCATTTGCTTGTATGCTTTATTGTTTTTGATTTTTTCAGGTAAGTCATAAACTGTTTTGTTATTTTAGTGTGGTGTTGTGGCTGTGGGCAATGAGCCAATGACCAATGGGCATGGTAGTGGAGCTGTTTCGGATTGGCGGCAATGCTCCGGAAGTATATGCGTGCTGCTAAACCTGGGTGAGTCTGATTTTATAGTCTTTTTTAGGCTGGTTGATTTCACGAAGTATATGCGTGCTGCTAAACCGATGTGGATTCAGTAGGTTGATTTAGAGGTTCTGAATGTCTGAAGGGATTGTTTGTTTTGACTTGGGATAGTATAAGATCATTTGATATCTCTTGAGAAAATGCCTAATGTGGAATTGTGGATTCACTTGACGTGTGTATTTCTGATTAGAAAGTTCAAAGTTGTAGTAAATACTTTGTTTTATTGGGAAGTTTTATTTGCTAATTGATGTAAGCATGTGATTTTTGAATGACTTGAATGTCATGTTGGGAGTTGATTGTTGAAGTTGCTGGAAAGTGAAAATGGAGTCGGTGAAATGTGAAATAGATTGAAGCTGCTGGAATTTTTTTTTATGTTGCCGAGCTTAACGAGCCGATACCGAGCGGCTCGTGAACCATCATGAGCCGAATACGATCGGTTAGTTCCTGTTCGTTTAGATTACCGAACGGGCTCGGCTCGGTCGCCTATATAAACGAACCGAGTTCGAACTTGTCAAAACTCGGTTCGCTCGGTTCGATTACAGGCCTAATAGCACCACTAGATAGAAGATTAGTAGTACAACAACAACCACCATACCCAGTATATCTCAACGACAACACAAGCTATTGCTAGGGTCTGAGGAGGGTGAGAGGCAGACAAATAGTACCTCCATCCCAAGGGATAGAGAGTTTGCTTCCAGTGAGACCCCCGGCTCTATATGTCCTGCACAGATATCATAATGATATGAATATGTACTATTGAAGAGATTTTATTAAACATACACAGAAGTCTTCTGATATTAAAATAGTCATAATAGTGAATATGCAAACATAGTTGAAAGACAAAGACCAAAACAAAAATGTGCAAAGTCAACCTAAAGTGTAAACACTATCTAATCCTCTAAGTATGCTTGAAGATGCCCCTATATCCTGCCTACCCCTCCTTAACCTTAATCCTCTGCCTCCATGAACTCCTATCTTGGAGCATGTCCTCAGAGAGGTGCAACTCTAGTAAGTCATACCTAATATGCTCATCCCATGTAAGTTTGGGTCTGCCTTTACTCATCTTCCCATCTACAATGAGGCTTTCAATTGCTCTGACGGATGCCGTTGTCTGTCTCCTATTGACATGCTCAAATCATCACAGTCTTCCCTCTCTTATCTTATCTGATACACTAGTCATCCCTAACCTTTCTCTGTATATCTCATTGCTTATCTTGTTTAGCCTTATATGCCCACACATCCACCTCAACATCCTCATCTCTGCCACTTCCATCTTTTGTGACTGTGTCCTCTTGATAGCCCAGCAGTGTGTTCCATATAACATTGTCGGCCGGACTGCCACCCTATAAAATTTTCCCTTTAATTTAGTTGGAAAATTCTTGTCACACAGCACTCTTGAGGCCACCCTCCACCTACACCAATCTGCCTGAATTCGGTGTGCTACGCCACTCTCTATGTCTCCATCTTTCTGTACAAATGATCCTAGGTACTTAAACTTTTTCAAGATCGATGAAAACCATATGTAGATCGCGCTTCTTCTCCCTATACTTCTCTATCAATCTCCTTAAAATGTGTATTGCCTCCGTAGTCGACCGTCCTAGCATAAAACCAAATTGGTTTACCGTAACTTGAGTTTCTCCCCTAATTCTAGTGTCGATTACTCTCTCCCATAACTTCATAGTATGACTTAGCAATTTAATCCCCTTGTAATTCCCACAATTCTGTGCATCTCCTTTTTTCTTATATAGAGGGATCACTACACTTCTTCTTCACTCATCTGGCATTTTTCTGATTTAAAAATAAGGTTGAACAGAGTAGTTAGCCATTGAACCTCCTCTTCTCCCAAACACTTCCACGCCTCAATGGTTATTTTATCCAGGTCAACTGCCTTAGCTCTTCTCGTCTTCTTAAGTGTTCTTTTCACCTCTCCTTGTGTGATGCTACGACAATCGCAGTTATATAGAAGATTAGTAGTAGGTGGAGAAAAAATGTGGTTCTGAAAATTATTTTTCACCCTAAACCTTAGTTTTGAAAATTTTCAAAATATGACCTCTAACTTCAAAAAAAAAAAAAATAGTGTTTTGTTTATTCTGAAATCGAAATCCTGTAAAACTTTTATGAGATTGTATACTAGGATATCTTGTTTATTTCTTTAAAAGATCTTTGAGAAATTCGACAGATAACTATATGAGAAACATTTTCGGGAGATATGTCAAACATGTTTCTTTACATAACTCTGTTAATCTGTAAAACAGATTTTCACAATTATATAAACTTGAACGTTTGTCACACTTATTTTCAACCTTATTTTCAAAACAGGAAAAATGTCAGATGAATGGAGAAGGAGTGTCGTGGTCCCTCTACACAAGAAAAAAAAGAGACGCACAATATTGTAGGAATTACAGAGAGATTAAGCTGCTAAGTATAGAGTAATTGATACTAGAATTAGGAGAGAAACTCAGATTACGGTAAACCAATTTGGTTTTATGCCATGCCGATCAACTACGGAAGCAATACACATTCTAAGGAGATTGATAGAGAAGTATAGGGAGAAGAAGCGCGATCTACATATGGTTTTCATCGATCTTGAAAAAGCGTATGATAGTGTGCCACGTAGATTGATTTGGAATAGTCTGGATGCAAAAGGAGTTCCTATGAAGTATATAGACACAATTAGGGATATGTATATTAGGAAGAAAACAACTGTTCACACGCCTGCAGGGGATACGGACTTCTTTCTGGTGGAGGTAGGCCTTCATCAAGGGTTTACTTTGAGCTCATTTCTTTTCGCAGTTGTCCTAAACGAGTTGTCAAAGCCGATACAGGAGACAGTCCCATGGTGTATGCTTTTTGCTGATGATATTGTATTAGTCGCGGAAAGTAGACATACCCTGAGTATGAGACTAGAGGAGTGACGAGGTGCTTTAGAGAGAAAAGGACTAAGGATTAGTCGTTCTAAGACTAAATATTTGCATTGTGACTTCAGCGGCGCAGCCAACGATGAGAATAGCCAGCTCAATATCGAGGGTCAAGTGGTCACACAGGTAAGTAAGTTCAAGTACCTTGGATCATTAATACAGCAAGATGGAGACATAGATAGTGACGTAACACACCGAGTTCAGGCTGGCTGGTCTAGGTGGAGGGCGGCCTAAGGGGTGCTGTGTGACAAGAATTTTCCAACTAAATTATAAAGAAAATTTCATAAGGTAGCAGTGCGACCGACAATGTTATATAGAACAGAATGCTGGCCATCAAGAGAACACAGTTGTAGAAAATGGAAGTGGCAGAGATGAGGATGCTGATGTGGATGTATGGGCATACAATGCTAGACAGGATAAGAAATGAGGTATACATGAAAATATTAGGGGTGACTATTATAGCAGATAAGAAAAGAGAGGGGAGACTGAGATGGCTTGGACATGTCAAGAGGAGACAGACAACGACGTCTGTCAGAGCATTTGAACGCCTCACTGTAGAGGGGAAGATGAGTAAATGCAAGCCCAAACTGACTTGGGATGAGCAGATTAGGCATGACTTACTAGATTTGCACCTCTCTGAGGACATGGTCCAGGATAGGAGTTCATGGAGGCAGATGATTAAGGTTAAGGAGGTGTATGCAGGATATAAGGGAACCTTGTAGTATACTTAGAGGATTAGATACTTTCTACACTTTAGGTTAACTTTGCATTTTTTGTTTTTTGTTTTTGTCTTTGTCTTTCAATTATTTATGCATATAAACTCTTATGACTATATACAGGTATATATAGAGTCGGAGGTCTCATTGGAAGCAAACTCTTTATCTCTTGGTATAGAGGTATTGTTTGTCTGCCTCTCACCCTCCCTAGGCCGTAGCGATAGTTTTTGATGTCGTTGGGATATACTGGGTATGATTGTTGTTGTTGTTTGTCACACTTATACTCTATCAAATTGGGTGAGTCCAGTTAAATGAAATATGAGATCTTTAAATAGTTTTCTGCGATTTTATCACTATTTGAAAATTGTTTGCTATGTAAACCAAGTGTGCGAAAACGTAACATTTATCACACGTGCTTAGGTTCATAGTTGGAACTTAAATATATTATAGCATACGAATAGGATACTCACTATGTACCTAGTTATAGATCTTTTTGCAAAAATTCTATGTAATCTATTATGTAAGTATTGTAGCTGTAGCGCCCCGCTCCCGAGCTCCACCCTCGGAAACGGTGCACCCACCGTATCTCACTCAGGAGAATACTAGGCGTCACATCGACCTGCTACACGTCAGTGCTGACATAGAAAAGTTTTCCTTTTCTTCCTGCGGAAACGATAAGTCGCAACACTAATTGAAATTAATGAACTTTAAGGAAATAACGACAGTAAGGCTAGGCTGATCAGGCCTTACAAGTCAAGGTCAAATGTCTAAATTTAAAAGCATGAAATTGTTTTCAAAAGTAATACTGAATATTAAAATGTCTGTGTCATCCCATGGCACCACCAGAATCCTGTCTCCAACCTTGCCGCACACGTATCTACGAGTCACTCAGCCCATTCCACGGTATCGGACCCATCCTCAACGTAGATGTAATCGTACTCTGTCTCGGCTACATATGGAATAGTAGGTGTGAGTGATGGTAATCACCCAGTAGGTGCCTCTCAAAACAATACAAAACTCACATACCCAAAACGATATCTCCACGTAACCACATAGAACAGATAGCATGCAACCGGAAGGTAAGACACTCCACGTACTCAACATAAGCTACATGACATGGCTTATACGGAAATAAACACTCCACACAAGATGCATGCGCAAGTACGTGATGCATGCTCACATAACGTGTCACGCGCAACTAGAAACATGTCAGGCAATATGCTCCTAGGCCTATATGCAATGCATGCTCCCGGGACCTAGTTCCAGCGTCATGGTCTCTAGGCACCACTTGCCGTTCTGGACACCCACGCCCTATAGACGCTGTGTATCGTACGGCACCCACGCCCTATAGACGCTGCGTATCTCATGACACCCACGCCCTATAGACGCTGCGTATCCGTACGACACCCACGCCCTATAGACGCTGCGTATCACATGACACCCACGCCCGACCGACGCTGTGTATCATCACGGCCCCCACGCCCTATAGGCACTACGTATCCTCCGAACACGCACACCCTCAGACAATGGGTACCTCATGCACATGCACGTGCCATGAATGCAAAAGAAAGGAAAAAGAACAGTTGGACGTCATCCTCTGACGTCGATCGATCGATGTACTTCTGGGGTACGTCGAACCCTCAGCCCCCAGGACGTCGATCGATCGACGTGGTTCTGAGGCACATCGAACCCTCAGCCCCTGGACGTCGATCGATCGATGTCCATCTGAGGCACATCGAACCCTCAGCCTCTAGACGTCGATCGATCGATGTCCCCGAAACGCAGAACTCCCATTCTGAAATTTATGCAATCCTTCCATCCAATCCCAAACAATCTTTCCCCCATCCCACATATCCGTACTCGCATCAAAACCTCACAACCCCAAGTAACAACGAACCATACAACAACGAGATCACGTTAAATCAAGAACCATATAACGGAAAATAAACATGTTGCGCATATCATTAAGATCCAAATAAAATCAAGAACTAACGACAACCACAACACATAAAAATACCCTTTTTTGCCTATGCAAGCCTTCATACCGTTTTGAGGAAATAATGAATATGCACCTACCTCGATCCTAGCGAGAAGTGATTGATGTGGAAGAGTGTGATCTTGTTAACGTTATGAATCCCTCTTCTTGAACCTTGGATCAAAGGTCCTTCGTTTCCTTGCTATGGCCGAAATCTTGATGAGAGAAAGAGGAGAAGAAGAGAGGCAGCCGTTTGAGAGAGAAAGAGAGGAGAGATTAGGGTTAGAGTAAAGTGATAAGGAGAGGGAGAGATTTTAGGGGATAAATATGAGTTAATAGGAGAGGAATTTTAGGGAGGGGTTTGACTATAGATTAGGATAGAATTTTATCTTTTTATTATATATCTTCTTTTTTTTTTCAAAACACGGTTATAACATCCTACCCCCCTTACAAAAAGTTTCGTCCCCGAAACTTGCCGTACCTTACTCAAATAGGTGGGGATAGCGGTCGCGCATTTGCTCTTCTAGCTCCCACGTTGCCTCATTCTCTCGGTGGTTGCTCCATTGAACCTTTACGTAAGGAATAATCCTCCTCCTCAGCTCTTGCTCCTTCCGGTCAAGAATTCTGATTGGTACTTCTTCATAGGAAGCATCGGGTCTGATCTTAAGAGGTTGTGCATCCAACACATGGCTAGGGTCAGCAACATACTTCCTTAACTGCGAGACGTGGAACACGTTGTGCACTTGAGCCAACGTCGGAGGTAGTGCCAATTTGTAAGCCAAATCTCCAACTCTTTCGAGTATTTCATATGGTCCAATATAACGCGGCTTCAACTTCCCTTTAACTCCAAACCGTGTCACACCCTTCATGGGTGACACTTTAAGATAGACCTTTTCTCCCTCCTCGAATTTCAAAGGTCGTCTCCTCGTGTCGGCCCAACTTTTGCTTCTATCTTGAGCTGTCTTAAGACGTTCACGAATCAGTTTCACCTTTTCCTTAGTTTGCTCAATTATTTCTGGAGCCGTCAACCTACGTTCACCAACTTCGTCCCAATGCACAGGTGACCTACACTTCCGTCCATATAAGGCCTCAAATGGTGCCATACCTATGGCACTGTGATGGCTGTTGTTGTAAGAGAACTCTATCAATTTGAGCATGCTGTCCCAATTTCCTTTAAAATCCAATGCGCATGCCCTCAACATATCCTCCAGGGTCTGAATGGTCCTTTCAGATTGACCATCGGTCTGAGGGTGAAAAGCAGTACTCAGTCGCAACTCAGTCCCCATCTTCTTCTGGCACGCTGCCCAGAACTGAGATGTAAACTTCGAGTCACGATCCGATACTATGCTAACTGGCACTCCATGAAGGCAAACAATGTTATCAATGTACATAGTTACCAACCTCTCCATAGCAAGTCCGGTGGGAATAGGCAAGAAGTGAGCGGACTTAGTCAGTCGATCCACGATTACCCATATCACGTCATTTCCATTTTTTGTTTTCGGGAGTCCCACCACGAAGTCCATTGTTACATGCTCCCGCTTCCATTCAGGTATCTCTAGAGGTCGCATCAATCCACCCGGTCTTTGGTGTTCCGCCTTAACTTGCTGGCAAACAAGGCACCTTTCCACAAACTCAGCAATGTGCCTCTTCATGCCACTCCACCAATAGTGTCTCTTCAGATCATTGTACATCTTCGTAGCACCAGGGTGAATAGACAGTCTCGAATTATGTGCCTCCTTCAACAACTCTCTCCTGAGTTCCTCGACATCCGGTACACACAACCTTCCTTGGTATCATATACTGCCGTCGTCATGAACTTGAAATCCATCCACTTGGCTGGTTAGCATTCTTTCTTGCGTTTCTCTAATTGTTGCATCATTCCTCTGGGCTTCCTTAATCTGGTCTACCAATGTAGGGGTGATAATTAGCGCGGCCAAGATATCGGCAGTAGAATCTACAAGGTCCAAATCAAATTCCGCTATCTCTTTTTCTTGAGTAGCCTGCCGTGCATGGCTCGACTTCCTACTTAAGGCATCAGCCACTCGATTGGCTTTCCTCGGATGATAGCTGATGGTCAAGTCGTAATCTTTCAACAGTTCTAACCATCTCCTTTGGCGCATGTTCAGCTCCTTTTGCGTAAACAAATACTTAAGACTCTTATGATCAGTGAACACCTCGCACTTCACTCCATATAGATAGTGGCGCCAGATTTTCAGCGCGAACACCACCGCGGCTAGTTCCAGATCATGAGTCGATAGTTCTGCTCATAGGGGTTTAGCTGTCGTGACGCATACGCAATGACCTTGTCGTTTTGCATCAACACACATCCTGAAATATAAAAATTAGACCACAACTTTAATTGTATACAAAATCAGTTGAAATCATACACAATTACCTAGCCCGTTCTTAGAAGCGTCACTGTAAATGACAAACCCTTCTGAAGCGGAGGGCTGAGCAAGAATAGGGGCTGTGGTCAGTCTCCTTTTTAGTTCAACAAAACTCTGCTCGCATTCGGTGGTCCATTCGAATTTCGACTTCTTCTGCGTCAACCGGCTTAGAGGCACTGCAATCGATGAGAAGCCCTCGACAAACTTCCTATAGTATCCAGCCAGACCGAGAAAACTCCTTACCTCTGTCACATTAGTAGGCCTAGGCCATTCGGTGATCGCCTCCACTTTCTTTGGGTCCACAGAAATTCCCTCTTCAGAGACCACATGACCCAAGAAGGCTACGCTTTTCAACCAAAACTCACACTTGCTGAACTTGGCGTACAATTTGCTTCTCCGAAGGGTCTCTAGAACTTCCATCAAATGCTCCGCATGAGTATCTTCGTCAGGAGAGTATATAAGGATATCGTCAATGAACACTACTACGAACTTGTCCAGTTGTTTCCGAAATACTGTGTTCATTAGGTCCATAAAGGCAGCCGGGGCGTTGGTTAATCCAAAAGGCATAACCAGGAATTCGTAATGGCCATAGCGTGTTCTGAAAGCGGTCTTGGCCGTATCCCCCGATTTGATCCTTAACTGGTGATAACCGGATCGCAAGTCGATCTTGGAAAATACTCTAGCCCCCTGGAATAAATCTCGTTAGAGGTGAAGTTATCGAATAATTAAAAGTTCAAGTATAATTTTAACTTATCAGTACCCGCAGTTGATCAAAGAGATCCTCAATTCTAGGTAACGGATACTTGTTCTTGATAGTGATCTTGTTGAGTTCCCGGTAGTCTATACATAGTCTCATGCTCCCATCCTTCTTCTTCACGAACAGGACTGGAGCACCCCAGGGTGATACACTAGGTCGAATAAACTTACGGTCCATCAGTTCTTGTAATTGCTCCTTCAACTCCTTGAGCTCTGCTGGAGCCATGCGGTAGGGTGCCCTGGATATGGGTTCAGCACCAGTTATGAGATTAATCTCGAACTCCACCTCTCTTTCTGGTGGTAGTCCTGGTAACTCCTCGGGGAAGACGTCCGTAAATTCATTTACCACAGGGATTCAGTCGATCTGCGGAACCTCTTGTTCAGCACCCATTGTGTAAACCAGGAATCCTTCTCTTCCTTTCCTTAGTGCTCGAAACGCCTGACCCGCAGTCAAATAAAGCTTTTGGGGTGCCTTCTTAAATTTAGGGTTCCCTAAGAAAATAGTTTCGCCCAGTTCAGGGTGCTTCATGCTGACTTGGAGTCGTCGGCAATCCATGTTTGCATGATACCTTGCTAAGAAGTCCATGCCTAAGATGACGTCGAAGTCGTACATTTGAATCGGTATCAAGGTCACAGAGAACTGCAGACCGTTAATCTCCAATCCACATTCCTTGTAACGTTGATGAGACACGAGTACTTGGCTGCCAGCGGCTTGTACGCGATAGGGTGTCTCGAGCCATTCGGAAAGAACATCCAGCTTCTTAGCAAACCTCTTTGCCACAAACGAGTGACTCGCCCCACTATCGAACAAAACGTTGGCTGGCACTTTGTTAATTAAAATTACACCTACCATATTCGAGGTTTAGCACACAACATACATCAATAGCAACTAGAATTTAATCCAACTTCAAATTTAAGTACTTAAATTAATGTACCCGTCACCACGTCGCCTGACTCCTCGACTTCGGCATCCGTCATCGTATGTACCCGGGCATTGGTCCGGCTTCGTCCTCCTTGCTGAGCCTGTGTCTGTGAGTTTACCTGAGCCGGTGTTGAGCATTCCTTAGCAATATGTCCTTGCTTCCCGCAGTTGTAGCACGTTCTCTGATCCTTCCGACATGGTCCCGGATAGAAACGTCCGCACAGTGTACACCGTGGGATAGGTGCCGCAGCCCTTACTGGTTGTGCATCAGTCGGTGCCGGACCCTCAATCATCGGGGTCTGAATCGCTGTCCTCTGCTGTCGTTCTGGTCGAAATGGTTGCCCGGGCTGTGAGCGCCGAGGTACTTTCAGCCATCTCCCTGATCTGCCTGTCTGCAGCTCCTCACGGGGCCTCTTCAGTCTCTCCAGTGCAGCTGCCCTTTCCAAATTCCTCTCTACACGTCGACATACCTCCAGCAATCCCTCAAATGTGGTAGTTTCTGCGCAAACAATCGCCTGTTGAATGCGAAAGCTCAAACCTGTGTGGAACTTTAGCATTTTGGCCTCTTCGTTGTCCATGATGCACGACATATACTGGCCCAGTTCATGAAATTTCTCGGAGTATTGATCCACCGTCATGGACCCTTGGGTCAACAGTTGGAACTCCGCCATCCTTCTCTGAATAGCACTACCCGGAACATAGTGCTTCTTATACTCCTCAACAAATTGTTCCCACGTCACTGGTGGAGTCAATTTGCGTTTCACTTCGTTCCACCACCTCTCAGCTTCCCCTTCCAAGAACGGGGTAGTCACCTCCACTTTCAGATTTACGGGTACTTGTATCAGTCTTATTTGTTCAGTTATGTTTTTGAGCCAAATCTCGGCTTCCTCAGGCCGAGTGGTACCCCTGAACATTGGTATTCGGGAGTTCTGCATCTCCCTGTAATAGAACCTTAGGCCTTGCTGCGGTGGAGGAGGTGGTGGTGGTTGTTGTTGCTGTTGCTGCTGAGTGTGCTGAAGTATTTGGGCAATCTGTGCCTGTTGCTCTGTCATCTGAGTATATTGTTGCGCCATCTGCGCCTGCTGATGGGTTATTAAGGCCGTCAGATTGGCCAATGTATCCGCGAAGTTTTGGGGGATCGCCCCTTGCCCCTGACGTTCGTCTCTGTCATTTCCACTATTTCCTGATGGCTCACGTCGCGGAGGCATTGTCTGTAGACAATTTAAAACACGTTAGACAAAATTGGCTTAAGAGTATTGTAAGAGAGGTACAGGAGTGGAGGCCAAAGGAAAAGATAACCTATCCTGTCTACATACTAACGGCACTCACCAGCCAAAACCCCAATCATAGCTTATGTCTACTTCATTTTATTCAAATTTGAAAATCATTTGAAAACGGATCGTCACTTATCCTAGGGTAATTAGCTAATCTATCACGTTCCCGAGGCGTATCTGAAGCCTGGGCTCTGATACCACCTGTAGCGCCCCGCTCCCGAGCTCCACCCTCGGAAACGGTGCACCCGCCGTATCTCACTCAGGAGAATACTAGGCGTCACATCGACCTGCTACACGTCAGTGCTGACATAGAAAAGTTTTCCTTTTCTTCCTGCGGAAACGATAAGTCGCAACACTAATTGAAATTAATGAACTTTAAGGAAATAACGACAGTAAGGCTAGGCTGACCAGGCCTTACAAGTCAAGGTCAAATGTCTAAATTTAAAAGCATGAAATTGTTTTCAAAAGTAATACTGAATATTAAAATGTCTGTGTCATCCCATGGCACCACCAGAATCCCGTCTCCAACCTTGCCGCACACGTATCTACGAGTCACTCAGCCCATTCCACGGTATCGGACCCATCCTCAACGTAGATGTAATCGTACTCTGTCTCGGCTACATATGGAATAGTAGGTGTGAGTGATGGTAATCACCCAGTAGGTGCCTCTCAAAACAATACAAAACTCACATACCCAAAACGATATCTCCACGTAACCACATAGAACAGATAGCATGCAACCGGAAGGTAAGACACTCCACGTACTCAACATAAACTACATGACATGGCTTATACGGAAATAAACACTCCACACAAGATGCATGCGCAAGTACGTGATGCATGCTCACATAACGTGTCACGCGCAACTAGAAACATGTCAGGCAATATGCTCCTAGGCCTATATGCAATGCATGCTCCCGGGACCTAGTTCCAGCGTCATGGTCTCTAGCCACCACTTGCCGTTCTGGACACCCACGCCCTATAGACGCTGTGTATCGTACGGCACCCACGCCCTATAGACGCTGCGTATCTCATGACACCCACGCCCTATAGACGCTGCGTATCCGTACGACACCCACGCCCTATAGACGCTGCGTATCACATGACACCCACGCCCGACCGACGCTGTGTATCATCACGGCCCCCACGCCCTATAGGCACTACGTATCCTCCGAACACGCACACCCTCAGACAATGGGTACCTCATGCACATGCACGTGCCATGAATGCAAAAGAAAGGAAAAAGAACAGTTGGACGTCATCCTCTGACGTCGATCGATCGATGTATTTCTGGGGTACGTCGAACCCTCAGCCCCCAGGACGTCGATCGATCGACGTGGTTCTGAGGCACATCGAACCCTCAGCCCCTGGACGTCGATCGATCGATGTCCATCTGAGGCACATCGAACCCTCAGCCTCTAGACGTCGATCGATCGATGTCCCCGAAACGCAGAACTCCCATTCTGAAATTTATGCAATCCTTCCATCCAATCCCAAACAATCTTTCCCCCATCCCACATATCCGTACTCGCATCAAAACCTCACAACCCCAAGTAACAACGAACCATACAACAACGAGATCACGTTAAATCAAGAACCATATAACGGAAAATAAACATGTTGCGCATATCATTAAGATCCAAATAAAATCAAGAACTAACGACAACCACAACACATAAAAATACCCTTTTTTGCCTATGCAAGCCTTCATACCGTTTTGAGGAAATAATGAATATGCACCTACCTCGATCCTAGCGAGAAGTGATTGATGTGGAAGAGTGTGATCTTGTTAACGTTATGAATCCCTCTTCTTGAACCTTGGATCAAAGGTCCTTCTTTTCCTTGCTATGGCCGAAATCTTGATGAGAGAAAGAGGAGAAGAAGAGAGGCAGCCGTTTGAGAGAGAAAGAGAGGAGAGATTAGGGTTAGAGTAAAGTGATAAGGA
The DNA here is from genome assembly GCA_036186865.1 of Eustoma russellianum. Lineage (NCBI taxonomy): Eukaryota > Viridiplantae > Streptophyta > Magnoliopsida > Gentianales > Gentianaceae > Eustoma > Eustoma russellianum. Next base: position 15,889,613 of record AP025062.1, on the reverse strand, counting down.
GAGGGAGAGATTTTAGGGGATAAATATGAGTTAATAGGAGAGGAATTTTAGGGAGGGGTTTGACTATAGATTAGGATAGAATTTTATCTTTTTATTATATATCTTCTTTTTTTTTTTTTTTCAAAACACGGTTATAACAGTAGCAGTTCGTTCTCAATCACCCACTTGGTGATGTGGTGAGTTAGTAGCCGTTGGGTGAATTCGTTTCATTTGTATATATATACACAGCACTGTACTTAGTTAAGTAAGAAGTCTTCTGAAGGAATACGAATATCCTTTTCTTCATCACTCTCTCCATTTATTCTTCATGTTCTTTGGTTAAGAATTGCTTTACTTTTCTATTCACTTTTTCTTGTGTACAAATTTCCTGTACATAGTATAAAGAATTTCTATACATATGGTAAGAAATAAAGATAATGAATACACATTAATTTTCTTTCCATGATTAAGGTTGGATATTTGATTTCTTTGGTGGTTGTTTGTATCTTTCCTATCTTATATAATTGTGGATCACTGTTACACATAACCACAAAATTCAACATCTTAACTTCTTATTGACATTTTTCATGTACTTTACTTAAGAGCAGCTAGTCTTTGTCCAAAAACATGACCAGAAATGGACACATAGACCCCTTATATAACCAAAAAGTGAATTTTTTTTTTCTCTTTTTCAACACACAAAAAAGTGACTCAAAAGTCTTTTTTAACATCCAAAGCTAATGTTGCAGAATACAGGCTCTTGAAAGGTGACCAATGGCACCCTGAAACCTTGATTAATACGTTACATATCTCCTTACACAAGCACGTATTCTAAAGAACATCTAAAAACATTCCAACAAACATTTGTAACATCTAAAAATATTCTGAAAACATCTAAAAGGACTTTAAAACAGAATGAACAACTTTTACAAGCCAATTTGGCTAAAAATAAGATCTTACAAAACATCACAGACGTATTTCCTCTCACTCTATCTCGCTGTATATCCTTTTTATGCAATTATACTTTTTTGACCTCATCATAGTCACACAAGATATGTTCGTCATGAGCCATATGCCAAGAACAATCAATGTGAAAGTTCGAAGCATTAGAAGACAGGGCAATGCAGTGATGATGACATGCAATAGATTGAGTCAGTTTTTATTAACCCGTGCCTGTTTAATTTTTTTTCCAGATGTGTTTGGTAGAGTGTCAGATACATTAGTAGTTCTCTCCCTTGAAGAAACGAGTGACATGCAACAAATTAAAACACTCTTTATGACCCATGATCCTTTTGGTTTTTGTCTATCAGTGTCACCGATTGTGTGAACAGGAGTGTTAGAAGATGAGTTAACAATTGTGTCGGTGTTCTGGGTTCTAGACACAAGATCTCTTTTGATTTATCTCAAAAATTTAAAGCATCTAGGTCGAATCTGGATCACCTTGTGTAGCGCCCCGGCCCGGACAGCGGACCCGAACCGGTGCACCCGTCGTAGCTTACTGAGAGGACTACAAGACGTCTCATCTCTCGAATACACATCATCAATGACGTAAGAGAGTAAGCCCGGAAACATATGTAAAACAAATCTAAACCATCAAATCAGTACTTCAAAATGTATTGTGTTTACAAAAGACTATTTGTGGTTACAACCAACTAAATCCTCAACGAATGAAAGAAAACTGAAATAACTAGAAACAGTCTTGACCATTCCCCAATACGAACTCTAAGCATCCCATTCGGCCCACTCACCGTCATCCTCTATGAAAATCATATCGTGTTCGGGCTCATCTGCAAAACAACAGGGTAGAACCCTTAGCGAAAACGCTAGCAAGTAACCCGCTTATAAGACATACGGGATCAACACATGGCAAGACATGAGTAATATTTATGTGAAGGGGTGAAGGGGGCACATGTCTTGTATAATTTCAAGAACGTAGGTTACTAGCATAACAGAGCAAGAATAGTAATTCATAAGCAATTAACAGTTCAATAACAGTCCACTTACAATTCAACCATACCGGAACGACTCACGTGATGCATGATAGTTCAAAACATGCACTACACTACACAAACCCAAATGCTTATGCTTCGCTTTTCAAAACAGTGCAATGCATGTCATAATGTCCGGTCACATAACTTTATACCCTGTGATGGGCCACAGCTTGTCTTTATACCCTGTGACGCACCACAGCTTAACTTTATACCCTGTAATGTTCCACAACTTGTCTTTATACCCTGTGTCACATTACAGCTCACTTTATACCCTGTGATGGTTACAGCTTGTCTTTATACCCTGTAACGCATCACAGCTCATTTCGCAAACTTTATACCCTGTGCCGAGGCACAGCTCTTACCAAATCATAATGCAAATGCAAGTGTCATGATGCAAAAATGCACAACTTCTCATCATTCAATCACATTCTTCAATCATACACTTCAAGCACATTCTCACTTTCAAACGTGTCAACCCATGTTCAGGCCTACCTCACATAAACGTTCCTACTAAGGATACGAGGGATGAAGTAAACTCTCTTCACACGTTCCATTTGAACCCTAACAAAGCCTCAAGCATTCATTCTTAACCTCTTAGATCATTCATGTTGAAGTCCGATTCAAATACCCTACGAGGTACTCACTGTCAATTCATCATCCTAGATCGTGTTTCCAAGACTTATACTAACCTCGATCAGGTCCTAAGAAGTCTCTAAGGTCACCCAAAGGATCCTCTAGCTTCCCTCTTTCTTCCTTTATTTTCCCACAAAACAGATGGACGTCTGCCCCTGACGTCGATCGATCCACGTCCATCTGAGGCACATCAATCTCTCACTCAGCCTACATCGATCGACCGATGTGACGTCGTTCCCTCACATCGATCGATCGATATCCATCAGGATACATTGATCTCTCGCTCAACTATACATCGATCGATCCACGTACAACTGTAGCACATCAGTCTCTCCCTCTGCTATACATCGATCGATCGATGTACATCAGCCTCTGACATCGATCGATCGATGTCAGCGTTTTCTAGCATTCTCATTCTGCGATTTCTGCAGAAACTGCAGATCTAACCCCAATCTATTTCCAACTTCCTTCCAATTATTCCAAGCCTAATCCTCGCTATCAATCCAAACTTAATTCACCAAAACAAAACCTTTCACATACAAATCAAGGATTCAAGCCTAAAACTCAAATCATCCATCAAAACAAACCCAAAAATCTCATCTTTTCACTCTCCCTCCCTTCAACCGCCAATAGCAACAAAAAGGGGTTTCAAGGGATTGGGATTTGCAAGATTCCATGGGATCAACAACAAGAACAAACGATTTTCAATATACAATGGCCAAATCTCAAAACCAAAACACATAATTCACATATAGATCCACGGAAAGAAACTACTGCATGGTGATCTATTTTGATATCAAAAATAGGCTTTTTTCTTTCATAAATCGTAGGAACTCATAAGTAGATTACTTGTCTGTGATTACTCGAAGAAGAATCGAAGAACAAACGAGGATTGGATTGAAGATCTTGAGGAATCTTCACCTAGGGTTGCAAGAAGGAGGGAAAATCGCCTAAGGAGAGGAGGAGAGGAATGCGTCGATACTTTTCTGAAAAGTGAAGGAAAACTGACGTTCTGTCAGTTTAGATATGGGTAAGGGTGAAATTTGAGTTTCTAAATTATATCCTACTATCTCATTTATCTTAAATGATTAAAATTTAATATTTAATTCTGAATTAAATACTAATTAATTCTAATATTTAATCTATCCATAAATACCACTTAATCCAATATTTAATCCTTAATTCATTACCAATAATTGTCATCAATCCATTTAATTTCCTTTTACCCTTTAATTATTCTTCGGAGGGTGCGGGCATAACACCTTGTTAGAATTAATTATAATTATTATAATTGATTGCCAAAATCTCGTGATTTATTTGTAAATCACTAATGTGGATCACATGTATAACGTATCTGTACGTTATATTGGCTAGATACGTTGCAATTATTGACTGCATTAATTATCAGATTTGATTCTGATTGATTGACAATTATTATGTTTCCTTGATGGAAGGAATTAATTGTCAGTCAAATAAGGGAAGGGGTCACTGGCCTAGCCTATAAATAAAGGGCATGTGATATTCCATCAATCATAACGATACAACATTCAGATAGACATAGGCTGGAAGGCTCCATTTCTCACAGGAATTCTTCTCTGCAGCAGGCTTCCGGTTCGAAGGCAACGACTAAGCGATAATGTCCGGAGGTAACTTTTATGCTTCCGCAATTTGTTTTGGCCTAACATTTGGTATCAGAGGCACCTCTGACCATATCGTTTGTACGGAAAGAAAATTTCTTCTGTACACTTTAATGCAATTTAATCGTTCAAAGGTTACGGGATTATAGTTTTCAAGGCATTCAATATGTGCATTTTTGAATATATGCTTACGCGGAGAATATGCTATGCTTTTGGAATCTGAAACTTTTTTTTTTGGTTTGTATACCAAAACTAGAAACATGTTTGGATTTATGAACCTTTGGTTATAATTGCTTTGGCCTTTAAGTGATAGGTCCCTTAGAACACACTATACAGGGGGGTTGAATAGTGTGTTCACCAAGTATGAATATTTTCTTAGATAATTTTCGTTTTTGAGTGCAACCAATACTTGGGTGTGTTCTTGAAAAGAATAAAGACTTTGCGGAAGCTTAAAGAACACAAAGATGTATAGAGGTTCAAGTCAAATGACTCTACTCCTCTACCTTCTTGATTTTTCACAAGAAGGATTTTGAAAGAGGGATTGTTATTTCTATGGGGAAACAACAATCAAAGAAACAAAATCCAACAAATAACTAGGCCACACGCCTAGACCACAACCAAGAAATCTAACCCCTTGAAGTCTAGCCTCCAAAGATCTTCTTTGCCCTCAAAGAAATCTTGTACGGAGTATAGTGCACCACAACACTATCAACTAACGCTCCAATGTCTAGATTTCTCAAACAAGAAGCACCCTAGCTTCTTGACCAACAATCTACACAGCCTCTCTTCACTCACTAAGAAGAAGACTCTTCTTCTTCCTTTACAACACAATTCTCAACAATGAGGTAAAATATACAAGATTACAACTATTTTGAGAGCTTGAAATTTTGAGAGAAACTTGAGAGCTTGAATCGTAGAAAGTTGGAGAAGAATGAGATAAAACCCTTGTTTTATCTCCTTTGAATTTTTTCTACCCGTTTGAAAACTCTGCAGAGCCAATAATGGGCTTTGTCTTCTTGTGATGGTATGTCTTCTTCATTGAAGATCTCCCTTTGGCTTGTAGCAAGTTTCTTGGAGAAGTTTCTTGTTGAAAGCTAGAAGAGGAAATCTAACTTCTTCAAGAATGAGAGAGACCCTGTGAAAATATCACTAAAAGAGGAGGGTACAAAGAGTCAAATAACGTTAGAAAGTAAAGCATAAGACTTTAACGTTGGTCACATGAAGCGCCTAATCTGTTTATTGAACAGACATTCAATGTGACATGGAGCGCTTTATGTGAAATTGAACAGTCGTTCGATGTCACATAAAGCGCCTTATGTGGGCAATTGAAGGCGTTCGAAGTCACATGAAGCGTCTAATTTCAGCCTTCATGCTTGTTCGAAGTAGTTCTGACTTTTATCAGAAAGTAGCTTGATGTACGTGCCCATTTTGGGGGGGGGAGGTATTTTTGACTTAGTGGTACACATGAAGTACCTAATGTAGGCATTCAAAGTGTACTGCCTTTTTCCCAAGACACATGAAGTGCCTAATGTAGGCGTTCGAAGTGTTCGGGCGTCCAGACACTTCACATGAAGCGCCTAAAGTAGGCATTCGAAGTGTACTGGATTCCAACCAAGGCACATGAAGCGTCTAATCTAAGCGTTCGAAGTATACTGACCTTCAACCACTTCACATGAGGCGCCTAATCAGTCGTTCCATGTACCAATTATACAAATCATCAAAACTTAACATGTTCTAACATTCTTCCTCTTTTTAATGATTTCACAACGTTCATAACTTTTTCAAGGTTAGCTCCCCCTTAACCTATGCTCCCCCTCACTTGGTGCAAAAGAAATAACTTGGAATCGATAAGTCAAAAATGACGACGCAAGTATCAATTAACAGAGGAAACATCATTTATCAAATAACAAAATACCAAGTCTATTTATCTCCCAAGTCAGAAATTTTAACAAAAAAGGAATTACACAGAAATTACACATTTTCACCACCAGCACTTCCACTTGGAAGTGTGAATCCACCAAAACCAAATCCTCCACTGGCTGCAAAATCAGCGAATCCACCTATGAAGCCTTCAACACCGCCAGAGCCGCCAGCTGCACTGACACCACCTACACTTTCTCCTCCTAAATCATCAAAATCAGGGGGAAGAGCCCACGGACTGATCTGCATGAAAGCATTTTTAAATTCTGTCATGCGAAATTCATGCTCAGCATCACGAATCTACAATTGTTGAATAATCTGTTCAAGTGAGGCTATTCGTTATAGCAACTCAGACAAATTGCTACCACTTGTATCTTCTTGAGGTCCTTCATCAACCTCATCAGCAATGTCAGGAATGGTAGTGGCTTTCCGTCGTTGAGAATCGATGGCTTGAGCAATGTTGTAGTTATCATAGAAGTCCGTCTTAGCAACTTGGGTCAGTTCTCCATCAGGAATGATGATACCTTTTGACTTAAACAGAATAATAACAATATTGGCAAAAGGTAAAGCTTTGGACCCTTTCCGGAGAGCAGCAAACATGACTTCTACAATGATCCATGCAAGATTTAGCTGGGTCTCATGTTTGATGCAGCAAGTGACATAGAAATCCATGTTGCTTGGATTTCTAGTCGACTTGCCATTTACGCAGTAAGTGATCACAGCCAGAAAAATGCGGTCCACCAAAGGCATATTCTGAGTCTTTCTTGAGAGAAAATACCCCAGATCGAATTTAATGTCCTGCTCACGAACTCCGTATTTACTACTCCAGTCAAATACGGAGAAATCACTCAGCCCCTCATTTCTTATTCTAAGAACTTCACAGATTTCTGGTATAGAAAAGCTGAGAGGTGTACCATCAACAATAGTGTGCAAGGAGAATGGTTGAGACTCAGATTGTGGGGTAACCCACATGTTGGCATAGAATAGCCTGGTGTGTTCTCTGGAGAACTTTTGCATGTCAAGTCTGGACCAGAGAGAGGTCCATCCTTGATGTTCCAACAAGGAGATGATCTGGTGGTCTGTATTGCTAGTCTCAGTTAAGTCATTGAGGCGAAGCAATTTGAGTGGAATGACAGGCCGGTTGTTGCTACTCCATTCTTCATAAAGAAGATTGGAGTATAGAGACACATGAACACCCTTATACGCATAATGAGGTGGTTTTTTGATGTCAGAATCAAACTTCTTTATCCAAGAAAAATTTTCCTTGGAGAGCTTTTCACGAATAGAGATGATTTCGTGCGGTTCTACAACGCCCGCAATTTGTTTGCGTTTTTGGCTTCGGAGGCGTTTAGATGGACCTGCGGATGCCATTAGAGAGAGTTTGATTGAAGGTTTGAGAAGAGAAGAACTTGGGCGAATAGAGTGGATTTAGCGAGATGAAGTGAAGAGAAGGATGGAATTTAAAGAGGGAAGAGGAAGAGTTTTGGGCGTTTATGGTGGGAAGATGATGGGAGAGTGGGAGTAAGTGGTGGAATAATGGAGGAAGATGAAGAGTTGATGAAGAAGAAGAAGATTAGATGTTGGGGATGTGGGAAAATGGGGAAACGTAGGGAAGAAGTGGGAAAGAGCAATGACGGTAGGAATTGATGTCTATTGATTGGCGAGAAAAGCTGAAGAGATGCCTAGATTGACAATGAAGAATTAGGGTTTAGGCGACTAAAGTGACTTCGAACGACTTCATAAACTAGGATAAAGCGCCTGAAGTCACTTGGAACAGATGTGGATGACTGGATTAAGCGCTTAATGTCACTTCAAACAAGTGAACCACTTTGGATGTAGCGCTCAATCCGGCTTTGAATGCTTGTGTTAAGGAACATAGGGCGCCTGATGTCAGTTCGAACGAGTGACATCCTTAGCATCAGGCGCTTAATGTTACATTGAACGCCTGAACTAACTGTGATGAAGCGCCTTATATATACTGACTCTGAAAATTTTGAAAATTTTATTGCTCAAAACACAAGATGGGTTATTATTAACCCATGTTGAGCAACCCCAACCTACTTCTAATTGATGCAAATACATCACTAGATAAGGGTTTCGTGAATATGTCTGCTAATTGGTCACGTGTAGGAACAAATTCCACACTAACCAAGTTCTTTTGAACACAATCACGGATGAAATGATATCTCACTTCAATGTGCTTAATCCGACTGTGTTGGACGGGATTTTGTGCAATATTGATAGCAGACGTGTTATCACACAAAATAGACACTTTGGAGAAGTGAATTTTGTAATCATTTAAAGTGTTGGTCATCCATAACAATTGTTCACAACAAGAGGCGGCCAACACATATTCGGATTCTGACGTGAAAAGAAAAACACTGTTTTGTTTCTTAGAAAACCAAGAAACAAGACAATCTCCAAGAAACTGACAAGTTCCGAAAGTGCTCTTTCTATCAACAAGACTCCCCGCATAATCGGAGTCACAATATCCTCTTAAATCAAAACATGCATTTTTAGGATAAAATAGCCCAAATTTCAAAGTACATCTAAGGTATCTAAGAATACGTTTTTACCGCAATTAGATGCATTTCCCTAGGATCACTTTGAAATCTAGCACATAAACACACTGCATGTAAAATATCGGGTCTACTCGCAGTTAAGTAAAGTAGACTACCTATAATGCCACGATACAAGGTTACCTCGACATGCTTTCCTTTCTCATCCTTGTCAAGCTTGACACTTGTGCTCATTGGTGTGTTTACTTCCCTTCCTTCACCAAAATTGTACTTCTTGAGCAAGTCCTTTGTGTATTTGGTTTGGGAAATATACATGCTATCTTCAGTTTGCTTGATTTGTAATCCAAGGAAGTAATTTAGTTCTCCCATCATGCTCATCTCGAATTCACCTTGCATTAGACTAGCAAATTGCTCACAAAGACAATTGTTAGTAGCACCAAAAATAATATCATCAACATATACTTGTATAATTAATTGATTTCTATCTTGTTCTTTTATGAACAAAGTAGTGTCAACTTTACCCCTTGAGAATCCATTATTAAGAAGAAAAGTACTTAACCTCTCGTACCAAGCTCTTGGAGCTTGTTTGAGGCCATAAAGAGCCTTTTTAAGTTTGAAAACATGATGTGGTGAATCATGACATTCAAACCCGGGAGGTTGTGCAACATACACTTCTTCTTAAATAACACCATTCAAGAAGGCGAATTTAACATCCATTTGGTAAAGCTTAAAATCTCTATAACAAGCATACGCCAATAACATTCTAATAGCTTCAAGCCGTGCTACGGGTGCAAATGTCTCATCAAAAAATCGATACCTTCTTCTTGACGATATCCTTGAGCAACTAATCTAGTCTTGTTTCTAGTAACATTCCCTTGATCATCCATCTTGTTACGAAATACCCATTTCGTACCAATAATATGATGATCATGTGGTTTGGAAACCAACTCCCAAACATCACTTCTCTCAAATTGGTTTAACTCTTCTTGCATAGCCAAGATCCAATTTTCATCAAGAAGTGCATCTTTGACATTTTTAGGCTCTATAAGAGAGACAAATGCATTCTCTCTATATTGCCTTCGTGTGGTGACACCCCTATTCAAATCACCTATGACCAACTCGTGCGGGTGAGAACTTTTATGCTTAAATGATATAGGAAGGTTGGAGACATCTCCTCCAACTTCCTCATGATCACTTTCCGAAAGTGACGAAACTTCGTCACTCAAATGATTCTCATTTTCCGGAACATGCGATGCATTTTCTACATTTTGTGTATCAACACTATGAGTATGAGAAATATTTCTATTTGACTCACTAAGTTCATGCACACAAGGTGGAGGAGTACCTTCAATAGGTTCTACTCTCAAGTCAATGAAGATGTTTCCATTTGGAGATTTATCAACAATCTTTTGTCGACGAGCAACCGTAAGAATGTCCTCAAGAATTTCTTCTTGAGGAGTCACATCTTCATTTTCTTCACAATCTTCATTAAGTTTAGGTTCGTCATTAAGTGACTCATTAAACTTAACATGGATTGATTCTTCCACCTTTTGACTCCTTTTGTTGAAAACACGAAATGCTTTACTATTTGAGGCATAACCTAAAAAGATACCTCCATCCGTTTTGAGGTCAAGTTTGTCCAAAGTGTTCTTGGTATTAAGTATGAAACACTTGCAACCAAACACTTTGAAATACCCAATGTTGGGAACTTTACCATTCCAAAGCTCATAAGGTGTCACTTTTAGGTATGGTCTCAAGTATACACGATAATCACATGGCAAGCGGCATTTACCGCTTCGGCCTAAAAGTATTTGGGCAAGCCGAACTCATTTAAAATCGCTCTACACATTTCTTGTAGAGTTCTATTCTTTCGTTCGGCCACACCATTTTGTTGTGCAGTTCTAGGTGCCGAAAGGTCATGTGAGTATCCTTTGGATTCACAAAACCTTTCGAAATCACCATCAAACTCACCACCGCGATCACTACGGATGGTCTTAATGGTGTCACCCACGTGATTTTTCAATCGTCTACTTAAATTCATGAACTCACTACATGCATCATTTTTCTTAGCAAGAAACATCACCCATGTATAACGAGTATAGTCATCTACTACCACGAAGGTATAATGTTTACCATCCAAACTCTTTGTTCCAACATCCCCATACAAATCCATATGTAGTAATTGTAGGGGTTTGGAGGTAGATATGTTTGTCTTTGGTTTAAAGCTTGTTTTCACAAGCTTTGCCTTTTGACAAGTGTCACATAAGTCATGGTTTTCGAAACTCATTTTTGGAAGGCCTCGGACTTTATTGTTTTTGCAAATAAATTTAAACGTTTTGAAACAAACATGTCCGAGACGTCTATGCCATAGTTGCGTCAAATCATTTTTAGCAACTAGGCAAGATACATTTTGAGAAACCAAATCATTGATACTAAGTTTGTAAATATTTTTGAAACGCAAAGCCTCAAATAAGATAGTATTATCTTTTTTCATAACACACTTTGTTTTAAAAAACGATACCTCATAATTAGCATCACATAGTTGACTGACACTTATCAAGTTAAACTTTAATCCTACTACATATAAGACATCACTAAGAGAGAAGGAATTGTTACCCACAATACCGTGTCCTTTGATTTGGCCTTTGCTACCTCCAAAGTGGACAACTCCTCCATCTTGCATAGTGAGTCTATGGAAGAGACTTTTGTCTCCCGTCATATGGTTGGAACACCCATTGTCCACGACCCATTTGACCTTCTTGTCTTCGCTTTCTCCATTGAGTGCTAGGGCCTCCAAATGAACCATATGAAATTGGGACCTTTTTTGTTTTCAGTCCTTGAAGGTTAATTACCTTCATTTCGCCTTTCGGCACCCACACAAGATTCTTATTATTTTTAGCTCTACATACTCTTTCTACATGACCTTTCCTATTGCAATAGAAACATGTAGGAGTATGTTTGTGAGAATGTGTATGCTTGTGCGTTGGCACATTTCGTGATTCCTTTTTAGGGACGACCTTCTTTGAAATCGAAGAAGATTTTTGTTTCACGACTTGAACCAAAGGTTTTTGACACCTTTGGTGTGTTTGCCTTTCCTTTAGGCATGTGCCGTTGTTTCTTCAAGGAGGTTTTAGACTCATTGACAACTTGTGCTTGTTCCCTTTATTTTCCCTTCTTAGATGCATACGTGGCACTAGATTTGATTTTAGATTTCATATTTGGCCTAGATGCGTCCTTAACAACGTCTACCTTTGTAGCACTTACCCTTGAGTCAATTTTCTTTTCATCAAAGGCTTGAGCACATGATTTCATCAAATCATGTTTCTCTTGTAGTGCAATCACATACATGGTCAAATATATATCATGCTCAAGTTGTAATGCAATGTGATTTTCTAACGTGTCATTGTACTCATTTAAACATGCTCTAAAATCCTTTTTGACACGTTTATATTTTAAATCTAAAAAATCATTTTCTTGTACTAAATCATCTCTTTCATCAATTAATCTATAGTGAGATAAAATATTGCATACCTCCATGTCATCATCAATGGCCAGAGTGCGTAGAATTCCTTGTCTAGATCATCATGGATGAACCCCGTGAGAGCTAGGTTTTTGTTGTCGTCATTCTCGCTTTCGGACCTGGACAAAATACTCTCCCAATGGGCTACCTCCGCTTTTAAAGCCTTCTTTCGTTGGTAGATGGCTTTCTTGTCTTTGTATTACGGCTCCTTCACCCTACAATCCTTCATATAGTGACCAAATTTTCCACACTTGTAGCATTTATTTTCTTGGTCTTTCACTTTGTCCTTGGAGAACTTGTCCTTGATGAATCTCTTGGCTTCATCCTCATTCTTTCTTGCGAATCTTCTGAACTTTCGGACAAGGAACTTCATCATCCGACTCCTCCGATTCGCATGCGAGCGCCTTTGACGAGCTCCTTATAGGGTCATTCTTCTCTTGTGCATCAAGATGAATCTCATAAGTGATGAGATTCCCATAAAGCTCATCCAAAGTAATATTTTCAAGATCTTTGGACTCCTCGATGGCCGTCACCTTTGCATTCCATTCTCTTCCTAAGCTATTTAGGAAGCAATGGTTGAGATCCTCTTGCTCTATCTTCTTGCCAACCGCGGTGAGAAGGTTGACAAGTTTGTTGAATCTTTGAATGAACTCTTCGATCTTTTCACCCTTGGGGACATTAAAGTTATAGAATTGTTTGATCAACTGTCTCCTCTTGGCCTTCCTCACTTGAGATGTTCCTTCATGGATCATCTCTAGCTTTGTCCAAGCTTCATGTGCGGATTGGACACCTTGGATTTGAGCTCTCTCATTTGGGGTAAGAGAGCTATTTAAAATAGCAAGAGCTTTGCTATTTATGGTAAATTGCAACTCCTCTTCAGGAGTAGGATCATCAACATCAAAAGGAATCGTGGAACCTTTTGATACCTCTCTCCATATACAATACCCACACGAACGAAGATATGTTTCTTGAATCCTTCTTCTCGAGGCATCACCACTAGGGGAATTAGCATCATCATAACTAAAGGGATCCATACTTTAAGATCAAATCTTGCTATTTGAACTAAATACTCAAGATTTCGCTCTGATACCAATTGTTAGATCCCTTAGAACGCACTAGAAGGGGGTTGAATAGTGTGTTCACCAAGTATGGATATTTTCTTGGATAATTTTCATTTTTGAGTGCAACCAATACTTGGATGTGTTCTTGAAAAGAATAAAGACTTTGCAGAAGCTTAAAGAACACAAAGATGTATAGAGGTTCAAGTCAAATGACTCTACTCTTCTACCTTCTTGATTTTTCACAAGAAGGATTTTGAAAGGGGGATTGTTATTTCTATAGGGAAACAAAAATCAAAAAAACAAAATCGAACGCCTAGACCACAACCAAGAAATCTAACCCCTTGAAGTCTAGCCTCTGAAGATCTTCTTTGCCCTCAAAGAAATCTTGTACGGAGTATAGTGCACCACAATACTATCAACTAACCCCCAAGGTCTAGATTTCTCAAACAAGAAGCACCCTAGCTTCTTGACCAACAATCTACACGGCCTCTCACAATCTTCACCCACTAAGAAGAAGACTCTTCTTCTTCATTTACAACAGAACTCTCAACAATAAGGTAAAATATACAAGATTACAACTATTTTGAGAGCTTGAAACTTTGAGAGAAACTTGAGAGCTTGAATCGTAGAAAGTTGGAGAAGAATGAGATAAAACCCTTGTTTTATCTCCTTTGAATTTTTTCTACACGTTTGAAACCTCTGCAGAGCCAATAATGGGCTTTGTCTTCTTGTGATGGCATGTCTTCTTGATTGAAGATCTCCCTTTGGCTTGTAGCAACTTTCTTGGAGAAGTTTCTTGTTGAAAGCTAGAAGAGGAAATCTGACTTCTTCAAGAATGAGAGAGACCCTGTGAAAATATCACTAAAAGAAAAGGGTACAAAGAGTCAAATAACGTTAGAAAGTAAAGCATAAGACTTTTGTAACGTTAGTCACATGAAGCGCCTAATCTGTTTATTGAACAGGCGTTCAATGTGACATGGAGCGCTTTATGTGAAATTGAACAGGCGTTCGATGTCACATAAAGCGCCTTATGTGGGCAATTGAAGGCGTTCGAAGTCACATGAAGCGCCTAATTTCAGCCTTCATGCTTGTTCGAAGTAGTGCTGACTTTTATTAGAAAGTAGCTTGATATACGTGTCCCTTTTGGGGGAAAGTACTTTTGACTTAGTGGTACACATGAAGCGCCTAATATAGGCGTTCAAAGTGTACTGTCGTTTTTCCAAGACATATGAAGCACCTAATGTAGGCGTTCGAAGTGTTCGGGCGTCCAGACACTTCACATGAAGCGCCTAAAGTAGGCGTTCGAAGTGTACTGGTTTCCAACCAAGGCACATGAAGCGCCTAATGTAAGCGTTCGAAGTATACTGACCTTCAACCACTTCACATGAGGCGCCTAGTCAGTCGTTTCAAGTACCAATTGTGCAAATCATCAAAACTTAACATGTTCTAACATTAAGTTCTTTTCTTTCCTCTGATTATGGAGAATCTGGGATTTTTGTTTTGGTTGCTGGCATTCTGCTGCCACACTGACGCCACTAGAATCCATAGCAGTAAGGAATATATTGATGTCATATAAAGGGCTTTTAAAGAATAACTATATGTTGCTGACATATTAAGGATTATTTTCTTAATTTTAAGATTAGCCACAACATCTTAAAATTGTACGGTATTGAGAAAATAAAATGTCATCATAACTATGGTTTTGATTAATAAGGTAATCACTCTGCCCCACAGGGAAGTGGTTATTTTATTGATTAAGAAAATTAAACATAAACATGTCCTACGCCCACAGGTAGGGAAATATTTTGGTTGTCTAATTTTCACATTGTTTAAGGTTTTGATTAATAAGGTAATCACTCTGCCCCACAGAGAAATGGTTATTTTATTGATCAAGAAAATTAAACATAACCATTTCCTATACCCACAGGTACATAAATATTTTGGCTTATTTAATTTTCATGCCGTTTTAAGTATATTCTATGCATGAGTGCGACCTCTACCTACAGGAAGGTTTAGAATATACTATTTGAATTAACTTGATTAATTCATTCTGGTTATACATGTTCATAGCATGATATGTGTTTATTTGGTTATGCAGTTATTCCCACTACTGCTTTATTTGATTCTGCTAAAACTCCAATGCTTACTGGTGACAATTTTACTTAATGGAAGGATATCATCCTTTTGACGTTAGGGTGTATGGACTTAGACCTGGCACTCCGTGAGGAGAACCCACCACATCTCACGAAATCAAGTACGCCATCTAAGAGGTCTAGTTACAAGCATTGGGAGCGATCTAATCGCCTCAGCATGATGCTCATCAAATCTTGTATAAGTCCAAGCATTAGGGGTTCTATCCCTAATTTTGATGATGTCAAAGCTTACATGAAAGCCATTGATGATCAATTTGTAAGCTCTGACAAGGCGGTAGCCAGCACCCTTATGAAGAGGCTTTCAAATATGACCCATGACAGAAGCCGTGATGTGCGCGAGCATATCATGGAGATGAGGGACATTGTTGCTAAATTAAGCTTCCTAAAGGTTGAAATCTCAGAGCCATTCCTAGTGCATTTCATACTCAACTCTCTCCCTTCGAAGTTCACTCCATTTAAGATTTCATATCACACATAAAAAAACTGGTCAATTAATGAACTTCTGACCATGTGTATTCAAGAGGAGCAGAAGTTGAAGAATGAGTCCATTGAGTCTGTGCATCTTGCGACTCATTTTAAGAGAAATGCAAAGAAGGGCAAAGGTGTTCCAATGAAGAAAACCGGCAATAAAGAGAAATGTCGGTTTTGCAAGAAAAATGGACACTGAAAGAAAGATTGTCTGAAGTATAAAGGATGGCTGGAGAAGATAGGTAATTTGTCCTTTGTGTGTCATGAATCTAATTTTACTGAGGTTTCTGATAATACCTGATGGATTGATTGTGGTTCCACAATTCACATTGTGAAAACCATGCAGGACTTTCTAAACCTGAGGAAACCAAATGAAAGTGAGCAATGCATCTATTCTGGAAACCGGATGCGCTCTACTGTTGAAGGAGTGAGATCTTATAGGCTCATTTTGAAAACTGGTTTTCAACTTGATTTAGAAAACACTTTTTATGTACCTTCTTTTTCCAGAAATTTAGTTTCTCTTTCAAGACTTTCGATTATTGGATATGATTTCTATTCACATCTTTTTGTAATGAATGTTTTGAAAGATAATAAAGTTATTGGTTCTGCGAAATTGAATGGTTTTCTGTTTCAACTTAAGTTAGATCCCATTTATGAGCATACTTTTTTAACAGAAACTGATACAAAGTGTTGTATTATCAATGAGAACTCATCAAGTCTTTAGCACAAAAGGTTGTGACATATCTCAATCGAAAGAATGAAAAGATTGGTGAATGAAGGAGTTTTGCAAACTCTAGACTTCACTGATTTAGGTACTTGTATGGGATGCATAAAGGACAAGCAAACCAACAAGACCATTAATGGTGCCAAAAGAAGTTCTCAACCTGTTGAAATCATACACACGAATATCTGTGGACCTTTTCACACATCTTGCTTGAATAGGCAGAAATACTTTATTTCATTTATCGATGATATTTCAAGGTTCGTGTATCTCTATCTTCTATTTGAAAATCTGAAGCACTTGATGTGTTCAAAATCTTCAAATTAGAAGTAGAGAAACAAAAGGAGAAGACAATTAAAATTGTCTGATCCGATGGTGAATATTGTGGACGTTACACGGAAAAAAGACAAATGATTGGTCCATTTGCCGAATTCCTTCAAAAGGAGGGTATTGTTACTCAATACACCATGCCTGGCACACCACAACAAAATGGTGTTGCTGAAAGAAGGAATCAGACTCTTATGGACATGTTAGGAGCATGATTAGCACAATGAATTTACCTATATCCTTTTGGAGTGAAGCTCTAAAAACTAACTGTGTATGTTTTAAATAGGGTTCCATCTAAGGCCGTTCCTAAAACACCTTTCGAGTTGGGAAATGGTTGGAAGCCAAGTTTAAAACATTTACACATATGGGGTTGTCCAGTTGAAGTTAGGATATACAACCTAAGCATAAAGAAACTGGATGAACGAACGAAAAGTGGTTATTTTATTGGATATGCAGTTAACTCCAAAGGATATAAATTTTACTGCCCGTCATATACTCCAAAAGTGGTTGAAGCTAGAAATACTAATTTTCTAGAGGATCATGAAGTCAGTGTTAGTGATTCGAATCGAGAATTCAATTTTGAGGAAGTAAGGGATACACATGTTGTACCTTTATATGTAGACAATTCGGTTGCTATTCAGCATAATGAAGAGCCACTAATTGTGCAACCTCAAATTGAAGAATCACATCAAGAACAAGTTGAACCCACTAATCCCACATCTATTGAACCAGTGGGAGTACGAAGATCCTCAAGAACTAAAAGACAAGCAATTTCTAGCGATTATGTTGTATATCTTCAAGAGTCCAACTATGACATTGGACTAAATCATGACCCTATCTCGTTTTCACAAGCCATGAATTGTGACAAATCGTCACTATGGTACGATGCCATGAAAGAGGAAATGGAATCGATGGCTAAAAACAATGTCTGAGAACTTGTTCCGTTACCAAACAGAGCCTCTGTGGTGGGATGCAAATGAGTCTTTAAGACCAAAAGAGACTCATTTGGTAACATTGAACGATATAAAGCCAGACTTGTAGCCAAAAGGTTTCACTCAGAAAGAAGACATTGATTACCATGAAACCTTCTCCCCAGTCTCAAAGAAGGATTCATTTCGGATAATCATGTCATTAGTAGCTCATTTTGATCTCGAGCTACATCAAATGGATGTGAAAACTGCATTTTTGAATGTGGTTCTTGATGAAGAGGTATACATGCGTCAACCTGAAGGCTTTGTCAATTCTGATAATGATCAATTGGTTTGCAAATTGAATAAATCTATATATGGGCTTAAACATGCTTCACGTCAATAGAACATTAGGTTTCATGAGGTAATCTCTTTATTCGGTTTCGTAGAGAACATTGTTGATCAATGTATATACCTCAAGATGAGTGGGAGCAAATACATTTTCTTAGTCCTATATGTGGATGATATTATACTAGCAAGCAGTGATCTTGGGTTATTGCATGAGACTAAGCGATTTTTTGCTTTGAACTTTGATATGAAGGATATGGGTGAAGCCTCTTATGTCTTTGGCATAGAGATTCACAGAGATAGAACAAGTAAAATACTTGGTCTTTCTCAGAAGGCCTATATCATCAAAGTACTTGAGAAATTTGCTATGCAGAATTGTGCCTCCATTGCATCACCATTGTCAAAGGAGAAAAGTTCAGTTTGGATCAGTGTCCTAAAAATGCATTGAAGTAGGATCAAATGAAAAGCATTCCATATGCCTCGCTCATTAGGAGCCTTATGTATGCATTGGTCTGTACCAGACCTGATATTGCATTTGCAGTTGGAGTGCTTGGTAGATATCAAAGCAACCCTAGTATGGCTCATTGGAAAGCAGCTAAGAGGGTGTTGAGATATTTACAAGGAACCAAAGATTATAAGCTCACATACAGACAATCAGAGAATTTAGAAGTCATTGGATATTCTGATTCTGATTACTCTGGTTGTGTGGATACGAGTAAGTCTACTTCTGGATACATCTTTCTTCTTTTTGGAGGAGCTGTATCTTGGAGGAGTAAGAAGCAATTCATTATTGCTTCATCCACAATGGAGGCTAAGTTTATTACATGCTATGAAGCTACATCATAGGCCTTATGGATGAGAAATTTCATCAGTGGTCTTACGATTGTCGATATTGTTGATAGACCCATAAAGATTTTCTATGACAATTCAGCTGCTGTGTTCTTTGCGAAAAATAACAAAAGTGGGAGTCGCAATAAACATATCGACATGAAGTATTTTAAGGTCAGAGATCATGTGAAACAAGGAGAAGTAAAGATTGAACACATTAGTACGGAGTCAATGGTTGCTGATCCTATGACTAAAGGATTACCGATTAAAGTTTTCAGAGATCATGCTACTGATATGGGACTTCTTAGTTCTCCTTGATTTGTTGTACTTTGATTTTATTTTGTCTAGACATTTGTTGACTTTGAATATGCACATTTAAATTTGTAAGATCTATTTGTCCATGGACGTGGACCCATTTTGAGATGATTTATAGTAAATCACTCATTTTGTTCGATTGAGTGTATGATGCATTGTAATTCTTGGAAGCGAGTGCTTGACATCAAAAGCATGACCGCCTTGATTCATGTGTTGTATTTTCAGTCTAAGTTTGGTAGTAAATAGATCCAAATGACAATAAAATTATGGCCATACTGTTTTTGCCACTTATACTGTGTTATCTAGCATTCGACATGTGATCCAAGTGGGAGAATGTTGAAATCAATTATAATTATTATAATTGATTGATAGAATCTCGTGATTTATTTGTAAATCACTAATGTGGATCACATGCATAACGTACCTGTACGTTATATTGGCTAGATACGCTGCAATTATTGACTGAATTAATTATCATATTTGATTCTGATTGATTGACAATTATTATGTTTTCTTGATGGAATAAATTAATTGTCAGTCAAATAAGGAAAGGGGTCACTGGCCTAGCCTATAAATAAAGGGCCTGTGATATTCCATCAATCATAGCTATACAGCATTCAGATAGGCATAGGCTGGAAGGTTCCATTTCCCACATGAATTCTTCTTTGCAGCAGACTTCTGGTTCGAAGGCAACGACAAAGAGATAATGGCCGGAGGTAACTTTTATACTTCTGCAATTTGTTTTGGCCTAACACACCTCACCCCTTTTTCTTCACCTCCCTTCTCATCGTCCGTCACGTGTCTTCCATCTTTTGCTGCCCACCCTTTATCTAGACTCACCATCCCCCTGCTGCCAAGTGGCGGACGGTGAAAAAGAAGTTGAGAAAAATGAGAGTGAGGTGATCTCAACCCCGATCCTTAATGATGACAAACTGAAACAAAGTTTTTCGTCTTTTTCTCAAAAAGGGGTTGAGGCTTACTTGAAGATTTGACAAAAGTTGAATTTTTTTTTGTCTCTTGCCCATTATATCCAAGCCCAGAATGATCTGCATAATTTCTATAAACTTAAGAAATATGATCAATTTTTTATATTCTATGTCTTATGATTTTAAGATTTTTTTGAGTTCGACTCAACTCTGCATTAGTTTCGCCATGATCTTTTTGAAGAGCATCAATCAAGTCTTTTCATTCGATCCCTTCTATTTTCAATTTTTCATTTTCTTCTTCAATGGGAAGAATCCTACTTTTCAGCTCATCATTTCTGTGTACAACAATAACATTACCCCATAAGCTTACGTCTATCGTGGAGCATGGTGTCGGATGTAGGCAACCATACCCATATGTTAGAAACACACAGAGATTGTTTTCCGATGACCCATAATAAAAATTGCGTTAAACTGTGTCGATCAAGAAGCACAGTCAATTTAGTGAGTCATTTTGTTTGTTCCTATCATATTTCAAATTCAAAGAATTTAGAATTAAAAAATTTCTTTGTACAACCAGCATCAATTTTTTTTTTTGTACACTTTGTGTTTCATTCCATAAACAGTTCATTCTTATCTTGTTCAGTATCACTTTTATTCTCATATTCAGATTCATCCAGTACAATATCACTTAACACATACTCCGACACAGTATCTAACACATTACCTGACAAGTTCTTTTGCGGTCATCGGAAAACAAACTCGGTGTGTTTCTAATACATTCGTATGATTATGTACATCTGACCTTTCTATACTCCACCATAAACGAGAGCTTCTAAGGCAATGAGGTAATGTTGTTGTTTGTCTGCAGTTTCAATACCAAAGA
This sequence comes from Eustoma russellianum, assembly GCA_036186865.1. Taxonomy (NCBI): domain Eukaryota; kingdom Viridiplantae; phylum Streptophyta; class Magnoliopsida; order Gentianales; family Gentianaceae; genus Eustoma; species Eustoma russellianum. Next base: position 15,868,476 of record AP025062.1, on the reverse strand, counting down.
ACTAGGCATATCCGAATTGAGGGCAGCTATGTGCATCGTTTGATTCTCCTTCTCATGCTGACTGAATTCCGAATCATCGTTGCACGGAGTCTCTAAGGGCTTCTTTTTCTTTCGTATTTTGGCACATTCCGCTCGAATATGATCTAAACCTCCATAGTCAAAGCATTGTATTCTGCTTATCTTTCTTCTTTTTTTCACCATTTTTTAAGTCTTTTGCTGTATAAACTGAACAAAAGCTATGATCTCTGCTAATAGTTAAGTGTCCTGTTCTGTTCTGATACTACTTGTTAAATTGAGTGGTAGCTAAGTAGAAGAATTAATGCAAAATAACAAGAAGGAAAATTAAAAGAGACGAAATTCTTACCATGGTTCGGCAACTAGTCTACATCAATGAATATATCAATTTTAATATAGACAACAATACAAAATACAAAGATAAACTTATTCAAATTATAGACTCTCTCTACAAAGTGACGTCCTCTCTATTTTACTCTCTAGCTTGACAATTGTTTCTCTTAAAGATTAATCTCAAACTCTCTTCAAAATGATGACGTACGAATTCTCTTCGTGTCTCACTCGCCCTCGTCCCAAAGACTCAGCCATTCGTCCCAAAGGGTGATATGAATCGGATGAGATACTAGTAAGCTAAAAGTGAGGCAGAATATGAGGCCTCAAATCACGCGTTGACACGTGTACGAAAACAGTTTTTTTTTTAAAAAAAAAAATTTACAACACCTATTTGCTTTTAAAGAGTTTGAGTCAAAACAATGTCTTGTGTATTCTCCATCCAAAAGTCTCCTAATATACAACAACAAGATAACTTAGTTGAGTAAATCTCTCAACCTCTTCTACCTATCCATTATCTAGGATTCTAGGATATGTGGTTACAACAAATATAATATCTAATAATATCTAATAATATCTAATACTCCCCCTCAAGTTGGAGCATGAATGTCAAGAAAGCTCAACTTGCGTAGATGGTGGTGAAACCGTTCCGGGCCCAAGGGTTTGGTGAACATGTCCGCGAGTTGCACATCACTCGCAACCTTGCGTGGAAGAACAACTTGAGTCTGATAATGTTGACGGACAAAATGACAATCAATCTCAATGTGTTTGGTGCGTTCATGAAAAACAGGATTAGCAACAATATGCAAAGCAGCCTGATTATCACAGAGTAGGGGGACGGGTTCCCCAAGTGGAACACGCAAATCTGTAAGCAGGCGACGCAACCAAACAATTTCACTAGAAGCATGAGCCATGGCACGGTACTCCGCCTCAGCAGAAGAACGAGAGACAACATGTTGTTTCTTGGAGCGCCACGAAATAAGAGAAGAACCCAAAAAGATAACATAACCAGTTGTGGAACGACGTGTCGTGGGACACCCCGCCCAATCAGCATCACAATAAGCAGTTAGGCGCAAGGTATTAGAAGTAGGAAAATATAAACCTTGCCCGGGAGCATGCTTCAAATAGCGCAACAAGTAAAACATGGCATCAAGATGACATTTACGCGGAGCATGCACAAACTGACTCAAAAGATTAACAGCAAAACAAATATCTGGTCGCGTGACAGTAAGATACAAGAGTCGACCAACAATACGACGATAAAAGTTTGGTTAGGGGAGCATGGGAGAATCGGCAGAGTACCGAACGTGCTGGTCCATGGGAGTACGAGCTGGGCGACAACCTAGAAAACCACACTCTTGTAAAATATCAAGGACATATTTGCGTTGATTAAGAACAAGACCGGAAGGAGACCGAGCTACCTCAATGCCCAAGAAATACTTGAGGGGACCAAGATTCTTGATTTTAAATTGGTCATCCAAGTATTGCTTCAAAATAGTAATACGAGACAAATCATTGCCTGCTACAATAACATCATCAACATACACCAAAACAGCAACAAAAGTAGATTGGGACGCATAAATGAAAAGAGATGGGTCAGCAGTAGACTGACAATAACCAAGCGTGGTAATGGCCTATGTAAACTTAGAATACCAATTGCGAGAGGCTTGACGAAGCCCATACAAAGATTTACGGAGTTTGCAAACACGTGTCTCCCCCTTACGAGCAAAACCCTGTGGAATATGCATATAAACATCTTCCTCAAGATCCCCATGAAGAAAGGCATTGTTAACATCAAGTTGATGAAGATGCCACTGCTTGGCAACAGCAAGCGCAAGAAGACACCGGACAGTAACTAACTTGGCAACTGGGGCAAACGTTTCATGAAAGTCCACGCCCTCAACCTGCGTATAACCACGAGCAACCAAGCGAGCCTTGTAACGTTCGATGGTACCATCAGGGTTGTACTTAACTTTATAAACCCATTTGGAACTGATGGCCCGTTGTCCAGGGGGTAAAGGGACAAGAGACCATGTATGGTTAGCTTCCAAGGCATCAATTTCACGTTGCATGGCATCGCGCCAATGAGAACTCTGAACCGCCTGTCGGAAAGAAGAGGGCTCATCTGTGGCAGAGATGGCCGCAAGAAACGCAGAATGACGTGAAGATAACTTAGAATAGGAAAGATAATGTGATAAAGGAAATACCGTGGAGTTGGCTGCCGGAGGGGGGCGCAACGATGGCAAAAGAGAGGAAGGAAGATCAACCTCATAGGCATCCAAGTGGCTTGGAGGGCGACGCACCCGAGCACTGCGTGTTGATGGTGGTGGCGCAGCACCCGGCGAAGAATCCGAAGCTGCCGAGGGAGCCGAAACCTGCATGGGAGATGGCGGACCAGCGGCCGGCTGGGTGGAAGACTGTACGGGATCATCCCAACATGAAACGGTAATAGGGGGGGACGAAGAGGGGGTCGATCCGAGGGGCACAGAAGCAAAAGGGAAGACATTTTCATGAAAGGAGACATGTCGAGAAACAGACAAATGACGAGTAGCGAAATCATAAATTCTATAGCCCTTTTGCCCATAAGGATATCCAAGAAAAACACCGGGAGCCGAATGAGATAAAAATTTATCACGTGAACTAGAGGATTGATAAGCATAACATAAACACCCAAAAACACGTAAAGAAGTATAGGAGGGCGAATGACCAAACAAAAGTGCATACGGAGTCTTATGAGCAAGAACAGTGAGAGGCATGCGATTAATAAGATAAGTGGCAGTCAAAACACATTCCCCCCAAAAGTGAATAGGTAAAGTAGCTTGAAACCGGAGTGCACGAGCAACTTCAAGAATATGGCGATGCTTATGCTCAACCACCCCATTTTGTTGTGGAGTATAAGGACAAGTCGTTTGAGAAACCATGACATTAGCCGAATAGTAGGCAAGAAGATCAGTACTAGTAAATTCCAACCCATTATCAGTACGAACAGTTTTAACAGTAAGATTAAACTGTGTACGAACCCAGTTAAAAAAATGCATCATGTAACGGTAGGTCTCAGATTTATATGCCATCAGATAGACCCATGTATAGCGACTTTTATCATCCACAATGGTTAAGAAATAACGAGCACCTGATAAAGAAGGTGTTTTATAAGGACCCCAAATGTCACAATGGATGAGATCAAAATTATTAGCAGAAACAGTAGTACTTAAAGGGAATGACAAACGAGTGTGCTTTGCTCGACAACAAGCATCGCAAGAAATACTGTTTGGAATACGAAAATTACAATCGGAAATAAAATGAAAACGAGACAAAGGTAAATGACCAAGGCGACAATGCCAAAGAGTCGCGTCATTATTCTTGGCAACGGACAAAAGAGAGGGTGATGAGTGCTCCAAATAATAAAGGCCATCGCGCAACCTACCCACTCCAATCAGCCTCCTCGAGGGCATTGCCTGTATAACACAAACATCAAACCAAAATGTTACTGCACAACTCATGTCCCGAGATAATTGACTGATGGATAATAGATTGAATTTAAACTCAGGAACAACTAAGACATGCTGCAATAAAAGACCATTCGGAAAAGAAACAGAACCCATAGAGCGGACTGGAACAAGAGAACCATCAGGTGTGGTGACGTGGCCAACCCCAGTGATTCGGTCAACAGTGTAGGATCTGCAAGGCACCACTAGAAGGGGGGGGGTTGAATAGATGGTGCGGAAAGTGTGCTTTTTAAAATTTCTTTAAACTTGAACAATTCAAGTTCTGAAAACAGATTCTGTTTTCAGGACCTGTTTTAAAACGTTTTTAAAACCAGGTTAGAGGTCTCCAAAAATTATGAAATTTTGAGAGAACTTAGCCTCAGATGTTGTGAGGGTCCCCTAGAAATTTCAAATCAAAATTCAACCTTTAACCCCTTCAAAAACCGTTGGCACTCAGATTGTGCAAATCTGCCAGAAACGGTAGATGGTTTTGAAAAATTAATTCCTATTTGTGTGAATGTCCAAATGATCTGAAAATTTGACCAATAACTCTTCACACACTATATTTAAATGGGTTGAAACAGTTTTTGAAAATTCTTTTGGGAAGTAGGTCAAATACACCCAAAGTCTCAACCTTTGCAAGTCTGAAAATCAGACTGCACTAGTCTCAGAACTTTTGATGTTTGGATGACTTATACTTGTCCAAAAGGGTTGAAACTTGTGCCAAATTAACCCTAGAACGTTTATGTATGTTTCTGAAAATTTTTATAATTTTTAGAAAACGTTTACTATTTTTGCGAACGTGAGCAATATGAGTAAACAGCGCAGAAACTGAAACGTAAATGCAGAAAGTAAATTGCACCAAGAATTTTATACTGGTTCGGTTATAAACAACCTACTCCAGTCTTCAAGGAACACCTTCCTTGGTTCACACTAATTTCACACACGCAGTACACCTTACCGCAGGGTTGATAGAGTTACACCTTAACTCCAACCCTTTACAAACCTTGTATTGTGAGTACAATTTGCACGAACACCACCACCTCGCTAGAATGAAGATTGATCACACCTTGATCAATCTTGTACAATGATGAATGAATGGTGGTTTCTATGAAGCCTATTCAAGGATGAAAGAAGTAAAGTACAATAGGCTTTTTACAAGAAGAAGAAAGAAAGAAAGTGTAGGAGAAGAAAGCTTTTGCACTTTGATCACTTTTTAATATGATTCTTGGTCTTGCTTTTGTTTGTTCTTCTCTTCTCTTTTTAATCAAGTCCAGCCGTCCCCTATACCTCTTCTCCCCTCTTGAAAATTTCCTTTTAAGTGCTTGAGAGGATGTGAGACATCATGGTGACAAAGTTTGCTTGCTTGGCATCATTCCATTGGACCATCATTTAGTCATTGCTTACTTGGCACCTTTTGATTGGCTCAATGTTGTCATCATTTGATGACATGGAAAATCTGAAATAAACACTTTAAACATGTGCCAAATAATCATCACATAATACATTCCATAAATTGAGATATTCTCATAAATTGTGAGACAAAAAATTCTTCCTTCCACCCTTGAAAAATTCGGCCATAATACTCCTTGCCATGCTGAAATTTCAGCATGTGCATCATGCATTTTTATCCTAGATAATCCCCAATTTACTTTGATTTTTCTCATTAAAATGAATCAATAATACATGGTAAGTCTTGCTACAAGTTTGAGAATGAATTTGGACACCAAAAGGAGATGAAATTCGGCCACACCATTTTCACACATGCTGAAAAATTTCAGCATGTGTGATATAAAGAATATCACACTTAAGACAATTCAAATCATTTCCATAACTCATTTGATTTATTCCTTAATGCAAAATTAACAAAATATATTCCTTAAGCCTTAAGAATTCGGCCATTAAGGTGTGTGACATGCTGAAATTTTCAGCATGTGACATAAGAGAGGTGTATGTTGAAAACTTACCTTTTGTAGCTTCTCTCTTTGATTCATCAACATTGTATGATTGATTCTTGACCAATCAACATGCCAACAAGGCTCCACATGTGTTCCACATAAGCTGTAGGTGGCGTTGAGAAGGTGTATATACATGTGCTGAAATTTATTTTTGCTAACTTTGAAAAATAGTGCACATTTAATATTACACACATGTAATATTCCAATCAGCCCTTAATTTAATTTTCTAGAACACTTTAAGATGTATATTATATGTAAAAAGTGTCTAGATACGTGCCACATCATGTTCAAGAAAAACGTTCCATGTCAAGTGCGTAGAAAACCGAATTTTCGATATTTATCGATTACCCGATTTTTCTCTAATTTAAATTCCAACTTTTGCACATGCTATATATATTATGTTATACATAATATATATAATATATACTTTAATTTCCAGCACTTGGCTGATTTAAAGTGGTACCATAAACATGTGACAAAAATAAAATTAGAATCTTCACATTTTGGCCTAAATGTGGGGTGAATTGTGTGTGCCAACATGGAAAGTATTTTTGTCTCAATGTACAGTGTGTGGCACGAAATTTTTGATAAATTTTGATGTATATGGGCTGGCCATTTATTTATGGCAAGTACGTGACACGTTGGCGAAGTTTCGGTATCGCCCGATACGACAAATTTCGGTTTAGAACCTTTTATCGTGTCGTATTTAATATGTCATCACCATATCTTATATCATATGATATAAGATCTGAATATACTCATAAATATGAGTTAAGTATAGTGGTGTGACGTAAACGTACGTTCGTAAGATATATAACGTGTCAATAGTACGTTGGAATAAATGTGTATGTGCCTTTTATAAAAATCTGAAAATATAGTATATATATATGTATTAAAAACGTGTGACATTGATGTGTGGAGGAGGAGAAGACTTTCCTTCCATAGCCATGTTGCCTTTAAGCCTTTTCCAAATGCATCTTCCTTTAATGAACTACTTAGTTTATTAAACTAAGTACTTCACTTAATGAACTACTTTAGTTCATTAATTGTGGCACCTGAAAATAGTATAAACTCAACAAATGTTCGCCATATGATGTAAGCTTTAAAGCTTCATGGCTCGTTAGTACGGCAACATAATATATGAGGTAAATAAGGCAAGTTATCATGCATACATGTACACTTGTGTATATATATATATACTTAACGTTATATATATATATATATACATATTCAAATTTCTTATTTTAAAATCACTCAAACCCTCATATTTCTACAATCTCCCCCTTTTGATGATTTTCAAAATAACAAGTGTACATGATTTAAGTGTTGTCTCTCCCCCTCGAATTGTGCACAGATTTGAAATTTGAATTTCGAATTTCAAATCCGGCTCCCCCTTGATTCATGCAATTAGGATCAATCAGTGATCTCTCTCCCCCTTAAATCTCTCTCTCTCCCCCTTAAATCATGCTTCTCTCTCCCCCTTTATTTTGGAAAGATAATCAAAAGATTCCTGTCAAAAAGGAAAGTAAATCAAATGATATCGCATTAAATCACATCAACAGGAAGCATGCCTAATTTAGAACGGAGAGATTCAAATGTGGCTTGATTTAAGGCCTTAGTAAATATATCCGCTACTTGTGATTCTGTGCGTACGTGATCTATGACAATATTACCATTGTTAACGTGATCACGAAGAAAATGATAGCGAACTTCTATATGCTTAGCCTTAGAGTGTAATACGGGGTTCTTAGACAAATTTATGGCACTCATACTATCACAATATATAGGAATTTTATCTACGGTAATTCCAAAATCCGAAAGTTGTTGTTTTATCCACAACAACTGTGTGCAACAAAGGCTAAGAGCCATATACTCAGCCTCAGTAGTGGACAAAGCAATACTTGCTTGCTTTTTGGAAAACCATGAAATGAGGGAATTTCCTATAAATTGGCAAGTTCCGCTCGTGCTTTTTCTATCTATTTTGCAGCCACCATAATCTGCATCAGTATAAGCATGTAAGTCGAATGTAGAATCCTTATCGTACCAAATACCTAAGGTGGGCGTGTGCTTAATATAGCAGAATATTCTTTTTACCGCATTTAAGTGTGACACCTTAGGTTGACTTTGAAAACGAGCACATATGCATACGCTAAACATGATGTCAGGCCTACTAGCAGTTAAATATAGTAAAGAGCCTATCATAGATCTATATAATCCATTATCAACATCTTTACCATGTTCATCTTTGTCTAATTTAGTAGTGACACTCATAGGCGTGGGGGATGGTTTCAAATTTTCAAAATTAAACTTCTTGATCATGTCGTTTACGTACTTAGCTTGGCTTATGTGAATTCCTTTACTCGTTTGCTTAATCTGCAAGCCAAGAAAATAATTAAGTTCACCAACCATAGACATTTCAAATTCAGCTTTCATACAATTTTCAAAATCCTTAACAAGTCTATGTGAGGTAGAACCAAAGATAATATCATCTACGTAAATTTGAATAATAAGTAAATCTGATTTTTCTTGTTTCAAAAATAGTGTACTATCTATAGTACCACGCTTAAAATTATTTTCTAAAAGAAAAGTAGCAAAACGATCATACCATGCTCTAGGCGCTTGCTTTAGTCCATATAGTGCCTTCTTTAGTTTGTACACGTGATCAGGATGTTTCAAATCTTCAAAACCGGGTGGTTGCTTCACGTATACTTCTTCTTGTATAAATCCATTTAGAAAAGCACTTTTGACGTCCATTTGATACAATTTAAAATCTTTCATGCACGCAATAGCAAGTAAGAGTCGTATGGCTTCTAAACGTGCTACGGGTGCAAATGTTTCATCGTAGTCTATGCCTTCTTCTTGATTATATCCTTGAGCTGCGAGTCTTGCTTTATTTCTAACGACTTTTCCTTCTTCATTCATTTTGTTCCTAAACACCCACTTTGTGCCTATTATTGTCTTATCTTGTGGTCGTGGCACTAAATCCCATACATCATTTCTAACGAATTGATTAAGTTCGTCATGCATAGCATCAATCCAAGATGAATCACTCAAAGCATCATGCACATTTTTAGGCTCAATTTCAGAAATCATAGCATGAAATTCATTTATTTCATCCGAAGTGATTCTTCTACGTGGTCGCACACCGTGAGTGATGTCGCCTATGATGAGATCATGTGGGTGATCTCTATGCCATCTTGGTTGATTATTTTCTAAGTTATCATGCATTTCTATATGATCATGCATTTCTAGTGTTTCATTCATCTCATGCATATCAAAAGACTCATTTTCTTCATCCAAAACGGGTTTCAAATCAAAGTCATCATCATATTCCTTTTCTTTATCAACCTCTCCAAATTCATTGAATTTAACATGAATAGATTCTATGATTTGTCTAGTGAGAGGATCATAACATCTATATGCTTTTGAATTTATGGAATACCCAATAAAAATGCACTCAATCGATTTGGATTCAAATTTATCTAAGTTATCTTTTGTATTCAAGACAAAACATTTGCATCCAAACACACGAAAATAATCTATCTTAGGCATACGATCATTCAAAATTTCGTAAGGCGTCTTGTTTATTTTCTTTCTTATAGATAGGCGATTTACAATATAGCATGCACAATTTACGGCTTCCGCCCACAAAAACCTAGGCAATTTATTTTCGCAAAGCATGGTTCTAGCGATTTCTTGTAGTGTTCGATTCTTTCTTTCTACTACTCCATTTAATTGTGGAGTTCTAGGTGGCGAAAACTCATGCTTAATTCCTTTTTCTTCACAAAATGAAATCATCTCTTTATTTTTAAACTCACCGCCTCTATCGCTTCTTATTCTTTTCACATTTACGCCGTATTGATTTTCAAGTTGTTTAATTAATTTAGCGATTTCTATGGCGCTATCATCCTTATGTGCAAGAAATAAAGTCCAAGTATAACGAGAAAAAGTCATCAACAATTACACATGCATAGTGACGCCCACCAAGGCTTGTAGTACGACTAGGACCAAACAAATCGATATGCAATAGTTCTAGTATTCTAGTCGTGCTTATCTCATTTTTAGGCTTAAGTGACTCACGTGTTTGTTTGCCTTTTATGCAAGATTCACACAACTGAAAGTTGTCTAAATCAAGCTTAGGCAATCCCCGTACTAGGTTCTTTTGTTGCAATTTTTCTAGTGTAGAAATACCTATGTGTCCTAAACGTCTATGCCACAAATTCACATTGGGTTCATTTGACATAAAACATTTAACTTTGGCATCTACTACATCATCCATAGATAGTGTGAATATATTTCCTTCACGTTTTCCTTTTAAAACAGTTTCTCCATTTTTATTTATTATATTACAGTAAGGGTGAGTAAAACACACATTGAAACCATTGTCAACAAATTGCGAAATACTAAGAAGATTGTAAGATAAGTTGCTTACCAAAAACACGTTGGAGATTTGAAGTGTATCCGGGTTTCCAATCGTACCTTTACCAATGATCTTGCCTTCATTGTTGTCTCCAAAGGTCACGGATCCGCCTTTTGTGACCTTCTTTAATTTGGAGAAGAGGCTCGGGTCACCTGTCATGTGCCTCGAGCAACCACTGTCAAGGAACCACTTTATTGATATGTCTTTTGATGAGTGGTCTCCCTGCAATGTAAAAAGGTGATTTAGGTACCCTTTTAATTTTGGGTCCTTTCGAGTTAGTTAATCACCTTTTAGTAAAGGTACCTTTCGGTACCCATACTTGGGTGATCCTTCTCGGTCTATCAAATGGCAAGAAGGTAGATGAAGGTGCGACATAGTATACATGTGGTGCATGTACTTTGGGTCTTTGCCCAAGGACTCCCCTATACTCAATGTATGAAGGACGTTTGTGATATGTCCTTGTGTGTGTGTGCGTGGTGCGTGGATGATATGTATTCCGTGTATGCATTGATCTCTTCTTCTCATATCTATATGGTACAACATTATATTTCACATGATATGAGGGAGTGGGGCTTGTGGAAGGGGGTGCTTTCTGCGTCATCTTAGACGCCACTTGATGCTTAGGGGTGTCTACCTTTTTAGACACAACAAACTTGGTTGGTTTGGTTGATACTTCGTTAGTATCAACGTACCCCAATCCAGTTTTGTCACTGTCATGCTTTTGCGATAATATGATGCGATGCAGCATGTTTGACCCTGTATCGAATTGTTTCATCATGTTCTCTAAATCTGTATTCCTTGATTTCAAATTTGAAATCTCGGATTTCATTTCATTATTTTGAGAAGTTAATGATGAGATCTCGGTTTTTAATGCAGTGATGGCACATGAAGACTCTTTCTTTGAATCGCTTAATTGAGCGACAAGATTCTCGTTAGAAGATTCTAACAGTTTCTTGTCTTCAATTAAACGTTTCTTTTCTTTTGCGAGAGTCTTAGTAAATTTATGTAACTCAAGATATTGACTAAATAAATCATCGTAAGAAGGTTCAGAGTCAGAGTCAGAGTCAGATGATACCTCATTAGACGCTTTTGAAGCGAAGCAAACTTGAGCGGTCTCCTCTTCGGTCTCAGTTTCAGAGTCTGATGAGTCACTCCATGTGGAGGCCTTCAGTGCACGTTTCCTTTGTTTAGGATCTGAGACGGGTCTATTTTTGTTCCGCTCCTTGTCAGGGTACTTATTAGTTTGTTTTTCTTTGTTTGGGCAGTCATATGATAAGTGTCCGAGTTTGCCGCATTCATAACATTTGATGTCCTTATCATTTGACTTGTTTTTATTTCTCTTAGATGTAGTGCCCTTGTTTTTATTTCTAAATGATTTTCTCATGAATCTTCTTAGTCCTTTTGCCAATAGAATTAAGTCATCATTATCCGATTCGGAATCACTATCATCTATGTGATCGGAGGGAGGGGAGACGTATTCATTTGATTTAAAAGCAATTGTCTTACCTTGTTTGGTTGATTCCGATTTCCGAATAATGAGTTTGTTTTCATACACTTTTAGTGAACCAATGAGTTCTTCCATTTTTATCGACTTAGTCTCCTTGCTTTCTTCTATGGCAGTCACTTTAGGATCCCATTCTGAAGGGAGGCTCCGTAGGACTTTCTGTACTTTTTTCCTGCGTTGTAAAGGCCTTACCAAGAGACTCAAGAGAGTTATAGATGTTAGTCAAACGAAGATCCATATCAACAATTGACTCATTAGGCAACAACTTGAAAGACTCAAGAGTAGACATAAGCATATTAATTTTAGACTCTTTGACTTGACTCGTGCCTTCGTGTTTCATTTCTAAGATTCTCCACATTTCTTGTGCACTCGAACAATTGGACACATAACTAGACTCACTCTTACTTAAGCCATTTAAGAGTAATTGCATGGCCTTAGCATTCATACTCAGTTTCTTTTTGTCTTCACTAGTATAGTCTTGTCTTGTTTTAATTACTTCTAGTGTGACTCCATCTACAATGGACAATTTAGACGGGACATATGGACCATCTTCAATTATTGACCAAAGGTCTATGTCTATAGCCATAAGAAATAATTTCATCCTAAGTTTCCATTGAATAAAAGACTCACCGTCAAAGAGTGGAGGCCTTTGGCTTGACATACCTTCTTGTTCGGTTTTGAGATTTGTGGATGCCATCTCACTGAATCGTTGGATTCCTTGTCGTGAGTATTCCTGCGCTCTGATACCACTTGTAGGATCTGCAAGGCACCACTAGAAGGGGGGGGGGGGTTGAATAGATGGTGCGGAAAGTGTGCTTTTTAAAATTTCTTTAAACTTGAACAATTCAAGTTCTGAAAACAGATTCTGTTTTCAGGACCTGTTTTAAAACGTTTTTAAAACCAGGTTAGAGGTCTCCAAAAATTATGAAATTTTGAGAGAACTTAGCCTCAGATGTTGTGATGGTCCCCTAGAAATTTCAAATCAAAATTCAACCTTTAACCCCTTCAAAAACCGTTGGCACTCAGATTGTGCAAATCTGCCAGAAACGGTAGATGGTTTTGAAAAATTAATTCCTATTTGTGTGAATGTCCAAATGATCTGAAAATTTGACCAATAACTCTTCACACACTATATTTAAATGGGTTGAAACAGTTTTTGAAAATTCTTTTGGGAAGTAGGTCAAATACACCCAAAGTCTCAACCTTTGCAAGTCTGAAAATCAGACTGCACTAGTCTCAGAACTTTTGATGTTTGGATGACTTATACTTGTCCAAAAGGGTTGAAACTTGTGCCAAATTAACCCTAGAACGTTTATGTATGTTTCTGGAAATTTTTATAATTTTTAGAAAACGTTTACTATTTTTGCGAACGTGAGCAATATGAGTAAACAGCGCAGAAACTGAAACGTAAATGCAGAAAGTAAATTGCACCAAGAATTTTATACTGGTTCGGTTATAAACAACCTACTCCAGTCTTCAAGGAACACCTTCCTTGGTTCACACTAATTTCACACACGCAGTACACCTTACCGCAGGGTTGATAGAGTTACACCTTAACTCCAACCCTTTACAAACCTTGTATTGTGAGTACAATTTGCACGAACACCACCACCTCGCTAGAATGAAGATTGATCACACCTTGATCAATCTTGTACAATGATGAATGAATGGTGGTTTCTATGAAGCCTATTCAAGGATGAAAGAAGTAAAGTACAATAGGCTTTTTACAAGAAGAAGAAAGAAAGAAAGTGTAGGAGAAGAAAGCTTTTGCACTTTGATCACTTTTTAATATGATTCTTGGTCTTGCTTTTGTTTGTTCTTCTCTTCTCTTTTTAATCAAGTCCAGCCGTCCCCTATACCTCTTCTCCCCTCTTGAAAATTTCCTTTTAAGTGCTTGAGAGGATGTGAGACATCATGGTGACAAAGTTTTGCTTGCTTGGCATCATTCCATTGGACCATCATTTAGTCATTGCTTACTTGGCACCTTTTGATTGGCTCAATGTTGTCATCATTTGATGACATGGAAAATCTGAAATAAACACTTTAAACATGTGCCAAATAATCATCACATAATACATTCCATAAATTGAGATATTCTCATAAATTGTGAGACAAAAAATTCTTCCTTCCACCCTTGAAAAATTCGGCCATAATACTCCTTGCCATGCTGAAATTTCAGCATGTGCATCATGCATTTTTATCCTAGATAATCCCCAATTTACTTTGATTTTTCTCATTAAAATGAATCAATAATACATGGTAAGTCTTACTACAAGTTTGAGAATGAATTTGGACACCAAAAGGGGATGAAATTCGGCCACACCATTTTCACACATGCTGAAAAATTTCAGCATGTGTGATATAAAGAATATCACACTTAAGACAATTCAAATCATTTCCATAACTCATTTGATTTATTCCTTAATGCAAAATTAACAAAATATATTCCTTAAGCCTTAAGAATTCGGCCATTAAGGTGTGTGACATGCTGAAATTTTCAGCATGTGACATAAGAGAGGTGTATGTTGAAAACTTACCTTTTGTAGCTTCTCTCTTTGATTCATCAACATTGTATGATTGATTCTTGACCAATCAACATGCCAACAAGGCTCCACATGTGTTCCACATAAGCTGTAGGTGGCGTTGAGAAGGTGTATATACATGTGCTGAAATTTATTTTTGCTAACTTTGAAAAATAGTGCACATTTAATATTACACACATGTAATATTCCAATCAGCCCTTAATTTAATTTTCTAGAACACTTTAAGATGTATATTATATGTAAAAAGTGTCTAGATACGTGCCACATCATGTTCAAGAAAAACGTTCCATGTCAAGTGCGTAGAAAACCGAATTTTCGATATTTATCGATTACCCGATTTTTCTCTAATTTAAATTCCAACTTTTGCACATGCTATATATATTATGTTATACATAATATATATAATATATACTTTAATTTCCAGCACTTGGCTGATTTAAAGTGGTACCATAAACATGTGACAAAAATAAAATTAGAATCTTCACATTTTGGCCTAAATGTGGGGTGAATTGTGTGTGCCAACATGGAAAGTATTTTTGTCTCAATGTACAGTGTGTGGCACGAAATTTTTGATAAATTTTGATGTATATGGGCTGGCCATTTATTTATGGCAAGTACGTGACACGTTGGCGAAGTTTCGGTATCGCCCGATACGACAAATTTCGGTTTAGAACCTTTTATCGTGTCGTATTTAATATGTCATCACCATATCTTATATCATATGATATAAGATCTGAATATACTCATAAATATGAGTTAAGTATAGTGGTGTGACGTAAACGTACGTTCGTAAGATATATAACGTGTCAATAGTACGTTGGAATAAATGTGTATGTGCCTTTTATAAAAATCTGAAAATATAGTATATATATATGTATTAAAAACGTGTGACATTGATGTGTGGAGGAGGAGAAGACTTTCCTTCCATAGCCATGTTGCCTTTAAGCCTTTTCCAAATGCATCTTCCTTTAATGAACTACTTAGTTTATTAAACTAAGTACTTCACTTAATGAACTACTTTAGTTCATTAATTGTGGCACCTGAAAATAGTATAAACTCAACAAATGTTCGCCATATGATGTAAGCTTTAAAGCTTCATGGCTCGTTAGTACGGCAACATAATATATGAGGTAAATAAGGCAAGTTATCATGCATACATGTACACTTGTGTATATATATATATACTTAACGTTATATATATATATATACATATTCAAATTTCTTATTTTAAAATCACTCAAACCCTCATATTTCTACAAACAGCAGTCAGATTTGCCGGATCATTGGTAATATGCGCACTTGCACCACTGTCCAAAACCCAAATGGAAGACGCAGCGGAAAAAATATGAGGCTTACCCGGATCCAACGGAGGCAATGACACAGAAGGATCGGCTGGAGGAGTAGGGGTGGCCTCCTTAAACTGCTCAAGCAAATGAGTGACTTGATGTTGCTGAGCAGCAGTCAAACCAGCAAAAACCGATGGAACACCCGTGAGTGACTCAGTAACCTTCGGCTGAGGGGACGGAGCCGTCGTGGGAGACGGACCTCGGGTGCACCGGGCACGCCAGTCTGAAGGAAATCCAATCAAGTTATAACATTTTTCACGGAAATGACCAGTCTTACCACAGTGTGTACAGCGAGGACGCTTCCCTTTGCCAGCAGCAGGCGAGGAGGTGCGACGGGTGGATGCTGCAACCATAGCCGCAACTTCCAACTGTGGGAGTAGATTCCGAGCCACCGAGCGCTGCTTCTCTTCTTGGGCAACCAACGCATATACCCTGCCAATACTTGGTAAAGGATCGATGCTAAGAACATGAGACCGGATGGTGTTAAAAGTCTCATCGAGGCCCATGAGAAAGTCAAACACCATCTCCTTTTCACGAAGCTTTTCAATTGACTTAGTGACTCCACACGTGCACCTGCCACAATTACACACAGGCAGTAGTTCAAAAGAATGTAACTCACCCCAAGCGGCTTTAAGTCGGCCATAGTAGGCAGAGACCGTGTTGTGCTCTTGACGCAGACCAGCAATAGTGCGCCGGAGCTCATAGATGCGAGCATCTACCCCTTGAGAAAAACGCTCTTCCAAATCAAGCCAAACAGCGCGCGCAGTGTCAGCATGCGCCGCTGCCCCTTGAAGCTCCTTTGACAACGCGTTAGACAACCAAGACAAAACGATGGCATTGCATTGTTGCCATTGTCCATGGTCATCGGACGACGAGGCTGGGGGAACAATGGTGCCATCAATGAAACCAGCCTTATTCTTGGACTTAAGGGCATTAAGGAAGGCTTTCTTCCACACAAAATAATTATCACCTTCATCACTCAAAGGCTGAGTGACAAACACAAGACCCGGATGATCAGAAGGGTGTAGATAGTAAGGGGACTTAGAATCAACAGTAGAAGATGAAGATTGAACTGATGGCAAGGCAGTGGCCATTTGTGATGCTTAAACGAATAAACGAAAATAAAGAAAAGAAAGCAATGTTGGGAAGACCAAAATAATAGGCAAGATCGATTGCCTCAGTCGAACGAAACAAAACGATCAAAACGATTAACCAGGAAACGTGTGACTGACTCTTGCTCTGATACCATAAAGAGTTTGAGTCAAAACAATGTCTTGTGTATTCTCCATCCAAAAGTCTCCTAATATACAACAACAAGATAACTTAGTTGAGTAAATCTCTCAACCTCTTCTACCTATCCATTATCTAGGATTCTAGGATATGTGGTTACAACAAATATAATATCTAATAATATCTAATAATATCTAATAGCTTTTGTACATGTGGCAACGCGTGATTGAAGACCTCATATTCTAACTCACTTTTAGCCTTCCAGAATCTCATCCGGATTTGAATACAGTTTCAAGAGCTTAAGAGGAATGAGTAAAGATCCATTCCTCTACATGAACTTTGGTCCTTCTGTGTCAGAGAATAAGCACTGTCGCTTGCACAGTTTGCGACACATTACTGGACGATTGCACAACAACTTTTCTGCTAAAAGAACTTTTTGTTGCTCCAAATTTATTACTTTGATGAGGGAGTGAGTTCTCCCCCACCTGTATCAGAGGTCCCTTAGTCAGGTGGGATGTAAATCGAGAGATGTGCTCCACCGGCAGCCCTGTATCAGAGGCCCCTTAGTCAGGTGGGATGTAAATCGAGAGATGTGCTCCACCGGCAGCCCTTCAAAGGGAGAGGACACTCGAGACTCAGCCAGCCCAGAGGCAACCCTTGTAATATTTCAACAAAGATTGTCTCCACACGGACTCGAACTCGGGACGTCGGGGTTCTAGCCACAATCACCTTTGACACTTACCACTGGACTATGCCCCTGGGGCAAAATTTATTACTTTAATTGTGATCTGATAGTGTTATAGCCGTGATTTTTAAAAAAAAATAATAAAAAATAAAATAATAATAATAATAATAATAATAATAATAATAATAATAAAATAATAGATAATATAGGATAAATATAAAAGAAAAGGAAGTAAATCAAAATCAATCAAAATCCTAACCCTAATTTCTCTCCCCTCTCTCTTATATTAAGCGTTCCCAACCCTCTTTCCCCTCCCAGCCGATTTCTCCTTCCTCTCAAAACCCCTCAACTGATTTTTCCCTCCAAAAAAAAAATCTCTCTCAATCTTGGATCAAAGAAGAAAGAAGAAAAAGGAGGGCTAGTCATATAGCACCAACGACTTCTTGTTTATTATTTTTAATTCACAAGTTTAAGGTAGGTGTCTCTTCCCCCTCAAATGGGTATGATCCATGCATACTTTGATGGTATATTTTATGTGATTCATTGTTTTTATTTGTATTGGGTATATATCTGTATTTTTTTATATTCAGAAAAGCATGAGGTGATTGTTTTGTTGCTGCTATGTGCTTGTATGTGTTTGAACTTTGGTGGTAGAATTGTATTGAATCAAAAATAACCTTGAAGGAAATTGAAAAGTGAAAACTTTCATAGTAGGAGCCTCTTAAACTTGTGTTTTGGCCTTAGAATAGGTCCATCTAGCCCCGAATAGGTTGGGATGGGGGTTGGAAGTTGAAAAAGGGGTCTGGCGGACGCGTTTCAGGGGGTGGCGCGTGGGGCCCACGCGCGGCCCCTGGCGGCGCATCCGGACACGTGCTGACGTGTCCACTTTCAAAAGATGCGTCTCGTTATAACGAGTCCAATGCAACTGGTTTGAGGTCAATCGGAGTTAAAACGAAGATTTTATTGAGGTTGAAAAAAAAAAGAATTTAAAAAAAAAAGAAAAATGCTATTGGGCTGGCCAGGCTGCCGGACCGGACCAGGGCAGCAGGCTGGCCCAAACCAAAAATAAAAAAATCTGAAATTTAATCTGAAATGAATAAATAATTAAATAAAATTAGTTTAAAATTTCAGAAAAATATATTTAATTACCAGAAAATTCCATAAAATATAAAAGTTTAAAATTAATTTATTTCCACTTAATTTCTAAATTTTGGTAAATGTAAGTGATTAAAAATAATTAGTAATAAATAGAATTAAATAAGAGAAAAATAGAAAAAATTAGTAGAAAAGTCTAGAAAATTAATACAAGCTAAGCAAAAATAAATGTAATGATAAATAACAACTTTTCAATATTCGGAAAATTTACCAAGCCAAATACTGAGCGCCGGAGATGGTGAAGATGGGCGTACGGGCCCTAGGCGACTTTGTTGCATTCATGGCACGTGCATTTGCATTTGGAGTGGGTTGAGATGTACGGGTCTCAGACGCTCGAGTGGAGTGGATCATGGTGTATGGGCCACGAGTATTCGGTTATGGTGGATCATGGTGTACGGGCCATGAGTATTCGGTTATGGTGGATCATGGTGTATGGGCCATGGACATCGGTTATGGTGGATCGTGGTGTACGGGCCACGTGCATCGGTCAGGGTGGATCGTGGTGTACGGGCCACGGGCATCCGTCAGGGGTAGATTGTAGTGTACGGGCTACAGACATCCAGTCAATCCTGGGATCATGCATTGCATATAGGTCTAAGGGCATATTGCATGACATGATTCTTGTTGCGTGTGGCACGTGGATTGAGCATGCATCACGTACTTACGCATTTTATGTGGAGTGCTTTACTTACCGTATTTACTTTATCTTATGCATGTTATATTATATTTATGTGCTATGTGGTTATATCATCTCGGTATGCACGTTTTGTATTAGTTTGAGGCGTCACTCACCCCTATTTCCCAGGTGAGCCGGATGAGGACTGTGAGCACATCTTTGTTGAGGACGGGACGGGCATAGCGGAGTGGGCCGGTTGAGAGCTGCAGCTAGGATATGAGGGGACTCTGCAGCCGTTTTGTTCTTAGTTATCTTTTGGGGATTTTCACAGACTTCTTTATTGTTATATTATCAGATTTCTTTTTATTCAGCGATATAATAACAATTATTCGAGTTTAGTTTAAGTTATAGTTTACGTTTTCGCGAGAAAAATTTCTACATCATTTCTGACACATAAGAGATTGATTCAACGCCTTGTATTCTCCTTAGCGAGATACGGCGGATGCACTATTTCCGATGTTAGGGATCGGGAGCGGGGTGCTACAGATAGTATCCAGACAAGTCAAAAAAAAACAAAAGACTTATTTATATTAATTTCGACAAATACAAAATAGTAAAAATGTAAATAGTAAAACGTATATTTTTTTCATCTTTACTTGCCTATAAATAGGCATGTTTTGCAGAAGAAAACCACACCATGTCAAAACAAGAAGCAATTGAAGAGCTTCTTGAGAGAAGTGAATAAAAGAAAATAGAGAGAGAAAACGAGAGTTGTGAGGTTATACCAATCTGATATAAGTAAATATTGAGTATTTTAATTCTCTTGTATTTCTCAAGTTTAGTTCTAAACTTGATTTGTCTCTTGTATTCTTATTATTTTGAATAGTGGAAGTTGTTCTCACTATCTCTGTTTTTTCCACAACAGAGAGTTGGTTTTCCACGTAAATCTTGGTGTTCGTATTTTATCTTGCATTTACAGTGAATTGTGATAAATACACCGTGCACGTAATTTCGTCTAAGGAAGTTGGATTTTAAGTGAGACCGTGTGTGACGACTCAAGCTAAACTTGAGATTTTACGTGGAATTGTAATAATGTCTAGGATGTCATTGTGATCTTTATTGGGTACTACTGAATTGGTTCATTTTAGTTTTACGGTTATTTGACTCACTGTCGTACTCGACGATTCTAGTGAGTAGTAAATTACTATCTATGGTTTTATAATGCTTAGAACCGGATCGTTATTACCAACAAGTGGTATCAAAGCTTGGTTACTCGGTTCTTGATTTTTTTTTGAATATGACGACGTTGAAATTCAATGTGCCAAAATTCAACAGAAATGATGGATTTTTCACATGATAGAAAAGGATGAAGGATTACCTTATACAACAAGGTGTTCACATGGCTTCTTATGTCAAAGAGAATAAGTCAGAAGCCATAAAAGATGATGATTGGCAAGACCAACGATGATAAGGCCGCAAGTGCAATCCGCTTGCACTTGTCTGGTGAATTCCTGACAAATTAGACAAAAATGACTCAGCCATGGAGATTTGGACAAATCTAGAAAGCTTGTACATGTCCAAACCGATGACAAATAAATTATATCTTAAGAAGCAGCTCTACGCACTCAAAATAAGCGAAGGTAAAATTTTTTGTCTCGTTTGAATGATTTCAATGGCTTCATATCTCAAATGGCGAGTCTTGTTGTTACTATGGAGGAAGAGGATAAGGCAATCATGCTCTTGATTTCACTTCCACCCTCCCTTAATAGTTTGACGACCAATTTACTTTAGGTAAAGATGCAATCAATTTGAAAGAGGTCACATCATCTTTGTTGCTGCATATTACAATAATACAGCCAGAGAAGTAAGGCTAAGCTCTTCTTACACAAGTAAGAAGAAGGAGCCAAAATAGAAACTTCAACAGTCATGATAAATCAATTGATTATGGCAAGTCTAGAGGCTATTCCAAATTGAAAAGGAGAGTGAAGTGCTTGACCTGTGGTAAGAATGACCATCTTAAAAGGAATTACAAGCATTTGAATCAAGACAAAGATCGAGGCCAAAAAAAGATGAGAGACAACAACACAGCAACAATAGCATCAAGTGACGACGAGACAACATTGGTTTGTTATCAAAATGAATGTTGTCACATCTCAGACCTAGATATTGAACGGATCGTGGATACATGTGCTTCGTATCACTGTGCTACATTAAAAATACAATCTTTTAGTTGTAAAAGACCAAATCTCTTACTTTCGAAATTAAAAATACAATCTTGGGCCATTAGATTGAAAGGGTAGAGAGATACTAGTAACTATTGCTTGTCAATGGACTCTTCTAAACATTCTTCGAAACATACGCAACTTTTTTGCCCCTCTACATGAAATTATGCAATTTTCGATTGAGGTATCATCAAAATAGAATTTAATATGTATATCCATTTCCATGTATACCAGTCTGCCGCATACGTTTTCCACCTAGGGCCATGGCATTATCCTGCGTTTAGTCATGAGTGAAAATCCTTTAACTCGTTAGTGTCTCATCCTCCAAACATGTTAATAAGATCTTGCTTACACATCAGACATGGTTAAGTTTATTATTATTGTTTTTTTGCAACGTACAAACTATTCTGTTTAAACTTATTTTTTATATCAACGCATCAACACATAATGGTCTATTCTAACCCCAAATTTACACTAATTTGTAAAGTAGAAGTTCGAAAACTTCCATTCACTTATCTTTTTATGCCGATGCACTCTAACCCCAAATTTACATTAATCTGTAAATTAGAAGCTCGAAAGCTTCCATTCAAGCACATGGTGTGTGGTCCCAATAGTTGGTTAATTAAAAAAATGACCTAAATCTGTTGGTAGATTTTGTATCTCCCTTTTCAGGAACATATTTTGGTGTTTATGGTCAAAAGTTTGGTACATTGTGGCAATTGGGTCAAGAGATCATCTCCACTCCTAAAACTTTTTTCTTCTTTAAAGCAAAAAAAATTCTTTAAAAATTACACATTTTAGTGTGTTGTATATTAGACCCTCACGCACTATATATAGACTCAATTATACTACATATTTAAATATATCTTTTTTTAGATTATTTTGTTTATGAGAAGAGTTTAGGAAAAAAGAGTTTAAAAATGATCTTGACCTGATTCACTATCCATGTTGAGTATCATAGTTGGTTTTTAAATATAAAACTGTATAATTTGTTAAAAAGATACACTGAATCCTCTATACAAGACACTTTTTTTCGTGTTTGATCTTTTTAACAAAATTACATTTTTTTAACCTTGGAATATTAACTTGAATATCTAACTTGGACAACGTTGTTGTTTTGTGATCTTGATGTCACGGATTCGAGCCACAAAAACAGTCTCTTACATAAATGTGTAGGATAAGACTGCGTACATCAAATCGCTAAGGTGAGAGTCTAGCGCACTGGACCCTCTCCGGATCTTACGCAAAGGTGAGAGCCTATTGTATTGGGAAGACACTTTTATCTAACATGGACGAGGAATCAAATATATGTGTCATCTCATATAAGAGAGTGGAGATGATCATATCAGAAACGGCTGAAAGTCATGGGTTCCATCTTGGAAAAGACTTACACTACATCACAGCTTTTGTTTGTTTCAACCATCATATGAGAGGTACCACATACGAATTTCAATATTTTTTAAACAAATATCCTAACACTCTTTTGGACCCTTTTGTATTAGCTAGCGTGTGAATTTGTGAATGACAACAATTTAATATCTATAAAAGATATATTATCCTATGTCATTCAATGAAATGATTTTTACTTTTTTAATTTATTCTTTACCTATTTTTCTTTTCGAATTACCGTTATATATATTTATATATAGTATTAATTTACATCACTTCAAGAAATCATGTATCACTGTCCTTTAAATATAAAGTCTACACAAAGAAATCATAATAACTTAAGGATGAACAAATTTTTTACAAACCGAACCAAATAATCGAACTAAACCAAGAAAAACGGAACTACAGTTTAGTAGTCGGTTTAAAAAAATTTTAAAAACCAAACCATTTCATACGGTCTGGTTTTCGATTTTGGAACTTTTACACCGTAAAAACTGGACCAGACCGTTTCCATAAAATTGTAAAAAAGGGAAAGGTCGTTGGTGTAGTTAGCTCTTCCAACCACAACCAACCACCTTCTCTTAGTAAACTCGGATAGTCTATTCTTTCTATTAATTACAGGTTTTGCTCGGCAGTTTTGTGTGCCAATTAAATGCAATATAAAATTCTACCCAAAGAAAGTTTAAGCCAAATTTATGCTTAAATATGATATTACCTTCACAAGTTCAGTTCTTATGGAACATTATAAAAAGTCTAGTGGACAATTATATACCACTTTGTATGGCAGGTTTGGTTAAAGGGATTTCAGAAGCACAAATGATACTTTTTGCGAGCTATACTTGATCGACACATTGACGTTTCGTTTTAGAATGCAATTAAACACATAATAAAGACGTAGTTTTTGATACTTTTAATATAATCAATGCATAACTACTAAGTAACCTACTGTTATAAACTCGAACGACGATATAATAAGAACACAAAGAAGTAGATTATATGATCTCTATACTCTTCAAAGGGATATCAATTCTTACAAGAAGTTGTCCTATTTATAGGGTATGAAAATTGTAACCTCTTCTTAAGATTAATACCCACTACCACCATGATCCTTAGTGGGTGTTAATGGCCTTAGTGGAGTTAATGTTTGGACATCCACTAACCCCACTAACATACATAATAATGCACAATACTCCTCCTTGGATGTCCAAATTTTATAGAATATGCTTCGTTAAAACCTTGCCAAGAAAACCCAGTTGGATAAAAACTTGGTCGAAGGAAAAAAGTACACATTCATAAAATTGGTAAGTGTGATATACCGCCTCGTTAAAACCTTGCCAAAAAAACCCCGTGGGATAAAAACTTGGACGAAGGAAAAAGAGTACAGTATGTATAGTAATCACACTCCCCCTGATGCTGACAAGAGGTCTTTGAGTTAACGCATTCCAATGCTGTAGACCATCTTTCTAAATGTAGTTGTTGATAGTGCTTTGGTGAACAAATCAGCAAAATTCTTGTTTGATTGTATCCGCTGGATATCAATGTCGTCATTCTTCTCAAGATCATGAGTGTAGAAAAATTTTGGTGATATATGCTTCGTTCTTTCTCCTTTGATGTAGCCATTCTTAATTTGAGCAATACATGCAACATTATCTTCAAACAATATCGTCGGAGACTTTCTTAGTGAAGATAATCCACATGATTCTTGAATATGTTGAATCATCGACCTTAACCATACACATTCGCGACTTGCTTCATGCAATGCTAAGATCTCAGAATGGTTAGAAGATGTGGCTGTTAATGTCTGCTTCACTGATCTCCATGATATAGCTGTACCTCCACAAGTAAAAACATATCCACTCTGTGATCTTCCCTTATGAGGGTTAGATAGATAGCCAGCATCAGCATATCCCAACAACTGTGACTAAGAATTCTTTGAATAGAATAGACCCATATCTATTGTTCCACGAAGATAGCGTAAAATATGCTTGACACCATTCCAATGTCTTTGTGTTGGTGTAGAGCTATATCTCGCTAATAAATTCACTGAGAATGTA
Organism: Eustoma russellianum; assembly: GCA_036186865.1. Classification (NCBI taxonomy): domain Eukaryota; kingdom Viridiplantae; phylum Streptophyta; class Magnoliopsida; order Gentianales; family Gentianaceae; genus Eustoma; species Eustoma russellianum. The sequence goes on along the minus strand of AP025062.1, from coordinate 15,843,524 downwards.
TCTGGTCTTGAGCAATTTGTAAGATACATCAAAGCACGAATAGCACTAAGATATGGTACTTCTGGACCTAGTAATTCCTCATTGTCTTCTGGTGGTCGGAATGGATCTTTTTTACATCTAATGATCGTACCACCATCGGACTACTCAATGGGTGAGTCTTATCCATATAAAATATCTTCAAGATCTTCTCCGTGTACGTAGATTGATGAAGAAATATTCCTGTAGGAAATGCTCGATCTGCAGGCCGAGATAAAATTTGGTTTTTCCGAGATCTTTGATCTCAAACTCTTTCATGAGATAATTAGCAGTTTTGGTAAGCTCTTCAGGAGTTCCAACAATATTCAAATCATCAACGTATACAGCAATTATAGAGAACCCATTTTCAGATCTCTTGATAAATACATGTGGACAAATTGGATTATTTACATATCCTTCTCTAATGAGATACTCACTGAGACGATTATACCACATCCTGCCAGATTGTTTTAGTCCATACAGGGACCTCTGTAATTTGATTGAGTATAATCCATGTGTCTTTTGATCAAATGTTGTAGGCAATTTTAATCCTTCAGTGATCTTCATATAAATATCATTATCTAAAAAACATATAAGTATGCGGTAACCACATCCATTAACCGCATATCAAGATTTTTAGCAACTGCCAGGCTGATTAGATATCGTAATGTTATAACATCAATTACTGGAGAATATGTTTCATCATAATCAAGCCCAGGTCTTTGTGAAAAACCTTGCGCAACAAGACGTGCCTTGTATCGCACAATCTCATTTTTCTCATTGCGTTTTCGTACAAAAACCCATTTATATCCAATAGGTTTTATCCCTTCAGAGGTTTGGACTACAGGTCCAAATACTTTGCGACTTTCTAATGATTTCAGTTCTGCTTGGATTGCATCTTTCCACTTTGGCCAATCATTTCTGCGTCAACATTGTTCAATGGATCTCGGTTCAGGATCCTCATTTACAATTTCACATGCAATACCATAAGCAAAAACATGATCAATAATAACCTTTTGTCTATCCCAATTTTCTCCTGAACTTACATAATTCAAAGAGATTTCTTCAAAATTTTGCTCACTTGCTTCTTCAGGAGCAACTTGTTTATCAATTTTGGACTGATCGGTTTCAATTTCTACAGCGCTTTCAGGTTGTGAACTTCTTTGCTCTTCTGGAGAATTCTCTTCGGGAGCATTAACTTGTACCCTTCTCTTTCGAGGGTTTTTATCTTTTGCACCGACAGGACGTCCACGTTTTAGACTTGCTTTTGGTATACCATTATCATGTCTTTCAGAGACATCAAGACGAATTGGCGTATTCATCGTCGAAACGTGGGATTTTGTTATCTTTTGACTATCAGTAAATGCATCAGGCAACTGATTTGCAACATTTTGTAAATGAATTATCCTTTTTACTTCTTGCTCGCATCGATTTGTTCGTGGGTCAAGATGAGAAAGTGAAAGAACATTCCATGTAATTTCACGTCGTTCTTCAGGAAACGGTACTTTGTCTCCCCCTAACGGCGGGAAAACTTTCTCATCAAAATGACAGTCAACATATCTTGCCTTAAATAAATCATCTGTCAGTGGCTCAACATATCTCACAATAGATGGAGAATCAAAACCCACATATATGCCTAGACGTCTTTGAGGACCCAGTTTTGTCCATTGTGGTGGAGCAATCGGAACATAAATCGCACAACCAAAAATCTTTAAGTGTGAAATATCAGGCTGCTGGCCAGATACCATTTGCAATGGCGAATATGGTTGAAACGAACTGGGTCTAAACCGTATTAATGCAGATGCATGCAAAATTGCATGTCCCCAAGCAATCATGGGTAAATTAGATCTTAAGAGCATATGTCTAGCAATCAGTTGTAAACGTTTTATAAATGACTCTGCCAGGCCATTTTGAGTATGTACATGTGCCCGTGAATGCTCAACATCAATTTCAATCGACATGCAATAATCATTAAAAACTTGGGAAGTAAATTCACCAGCATTATCAAGACAAATAGATTTAATTGGATAATCCAGAAATTGTGCTCTTGTCAAAAGCAAACTCACATGAGACCAACGTGAAGAGACATCCAATAAGACATCCAAAAGGAGGATCAATAAGTCCACAAATATCTCCTTGTATTCTTTGTAAAAATATAGGAGATTCAACATAAACCTTCATTGGGGATGGCCTCTTGATTAATTTCCCTCGTGAACAAGCAACACACACACAATCACAAGATAAAAGAATCTTCTGGTTCTTTAAAGGATGTCCATGTGAGTTTTGTACAATTCTACGCATCATTACCGATCCCGGGTTGCCAAGTCGATCATGCTATAACATGAATAGTGTTGGATTATTGAACTTCTGGTTCATCACAATATTAGATTCTACTGGATGTATAGTCGCATAAACAATCCAAATGAGAAAACTGGGAATTGTTCTTTTACAAGCTTCTGACCTGATTCTTCGTATGTAATACATAAAAATTCCATATTTCCCTTATTCATGGTTTCAATATGAAAAACATTAAGACGTATGTCCTTGAAACTCAACGAGTTTCATTTTGACTTGGTAGAAAATAATGTCATATTTATCAATATAGGTTTACCACCCGGTAGTATAATAGTTGCTCTTCCAGAGCCCTCAATCAATGATGTAGTACCTGAAATTGTACTAACATTTGCTTTTGTCAATTGCAATGTCGAAAAATATTTTCGATCACGAAGAATTGTGTGTGTCGTTCCACTGTCAACCAGACGGATGTCCCCCACCATTCATCTTGAATATATGTCTAGCATAACATATACAATGTTCATAATTAAATTTAATTCCAAAGAATCAATACATAAATGGAAAATATAATGTAAATGACAAAGAAATTTTATTTATGCTAATAGATAAATTTAAATTGAAACAAAGTTACATGCTAAGATATCATAAACTAAATGAAAACTTATCCAAAGAAAACATGACTAATCATGAAAAATAACTAGACATCCTACATAATTATGCTCGGCCATTGCTATTTTTAACATCATCCACAAACTGGATTCCATTGTCATCTATACTTGGGCCCATAAGATAATCTTCAAGATCGAAATCATCAAAATGATTGGGGATGCTGTCATCATTATCTGCTATGTTTCCAAAGTCTGCAAAATTACTTTGTTTTCCCTTGCCTCTATCCTTCTGGAATGCTTGATAAAGATCAACCAAGCGTTTTGGTGTACGGCAAGTGCGAGACCAATGCCCTTAAGATCCGCATCGATAACATGTCTCATCGTGATTCTTAGCATTTGCACCATCTTTTGCAGCTTTTGCCTTTTCATGCGGCTTTTCATTATTTTCCCACTTCTGGTGGTATAGTGCAAAGCTTCTACCATGGCCACGACCTCTACCTCGACCGCGACCACGACCTCGGCCATGACTACAATCACGACCACGATCATTAAAATTTTCATTCGCTTCAGGGAATGGTTTTGACCTGGTCGGGTGAGAAGTGTGGTTTTTCATTAGTAGTTCATTATTTTGTTCAGCAACTAAGAGACATGAAATGAGCTGGGAATATTTTTCGAAATTTTGTTCCCTGTATTGCTGCTGCAGGAGCATGTTCGATGCATGAAAAGTAGTGAATGTTTTTTCTAACATGTCATCATCAGTAACTTTATCTCCACACAACCTCAATTGGGAGACAATAGAAAACATAGCAGAATTATATTCATTGACTGTTTTATAATTTTGCAACCTCAGGTGCAACCAGTCATATCGAGCCTTTGGGAGGATAACATGTAGGATCTGCAAGGCACCACTAGAAGGAGGGGTTGAATAGGTGGTGCGGAAAGTGTGCTTTTTAAAATTTGTTTAAAACTAAACAACTCAACTTCTGAAAACATATTCTGTTTTCAGGACCAGTTTTAAATCGTTTTTAAAACCAGGTTATAGGTCTCCAAAAATTCTAAAATTTTGAGAGAACTTAGCCTCAGATGTTATGAGGGTCTCATAAAAATTTCAAATTTAAATTCAACCTTTAACCCCTTCAAAAATTATTGGTTGTCAGATTGCGCGAATCTGGCAGAAACAATACACTGTTTTGAAAAATTAATTCCTATTTGTTCACAACTCCAAATGCTCTGAAAATTTAACCACTAACCTATTATATATTGTATTTAAATGGGTTGAAACATTTTTGAAAAATTCCTTCGGGAAGTTAGTCAAATACACTCATAGTCTCAACCTTTGCAAGCCTGCAAATCAGACTGCACTAGTCTCAGATCTTTGTATGTTTGAATGACTTATACTTATCCAAAAGGGTTGAAACTTGTGCCAAATTAACCTTAAGACATGTGAATTTGTTTCTGGAAATTTACGTAATTTTTGAAAGTCGTTTACTATTTTTACGAACGTAAACGAAAAGGGTAAACAGTGGAGAAACAGAATATAAGTGCGGAAAGTAAATGACACCGAGATTTTTATACTGGTTCGGTTATAAACAACCTACTCCAGCCTTCAAGAAACACCTTCCTTGGTTCACACTAGCCACACACATGCAATACACCTTACCACAGGGTTGACGGAGTTACACACCAACTCCGACCCTTTACAAACTTTGTACGTTGAATACAATTCGCACGAACACCACCACCTAGCAAGATTGAAGATTGATCACACCTTGATCAATCTTTTACAAAGATAAAGAGTATGTGGTGGTTTAATACAAGCCTATTCAAGAATAGAAATATAAGTACAATAGGCTTTCAAGAAGAAGAAAGAAAGAGAATGTAGAAGAAGAGAGGCTAGGCGTTTTTGATCTCAAGATTGTAATGCTTGTTCTTGTCTCTTGTTTTTGCTCATCTTCTTTCCTTTTAAGCACATTGCAGCCGTCCCCTATGGTGCTATCCCCCTCTTGAAAATTATCTTCTAAGTCCTTGGGAGAATGTAAGACATCATTGTGACATGATCTTGCTTACTTGGCACCTCTCATTGGATGATCATTTAACCTTTGCTTACTTGGCACTTCATGATAGGTTGAATGTTGTCATCATTTGATGAATTGGAAAATCTGAATATTTCACTCAAAACATGTGCCAAAATCAACATCGAATAATTTCCATAATCCACCAGATTGTTACATAAATTAAGCAAGACAAAATTCCTCCACACCAAGGTAAGAAATCGGCCATAAAGCTTGTTAACATGCTGAAATTTCAGCATGCGTTACTTAGTGAGATAATTCAAATAACTTCCATTTTTCTTTGATTTTTCTTTTTAAAATAAATCATCAATTGATAGCAAATATCCTTATCAAATTGGAAATGAAATTTTGGACACCCTCATGACCATAAATTCGGCCAAGAGATATTGTACACATACTGAAATTTTCAGCATGTGTGATATTCAAGAATATCACAATTTTAATTCCATAAGTTATTCAAAATGATTCCAAATCATCTTCCAATCAATCCACCTTAATCAAGAAGTAAAATATGTCTCATAATGACATAGAAATCGGCCAGCTATTTTGTACACATGCTGAATTTTCAGCATGTGTCACAATTGTGACAAAATTTGAATTGTTACCTTTTGTAGCTTCTTTCTTTAAGTCACCAACTTTGTATGATTGATCCTTGACCAATCAATATGCCAACAAGGCTCCACATATGCTCCATATCAACTGTAGGTGGCGTGTACAAGTGTATATGCATGTGCTGAATTTTATTTTTGCTAACTTTGTAAAATAGTGCACATTTAACAATACACACATGTTATATTCCAATCAGCCCTTAATTTAATTTTATAGAACACTTTAAGATGTATGACATATGTAAAAAGTGTCTAGATACGTGTCATATGATGTGCCAAAAATGTTCCATGTGTTGTGTACGTAGAAAACCGAATTTTCGATATTTATCGATTACCCGATTTTTCTCTAATTAAATTCGAACTTTTGCACATGTTATATATATTATGTTACACATAATATATATAATATAAACTTTAATTCTCAGCACTTGGCTGGTCTAAAGTGGCACCATTACATGTGACAAAATTAAAATTGGAATCTCCACAATTTGGCCTTAATGTGGGGTGATTTGTGTGTGCCAACATGGAATGATTTTATGGCTGATAATATCACCATTAGCACGAAAGTTTTGAGCATTTTTGAAGTGTAGGGGCTGGCCATCTATTTATGGCAAGTACGTGACACGTTGGCAAAGTTTCGATATTCGCCCTATACGATAATTTTTGGTTTAGAACCTTTTAATGTGTCGTATTTAATTTGTCATCACCATGACTTATATAATATGATATAAGACCTGAATATACTCATAAATATGAGTTAAGTATGATGGTGTGACGTTAACGTACGTACGTAAAATATATGACGTGTCGGTAGTACGTTGGAATACATGTGTATGTGCCTTTTTCAAAAAATCTGAAAATATATGTATTTATATGTGTATATGCGTGTATATTAAATGAGGGGAGGAGGAGAAGACTTTCCTTCCTTAGCCTTGTTGCCTTTGTTTCTTTTCCAAATGTAGCTTCCTTTAATGAACTACTTAGTTTAATTAACTAAGTACTTCACTTAATGAACTAGTTTAGTTCATTAATGGTGGCACATGAAAATAGTGTAAACACAACAAATGTTTGCCATATGATGTAAGCGTTAACACTTCATGGCTCGTTAGTACGGCAACATTATATATGAGCTAAATAAGGCAAGTAATAAGCAATATCATGCACACGTTTGTTTATATCATGCCCGTTTTATTTTCATTCATTTAAATCACATATTTTGAAATCACTCAAACCCCTTTTTCTCTACAATCTCCCTCTTTTGATTATTTTCAAAATAACTCATGTACATGATTTAAATTCTATCGCTCCCTCTTCAATCATGCATAAATTTGAAATTTGAATTTCAAATTTCAAATCCGGCTCCCCCTTGATTTGTGCAATCAGTATCAATTATCAATTAGTATCTTTATCTTTCCCCTTAAATCATGATTTCTCTCCCCCTTTATTTTAGAAAATAAATCAAAAGATACCTGTAAATAAGGAAAGAAAATCAAATAATATCAACTGAAATCATGCCTAATTTAGACCGAAGAGATTCATGCGTGGCTTGATTTAAGGCTTTTGTAAAGATATCCGCTACTTGTGCTTCTGTGCGTACGTGATCTATGCGATATCACCATTGTTTACGTGATCACGAAGAAATTGATAACATACTTCTATATGCTTGGCCTTAGAGTGTAACACGGGGTTCTTAGACAGATTGATGGCACTCATACTATCACAGTATATAGGGATTCTATTTACGGTAATTCCAAAGTCCGAGAGTTGTTGTTTTATCCACAACAACTGTGTGCAGCAAAGGCTAAGTGCCATGTACTCAGCCTCAGTAGTGGACAAAGCAACGCTTGCTTGCTTTTTGGAAAACCATGAAATGAGTGAGTTTCCTATAAATTGGCAAGTCCCACTCATGCTCTTTCTATCTATTTTGCAGCCACCATAATCTGCATTAGTATAAGCATGTAAGTTAAATTCGGAATCCTTATCGTACCAAATTCCTAAGGTGGGCGTGTGCTTAATATAGGGGAAGATTCTTTTTACTGCATTATAATGAGATACCTTAGGTTGACTTTGAAAACGTGCACACATGCATACAATGAACATAATACCAGGCCTACTGGCAGTTAAATATAGCAAAGAACCAATCATAGATCTATATAAGCCATTATCAAAGTCTTTACCATGTTCATCTTTGTCCAATTTAGTAGTGACACTCATAGGGGTGGGGGATGGTTTCAAATTTTGAAAGTTGAACTTTTTAATTATGTCATTGACATATTTTGCTTGACTTATGTGAATGCCTTTACTCGTTTGCTTAATCTGCAAGCCAAGAAAATAGTTAAGTTCACCAACCATAGACATTTCAAATTCAGATTTCATGCAATTTTCAAAATCTTCAACAAGTCTATGTGAGGTAGAACCGAAAATAATGTCATCAACATAGATTTGAATAATAAGTAAATCCGATTTGTCTTGTTTCAAAAATAGTGTACTATCTATAGTATCTCGTTTAAAATCATTTTCTAAAAGGAAAGTGGCAAAACAATCATACCATGCTCTCGGTGCTTGCTTTAGTCCGTATAGTGCCTTCTTTAGTTTGTACACGTAATCAGGATGTTTCAAATCTTCAAAACCGGGTGGTTGCTTCACGTATACTTCTTCTTGTATAAATCCGTTTAAGAATGCACTTTTTACGTCCATTTGATACAATTTGAAATCTTTCATGCAAGAAATAGCAAGTAATAGTCGTATAGCTTCTAAACATGCTACGGGTGAAAAAGTTTCATCGTAGACAATTCCTTCTTCTTGATTATAGCCTTGTGCTACAAGTCTCGCTTTATTTCTAACGACCTTTCCTTCTTCATTCATTTTATTCCTAAACACCCACTTTGTGCCTATTATAGTCTTATCTTGTGGTCGTGGCACTAAATCCCATACATCGTTTCTAACAAATTGATTAAGCTCATCATGCATGGCATCAATCCAAGACGAATCACTCAAAGCATCATGCACATTTTTGGGTTCAATTTCAGAAATCATAGCATGAAATTCATTTATTTCATCCGAAGTAATTCTTCTACGTGGTCGCACACCGTGAGTGAGGTCGCCTATGATGAGATCATGTGGGTGATCTCTATGCCAACTTGGTTGATTATTTTCTATGTTATCATGTATTTCTACGTGATCATGCATTTCTAGTGTGTCATTCATGTCATGCATGTCAAATGTACCATCATCTTCATTCAACACGGGTTTCAATTCAAAGTCATCGTCGTATTCTTTATCTTTATCAATCTCACCAAATTCATTGAATTTCACATGAATGGATTCTATGATTTGTCTAGTGAGAGGATCATAACATCTATATGCCTTTGAATTTATAGAATATCCAACAAAAAAGCACTCAATTGATTTGGATTCAAATTTATCTAAATTATCTTTTGTATTTAAAACAAAACATTTGCATCCAAACACACGAAAATAGTCAATCTTAGGCATGCGATCATTCAATATCTCGTAAGGCGTCTTGTTTATTTTCTTTCTTATAGATAGGCGATTTACTATGTAGCATGCACAATTTACGTCTTCCGCCCACAGAAATCTAGGCAGTTTATTTTCACATAACATAGTTCTAGCAATTTCTTGTAGTGTTCGATTCTTTCTTTCTACTACTCCATTTAATTGTGGAGTTCTAGGTGGCGAAAACTCATGCTTGATTTCTTTTTCTTCGCAAAATAAAATCATATCTTTGTTTTTAAATTCACCGCCTCTATCGCTTCTTATCTTTTTCACATTGACACCGTATTGATTTTCAAGTTGTTTGATTAATTTCGCAATTTCAATGGCACTATCATCCTTATGCGCAAGAAATAAAGTCCAAGTATAACGAGAAAAGTCATCAACAATCACGCATGCATAGTGGCGCCCACCTAGGCTTGTAGTGCGACTAGGACCAAGCAAATCAATGTGTAGTAGTTCTAAGACTCTAGTCGTGCTTATTTCATTCTTAGGCTTGAGTGACTCACGTGTTTGTTTGCCTTTTATGCAAGATTCACACAACTGAAAGTTGTCTAAATCAAGTGTGGGCAATCCTCGTACTAAGTTCTTTCGTTGGAGTTTTTCTAGTGTGGAAATACCAATGTGACCTAAACGTCTATGCCATAAATTCACATTGGGTTCATTTGACATAAAACACTTGACTTTAGCGTCTACTACATCATCCATAGAAATCGTAAAAATGCTATCTTCTCGTTTTCCTTTTAAGACAGTTTCTCCATTTTTATTTATTATATTGCAGTAAGGGTGAGTGAAACACACATCAAAGCCATTGTCAATAAATTGAGAAATGCTAAGGAGATTGTAAGATAAGTTGCTTACCAAATAGACGTTGGAGATTTGAAGGGTGCTTGGATTTTCTATCGTACCTTTTCCGATGATCTTGCCTTCGTTGTTGTCTCCAAAGGTCACGGATCCGCCTTTTGTGACCTTCTTTAATTTTGTGAACAATCTCGGGTCACCCGTCATGTGCCTCGAGCAGCCACTGTCAAGGAACCGCTTTATAGTTGTATCTTTCGATGTGTGGGCTCCCTGCAATGTGTAAAGATGATTTAGGTACCCTTTTAACTTTGGGTCCTTTCGAGTTAGTTAATCACCTCTTGGTAAAAGTACCTTTCGGTACCCATACTTGGGTGATCCTTCTCGGTCTAGCAAATGGCAAGAATGAGGATGAAGGTGCGATACAGTAGACATGTGGTGAATGCACTTTGGGCCTTTGCCCAAGAACTCCTTTATACTCATTGAATGAAGGACGTTTTTGATATGTCCTTGTGTGTGTGTGCGTAGTGCGTGGATGATATGAATGTCGTGTGTACATCACTCTTTTCTTTTCATATCTATATGGTACAAAGTTGTATTTCACATGATATGAAGAGGAAGTGGGGCGTGATGAGGGAAGGAGCGGTTTTTGCGTCATCTTAGACGCCACTTGAGGCTTTGGGGTGTCTGCTTTCTTAGACACAACAAACTTAGTTGGTTTGGTTGATACTTCATTAGTATCAACGTATCTCAAACCCGTTTTGTCACTGTCATGCTTTTGAGATAAGATAATACGATGCAGCATATTAGATCCCGTATCAAACTGTTTCATCATTTTCTCTAGATCTATATTCCTTGATTTCAAATTTGAAATCTCGGATTTCATTTCGTTATTTTGAGTGGTTAATGATGAAATCTCTGTCTTTAATGCAGTGATGATGCATGATGACTCTTTCTTTGAATCGTTTAATTGAGAGACAAGATTCTCGTTAGAAGATTCTAACAGTTTCTTATCTTCCATTAATCGCTTCTTTTCCTTAGCGAGAGTCTTAGTGAATTTATGCAATTCTAAATACTGACTAAAAAGATCATCATAAGAAGGCTCAGAGTCAGAATCAGAATCAGATGATACCTCATTAGATGCTTTGGACACAAAGCATACTTGAGCAGTCTCTTCTTCGGTCTCAGTCTCGGAATCCGATGAATCACTCCAGGTGGAGGCCTTTAGAGCACATTTCATTTGCTTGGGTTTTGAGACGGGTCTATTCTTGTTCCGCTCTTTGTCAGGGTATTTAGTTGTTTGCTTTTCTTTATTGGGACAGTCATATGATAAATGTTCAAGTTTGCCACATTCATAACATTTTACATCTTTATCATTTGACTTGTTCTTATTTCTTTTCATTGTAGTGCCCTTATTTTTGTTTCTAAATGACCTTCTCATAAATTTTCTTAAGCCTTTAGCCAATAAGATTAGGTCATCGTTATCCGATTCAGAATCGCTATCATCTACGTGATCGGAAGAAGTAGAGACGTATTCATTTGATTTAAAAGCATAAGCTTTACCTTGTTTAGATGATTCCGATTTCCGTATGGTGAGTTTATTTTCACACACCTTAAGAGATCCAATTAACTCTTCCATCTTTATTGAGTTCGTTTCTTTGCTTTCTTCTATTGCAGTTACTTTAGGGTCCCATTCTGACGGAAGGCTTCGTAAGACTTTCTGTACTTTTTCCTGCATGGTAAAAGCTTTACCAAGAGACTCAAGAGAATTATAGATGTTAGTCAAACGAAGATCCATATCAACAATAGATTCGTTAGGCAATAGTTTAAACGACTCAAGTGTGGACATAAGCATGTTTATCTTTGACTCTTTTACTTGACTCGTGCCTTCGTGTTTCGATTCTAGTATCTTCCACATTTCTTGTGCACTCGAACAGTTTGAGACATAACTAGACTCACTTTTACTTAATCCATTCAAAAGCAATTGCATAGCCCTAGCATTCATGCTAAGTTTCTTTTTATCATCACTTGTATATTCTTGTTTAGGTTTGACAACTTCTAGTGTGACTCCATCTACGGTGGATAACTTACATGGAACAAAAGGACCATCTTCTATAATCGACCAAAGATCTATATCTATAGCCATAAGAAAAAGCTTTATTCTTAGTTTCCATTGAATAAACGACTCACCGTCAAAAAGTGGAGGCCTTTGGCTCAACATACCTTCTTGCTCGGTTTTGAAATTTGTGGTTGACATCTCACTGAATCGTTGGATCCTTTGTAGTGAGTGTTCCTGCGCTCTGATACCATTTGTAGGATCTGCAAGGCACCACTAGAAGGGGGGGGTTTGAATTGGTGGTGCGGAAAGTGTGATTTTTAAAATTTGTTTAAAACTAAACAACTCAACTTCTGAAAACAGATTCTGTTTTCAGGACCAGTTTTAAACCGTTTTTAAAACCAGGTTATAGGTCTCCAAAAATTCTGAAATTTTGAGGGAACTTAGCCTCAGATGTTATGAGGGTCTCCTAAAAATTTCAAATTTAAATTCAACCTTTAACCCCTTCAAAAATCGTTGGTGGTCAGATTGCGCAAATCTGCCAGAAACAGTACACTGTTTTGAAAAATTAATTCCTATTTGTACACAACTCCAAATGATCTGAAAATTTAACCACTAACCCCTTATATATTTTATTTAAATGTTTTGAAACAGTTTTGAAAAATTCCTTCGGGAAGTTAGTCAAATACACTCAAAGTCTCAACCTTTGCAAGCCTGAAAATCAGACTGCACTAGTCTCAGATCTTTGGATGTTTGAATGACTTATACTTATCCAAAAGGGTTGAAACTTGTGCCAAATTAACCTTAAGACGTGTGACTTTGTTTCTGGAAATGTTCGTAATTTTTGGAAGTCGTTTACTATTTTTATGAACGTAAACAAAAAGGGTAAACAGTGCAGAAACAGAATATAAGTGCTGAAAGTAAATGACACCGAGATTTTTATACTGGTTCGGTTATAAACAACCTACTCCAGTCTTCAAGGAACACCTTCCTTGGTTCACACTAGTCACACACACACAATACATCTTACCACAGGGTTGATGGAGTTACACACCAACTCCGACCCTTTACAAACCTTGTACGTTGAATACAATTCGCACGAACACCACCACCTAGCAAGATTGAAGATTGATCACACCTTGATCAATCTTTTACAAAGATAAAGAGTATGTGGTGGTTTAATACAAGCCTATTCAAGAATAGAAATATAAGTACAATAGGCTTTCAAGAAGAAGAAAGAAAGAGAATGTAGAAGAAGAGAGGCTAGACGTTTTTGATCTCAAGATTGTAATGCTTGTTCTTGTCTCTTGTTTTTGCTCGTCTTCTTTCCTTTTAAGCACATTGCAGCCGTCCCCTATGGTGCTATCCCTCTCTTGAAAATTATCTTCTAAGTCATTGGGATAATGTAAGACATCATTGTGACATGGTCTTGCTTACTTGGCACCTTCTCATTGGATGATCATTTAACCTTTGCTTACTTGGCACTTCATGATAGGTTGAATGTTGTCATCATTTGATGAATTGGAAAATCTGAATATTTCACTCAAAACATGTGCCAAAATCAACATAGAATAATTTCCATAATCCACAAGATTGTTACATAAATTAAGCAAGACAAAATTCCTCCACACCAAGGTAAGAAATCGGCCATAAAGCTTGTTAACATGCTGAAATTTCAGCATGTGTTACTTAGTGAGATAATTCAAATAACTTCCATTTTTCTTTGATTTTTCTTTTTAAAATAAATCATCAATTGATAGCAAATATCCTTATCAAATTGGAAATGAAATTTTGGACACCCTCATGACCATAAATTCGGCCAAGATATATTGTACACATACTGAAATTTTCAGCATGTGTGATATTCAAGAATATCACAATTTTAATTCCATAAGTTATTCAAAATGCTTCCAAATCATCTTCCAATCAATCCACCTTAATCAAGAAGTAAAATATGTCTCATAATGACATACAAATCGGCCAGCTATTTTGTACACATGCTGAATTTTCAGCATGTGTCACAATTGTGACAAAATTTGAATTGTTACCTTTTGTAGCTTCTTTCTTTAAGTCACCAACTTTGTATGATTGATCCTTGACCAATCAATATGCCAACAAGGCTCCACATATGCTCCATCTCAGCTGTAGGTGGCGTGTACATGTGTATATGCATGTGCTGAATTTTATTTTTGCTAACTTTGTAAAATAGTGCACATTTAACAATACACACATGTTATATTCCAATCAGCCCTTAATTTAATTTTCTAGAATACTTTAAGATGTATGACATATGTAAAAAGTGTCTAGATACGTGTCATATGATGTGCCAAAAATATTCCATGTGTTGTGTACGTAGAAAACCGAATTTTCGATATTTATCGATTACCCGATTTTTCTCTAATTAAATTCCAACTTTTGCACATGTTATATATATTATGTTACACATAATATATATAATATAAACTTTAATTCTCAGCACTTGGCTGGTCTAAAGTGGCGCCATTACATGTGACAAAATTAAAATTGGAATCTCCACAATTTGGCCTTAATGTGGGGTGATTTGTGTGTGCCAACATGGAATGATTTTATGGCTGATAATATCACCATTAGCACGAAATTTTTGAGCATTTTTGAAGTGTAGGGGCTGGCTATCTATTTATGGCAAGTACGTGACACGTTGGCAAAGTTTCGATATTCGCCCGATACGACAATTTTTGGTTTAGAACCTTTTAACGTGTCGTATTTAATTTGTCATCACCATGACTTATATAATATGATATAAGACCTGAATATACTCATAAATATGAGTTAAGTATGATGGTGTGACGTTAACGTACGTACGTAAAATATATAACGTGTCGGTAGTACGTTGGAATACATGTGTATGTGCCTTTTTCAAAAAATCTTAAAATATATGTATTTATATGTGTATATGCGTGTATATTAAATGAGGGGAGGAGGAGAAGACTTTCCTTCCTTAGCCTTGTTGCCTTTGTGCCTTTTCCAAATGTAGCTTCCTTTAATGAACTACTTAGTTTAATTAACTAAGTACTTCACTTAATGAACTAGTTTAGTTCATTAATGGTGGCACCTGAAAATAGTGTAAACACAACAAATGTTTGCCATATGATGTAAGCTTTAACGCTTCATGGCTCGTTAGTACGAAAACATTATATATGAGCTAAATAAGACAAGTAATAAGCAATATCATGCACACGTTTGTTTATATCATGTACGTTTTATTGTCATTCATTTAAATCACATATTTTGAAATCACTCAAACCCCTTTTTCTCTACATAACACTTTTATAATGATCATATCGCTCCTCCAGATTTTTCCACAACTCCCGAGGCTCTTTCACCCTAAGGTATTCGGATTTCAGCCCGTCGTGGAGATGATGGCGAATAAATATCATGGCCTTAGCCTTATCTTGTTCACTAGCCACAACATCATCCTGAATTGCATTCCCGAGGTTCATAGCCATCAAGTGGATTTCAGCATCAAGAACCCATGCCATGTAATTTCTGCCGGAAATATCAAGGGCAACAAATTCCAGTTTGGTGATGTTCGCCATTGTTCTGATTAGACATAAAGAAAATATATCATATTCCGTGAAAATAAACTGATTGCCGAAGTCTAGGACCAGACCAAACTACAAAAAAAACTGATTGCCGCGCGCAGATCACATACATATTTAGAAGTATGAATCAATCTATTTATCACTCAAAAGTAATTCAGGTTAGCACATTAACGAAGAAACAACACCATCAGAAAGCTAAATGTAAGCATGAACCCCCCAACATGTGTTTCCACTTGTTCTAAGTACGGCTAAGGAAGAAAAAAAAACATGCAAACTTAAAAAAAATCCAACCTCGATAGGATTAACATATACAAGCTCAAATCTTTGGATAAAACCATTTGATCAAAACACATTGCAGTTCTTTCATACCACATGGATAACAAAAAAAAAAACCATATATCTGCACATCTTCAAGTCCAGATCAATACAAATTACACAAATCAACACACAGTCAACACAAAAAAAAACTACAGATCATCAATATTTGAACCACCAAACTATAGATTAAACATGTCTTGATTGGAATGAAATAACATAGAGAAAAAAACACTAACCAGAAGAGGAAAAAGGGCAGGTTCACGATGAATCTAGGTAAAGTGTCGTGCTGATAATGTGTTATAAACTCGAACGACGATATAATAAGAACACAAAGAAGTAGATTATATGATCACTATACTCTTCAAAGGTATATCAATTCTTACAAGAAGTTGTCCTATTTATAGGGTATGAAAATTATAACCTCTTCTTAAGATTAATACCCACTACCACAATGATCCTTAGTGGGTGTTAATGGCCTTAGTGGGGTTAATGTTTGGACATCCACTAACCCCACTAACATACATAATAATGCACAATACCTACAAGTTATTTATAAATAACAAAATTAACGTAACATACTTTTTGTTTTGTTACGCTCGTCATTGTCATCATATTAATCACGTATATTTGTATATATCATAATGGTTAAAATTAAGATGCTTACTAGTTAGTTACTGACCCAAGAAGCTAAATAAGCCGCTTTTGTTTTTTCCAGTGTTATCTTTTATTTTGCTTTATAAGGGAGTCTCCAGAAAATAATATTTTGGAAGTGAATTAGATGATTCATCTGAATAAATGTTACATATATGTGTTATAATTGATCTAATACTGTAAAACTATATTTGGCAATTCAAGTCTGCACTTTTTTCTATTCAATCATACCAATTTATAAGGATACAATTTGACATGTGATGCTAAATCATATCTAATCACTAGACTAATGGTTATCACCTAGAGCTATGAATCAGAATATTACAGATATCTACAATTTATATAAGTAATATACATATTGTAATCGTAATCAATTAAGCTAATCAGATCCTAATCATATCCTTATCCCTTATTCGTTAACATCCCCCCGGCAAGTTGCCGCATGGAGATTCGAAACGCCCAACTTGGACAGAAGAAATCGAAAGTCGCGTATGCCAAGAGATTTGATGAGAATATCCGCAAGCTGATGAGAAGTGGAAACATGTAGGGCCGAATTTGTCCATCCGTGATCGCGTAACACAGAAAGTGACAATCAACTTCGATATACTTCGTACGTTCATGAAAGACAGGATTATGAGCCAAGTATAACGCAGACTGACTGTCGGTGAAGAGAGAGACGGGACCATCATGGGGCGAGCCTAAAAAACGGAGAAGAACAAGAAGTCATTTAAGTTCGCAAGTAGTATAAACCATGGCGCGATACTCAGCTTCGGCGGAGGAGCGAGAAACTGTAGGTTGTTTCTTCGCTTTCCAAGAGATAGGAGCAGCCTCGAGTTTAATAAAATAAGCAGTAAGCGACCGACGTGTAATAGGGCAGCTAGCTCAATCAGAGTCACAGTATACAGTCAAGCGAAAATTGCTAGTGGAAGGAAATAGGATCCATTGGCTGGGATTACCCTTAAGATAATGTACAACCTTCAGAGCCACATGCCAATGATCAAGCCGGTGAGACTGCATAAATTCAGCCAGTGTAAGCACAACATAGGAAAGCTCTAGACGGGTGACAGAGAGATAAACAAGCATGCGACGAGCCGACGATATGGCAAAGGATCATCTAAGAACTTGCTGTCAGAATGAGGCAGCCGGTGATGTTGTTCAAGAGGAGTAGCCGTAGGTTCGAAAGCCAACAAGCTGCATTCGGAAATAATATCCGAAATATACTTGCGCTGAGACATAAAGAGGCTAGCCCAACTAAGGGCAACTTTGAGGCCTAGAAAATACTTTAACGGACCGAGATCTTTCATGTGAAATAATATCCAATGATCAAGCCGAGGAGACTGCATAAATTGAGCTAGTGTATGCACAACATAAGAAAGCTCTGGACGGGTGACAGAGAGATAAACTAAGCATCCGACGAGCCGACAATATAGCAAAGGATCACCTAAGAACTTGCTGTCAGAATGAGGCAGCCGGTGCTGTTGTTCAAGAGGATTAGCCGCAGGTTTGGAAGCCAACAATCCGCAATCAGAAATAATATACAGAGTATACTTGTGTTGACACACAAAGAGTCCAACCCGGCTACGGACCACTTCGAGGCCTAGAAAATACTTTAACGGACCGAGATCTTTCATGTGAAAGCAACGATTGTGTTGCTTCAGCACATCCATAGCACTCGGATCGTTGCCCACGATAATAAGATCGTCAATATAGACTAAGATGTAAAGTTGAACGTGATCATGCGCGTAACAAAACAACGAATAATCAGAGTAAGACTAAACAAAACCATAGACACGTAAAGCATCAAAAAACTTTTCAAACCAATAGCAAGAGGCTTGTTTGAGTCCATACAAGGATTTACGAAGCCGACAGACTTTCTTCGAGCTAGTGGATTCAAAGCCAGAAGGAAGCTTCATATAGACTTCTTCATTGAGGTCTCCATGAAGAAATGCATTTCGAACATCCAATTGACATATAGAGAAATCGCGAGCTGCAGCCAGGACCAAGAGAACACGTACGATGACCATTTTGGCTGTTGGAGCGAACGTCTGAGTATAATCTAGGTCTTCTGAAGCAACCCGTCCCGAGCCCTAGTACTCGAAACGACTCATCTGCCGTATTTTGCTAAGGAAAATACAAGGCGTCAAAGTCAAAACGTATACATATCAGCAGAATTCAAAATAAAATCCTCGAAATCATCAATATCATAAATGAATAAAACTGTCTAAAACTAAACAGAAAATCCAAATTTCTCTAACTCCTCCTCAGAAAATCATCAATAGTCACGATCAATCAACTCTCTTGCTCCGGGTCATCATCTACATAAACCCACTTGAGCTCCTGATCATCTAAAAAAATAGAAAAGGAGCGGTATGAGCGACAAGTTGCCATAAGATCCCACTATACTTACCATGGGATCATACACGGAGAAGCAAGTGTGATAAAATAAATGACAGCATAAAATAATAGCATGTTTCTCTTTGCAAGTAAATTTTCAATTCCGCCCCTAACATCCAAAATCGAATAGAGAAATTAGACCAACAAAGTACGTAACAAAGTCCAATAAAGTATGTAACAAAGTCCAATTAGGGGTTAGTCCAAATCTAAAATCAATTATGCAATTTTCCAAATATGCAATGTCAGAATGTCCAAAGTCAAAGGCCCAAATTCCAAAGTCCAAAGTTTCCAAATCCGATTTAGCCGGTCCAATGTCCAAAATTCAAATTCGAGTACCACTCGGTCCAAATCCAAATATTAAAGTGTCCAAAATCATAAAACGCAGCTAAAACGGTCCAAAATAATGCAATGACTATAGCACTTTACCTATAAATGACTTATACTATAAGACTTATGAATTGGTCCTCCAATAGTCAATATGACCGGGCGCTCTGTATCACAATAGCCAATATGCCGGGGTGTCCTAATGGCGGCCAACATGTCCGGGTGCACTATATCCAAAATAGCCAATATGCCTGGACGCCCCGTTTGTTTGGAACCAATATGGCTTAACAATATATTTCAAGTGTAGGGGTGAATTTCCACAAATATGCAAATGCAACTTTTCAAAATCATTTCCAAGTACCAAAGTTAGTCCAATTTACCAAAATGGACTCAAATTTATCAAAATTACCAAATTGCCCTCAAAATACCAAATAATTCCAAACAAATAATCTAAATAGGGCAAAAATATCCAAAATACCAAAACATCACCATCTCAGCTGCGTATGCATACACGTATATATGTCCACGCACATACATGCACATATACACGTATATACATACACACGACTCCCTCGGCTCACTTTTCCCCCAGCCGACTACCTAACTCATTTCATCTCACCCCAATACCCTCAGCCCGCACCATAGACCTACTGACCAGAACCACCTCACCCCCAACACCCTCGGCCCAGCCCCTCCCCACACTCCCAAATCCTAATTTCCCCTCAAAACCCTTCTCACACTTCGGCCTCCATCAAAATACCTCACCACCCGTAATTTTTTAAATCAAACACTACAGGCCGCTAGCAAATTTCATTATGAACACAACAACGCAAAAATCAAGGCCATCTGACGCCAGACGCGCCCTCACGCACCGAAGGAAGTGCTACCACGCGCAGCCACTCACCGGCGCGTGTGCCACTAGTCGACGCGTCGGTATTTTTCGACGCCGACCACCAGAATTCATGTTTTTCTATTTCCTACCTATTTTCACCCCCAAGTTGCACAAAATCCAAGCTTTTCAAGTTTAATTTATCTCAAAAACGAGGTCAAAACCCTAATTTCATTATGCATGAAATCACACCCAAACACTCATTAATTTCATCCAAATTATATCCCACCATCATCCAACATACTGGCCGAATCTCATACCTCCTAAAATTCCCAAAAACATTCGGCCCCAGCAACAATGTCAAATTAATTTCGCTTGTGCATAAATAAATCTACAAACATACATATAAATCCTATATTATTGTATACATATAAATATTCCATGCATGCACACACGCCTGCTGGCAACGGCCATGCATAATGCCATATTTCATGTGGCGAATTAATTATTTATGTGTGATGCATAAATATATATGTCAATCATCTATATGTTTGTATAAAAGTCTACCCAAATACATGTATAATTTTCTCCCAAACAGTGGCCTATTCGGCCATGATTTCCAATCATATATAAATACACGGCACACATATACATGTAGGCAACAATCTATTTAAACACATATACGAATGCATGATCCGAAGTTCATACCAAAATAACGTATAGATTTTCGCAAAACATAGCAAGTATAGAGAGATTACTTACATGATTCACGTATTCTATACCGTACAATTGAATCTAGGGTTGAATGGTTGGAGCAAAATCTATTCTTTCTCCCCCTTCTACCTCTCGGATGATGGCACAAAAGGGAGGCTGCCCTAATATTTTTTTTCCTTGCTGGCCGAAAGTTTGCAAAAGCAAATAATTTTGGCTGCTGATGCTAGCAACTAAAAGAATTTCTTGTTATGTTTTCTTTTTCTTCTTTATGCCGCTGGAGATGGCAGATTTGAAGAGGAAAATAGAAAAGCTTGGCTGCGGAATTATGTGTGGGGTTTTTGGTAGGGGCCGGTTACCTTAGGAATATATAGAGTAGGTTAATTTATTTAGGATAGATTTAGGATAAATTAACTAGTAGTTTTCTAGTAGCTTTAGGTTTATAGAAAGTCTAATTTGAGTAGGATTTAAATAGCCTAGTTGATATATGATTCACAAAGAAACATATCCTACTTCAAATTCCTAAGTGGTTTAATATTTTACTATCTTATTTTATTTTATTTCCTAGGCACGGCCATAACACCTTCGGCCTGACGGTTACCGTGAATAACTAGCTGAGCTTTATATCGTTTAACACTGTCATCGGAGTTGTATTTGATTTTGTATATCCACTTAAATCCAATGGCACGCTTGCCCGATCGTAATGGCACAAGCATCTAAATATTGTTATCTTCCTAGGCATGAATTTCTTCCTGCATGGCCGCCCCGCCATTTGGGGTCTTTGATGGCTTGCAAATAGGACCGAGGCTATGCTTTCAAAGTGATAGCATCAAGAAAAGCCCGATGGACGGGCAAAAATTTGTGAGCACTAAGAAAGTTGATGATAGAGTACGGAATACTTGAGGAAGAAGATATCGTGGCTTAGTCGACTAAGCGGCTATACTAGATGTGATTCATCTCATAATCTGTGAATTTGGCTGGAGTTTTCTTGATCCAGTATCCGCGGCCGAGGAGCGGTGTCGTCGATGTAAGCTGTGTGTTAGTTTGCTCAAGAGCAGGACTCGGTGGGTGAATGACTGTCGGATCTTTGGATTCTGGAGGGACGGTCGGTAAGTCAGGAGTGGGTTCATCGTCGGGTTCTGAGACGATGGGGGGTTTAAGGTCCAAGGTTGGTGAGGTCGGTGCCAGTGTAGGCGATGCAAAGGCAAAGACAGTTTTGACAAAGGTAACAGTTAAGGAAGTGAAAAACTCACGAGAGACAAGGTCATACACAGTCCAGCCTTTTTGTCTGAACAGATCTCCCACAAAGATACACTTACAACTTTGGCTTTGGAATTTGTCACCATGCCATTGATCATCATGAACGTAGCAAAGACTCCCAAAAACTCGCAGATGTGAATAGTCGGGAGGCTTGCCAAACAGTATCTCATAAGGTGTTTTCCCATCAAGAAGGACAGTCGGAGTGCGATTGATTAAATAGGCTGGGGTTAGGACACATTCTCCCCAAAAGGACAATGGTAAGTTAGCTTGAAAACGTAATGCTTGGGCAATGTTAAGAATATGGTGATGTTTGCATTCCACGCGCCCATTTTGTTGAGGAATGTAGCGAATAGAGGTATAATGCGCTACACCATGATCTGCGAAGAACGTCCGAAGAGGAGAAAATTCCGTCCCATTGTCATTGCGAAAAGTTTTGATGATCCGGCCGAACTGATTATGTACCATATCAAAGAATTTGCGCACCACCGTGGGTACACAGCCCTTTGTTGTTAATAGTTACATCCAAACCATCTGGGATCGATCATCCACAAAAGTCAAAAAATAAGAGGCACCACATGAAGTTTTCTCTAGATAGGGTCCCCACAAGTCACAATGAATCAAATCAAAGCATTGCGCTGCTGATGTTTTGCTCAACTCAAAAGGCCATTTTATTTTTTTCGTCCGACAACAAACTTCACAAGGGATATCACAATCTTTATTTAATGGAGAAACAATATTACATATCATACGCAACACACTACCAGAGGGATGTCCTAGACGATTGTACCACAGGCCTTCATCCGCCTCCACCCCTAGTACACAGGTCCAGACGTAGGATGAGGCATTCAACAAGTATAGCCATCGGTCAACTCACCCACTCCAATTCTCATTCTGATACGCTGATCCTGTATCACACAACCTTCATTAGTAAACACAATAATAGAATCACCAGTATTCAATGACTGAGACACATATAATAAGTTGCAATTCAAGTGAGGTACAAACATCATTTTGTCAAGCATAAGATGGTCATTGAGTCACACCGCCTCTTGCCGGCTTGCCGGCTTGCCTCTGTCTTGGTCCCATTAGGTAGCCAGACATTACACGGAAGTGTAGGTACACAATCATGTAAGAGACTTAAAATTACCCGTCATATGATGAGAGACAGGATACTTACCACTCAAACGTTTAGCCGAAGTGTGCTTCCGAGCATTTAGTGCTTGAAGCACCATGCTCAAGTCATCTTCGGCCAAACCAGCCAAGGCCTCTGTGGCCCCAGCAGTGCTGGCAAAGGAAGGCGCCTAAACGGACGCCATGTGAGCCGCAGCTCTAGTGTGCTTAGGTCAAGAGGGGGCGCCAGCCGCTAGTCCTTTCGGATAGGCAGGTGCCTTTGGACGATCATCCGAGTACAAATCATAAAGTGAGATAATTTTCTTTGTTTGGGAGGAGAGGGGAAGAGAAGCTTGGGAGCTCTCGGCCCCCATTGTTTATGGTTAGGGCTCGCGGCCAAAGGAGAAGAGAGGAGCCGTGTGGCTCTGATACCATGTAGAACAATATTTGGCAATTCAAGTCTACACTTTTATCTATTCAATCATACCAATTTATAGGAATACAATTTGACATGTGATACTAAATCATATCTGATCACTAGACTAATGTCTATCAAGTATGCCTATCAATCAGAATATTACAGATATTTACAATTTATGGAAGTAAAATACACATGGTAAATCATATTCTAATCATATCCTTATCCCTTATCCGTTAACAAATACATATGATTACATTGCCAAATTTCTCATATTCTTACAGAATTAGCAGACCATCCCACTCAGGCATGTGAATCTTGTGACCCCGAACAATGAAATCTAAGTGGCACTAAGGCATTTTATCATATCTTATCAAAGAAGTTCTCCACTCAGTGAAAATGCTACTGGCCAAAGCTGAAGAGAATCTTGAACCCATTTACAATAATACTACTAATCGTGGGATGAAGTCTTCTTCCCAGCTTTCTGTTTTTATTCTCTCTTCTTATTATTCTTTTAAACTATTGCATTATGCATTACATGTGAGACGTTTTGTTATCTTACACATAACATGTAATTAAACAACGAAAAAGAAAACTGAAAAGAAAAGGAAGACACGATTTACACATAACATATAGTAAAATTATATAATTAAACAACGAAAAAGAAGACAGAAGAGAAAAGGAAGACGCGATTTGTTCAGATGGAAAGGAGGATCCATGGACGGAAAGCAAAAGCACAAACAAGGGTAGCAAAAGGTCATTTCCTAGCCTCGAGGGCTCTGCCGTCCCAACTTCAAGAAGCATCAGAGGATACAAATCAGGAGCTCATTGGACTACTAGGTTGGGTGATGACAGTGACCCACACACAAGGTGTCGCCCTCCACAAACCAGACATTCTGTCTAGCAGCATTGGAATATCCATAGTGTGCGTGTCTATGAATTCGAACTATTGATCACTTGGAGCAAATGTCAACCCGAATACCAACTGAACTATGCATTGGAATCACAAAAGCAGAAACACTGAAACTATTAAGGCGGGACTTGCAACTGTTTAGTTTGTGCCTTTTCTATCACCTTCTGTATTTGTCATACTGTTTGTACTTATACGATTTTTTTAAGTAGCAAGACAAAAATATAGTGTCAAGTCTGTTCTATGCTTTTATGGGTTCTGACTTGCCTGACATCCCATCATTTTTTCTCTCTCCTTCCTATTTCACGATATTATATTCATCTCTTATCACATCTATCTTGTCTGTTCTTCACCATTTTTGTAACAACTAGGTACTTAAGACTCTTAGTAGTACTCAAAATTCTGGGCTATCAAGCTAGTGCCTGCAGTTGCTGAATTTGAGGAAGAAACTTACCTGTTAAGTTACTCTCTTTTCAGCTTGTCTTCTTTATTTAGTTGGAGTAGGACAGAATGGTGTGTTTTCTTGAAATTTTGTTTTTACTGGGTCTTTTATTCGTTGGAATCTTGATATTCTAGAGATGCCAGATTGAGCTGTGAATTCTGTTTTTTCGTTTATCACTATTGGAAATGCTTTATGCTTTTTTCTTTGGCTTTACAGATGACAGTGTACAAAGTGCTGTAAGGGTTAAAATATGTATAGGAATTTAAAAGGGTTCTTCTGCAATAAGACTTTTTCATCTGTATAGGTCATTCTGCACTACTGAAGTGGTTACTCTGCTAAAAATATCTGCAAACGTTACTAGGAAGCAGAGATTCTTTTGAAGAAACTCTAGCACTTGATTTATCATGTTACAGATCTGACACACTGTGAGCTGATTCATTCTGTCCCCCATGTCCAAAACCATTCTTAGGCCATGGTCTATATATATATATATCTGGTGAACATGCAAGCAGCTTTGGATGTGAAAATTTAGTGCAGTGGCTAATCTGAATGACATATTTGTTAAACAAAATGAAGCAATTCTAAGAACTCCAGGTGGGGAATCTGGTGAAGAGATGTGAAAGTGTTTGTTGCTTTTATTTGTCTTATGTATAATAATTGTATTGGAAAGTCCTAGCAACGTCTATGGAAACACAAGAAAGTAGGGAAGGTGCAGTTCCTTTGTGCACTTTGTACAAAGAGTCTGTTTCCACGGCTTGAATCCGTGACTCAATGTCACAAAAGTGGCTTCATATATCAATACTTATAGGTCCCAACAATGCTGTTTAATTCATTTCATTATCCGTCAGGTGTTAGAGATGCTTTTCTATCACCAGAAGCAGTTTGCGTAGTGTAGATATCTGCTCATTTTAAAGCATATAATATAAGAATGGAGATCCTTCAACAAAAATAACTTCAACAAGTTTTGATACTTTAATTTGTTGAATAGAACGTCTATGCTGTGTGTGGTTTTCTTCTTCTCTTTTTGCATTCTTTCGCGGGTGGGCCTAGTAAGGATGCTGTTTTATAACCTTGAGGTCACGAGTTCGAGAAGCTGAAACACCCTCTTGCACAAAGAGTAAGGTAAGGATGCGTACATTCCCCTTCCGAGACCCTGCGCAAATGTAGGAGCCTAATGTACAAGCAACGCCCTTTATGCATTCCTTGGGTACATATGTAGTTAACCAAATGAATTTCATGCTTGTAGGTGTTATTCATTTTCAGTTGGTGAAAGTTAATTTACAGAGGAAAAGTACCTGTTTTCTCCACCATAGCATGAAGCGCTCAAATGTTAACCTCGACTCTGAAGAAGATTCCGAGGTCTGCAGCCAAATGCCTTCCAATGTATCCTGCACTCAAGAAATTTCCCCTGGTTCTTCACCTTGCCCCGTGAACTCGAATGATCTTCGAAAGAATTCGAGGCCACTTGCTCTTGACTTGACCATTGGCTTTGATACCACTGAAGCACAATGGAGGAGCTCAGCCGAACCTGTTGCTGAAGTCTCGCCACAGCCTCCGAACCCTGCTACATCCAGAGTGTTCTCCTGCAACTATTGTCGTCGGAAATTCTACACCTCACAAGCTCTGGGGGGGCACCAAAATGCGCACAAGCAAGAAAGGACAATTGCGAAAAGGGCAATGCGAATGAACATGCTGTCTGATAGGTATTCTAGCTTGGCTTCACTTCCGCTTCATGGTTCTGCCTATCGTTCTCTAGGGATTGAATGAAGAATCGTATATTTTGATTCACTGAATAATAACGTCGTACAACATACACATATGTATAGCAGCTAACTCAACTAACTATCCTAAGATAATGAGATAAAGATGAAGTATATCCTAGATACAAGTCTATCCATAAATCTTAATGTGATATTAACAAATATACAAAATATCTATTGTCGTTATCCCAATACTCCCCCTCAAGTTGGCGCATGAATGTCGAGAATGCCCAACTTGCTGAGAAAGAGGCGAAATTTGTCAGGACCAAGAGCCTTGGTGAAACCATCAGCCAACTGAAGCGCACTTGGAACCTTGCAAGGGCGAATAAGCCCACTGAGATAATGTTGACGCACAAAATGACAGTCGATCTCAATATGCTTGGTGCGCTCATGAAAAACAGGATTAGCCACGATATGTAAAGCTGCTTGATTATCACAATGTAGACTAACGGGTTCATGAAGAGAAATACCGAGATCACGTAAAAGTTGACGCAGCCAAACAATCTCACTAGCAGCATAAGCCATGGCACGATACTCTGCTTCCGCCGAAGAACGAGAAACAACGGGCTGCTTCTTGGAACGCCAAGAAATTAAGGCGGACCCAAGATAAACCATATAGCCAGTGGTGGAACGACGTGTGATAGAACACCCTGCCCAGTCAGCATCACAATAGGCTTGAAGACATAAAGATGATGCAGCAGGAAAGAAAAGACCTTGACCGGGAGCACGCTTAAGATAGCGCAACAAATAGAATACAGCATCCAAGTGACACTTACGTGGAGCATGCATAAACTGACTTAGAGTATTAACAGCAAAACAAATATCCGGACGAGTAACAGTGAGATAAAGTAAACGTCCAACAATACGACGATAAAAAGCAGGATCATCTAAGAGAGGATCCGCTTCTGAAAACGTGCCCTTTTGATCCATAGGCGTATTAGTAGGACGGCTGCCTAGAAGACCACATTCCATGAGAATATCAAGAGTATACTTACGTTGATTTAAAACCATACCAGCTGGCGAACGCGCCACTTCAATGCCAAGAAAATACTTAAGAGGACCAAGATTCTTGATCTTAAATTTGTGATCAAGATAAGCTTTTAAGGCCGATATGCGATTAAGATCGTTGCCGGCAACAATGACATCATCAACGTAAATCAAAACAACGACAATCGAAGAGGAGTTAGACAACAGAAATAAGGAGGGATTAGCGTTGGACTGAACATAGCCCAGGGCAGTAAGAGAAACAGTGAATTTAGCATACCAATTACGAGATGCTTGACGCAAGCCATATAAAGATTTACGCAACTTAAAAACAAGATTCTCCCCCTGACGAGAGAAACCGGGAGGAATGCGCATGTAAACATCCTCATCAAGATCACCATGCAAAAAAGCGTTATTCACATCCAACTGATGAACATGCCAATGACGTACCATGGCTACCGCTAACAAACACCGAACAGTGACAAGTTTAGCCACGGGCGCAAATGTCTCATGAAAATCCACACCCTCAACCTGAGTATACCCACGCGCAACAAGACGAGCCTTATAACGTTCAACAGTGCCATCAGGATTGTATTTTATTTTGTAGACCCATTTGGAATCAATAGTACGTTTGCCAGGGGGCAAAGGAACAACCGCCCAAGTATGATTAGCCTCAAGAGCAGCAATCTCACGTTGCATGGCGTCGCGCCAATGAGCATGTTTGACTGCCTGCTTAAAAGAAACTGGCTCATCGCCAGCAGTGATGGCCGCCACGAAACCACAATAAGAAGAAGATAAGCGAGCATATGAAAGAAAATTGGATAAAGGAAATACCGTGGAGTTCGCTGTAGGAGAGGGCGACACAGCAGATGGCACAAGAGAAGGAGGCAACGTAACATCAAAATCTGTAAGACGACGCGATAACTGACGAGACCGCATGCTACGCGTGGGAGGTAACGAAGCAGACAAGGGAGGTGAACTATCAGGGGCCAGCGGCAAGGAAGATGCCGCGGGCTGAGCATCAATCAAAGAAGACGGCTGGTCCTGCCCAGCCGCTGACAAGGGAGGTGAACTATCAGGGGCCAGCGGCAAGGAAGATGCCGCGGGCTGAGCATCAATCAAAGAAGACAGCTGGTCCTGCCCAGCCGCTGGGAGAGCAGGCGAAGGGAAGGCCTCCCCAGCCCCTGAAGTATCCGCAACAGGCATGGAGGGCGGTGAATCTGCCCAACAATAAGGCATAGCCGAAAGCAAATCTGGGGCAGAAGATTTAGGAAACCGAGCATGTATAGAGAATGGAAATATATGCTCATGAAAAATAACATCACGACTAACATAAACCTTGCGTGTAGACAAATCAAAGATCTTGTATCCCTTTTGTGAATGTGGATAACCAAGGAAAACACCAGGTGCAGAACGCGGAGCAAACTTATCATGCATACCATGATAAGTGTAACCATAACACAAACAACCAAAAACACGAAGATGTGTATAAGAAGGTAAATGACCCATCAAGAGTTCATAAGGAGTTTTATTTTTGAGAATAGCAGTAGGCATGCGATTGACAAGATACAATGCAGTAAGAAGACATTCCCCCCAAAACATGATAGGCAAATTAGCATGAAAACGAAGAGCCCGAGCAACCTCTAAAAGATGCCGATGCTTACGTTCAACAACACCATTTTGTTGTGGAGTATGAACGCAAGAAGTCTGTGCATCAATCCCGTGTTCAGCATAATAACCCAGAAGTGTAGTGCTAGTAAATTCTAACCCATTGTCACTACGGACTCGTTTAACGAACCGCCCAAACTGTGTATGAACCCAACGAAGAAAATGCAACAAGAAACGGCTAGTTTCAGATTTAGCTTTCATCAAATATACCCAAGTACTGCGACTATAATCATCAACAATGGTTAGAAAATAACGTGCACCAGACAAACTAGGTGTTTTATAAGGTCCCCAAATATCACAATGAATGAGATCAAAAGACTGCTGAGTTATGCTAGTACTAACAGGAAACGGTAAACGTGTTTGCTTTGCCCGACTACAAGCATCACAAAAAACTTCTTTATTAGGAACAACAATAGAGGGTATAAAACGAAACTTTGAGAGAGGAAGGTGACCCATGCGACTGTGCCATACTGACTCATTACACTTTATTGCTGCAAGACTATAACTGACCGAATTCTGAACCAAATGATAGAGACCATCATGCTGTCTACCCACTCCAAGCAGCTTCCTCGATGGCATCTCCTGTACAACACAAAAATCCGGGCCAAAGATCAGCGCACATTTCAGATCCTTTACCAATCGACTGACAGAAATTAAATTAAATGCAAATTCCGGAACTCCCAAAACATCATGCAGAACCAAGGAATCCGAGAGTCTGACTGTTCCAATGGCACGGACGGACACTTGCGTACCATCCGGAATTTGTACAGTGGCTGCTATTTTGTCAGTAACAATATTGGTAAACAGTGACAAATCATTGACAATATGTGCATTGGCTCCACTATCAAACAGCCAATGAGACGATATAGAAGTCGTAAAAGGAATATTGAAGCACACTCTTCATTGCATCAGCAAATGATTCCACTAGGTAGGACGGTACAGGTGCCACGAGGCGGAGCAAGGATAGAACAAGGATACTTTGGGGTGCCAATGTACATGGAAGATGATGATGTTGAGCTATATTGGCCTGGCAGCTTTAGGCAAGTTGATGGCATCGCGCCTTGTCGAGAATTAAGTTCTGGGCAGATTTCTAACATAAATTTCGCCACTATGGCACCATCTTCGAGGGCAGATTCATCGATCCCCGATCTTGATTTGAAACTTTAGTAAAATGCTTGTCAATCTGGTTTTGTTTCCAAATTATGAATGTACCCAGTCTCTATTTGTACAGGAATTTCATAGAGCAAGGAGAGGGGTTTTTCAACCTTCCATCCACCATTAGTATATGTAAACTTGAAATTATTTAAACTCTGCTTAAAGTTGAACCAGCTAGACATTTTTTCTCATATATTTACCTATGATTGTTGATTCTGTTCTCCCTGATCCATATCATATTACTTGCCAAAAGAGAAACAGAGGTCGATATCCTTGAGAGAAATTTCAGTAAGCAAATTGGACGCCCCTGTTACGTCACAAAAGCTACAATTCTTGAGGAGATCCCCCCTGGCCCTTTATTTTCTGATTGCTTTTTCCTGGCATAGTTATTCTCTCAAACCTGTCACTGTGGAAATTCTAGAGGAGGAAAGATCATAAAGGAAGTAGAGAAATATGAACAAACTGAAGGAATAGGCATAAGCTACATGAAGACAATCAACATTGACACAAGGTTTGAAGAAGAATCAATTATATTGAATTCTTGCTTGAAAGTAAAACTACAACTATCCTATTATATATACAAGTATGGAAGAATAGAAGGAGAGCTTCCATTTCATAACGGCTACTTCGTACTCCCAACGGCTCTATGTACGGCTCCATATATTTTGTACCTCTTTTATTATATGTACACATACGTATTTTTCTACAGTCACAAACCAATTCATGTGGTGTATAAATTCTGGCTTTATATGTTGGTAATTGATTAGGGGTGTCAAGCGAAACGAACAGTTCGCAAACTATTCGAGTTCGGTTCATATCCGATTCGAGTTTTTTCGTTAATTTTATTTAAACGAGAAAAATTCGAACACCTATTTGGTTCATTTAGTAAAACGAGCCGAACTGTTTGCAAACTGTTCGGCTCGTTTAAACAGTTATAATGTTATCGAGCTGAACTCGAACTAATTTTAAAGCTAGTTCCAAACAAACCGAACCGAATAGTTCGTTTAGCTAAACTAAACTGAATTCGAAAACACAGTATTCTGCTCGGCTCGGCTCGTTAACACCCCTATGAACTTTTAACCACAAGAGTTCCCATCGTCATGATTTCTTTAATATCAGGGAATTTGATACTCATGTGCATCATTCTGCCTGCATGAGACAAAGGCCTCTTCTCAAGTTCGTCATGTCCAGTTCAAGAAAAGAACTAGACAAGGTAAAAAAGAAAGCTTACATTGTAGTCTTTCACGAACAATGCAATTATTGCGTTCTCTGTCCTTTCGTCGTGCTTGATGTGATGAAACTGCAGGTGTGGTCCAAGAAGGAAGGCTGGACAAATGAACTTGATGAATTGAGAAGCAACGATATGGGATTGAATTGAGGCTCGTGGTTGGCAGCTGACGGGAGAAATTGGAGGATGAAGCATGAGGCATCAAGAAGGAATAAACGCAGGCTGGACTATAGAAGGATGAAGTCCAATATGGCGGTGGACAAACACGCCAAGTTTTAAAACCAAGAGAAATGAAGATTTTGTGCTTACTTAAGTAAAGAAGCAAAACTGTAAAACAAAGGCGTTTGTGTCATTTTACTGTCTTCTTCCCAAAACACTCTGCACCGTGATTGTATATAGCATAACCGAATTGGCAGTTGAGTTTTAGTTTTTGCAATCAATAAAAGATATTTTGTTTTTGCTCTCTCATATTCTCTCTTTCTCTTTCTTCGCGTGTGGCGGTTATTTTGTGCAAATTCTTGAATTGTATTTGATCTTGTTTACTTGTTGTGATTCATCTCTTGATGATTGTGAATCTTGATATGGTGTCAAGAAATTATCACGAATTGGTGAAATTTTACCATGGTATCAGAGCGGTTATTTGATTGAGTTCCGCTGTAGAATTGATTGAAATATTGAATCAAAGTTTGTATCTGAGTTTGATCTTGCAAATTAATGTCGTCCACTTCAAGAAGTAGCAACGTTGAAAATCTAGCAGCAGATCCTCTCTATCTTCATCAAACGAGAGTCCTGCTGCGGTTCTTGTCCAACCTCCGCTTAGTGGACATAATTTTCACGCTTGGAGCAGAACTTTGTGTATGGCACTGACGATCAAGAACAAGTTATGCTTCATTGATGGAACCAGTTCTAAACCAAATGATGAGGATGAAAGACAACTAGCTTGGATCAGTATGACACAATGGTGAGATCTTGGATACAAAATTGTGTTACACCTTCTATATCTCAAAGTATCGTGTGGTTTGAGACGGCCAGAGATGTCTGGGAGGACATGAGTCTCAGGTTTGCAGGGGGAGATCCATTCAGATTATCTGATCTAATGAAAGAGTTCTATGGAATCAAGCAGGAAGGTATGAGTATTAACGAGTATTTCACAAAACTTAAATCAATATGGGAGGAAATGTTGGTAGTCAGGCCTATACCGAAATGTACTTGTGCTAGGTGTACTTGTGCTGTTGCTGATAAAATGCAAATGTTTGTTGAGAGTGATTATATTATAAAGTTCATCAAAGGATTAAGTGCAGAGTTTGATCTATTTAGATCTCAAATCTTTGTCATGACTCTATTGCCAACTATATCTACTGCATTTTCTATGGCAATGCAGTTTGAGAGGAAAATTACCAACGGTGGTGAATAGGGACAGTTTAATAATAATGTTGCGTCTCTTATGGCTGATGTTAGTAGTGTTGATGGTCAAAAGAGTTCCTATGTTGTCATCAATGAAGGAGGTTCTCCTGCTAGTTTTGCTATGGGTAGCTTCAATCCTAGGCCACAGAGTGGAGGCATGAGAAAAGGAACGGGTAGAGGATACCACAATTTTTCTCAAAGACTTGTGTGCACATACTATGGAATGAGTGGCCACACTGTGGATAGATGTTATAAGAAATATGGATTTCCAGCTGGTTACAAGACTAAACCTCAGATTATCATGGTGGACAAGTTTGAGGGTGCTATACAACTGAACTGTGAAGGTAGTGGTTGAAACAATGGAAATCTAAGCCAGTCCATGCCTATGCTTACTGCTGATCAGTACAGCAGACTGATGACATTGCTTGGTGAGAGAGAATCAGGAGGGAGCAACTCTGAAGCCATAGTCTCTCAACCTGTTGTCATGAGTGCCCAGGCTATGATGCACCATGGTAAAGGTAATGTTCAGGAATTACATAATATACCATTTGTTAGTCTTTGTAAGTCTAACTTTAGTTTCTCACATTCTTTTCTAATTTCTACATTCTTGAGAGCTACGGTTTTATGCATAGTGAGTGTGATGTCATGCTCTTGAAACGTCAAAATATTCTTGTCATGCAAGCTCTTATTCTCAAAGATGCATTTCTTAAACTCTTTCTTCAAATTCTTATATTTTAGATTCAATTTTTCAAAGTCATCTTGCAAATCTCCTATTTCATCATGAAAATTTGAAGGGTTAGAATTTACCTCAAGATCATCTTCAATTGCCATAAGACAAGTATGTTGAATCTTTGGATTGTCAACCATTGCAACAAGTCCAACACCTTGATCTTCACTCTCTTCTCCTTCCGACTCCGAAAGAAGATCATCCCACGTGGTTACCTCCGCATTGAGGGCTTTCTTCTTTTGAGGAAAGACCTTCTTCTCTTGCTTTTGCGGCTCTTTTACATGGCAATCGGCAATGAAATGACTGGGTCGACCACATCTATAGCAATTTTCACTTGCTTCCTTTAGATGGTCTTTTGAAAAACTTTCTTGCTTGAGCTTTGTTTCTAGTTGCCATTCTTCTAAATTTTCTTCTAGAAGGGCAACTTCCTCATCCGATTCATTGGACTCTACTACCAATCCTTTGAGTGATGTTTGTGTGGGCTTGATAGGGTTCATCCTATTTTGTTCATCAATAAGAATTTCATGAGTAAGAAGATTACCGGATAGCTCATCAAGAGTAAGAGTCTTGAGATTCTTTGATTCAGTGATGGCGGTGACTTTGGGTGTCCATTCTCTTGGCAAGGAGTTGAGGAGTTTTGAGACAAGTCCACCATGGAGAGTTGATTCACTATTCGTGTGAATCGGTCGATTTTCTCCTCAATCTTTTCACCGCTCTTCATTCCGAACATCTCATATTCCTTCACGAGCATGAGTCTTTTGGCCATTCTTACTTGCTCAGTTCCTTCATGTATCATTTCAAGCCTTTTCCATGCCTCATGGGCTGTTTCAAGGCCTTGAAGTCTTATGAGCTCGGTGGTGGTGAGAGCACTTGAGAGAATATCAAATGCTTTGCCATTAATGACAAATTTCATCTTTTCTTCATCGGTGTAGTCATCCTCATCTTTGAACATCGATTCTCCTTTTGAGTTGGTAGTCATAGGAACTTCAATTCCTTTCACAACGGCTCTCCATATATCAAATCCACAGCCTTTCAAATGATTGATCATTCGAAATTTCCACAAAGAATAATTTTGGGCATCAAACATAGGTGCTTTAGTGTTTGATCCGGAAAATAGTGCAGTAGGCTTAGGAGATGAAGTGTGAGATGAAGAGGTTGAGGTTGAGGTTGTCATTGCCATGATCTTTAACCTTGCTACTTGCAAAAAATTGGCCAAGCAATCAAGGTTAGGCTCTGATACCAATTGTTAGGTCCGAAATACACTCTAGAGGGGGGTGAATAGAGTGTTTGCCTCTTTTTCGGAATTTTCTCATATGGCTCAACTCAAAAAGATATTCAAAATCAGAGCAAGAATGGGAGATGAGAAATAATGAATGAGTACACCGGATATAGAGTGGTTCGAATCGTAAATGATTCTACTCTACTACAAATTTGTTTCCAAAGTGGATTTTCAACAACTACTCTTCTTATTATGAACAATAAGAACAACCACAACAACATTTACACTAACACTTTAGTGTAAGTAACAACAACAACAACTTCTTGCACAAAACACACTTGTGCAACTACAGCAACTACAGCTCTTAGCAAGAACAACTTCTTGCTTCCTCACAACTTCAACAAAAGTTCCCTCAAGAACTTCTCACAGTGGGTTGAAGAAATATAGTAAGGTTCACACTTTTCTCACAAGTCTAATCACAAGCAAGAGATCAAATATTTATGGTTCCTCTTGTGCTTAACTCACTTTCTCTCAATATACAACAATGAAGAGCAAATAAAAGCTAAACAAGCTTTAAGCAAATTTACAAGTATGAGAGAACTATACAATAATGGAAGATGAAGCTAGATGATGTTGAAAGTGTGTAATGCTTCATCCAAGCCTCTTCTATTATAGATAAAGTTGACCACGTTTTTGAGGCTCTCCACCAAGTCTTCATCTTCAAAAATATCAAAATAGTACCCAAATAGTCTTTAGCCACCCTATGGAGTGATTTGATCTTGAATAACCACCCTAGAGAATCTTAGACATGGTTAAAATAGTCAAGGAAGCATGTAGTATGTTGGGTTAAAGTCCACAAGAAATTTGAGCAAGATTGGAGAGAGAAAATATCATAGATCTCCCTTGGATTTTGTTCCAACGTTTGAAATTTTTTGAATTCTGGAGACGTCGATCGATCTACGTGCCAGAACTGAGAGATCGACGTCTCTTAGAATGACGTCGATCGATCGACGTACCTTAGCTGAGAGATCGACGTCTCTCAGATGTATGTCGATCGATCAACATACCTTTAGCTGAGAGATCGACGTCTCTCAGTTATACGTCGATCGATCCACGTCTCTTGGCTGAGAGTATGACGTGGATCTGAGAGCTCAAACATTTACCAAGCTTCACATGGATCGATCCTTGTGCCTCCTGAGGAGCTGATGTATACTTCAACCGATTCATGAGAGATTTACATCTCGCAATATGTTTTTCTCAATTTGCTTCAAATTCAAGGTGTGAAATTTCATCTTAGTCCTTTTAAAGCATCTTTTTATATCATCAAAACATTTTATAATCTAACACATATGTCGTGTCTGGCCGAATCCTCAATGGTAGTGCATCTAGTACATGACTCGGATCTGACACATATCTCCTCAACTGAGAAACATGAAATACGCTATGTACCTGAGCCAAGGCAGGGGGTAACGCTAACCGGTAGGCTAAGGTAACAACCCTCTCGAGTATCTCATAAGGGCCAATGTAGTGAGGCCTCAACTTACCCTTCAAACCAAATCGAGAAACTCCTTTCATAGGCGACACCCTCAAGTAAACCTTCTCGCCCACAGCGAACTATAGAGGACGCCTCTTTGAATCTACCCAACTCTTGCTTCTATCCTGCGCAACCTTGAGTCTATCCCCGTATCAGCTTCACTTTTTCTCTATTCTGTTCAACCAACTCAGGACTGGTAGTAATACGCTCACCAACCTCATCCCAATGAACAGGGGACCTGCATTTACGTCCATAAAGCGTCTCGAAGGGTGCCATGCCGATGGCGCCGTGATGGCTATTATTGTAGGAGAACTCGATCAACTTGATCATACTATCCAGTTCCCCTTGAAGTCCAATGCGTATGCTCTCAACATGTCCTTTAAAGTCTGAATGGTCCTCTCAGACTGCCCGTCTGTCTGCGGATGAAAAGCGGTACTCAATCGCAGCTCCGTCCCCAACCTTCTCTGACATGCTGACCGAAATCTGGAGGTGAATCTCGGATCACGGTCTGAAATAATGCTGAATGGGACCCCATAAAGACTAACAATATCATCGATGTACACGTCACTAACCTCTCCAAGGTCACATCACTCGGCACAGGTAAGAAGTGTGCAGACTTCGTTAATCGATCCACGAAAACCCAGATCATGTCGTTGCCGTTTCTTGTTTTAGGGAGTCCTACTACAAAGTCCATCGTCACATGCTCCCACTTCCACTCCGGTATCTCCAACGGCAACATCAAACCTCCCGGCCTAAGATGCTCTGCCTTAACCTGCTGACAAACAAGGCATCTCTCAATGAACTCAGCGATGTGTCTCTTCATCCCACTCCACCAGTAGTGTTTCTTTAAATCATTATACATCTTCGTAGCACCTGGATGAATTGACAACTTCGAATTATGTGCTTCTTTCAATAGCTCCCTCCTCAGACTCTCCACATCAGGCACATACAACCTTCCTTGGTACCAGATACTACCATCATCATGAATCTGGAAGCCCTCAATCAGACTGGTCAACATTCTCTCTCGGATATCTCGAAGTGTCACATCTTCCTTTTGCGCCTCCTTAATCCGTTCAATCAGAGATGGTGTAATAACTAAGGCCGCCAAAACATTAGCAGTGGAATCAACAAGGTCAAGATCAAACTCTGCCATCTCTTTCTCCAATGGTGTCTGTCTGGCGTGATTAGACTTTCTACTCAAGGCATCTGGAACTCGGTTTGCCTTCCCCGGATGATAACTAATGGTCAGGTCGTAGTCCTTCAGTAGCTCAAGCCATCTCCTCTGACGCATATTCAACTCCTTCTGTGTGAATAGATACTTC
Source organism: Eustoma russellianum (assembly GCA_036186865.1). Taxonomy (NCBI): domain Eukaryota; kingdom Viridiplantae; phylum Streptophyta; class Magnoliopsida; order Gentianales; family Gentianaceae; genus Eustoma; species Eustoma russellianum. The sequence continues at coordinate 15,805,610 of AP025062.1, read as the reverse complement.
AAGCTCTTATGATCGGTAAAGACTTTGCACTTCACACCGTATAAGTAATGGCGCAAATTCTTTAACGCAAACACCACTGCTGCTAACTCCAGATCATGGTCAGGTAATTTTGCTCATATTGCTTCAACTGTCTCGATGCGTATGCGAAACCCTACCTCCCTGCATTAACACGCATCCTGTGACGAAAGTGTTAGGCTAAAGTTAATATGTACATAATGGTAATTTAAAATTTATATACATATACCTAGCCCATTCTTCGAGGCGTCGCTGTAGATGACAAATTCTTCAGTGCCGGAGGGTTGTGCCAACACTGGTGCAGTCGTCAATTTCTGCTTCAACTCTGCAAAGCTTTTCTCACACTCGGAGGTCCATACAAACTTAGTCTTTTTCTGAGTCAATCGACTCTGTGGTGCTGCAATCCTCGAAAATCCCTCCACAAACTTGCGATAATAACCGGCAAGGCCAAGAAAGCTGCGTACCTCAGTGACATTAGTAGGTCGGGGCCATTCTGTGATCGCCTCTATCTTCTTTGGGTCAACTGAAATACCTTCCTCAGAAATTACGTGGCCCAAGAAGGTCACACTCTTCAACCAGAATTCACACTTACTAAACTTAGCGTACAACTTCTTCTTTTTGAGAGTCTCCAATACCTCCCGCAAGTGTTCAGCATGAGTCTCCTCATTAGGCGAATACACCAAGATGTCGTCGATGAACACTACCACAAAATGGTCCAACTGCTCCCTGAATACTATGTTCATCAGATCCATGAAGGCCCCAGGTGCATTCATCAGTCCAAAGGGCATTACAAGGAACTCGTAGTGCCCATATCGAGTGCGGAACGCAGTCTTTGCTATGTCTTCTGCCTTAATCCTTAACTGATGGTAGCCTGATCGCAGGTCAATCTTCGAGAATACCCTAGCACCCTACACGTAATTTTTGTTGTACACCAGTTGATATACAAAATAACCGAATTCACAATGATTTATTTAAGACATTACCTTCAATTGATCAAATAGGTCGTCGATCCTCGGTAGTGGGTATTTATTCTTTATCGTGATCTTATTTAGCTCACGATAATCGATACATAGCCTCATAGTATCGTCTTTCTTCTTCACAAATAATACTGGTCCTCCCCAGGGCGAAACACTAGGCCTGATAAATTTTCTGTCAAGTAGCTCCTGCAACTGCTCCTTAAGCTCTTTTAACTCTGCTAGTGCCATCCTGTATGGTGCCTTCGAGATCGGCTCGGCTCTAGATATGAGATCGATCTTGAACTCCACTTCTCTGCTCGGTGGTAAACCTGGTAACTCGTCGGGAAAGACATCTTTAAAATCTCTTACCACTGGAATATCCTCAATCGATGGCGTCTCAGCACTCGCATTTAAAGCATACACAAGAAAACCCACGGCTCCTTTCTTCAACGCCCAAGAAGCCTGTGCTGCGGTAATATAGATTTTCCTGGAGGACTTCTTCAATTTGACATCCCCCTGGAAGATGGTCTCTCTCTTATCCAGTGTTTGCATACTGACTTGTCTCTGGCGGCAGTCGATGGTAGCACTGTATCTCGCCATGAAATCCATGCACAAAATAATGTCGAAATCCTGCATCTGGATTGGGATCAGGGTGGTAGAGAATTCCAACTCATTAATCTCCAACTGACAGTCCTTGTACTGATAATGAGAGACTAGCACCTGATCGTCGGCAGCTTGAACATGATAAGGGATCTCGAGTCATTCCGGTAGAATACCTAGATTTTTGACAAATCTCCTGGCAACGAATGAGTGGCTAGCACCACTATCGAATAGAACGTATGCTGGGACTTGGTTAATTAATATCTCCCCTAACAGATTCATAGTTATACACGTAGCACAAATCATCAAAACAAAGAGAAAACATATGTTTAAGATTTTAAAATAGTAATTGCTTAAATTTAAAAATACCTGTGACTACGTCTCTGACCTTCTGTAGCTCAGCGTCTGTCATGTCATGCACTCGAGCGTTGGTCTTTCCCTTTCCTCTCTGCTGCGTCTGACCCTGTGGCAGAGGTGCTTGTGCCGGTGTAAGGCACTCTCTGGCGTAATGTCCTTGTTTGCCACAGTTGTAGCAAACCTGCTGAGCTCTCCAACACAATCTTGTATGGGGACGACCTGCATGTTGGGGGTTGCGGTCCAACTGCCCTGAGTGGCTGCACTGCTGTCGCTGTAGAACCCTCAATCATCAGTGGCCGAGTCGCCGATCCCTGCCCCTGCTGCGGTGGCCTGGAGAATCGCTCGGTCGAGTGTCGGCGTGGAATCTTTAACCATCTCCCTGATCTCCCTGAACGGAACTCCTCTCGCGATCTCTTGGCTCTGTCGGCCGATGCAACCCTCGCGAGGTCACTCTCGACCTTACGACACACCTCTAACAATCCCTCGAAAGTGGTAGGCTGGACACATATGATCAATGATTGAATGCGTGAGCTCAAACCCGTCTCGAACTTCAACATCTTCGCCTTCTCGTCGTCCATGATGGCAGGCATGTATCTCCCAAGTGCATGAAGTCTCTCAGAATACTGATCAACAGTCATGGACCCCTGTGTCAGGAGCTGAAACTCTGTCATCCTCCTCTGAATGGCACTCTCAGGAACGTAGTGCCTCTGGTACTCCTCCCTAAACTGGGCCCATGTCGGCGGTATAGTCCGTCTACGTATCACACCCTGCCACCATCGCTCTGCATCGCCCTCCAAGAATGGCACCACCACATCCACCTTTAGGCCATCTGGAACCTCTAACAACCTCAACTGCTCAGATACATTCTTGAGCCAAATCTCGGCCTCCTTTGTTCGGGTGGTACCCCTGAAGATAGGTATCCGAGAGTGCTGCATCTCCCAGTAAAAGAATCGAAGCCCCTGGGGTGGTGGCGATGCTGCTGCTGCTGCTGTTGCTGTAGTTGCTCCTGCTGTTGTTGCAGGTGAGCCATCTGCACCTGCTGCTGGGCCACCAAGACAGTCAGAGTGGCCAGCGTATCTGCCAGTACCTGGGGAATGACCCTCTGACCCTGCTGATCATCACCATTATTACCAGCCGGATCACATCGTGGAGGCATTTTTTGAAATCCAAGTTCATGAGATGAAATCGGATTAGTCAATAATAAGTTGAAAGGTGGAACGCAGATAAATCGAATATTTAGACAAGAAAAGCTCACCATCGGCACACACCTCCCATGACCCGATCATAACATAGGTCTAAGATCATTGCTTAAGTCTACTTTGTTTATTAGGGGTAAAATCGCAACTTATGTCTATGTGTTCTAATTAATCTTGCGTTTCCGAGGCAGATCTGAAGCCTGGTCTCTGATACCACCTGTAACGCCCCGCTCCCGAGCCCTAACATCGGAAACAGTGCACCCGCTCTATCTTACTAAGGAGAATACAAAGCGTCGAATCCTTCTCTTACTTGTCAAAAATGACGTAGAAATTTTTCGCAGAAACGTAAACCATAACATATATTAAGATCCAATAATCGTCACTACATTGCTAAATAAAAATTATGGGAATAAAAGTAGTAAAGTAGTATGTGGAAAATCCTCAAAGTATAAATAATAACAAAACAGCTGCAGAGTCCCCTCATATCCTAGCTGCAGCCTTCAACCAGCCCACTCCGCTATGTCTGTCCCGTCCTCAACGAAGATGTGCTCATAGTCCTCATCTGGCTCACCTGAGAAGTAGGGGTGAGTGACAGAAAATCACCCAGTAGACGCCCGCCTCAAACCAATACAAAATGTGCATACCGAAATGATATAACCACATAGCACATATATATGATATAACTGCATAGCACATAAATATAAGATAAAACCACATAGCACATAAATATTAGATAACATGCATAAGATAAAGTAAATGCGGTAAGTAAAGCACTCCACACGAAAATGCGCAAGTACGTGATGCATGCTCAATCAACGTGCCACACGCAACAAGAATCATGTCATGCAATATGCCCCTAGACCTATATGCAATGCATGATCCCGGGATTGACTGGATGCGTGTAGCCCGTGCACTACAATCCACCCTTACAGATGCTCGTGGCCCGTACACCAGGATCCACCCCAACCGATGCCCGTGGCCCGTACACCACGATCCACCATAACCGATGCCCATGACCCGTACACCATGATCCACCATAACCGAATACTTATGGCCCGTACACCATGAACCACCATAACTGAATACTCATGGCCCGTACACCATGGTCCACTCCACTCGAGTGTCTGAGACCCATACATCTCAACCCACTCCAAATGCAAATGCACGTGCCATGAATGCGACAACAAAAGTAGCCTGGGGCCCGTACGCCCATCCTCACCAACTCCGGCATTCAACAACCGTCGCATGAGGCCCGTATGACCATCCTCACCATCTCCGACACTCAATATTTGGTTTCATAAATTTTACGAATATTAGAAAGTTGTTATTTAGCATCCCCCTTATTTTTCCTTAGCTTGAATTAATTTTCTAGAATTTTCTACTAATTTTCCCTTATTTAATTCCATTTATTACTAATTATTATAATTACTTACATTTATCAAAATTCAGAAATTAAGTGAAAATAATTTAATTTTAACCTTTTACGTTTTCTGTAATTTATTTAGAATTTTCTGGTGTTTTATTATATTTTCTGGAAATTAAAAATGATTTATTTACTATTTTCTAATTACCAGAAATTATTAAATAAAATAAATTATAGAAATTTCTTTACTGCCGGGTCAGACCCGGCCTGCTATCTTTCTGGCCCGGCCCGTGCTCCAGGTCTGGCCCGGCCTGTGCTCCAAGTCTGCCCCGGTCCGTGCTGCCTCCTTTTTTTTTCAATTAACGTTATTGGGCTGGCATGCCTTCGGTCCAGTTCGCTGGCCATCCGGCCCGGCCCGTTAGCCGGCCGCCCGAATTTATGTTTTTTCCTGTTAAACGCAATTGGGCCCGGCCTGCTGCAGTAAGCCTACCGGCCCGTTAGGGTCCGGCCCGCCTAGCGCTGTCAGGCCAGCCCGTTTCGCCACCGCCCCTCTCTTTTTTTAAAAAAATGCTGCCGATGCGTGTGAGCCACGCCCGCACGTGAGGCTTACTCGTGGCCGCCTCTAGCGGCGCGTGCGGCTCACGCGCTGCCATTCCGGCCGCGTTTTCGACTCCAGACTCAATTTTTCCCTATTTCCAGGCTATATGAATCTATTCTAAGGCCAAAACGAAATTTTAAACCTCCTTAAGTACGTAAATTCCTAATCTTTTGAGTTGATTCAAGAGTATTCCCACCCTAATCCAATCCTACCACCAAATTCATATACATACAAATACATAGCAGCAATAAACAATTACCTCATGCTTTTCCAAATATAAACAAATACAAATCTATATTTTAAACAAATAAAGACAAGGAATCACATAAAATATATCATCAAAGCATGCACGGATCGTACCCATTTGAGGGAGAAGAGGCACCTAACCTCGATTTACGATAACACGAATAAATTCAACGGATTAAAACTTGGATTCGGAGCCTCGCCTGCCTTCTTCTTCTATCTCTTTTTTCTCTTTTCTCTTCTTTTTTTTTCTTTTCCCTTGGCCGTGTGTGTGTGTGTGGCGGCTGGGTGGGGGTTTTTGTTTGTAGTATTATGCGTGTATGTGTATATATGGTGGGGGAGTTAGGGTAGATTTTAGGTTTTATCATTTGATTTTGGTTTAGGTTTCCTAATGTAACTCTAATCACCATCTAGTTTGTACTTATCTTTATTATTATTATTATTATTATTATTATTATTATTATTATTATTATTATTATTATTATTATTATTATTATTACTACTACTTTTTATTTAGTATTATTACAATAAATCTATGTGTGTGTGTGTGTGTGTGTATATATATATATATATATATATATATATATATATATATTGTGTCGGCCATAACATTGGGGGCTGGGGTGGTTGTTGGTCACTGGGCATCTTAGTGGGCTGATGGTGGTGGAGGTGAGATGAGGTGAGTTGGGTAGTGGGTTGGGCAAAAGTAGGTCGAGGGAGGCACGTGTACATATATACGTGTATATGCACATGTATGAGCGTGAACATATATATGTATCCGGCAGCTGACGGCTATATTTGGTATTTTGGACTTTGGGATTACTTGGTCTATTTGGGTTGGATTATTTGATATTTGGTATCGTTTGGAAATTATTTGAATTTTTGAAAAATATTTGGAATATCGACATTTGGAAATTGTTCTAGAACATCGACATTTGAAATCATTTTGGAAATCGTGCATTGCATATTTTGAAAAATTCACCCTTACATGAAAAATATATCGTTAAGCTGGATTGGTTTCGAATAAACGGGTCGTCCGAGCATATTGGCTATTTTGGTATATAGAGCAATGGGGCACATTTGACCGCCGATTGCGCCATCCAGACACATTTGACTATTTCGATAGGCCGCCAATGACATATTTGACCATCGAAAGATCAATTCGTAAGTCTTACGATATAAGTCACGTGTAAGGAAAGTGCTATAGCCATTGCATCAAAATTTGGATTTTGGAGCAGTAAGACCGGATTTGGATATTTGGATTTGGACCGAGTCGGACTCGTATTTGGACATTTGGATTTGGATTGGTTTGGAACCTGATTTGGTTTTGGAATTTAGAACATGGAAAACTTTGGACTTTTGGTATTGAACTTTGCATCGCATCGATTTGAAAATTGCATAACTGATTTTGACTTATACTAACATTTGATTTGCTATCGATTTTTTGACTTGGTTATTGGTCTACTTGTGACTTTGTTGCTTGGTTGTTATAGGGGCATGATAGTAATTTTATTTTCGAATGGAAACAAGCTATTTTATATATTGCTATTTATTTTGTAACCCTTGTTTCTACGTGTATGGTCCCATGGTAAGTACAGTGAGGCTACTTACTGAGTAATGCATGTTGCTCATATTATACGTTGTTGTTGCTTTGCAGACAAACATGTATATGATTAGCGTACGTAGATGATGAGATCGAATAAAGATGCTGAGGTTCGAGGATGTTCCGATGAGACTCGTTGATGATTTAGTAGAGACAAATGTTTTGTTATTCAAGGTTTATGTATTTTGGAGATTTAGTATTTATCTACGTTTGACAATTGTGTCAAATTAGATTTGTCTAGACATCGATATTAATGCTGATGATTATTTCGAGGTTTTATTTTATGACTTCCGTTGACATCGATTTGCGTCACTTTGCTGACGTGTAATTGTTTTATTTTGGACGCCTTGTATTTTCCTTAACGAAATATAGCGGTTAAGTCGTTTTGTGTATTAAGGTCAGGACGGGTCTCTACAAGTATAGTTAGCTTGATGCTAGGCTGGCCTAGCCCCATGTATTCCAAGCAAAATTTAATGTATATTATTTTACTGAGAGGCATTTTCGATTTATATAATCTAGAAAAGCTTTATTGGTAAGATATGCATATATATTTCTAGGTTGGGGTTGAAAAATTTATGTAAATAGGTTGCCTATAAGGAACACGCAATGCGATAACAATATGTCATTTCGACCAAAGAGAGTCAAAAAAAAAAAGGTCAAGAAGAACAATTGCATATGGAATTTCTGCTCGATTTCCAAATTAAAAAAGAAAAAGGTAAAAGAAAAACAGCTAAAGACAACAATGTCGACTCTTTCGGCTCCTTCGAGTCTTTCTCTTTTCCACTTTTCTTTTTTGGGTTTCGCGTCTCAACATAAGTTGTCTTACATTTTAGGGTTAATCATCTTGTATTATACGAAATTAATCATTTGCTCGTGAGGTTTGAAATCACACCCTTAATCCTCCTAAACTACTAGACTGATAAGTAAATGACTTTTTCAGATAAAAACTGCCAAAAATACCTTAAACATAAAGGTATTTCGGTCATTTCTAGCTTTCATCATCTTCTACCTCCAAATCTCCACATCCCACAAAAGCACCAGAAATGACCGAAGATGGTGCTTAACAGGCACTTCTCCAAATTTTAATATTTCCTGCACCAAGTAGTCGCTTTTTTCTTTGATAGCTTAATCTTAATGAATTATTTGATTAGGTTCTTGCTAAAGCATTCACTAATGATTTCTACGATGATGCCTGTCAGTTTGCTGGGAGGTGGATTTTGCCGCCAAAACAAAGATTATGAGAGTTCCAGCTCAATATCTTCATATTTTTCTAGTGCAGTGGTATTTTTTTAACCAAATCATGTGGTTAACTATTCATGTAATGGACAAGTAGATATATTGATTGGTCTTAGAGCATAGCAGCAGTTTTTTTCCCATCATGTTCAATGTTCACCTGGATTCTGTTTAATTGCCCCCTGTAGGTACCTCAATTTGTTCTGGAAGCGTGTGAGACAGAGTCTCAGGACAGACGTATCAAAATTAAGCAAGCAATCAAAAGAACAAATTGAGAGGAATCAAATGCAATTGAGAACGAAAAGAATGAACAACAGAGAGAGGGAGCAATTTCTTGATGAAAAATAACCGTATGCAGTTACAACCCGATTTATACAAAGCTGAAGAAGAAAGGTGTAAAATTACTAGAATACGCTTATTAACATAATGGTACAAGTTACAGTCTAAGGGTAAAAGAGTAATTTTATCCCTTTTTAAACTCTCCCGCGTGATCCTCCTCCTTCAACCTTTCTTCTGCGCTACCCCACTGCTCCAACAACTTCCATCTCCGTGATCCAACACTCCAATCCAGTCAACACACAATCTCAGCCTTTAATTTTAACACCAATCACACGTACAAGATTCATTCTGAGCTACATCATCCGGATTGAGCTTTTTTGTCACAATGTCCACTACTACCCTGAACCTTGCTGTGCTGATTGGAACTTCCTTCTGTTGGATTTAATTTAATAAATCCCTGAATAGGACCGTTTAATCGAATCAATGGACAAAGTAACAAAATGCGGAAAATATACCTTGCTCCATTGCCGTTGTTAATCTGATCACGTACACTGCAACTGCTCCGGCTGATGAAGAATCTGGCGTGATCCAAGGATTCACGACCTCCCACCAATTGTTGATATGCCCCTTGAACCGGAATCAACAATTCACTGCTTTACCCGATGGAGAGGTTAGGCAGTGTGGACTTTATAGAAAATTTGGCACAACCCCCTTTTCTTCCTCTGTGTATAGGCGTTACTTTTGTCTTGTCAGAGGAGGTGAATGCCTCCTCCTCTATTATAGATGGGGAATGGAGGAATCCTGATAGGCATGATTATTAATAGATAGAGATTCTTTTATCAAAGATACTTGATGATATATCCAAGTTATCTCTATCTATTTCCAAATATTATCTAATATTTAATAATAAACATTATTAAATATTATTAAATATTTAATTATTGTGTCAACAATTATCTACAAGTCACACGTGGGTTGTCGCCCCTCGGGGACCAGATGTCGTAACTTTATGGTCGTTGCACTTTGAGCCCATCCATCGCGGTCTCTGACCATATGACTGTCTACATATTCGGGGTTTCCATTTAGACCACACTATACATCCACGAACATACCCGATGATCACTTAACATGTGGATGTTTTACGTAACAATGAATATTATTACGTGACATATGTGACATATAATATTATCATACATAACGTCCACCTTATGATTAATTCGTATAAACCTTATCAACGTGCTGCGCATCACACGTATCTCGAATTAATCCCAACAATCTCCCACTTGGACTATGTATGTATCTTAAAGATTATATGTCACCCTTTTGAGCTCATATACCGTATGTCCTTTAGTGTGTCTTTCCTTTTCCGGTCCATCAGCAAATGTTAGCAAAAGACTTAAGCCGCACGTCCCCACATTGAATTAGTGGCTAGTCCCTCTTAAATCATGATGCTAACAATATACTGAATGACATGGATACTGAAATGGATATGTAGTGTGGAATTAATATGCTAGGTGATCATACATATCTAATTCCAACTTGGCCCTCTTTAGCGAGATCAATAGAATTCAAAATGTATGCCGTAACTGCTTAATGTACATTACTTCTGCAGAAAAACTTTAATATAACCGGAATGTACATTATACTGTATGTCTGAAATAAACAACTTTATTGAACACAAGAAAAACCTCACAGACTCCCACTAGGATAAAACATCCTCAACTGGACTAAGACCCATACGCTAACATGCTTGTGAAACACTACCGGTTCCACGGCCTTAGTCAAAGGGTCGGCCACCATAGAGTCTGTACTGATATGCTCAATACTGATCAGACCACTCTGAATTCTTTCTTTAACAACTTCATCTCTATGTATTTCGCTTTAGATGAACTCTAGTTGTTATTTGAATATAGCACCGCAACATTATTGTCACAGTAAATCCTCATTGGAGACGTAATGGTCTCCAATACCTGCAGCACTGTGACAAAATTGTGAAGCCATATCGACTGATTGGATGCGCGGAAGTAAGCTACGAATTCCGCCGCCATAGTGGAGAACGCCAATAAGGTCTGTTTCGTGCTTTTCCATGAGATCGCACCTCCGGCTAGTGTAAACACATAGCCTGAGGTCGATTTCATGATATCATAGCATCCAGCAAAATCGAAATCTGTATATCTAGTGATCTCTAACTTGTCAGATCTCCGATACGTCAGTACGTGTTGTTTCATTTCTTGTAAATATCTCAGCACCCTCTTTTCTGCGGTTCAGTGATCCTTACCCGGATCAGAGAGGTATCTGCCTAACATTCCCGTAATGAATGCCAAGTCTGGTCGTGTACATACTTAGGCATACATTATACTCCCTACTACCAAAGCATAGGGAGTATTGTTCATTTCCGAACGTTCAAACTCAGTCTGGGGACATTGTTTCAGACTAAACTTGTCTCCTCTTGCCACATGGGTATTAAGTGGTTTACACTTATCCATGCTATACCGCTTCAACACCTTTTCGATGTATGCCTGTTGTGAGAGACCTAAGATACCTTGGGTACGATTCCTCCGTATCTCAAGTCTCAACACATATGAGGCTTCACCAAGGTCTTTCATCTCGAAATGCTTTCTCAGAAAGGCTTTGGTGTCGCTCAACATGTTTACATCGTTTGTTGCAAGCAGTATATCATCTACATACAAGATCATAAATATGAACTTGCTCCCACTAAACTTGTGATACACGCATTCGTCAATTTGGTTAGCCTCAAAACCGAAGGAGACAACCACTTTGGCGAATTTGAAGTACCATTGTCGAGACGCTTGCTTGAGTCCATAGATGGATTTCTTTAGTCGACAAACCATGCCTTTTGGATCTCCCACCTCGAATCGAGGCGGTTGAACCATGTAAATGGTCTCGTCGAGTTCTCCGTTTAGAAACGCAGTCTTAACATCCATCTGATGTAGCTCAAGATCTAAGTGTGCCACTAAAGCCATGATTATCCGGAAGGAATCCTTCGTAGATACTGGAGAGAAGGTTTCCGTATAGTCTATGCCCTCCTTTTGGGTAAACCCTTTAGCAACAAGTCGAGCCTTATATCGTTCTACGTTGCCTTTTGAATCATGTTTGGTTTTAAATATCCATTTGCAACCAACGGGTTTCGAACCTTTAGGCAACGAGACGACATCCCATACCTTGTTGTCGTGCATAGACTTTATTTCTTCTTCCATGGCCTTTATCCACTTTTCTGAATTTCGACATTGCAATGCTTGCTGGACGTTTTCGGGATCATCGTCCAACATACCAATATCGAATTCGTGTTCTTGGAGATACACCACATAGTCGCTAGGTATGGGGTTTCTCCGTTCACGAGTGGATCTCCTTAGGGGCACTTGTCCTTGAGATACTGTAGGTTCCTGAACTGCATCAGCTGGCAATTCATCGGGTTCTTCAGTAACTTCCTCAGGAACATGAATTTGTTCCTGTGGAGCGTCACTACTGGGATGAGGTACCTCAGGTGCGGGTATCGCTGATGCTATCTCCCCAAAAGATGGTTCGATTCGCATTTCTGTCGCATCTGAGTGTGCCTCATCTAACTCGATGATCTGCTGATGCAAATCATTCCCCCCGGAACCAAAGTATCCTCAAAGAACTTTACCGAATTTGTCTCGAAAAACACTTTACTTGTGGGATCATAGAATTTATACCCTCGTGACCTTTCCGAGTAACCAACGAAATAGCAACTAACTATTTTGGTGTCCAGCTTTCTTTTATTTGGTCTGTAAGGCTTCGCCTCTGCTGGACAGCCCCAAACCCTTATGTGGTTAAGGCTAGGCTTACGCTTAGTCCATTACTCATAAGGGGTCCTTATCGTTGCTTTAGTTGGTACTCGGTTGAGGATGTAAGCTGCGGTTTTAAGCGCTTCTCCCCAGAGGAATAATGGTAGTGTAGTTTGACTCATCATACTACGCACCATATCCATAAGTGTACGGTTTCGTCTTTCAGCTACACCATTCATGCTTGGTGACCCAGGCATGGTGTACTGAGGGACGATTCCGTTTTCCTCTAGGTATTTAGCAAATGATCCTGGACACTGTTCTCCTGATCCATCATATCGACCATAGTATTCACCCCCACGGTCCGATCTGACAGCTTTAATCCTTTTGTTGAGTTGTAACTCAACTTCAGCTTTAAAGGATTTGAACATGTCTATTGCTTGCGCTTTTTCCTTAATCAAGAATACGTAGCCATATCGCGAATAGTCGTCAATAAAGGTGATAAAATAAGAGTGGCCATTTCGAGTAACCGGATGAAATGGGCCACTAATATCGGTATGAATCAACTCTAATGGACCATTTGCACGATTTGCTTCATATCTTCGGACTTTAGTTTGTTTTCCTTTAGCACGAAATACACACGACTCTAAGTCGGTTAAGTCTAAAGGATTGAGAATTTCTGTTTTGACAAGACGTTCTATTCTGTTTTTGGACACGTGTCCTAAACGTCGATGCCAAAGTGATCCTGAATTCTCATGAGTTAATTTTGTTTTAACGTTTCGCGTTAGAACATGCAAGGTTTCCTGATTTGAAGCAACGTTTATTGAATAAAGCTTATCAATTTCGGACATTATACCGTGACCAATCAATCTAGAAGCATGATAAAGTTGGAAATTACCATTTCCAAAATAACCGTAATATCCACTTTTATCCAATCGATAAAACGAAATAAGATTTCGTTTAAATGATGGTACTACAAAAGTGTCATGAAATCTAGATAGAAACCGGATGTCAACAGCAATCTGAAATGCCCGATGGCTTCAACCTTTATGCCGCTGCCATTTCCCCAATAGAAGTATCTTTCATCGTCTCTTGGTTTTCTATGGCTTAGGCAACCTTGCATAGTCACATATAGGTGAGTCGTGGCTCCCGTATCGACCCACCAAGTGGCTATATCCGAAACAAAATTAACTTCAGAACAAACTAAGAACGTACCCTTTTTCTTGAGACAGGATATATAACCGGTACAATTCTTCCTTAAATGTCCTTCCTTATTGCAAAATAAACAAGTCATGCTTTTGGGTGTGTCAGCAGTAGGCACCCCCTTTTCCTTTTGATTTGCCTTTTGCACAGTAACCATTTCCGCAGCTTTGCGTTTTTTACCACCGAACTTGGTGGCGACAGCATTCATAACTTTATGCACCCTTATGCTATCGATTCTACGGTACTATTTCGAGCAAAGTTTCTTTAAGAGATTGACTGCCTCGGCTTTCTCATTCTTTACATATCTTCGCTTGAGATCGGCTAAAAATTCTTTAGCCGTCGTGGACTCAGAAACGTGTCCCCTGAAGCATTTGGGGATAGTCTTTTGCATGACCATAAGACACATGCGATTTGATCGTAGCCAGCGTGCCATATGAGATTTTTCCTCACTTGTACTTTCGTCTGTTAGCACAGCTGGACGATCTATCTGTAACGCATTGTCTAGATCAGCAATCCCCAGAAAGATCTCAAATCGATCTTTCCATTGCTTATAGTTTGAACCGTTCATTGTAGGAATATCCTTAATGTTAGACATTATTGCTGAAAAGCAAATAAGAAACGGACTTAAATACACAACACGTGTAATCTTTAAACTGCATACAAACCAAATATCAAAATAGAACCCCGATTCCATCTACCAATTGTCTTCCAATATTGGGGCTCTTTGGAGTCATCCCAATACCTTCCAACAATTGGGTGTAGTGGTCAATATGACGGCTCTCCAAGCACAGGTTAACCACCTTCCTTTGGGCCGATGAGTTAACCTACGCTTTTAAAGCTTCGCCGCCGGCCCTATTTGGGTCCACTACCATGCTCATATGTGTCTTCGACAATCACACCTTCCTTTGGGCCGGTTAATGATTGTCTCCAACACATACATGCCCTTCACGATCATAACAAATATAGTGGCGATGATATGATTGCCGCACTTTAAGGGGATCATATTAAAGCCCTACATTTGCTAAGTCGCGTAACTTTATGGTTCTAAATGATCCGCAGTTTCCTGACTGACCCTTTTGCACGTACCGTGCATAATTAACCCCAACATCCGTTTTGTTTTACTTAAACCAATTTGAACTAGCTTGATTCCCTTTACGGCTCAAATAAGAACTACCTTGAACCAAGCTCAGTTCTCCTTACGGTATAAGAAAACAATATCTTTATCAATCAATTTAACAAGTGATATAACCTTATGATGGGTCACATTGAGTGTGAAGTGAACCGATTCAGCAATACCCACTTGCCATAAGGGTGTATTACCATTCCACATAATTTCCAGGCCACCGGTGGAGTCACAATGGTCTCGCTTAAGTACCGGCTTTCTTAGACAAAACTATGTGTACGGTGTTTTTATCACAACTCAATGAGTCATCTATCACGAGTATAAACCGCATTGATTGATAAGTGTTGGTTAATGCAATCAACTTAGCCCATCGAATTAACTTGGTTAAACTCGGTCAAACCGGGTCAAGCAAGATTCGGATCCTTATTGGGTTAAATTCCTTAACTTTATTTGTTTATTTGATAACATGCATAAACATAAGGCATAAATAAATAAATAAATAAACAATTAACTGCATGCATATAAAGAAATACTACAATAATAACCGGAAATTAATTTAACACTTGATTAATATTATTTCTTTAAAATAATAATAATAATAACAACAACAATTTATTATTATTATTACTATTTTCCTTAATAAACTTTAAATAATAACAATAATAATGAAATTATTATCATTATTATTTACTTTATTTTCCTTTAAAAGAACTTTAAAATAATAATAATAATTACTTATTATTATTACTATTTTCTTTTAATAATAATAACAATAATAATTAAATTATCATCATTATTATTATTATTTTCTTTAAAAGGAAACTTTAAAATAATAATAATAATAACAATTTATTATTATTACTATTTTTCTTGAAATAAACTTTAAATAATAATAATAAAAATTATTATTATTTACTTTATCCAAAACAATAATAATATACACTTAAACAACAAAACTGAAATTAAAAATAAATAAAGGGGCTGGGGCCGGGTCGGGTCGGTTCTGTACCCGCCCGCCAAATTAAATACCGGATTCTCCCTTTTTATTTTCTTTAAAACCGAATTTGGGCCGAAGCCCAATTTGTAATCCAAGTCAGGGCAGAATCTGAAAGCCCAGCACTCCTGGAAACCGAATTACCTCTTTTTTTTTATATTTGGATAGCCTTTGGGCCGAAGCCCTTTTCTACTGCAGGACCGGACTGGCAGAAGCTGAATTGCCAGCCCAATCCCCAAACACAGCCGCCAGACCTGTCAGGAGCAAAAATGCTCCAGAATTGTCGCTGGCAGGAGTCGACCCCATGACATCCTTCTTTCTGTCTCAGGAGCTGGCCACTAGACCAGCAGCCTTGAGTGCTGTATTGAAGGAGGTTTTAGTTTTATATTAAAGATGAATACAGTTTCCAGGAAAAAAAAAACCGAAATTGTCGGAAGGAGGAGTTGAGCACGGGACCTCCTTAACATTGTTAGAGGCGGTGACCACCAAGCCGTCAGGCCTTTATGGTGAAAATGGGTTTCCGTTTTTAATATATTAAACCCAGCAGAATTCCAGCAAAACAAAAAACTGCATCCAAAATTAAAAACTGCATCCAAAATTTTAGCTGGAAGGGATTGAACCTGTGACGTTTCGCACAAGGGCAGAGGCGTTGGCCACTGT